>CM068830.1:15828110-16471897 GCA_028554795.2 Sinohyriopsis cumingii
ATAATTATTTAAAAACTCGGATATGATTGTGTTGACCCCTTCTCAACGTTTTGCAAGAGAAATAAAAACGCGTAGAGTTTTTTTTTTGGATGGTGTGGTAATGAGTGAATCCACGAAAGAATGGGACAAAAAATAAATAAATACCGAGAATTATTATGTAGGACGAACTGTGCACTCTATCCATATATATTATAAAATGTTTCTCAACTGGCTGTCGACGATAAACACTGCAATTATCATGTGCGGAGATTATCGACAGCCTCCTCCGTTTACAGGAGAATCAACGCTTGACATGGCTACAAAAATTACATTGCCACTACAAAAAAAATATTGTATGACCATCGATCGTGCGAGAAAACTTGATGACAGTTGCAATCGCTAATCAGATTAGAACTGGACAAGATTCCTTGTGAAATAATGTCCACCGTAATTCTAGAGACACCAATTTTTGATATTTGGTACTCATGGCAACATTATGATCTGATAGTTGTATCACAAAGAAAAAACGTCTGTGATTCACTTCTGCGGAAATTATTTTAGTTTTACAGACTAATGTTTTCAGCGGTGTATGTTTCGTTATGTAATCATACAGCTTATACGCGTAGACAAAAAATACTCGTTGACATTCCAGGAATGGATAAACAACAGCGACTGGTTATCAATGTTATCGTCGAAGTGTTAGTGGACGCTGTAAAGCAGGCACTGTCGGCGGTGAAAACGGGGTTATCTAGTGATTGCAAAGGCGTCAGGGACGCTTGCCACATACGTGGCTCACCATGGACTCTAGGTTATGCGATATAATTTCATTCGTCGGATTATCTAACAATCTCAGATACCTATATATGGATTGTCCACGATCGCATCGAATGGTCAAATTTAATATATTTGGCGGTATTGAGAGTTACAATAATATCTGAACTGCGTATAATTTTCTACGGAAGCGCCGTTAGCCTAGCTACTAGTCAGGTAGCTTCGCGACCAACGTCGGTGTTGCTGCTGACTCCACCAACGATATCCCCTGTCACCCTGAATAAACAAATTAGCTGGAGGCCAAACAATATCGCCAGTTTGATGCTGTCGAATTTATCATAACACCGAGGCAGCGACAAAATAATCACTGCATCTGCTGTAACATTATAACGCTTTGGCAACATTTTCCCAACAACATTCGACAATTTACCGTAGACAGAATCGAAAGCAGTCTCGGCCACACGTAAGAAAATATCGCTCTGACATGTTTTTAATGAAGGAAACGTAAGAATGGGAGCTATCTCGTGATTCGTTCCTCCAAGCGAGCCTCTGCAACGCCAAATCAAACCGGGTGGTAACTGTGTGTTTTCATTAATTGTCTGTAATTGTTACCAGACATATCCACGTTGAGGAGCTGTTGAATCTAGTCTGTAGATTGCAGGCTGCTCAGCAAATCTTACCACGCTGAAAATTGCATGAGTTTTTAAAATCCATATGGCATTATTTATTCTTGCTTCGCCGCCCTAAGGTTCACCGGGTTCATATAACTATCAGACTGTTACGTTACTGCCCAGGACTGGTTGGAGCAATTGATTTCCTGGCGATTATTGTCTTTGTATGTGTTTTTCCGCGATTTTAGCGAAGGGTTTCATGTTGACTCTACTCGTGACCTAGTTGTTTAAGGCAGCAGCCACGTGAGGTAGTTCCGCAACCCATTTACGAGATCTATCCTTACTCAGTAATTCCTGCGCGTATTGATCTCCAAGCAGTCGCTATGCAAGTGTTTGGTTAAATTGTTTAACGATTGCCTGATCACGATGTAATGCGGTGTGTTCACGTCTATTTTTAACGTTATTTTGCTGCATCAGCGACATTACTGATTCTTTGACAGGATCAACCTGTAGGAAATGTGGCCATCGCAAGATGCCACAAGAATAAATACGTTCAAACGCGTATGCCACTAAGGTCTATGCTTTATGCTTTAGCGGTTCCACTGTTTTGTACCTGCTTGCAACGTCGACGACTGTCAGCGTGTATTTGTATGTGCGCCGTTTACTGGACGTGCCAATGACGACATGCAATAAATATGCCTGATGAACTTCTTTGATCGTGCTGACATAAAACCGTCCATGCTGAATCGTTTTGGGACATGGTGGATACATTTGTGATATTGCTTGTCATGACAACCAATCGAGTCATTAGCAAGCGTGACACCTACTTTATCGGCTAGTTTGCTAATAGCCGCTGTACCTCTCCAATATCCTCTTGGGTTATGATAAATAGACCCAAATATGTATTTGTCAGCGTTTAATAACCCAGGATTGGGGGGGGGGGGCGGGGCTTTTAAAATAGGGCTATCTTACCGCTCATCGCTGATCTGCGAATGATTTTCGTATGTTTTTAATTTTTATCGACTTTAGCGTGTGAATCAACAAATCTTGCAGATCTTTGTTTTTCTGCCCGACTCCATGAGACGGGCACGCTTGATCGATCGCATGTACCGGATATTCGTCCAGGTTTTGTAGCTTTTTTCATGAAGTCTAATGTCACGTCGGGTTCTTGGACTACACTAGTTATATCCCGCAAGATGTTTTTACCCCGGTCACTTCGCCAATGGCGTTTCTGGTAATTTTCCGCCTGTCGCAGCCAATGACTGCGTCCTCTTTCGCAAACTTGTATTTTTATCCTGCATCTCAAAGACTTACTCGTGTGTGCTCACCTGTCGTTTTTCGTTGTTATTGAGCTCAGCACAGTTGTATCTGTAACCGTCCTGAATCGAACACAATATAAAATCATAATTGTCGATAATACTACATTTGTACCAAATGAACGTGATTTACTTTAGAGCGACACGCGAGCTATCACGAGCCAAGCGTTATCCAATTTTGCCATATTCCATTTTAGTTATTATAATTGCCCCGTCCGGTTCTGGTAAAACCCTATTTTTGTTGAACCTGAAAATGAGGTGGCTCAAAGGGGAAAAACTTTATATAGTGGCACCATCCGCAGATGACTAACAATACTACGATGTTCTTAAGCAATTTAGTGGATCGGCGGCGAGTCTGGAAAACAACGACTTTGTTAAGTTTATAAATATCATCGATGATGCTCCGTCCGTCGATGATTATGACGGGGATATCAGCATTTTGTCGTTTACGATGATATCACCCTTGAAAAAAAAACAAATCCAGCCAGAATATTTTCACAAGGTAGGCAAAAAATACAGATGTCGTTTACCTGACACATCGGTACGCTCAGATCCCCAAGGTGATCAGAGATAACTGTAATGTTTTGGTTATTATTAACTGTGTTGACACATATATGCTAAGAAATATTTATCAGATCTGGTATCCCGGTGACCTAGAGATAAACAAGCTCAAATACTTCTTTGCACATGTTCAGAATGCCCCGTATGGATTTATCACAATTTACTTGCACGATTACGCAGCACTCTATCGAATTGGTCTCAGTAAAATCTTTTATTAAAGAAATGCCTTTGTTGTATAATGAACCAGGAAATATTAATGAGATTATCTTTGAAATCGATCAATTACAACAATACGGTCTCGCGGTTCAACTTGTACTGACACAAACAAATTATCCGGTAGGACCATCGAATGAAAGCTGTAAAGAACCTATCTCTGCAGGGCCTGCCCTTGGGATGCTTGCCTAGACGTTGTATACCTACCGTCGACTGCTTCACAGACTAGATTTACGTAAATCGTTGATGTGATATTGACAATGCCTGGCGATACATGATGATCACCACCTGTTTTATCATTTAAGCGTCATAGAATATCTGGAGCGCCTCTTATTCGGAACATATTCTTAAATTAATTAATCGAGACCATCCTGCATTTTATCGAAGTTGAACTGGGGAAGTTTAAATGTGGACAATTGGTCTTGACATCATCACTCATATTCATTACATTTTCTATCATAGATTTTCGAAGTAGTTAGTCATCAGATATCAACTGGTTCAGATTTTGTATTGTCTCAGTGATTCTTTGTTTAAGATCATCATTCGGATATTTGAGCATATACACCTTAAGCAGCTTTCTCAGATTATATTGTGTATTTGTATGCTTCTGAGATATTCTCTTGGTAATCACTATTCCAGGAGAAACTCCCAAACGATTCCATTACCGTCCGTGTTAGAGGGTCATACGACCATGCCAGGTAACTACGGTTACCTGAGTCAACCTTATCCCGATATCACTGTCTGTCAGAACATACCATTGCCCGGTGTATCTATGCTCTAGCTCTTTTACGAAGTTTTCTTTGCCTGTCAAATATTCAGATCGCGGTTGTGGTGGTCCAACATAAATCGTCGCTTCCAGTAACCATCCCAATACAGATCTGATCATTAAGTTATATACGTCAACGGCGTAATCCGGCGTCGATATTTCAATGGCGGCGCTCAGCGTTGATTTGTGTACTTTGATAGCGATCTTTGATTCTTTTCACTCATCAAGCTTGGTTTCATGTGCGAACACTAGCAAATTGTTGGCGTCTAATCCACTTAGTTATTTTTTTCTCTGATGTTTGGCCATCTATAACAAATTCTCTTGGCGGTGCAAGTCTGTACGAACAACAATAAGAAACGCTACGTGGGTCAACCCCGTATGCAACCCAATGAGTACCTGGACCAAAACGGCCATCGAAATTAATGATACCAGTTTAAAAGCATTTTGGTTTTTCCAGTAACTGATCGGCCTTTAAAATATCCCTGACGTTTTTTATGTTTAATCGCCGAGTAGCATCTAGTAAATCGAAATTGGATAAAGGGAGCTTTACCGAAGCATCCACGGCTGACGTAGACCCTGACCATACCGCGTTCCTGATAATCTTAAAGAGTGTTACTCTTTTGGAGGTCTTTAGACCCTGTGCTGTTGTCTTTTTATGGCGTGTTAGTTCTTTCTGCTATTTTTCCAGTTGCTTTAGCGGTTTGTTCCAGCGACGGAAGTAGACATTTAGTGGCTTTTATGAGTAGTTTAAATAACTGCTTTGAACGTCTGTAAAATCCACATGAGCTTCTTGACACTGTTGTAGTTGCTGTTTGACAGAATATATTTCTTAATTGCGTCTTGTTGTTGTCTAGCTAATTTAACTGTATTAGCATACATACACTTACTCATTATTATTATCATTATTATTATTATTATTATTATTATTATTATTACTATTATTATTATTAGTATCATTATTATTATTACAATAACGATCTAATTACAGTGTTGTGGTCAGTTCACATAAAAGATTTCTGCATATTCAACGTCAATCAGCGTCAATCAACGTGGTCGCAGTTATTCCTTTTTGCTAGCCGAATATTAATAAATCAGCGTTACCGCAGGTAAAAGTATAATTCTCATAAAGGGGCCTTGAATGCATCCCCCCCCCAGGCCACCTCGTCCATTCACTTATAATAGCCATGCTTACATACAGGCTTCGGATTGGCCTTTGGACAGTTTATGAGTCAACATTGCTTGGCTAAAATAGCATTTTTAAAGGCCACACTTTTTTTGGTCCGTCGCCCACTTCTGCAAAAATGAGCATAATTGGTCATGCGTATTTTGTCTCAAATTAAACATTGGATTATTTTCAATTTTGTTTATGTCATTTACGAAAACAGGGCTTTTTGTGGGTGGTTGGGGGGTGAACCCAAACGTTAACGCGTTTTATTTTGGTTGATCGTACCCCATCTGCTGCTACAGAAGCCACAAAAGCTATTCGTCAGATCATGCTCTGCAATTGCAAGAAGGGCTGCAACTGGTACCGCAGGTATTTGGTGATTTTCCCTTTGTCACTGCATTAGCGAATATGGTCGAAACTAATATGTCTGTTATAGAAACACGATGCATTGCATAGTATGTTATACATTGTAACTGATGTGGGTGCTATTTCATCTTGTATTATTTACGTAGTTTTCCTCAAGAGATCATCTCATTTAATATGTCTCAATCTTATAATATAGGCTAAATCAATGAAAGTATCTTATAGAAGCATTATACAATTATTACAAATGCAAATACAATTGAAGTAATGCAGTCTAGCCAAGTTTCCAAACCCACAGATGTATCCAGTAGATTTAGGGCATATAAACGGATGGCTCCCAGATTGGCAAATGGCTGCTATTTTCGCCACTAGAAAAAAATGATAAAGACCCTATAGCTAAATATCTTTCTTAGGATAAACTATAACTGATATTGATGCTTGTTCACAAAACCCACAGTTAATTCACCTATCTGCGGCACTATTAGAGTTTCGATTTTCTCAAATCTGGTTGGTCTTCATAGGGTTTCTGCGAATGGATGGCCAAATTAAGGGATGCATTGTGACATAAAGGAATGAAAAGAAACGCAAATTAATTACAAATGTATGCAGTTGCGCCGAAATTGAACGTAACAAACAGAATTTAAAATGTTATAAAATTAATATTATTAGCAAATATAGAAATTTAAATGGAACACAACAGTAGTTTTGTGAAAGCGTAATGTTAGTGTTTGTATCATTATGCTGAATCATCAAAGCTGACAAAACTATTAAGTCATTTCAGTTAACTATGAAATATATTTCTTATATAATGGAGGAGTCAATTTTTAAAATGGGAGATTGCATTACGAACGGCTAAGATTCATCAGTGCTGCATACACCTAGATTTGAAACAGAGATCCATGATACAGTTCCATGACTTACCGCTTAATAAGTAAGATTATGACTGTAATCGATCCAATCAATGATATAATGAAAAGTATAAATTGTGGATAGATAACATTTTAGCTGTCTTATTTAAATTACACATGTTCAATGTACTCGTTATTTTCAAAACCTGGAATATATTCTAATAAGTAATGATCTATTATGCCCACTTTCGATAATTTTCTGCTTTTTAATTTTTGTCAATCTCTGATTAATTTTGTGTCATTTGTTTGAATTTTCGCTCGCGGTTTTTCATTTTTAAAATTTAGGCACGACATCTTAGGTACGGAGGTTGCATTTATTAGTTATCATTGTCATTAGAGTAAGAAATTCTATCAATTTAATCATAACTGTATCAATGAAGTAGACAGTGTATTACAGTTAAAATACTGAGATGTGTTTTTATAATTTTGATATAACCAGGGCAACAAAGTAGGCAGGGTGTCATGCTTACAAGAAAAAGTTCCTTACGCTTTGCATTGCGCACAATTTTGAGGAATAGACTAGTATGGCAGTCTTATAGAGATTAGAACTTTATTACTCTTCTAATCCTGTGAACGTATTAATGAAAACGGGGTACCAGTCTTGACACTGTATTCAATACTTGGAGATTTGCTATTGGCTCTAATAGCAGCGTTTATTATTTCTTTTTAAATTCTCAGAGAAACGTATAAGATTTTTTAACTTTTGCACGGATTCTTTATGTACAAGTACACAATGTATATTTGTATCCCTCTAAAATTATTTGTGCCAACCGAACATGAAATTAATAATTAAGTACCTTTTATTGGTCCTTTGTCGAGAACTATTTGTGTTCCATTCATTGTTCAGAAAAAGTTTGTGCTTACTTCAGTCAGGTAGTACATGTGTTTTGTAGGGAGTTAACAATTACACGTTGACATGTTGCCAATGGAAGATACATTAGCGGTCGAATCCGTTGAATGTTGCAAGCTGCACAAAACATTAAGACGATTTTAGGAAAGCGGATACAACAATGATGGTCGCTAACTTGTTCAGTATCATCATTCTTTCTTTCAGGCGCAAATCATATCAATATGACAGATCTAAACAATACATCAAATAGTACTACAAGCGCGGACCCTGGAAGCGCTTCAACGGAGATGATTTTGAACTACATCAGAATGGTGAGTCGTTGCCATTATGCCGAGACCAGTTTGCTTGTAGTTAACTTTCATCGATGTATCCAGCCTTACGTGTAGTCTTTGCACAGAAGAGAAGACAATCACTAACTTTACCATAGAGCTTCGTTGTTGTTAGATGAAACTATTAGGTTGATCCTTGTCTCATATTTAGTCTGCCTGAGAATTTTCTATTGTTACCATCATTTAATTTCTCAAAATCAATAACTGAAAGTTTTATACTGTAAAAATTTTTAGTGTTCAATCATTAACTAGACCAATAAAGTAAATCACAATGTAAATGAATTCTCCAAAAGAGCAGTTCGATTACAATAACAGCTTTTAATCTGCCTAGTGCATAATATAACGAAAAGGTAAAACATTGACAAACATTGTATACCTCTACGTCTATTCTACAACAAAATCTTGCAACCTATATGAATCACTCCGAAAAGAAAAGGTATCGACGCAAGATGTTATTTGATATAGAGCAAATTGAAAAACCCAGTGAAAACCTCCGACTTCGATTGGGCAGTTCCTACCGGCACCATAGAGGGTGAGCATATCACTTGCTAGAAGGTCCATTTTTGAAAAGTAAAACTTCCTACGGAAACGAAAGATCTAAGGTCAATAACGTCAAACCGAATCATCTAACTGACCGAGACTTTATCTAATTGGGTTAGTTTATTTTGTTACGTTATCTTCTTCGTTCGTGTTTTTCAAAATTTTGTTTACCCACCGTGACACTTATTTGTGTTGCACCCTCTCTACTGCTGTACTGTATGAGTAATTAAATCATTATTATATCAATAATGGAATCTTATATGAGTAGACTAGCTCGAGAAAGATTAGAAGCAATTAGAAGATATATTCCTGTTCGTGATGCTCTCAAACGAAAACTGCAAGAACGGCAAGAAGCACAAGTTGAATATGCAGAAGGTACAGAACAATTATTTAAACCTGTTACAAAGGTTAATCGAAGAGTTGCAGAAGCTACCGAAGGTCTTCTTCCGGATTTAAAACAAACGGCTGAGCAAACTGAAAAGATAGCAAGAAGAACCAACAGACAAAAACGATTTTAAGAGATCTTCCAGCTGGAATAGCTGCCTTTCATCCTACAGCCAAACTTAAAAGTAATGAACCAATTACATAAAATGACAAGAAAGAAATGAAAAGAAAAACTAAACTGTTTAACACATTTACTCAAAGGACTATTGATCAAATAGATGGATATAAAAAAGTAGATGATTCAGCTGCATTTGCCGCTGAAAATTATAGTAAAAGAGATAGATATATTATAACCTGAATATGCTTGTAGCTCAATCTCAAAAGATACTTGGTACAAGTAGATTATCGAATAAATCCAGGAGGTGATCAAGTCAGAGATAAAGATGATATTAACTATATTGCTTACAGAGATAAAACAGATAAATATTTTTTAGATGTACAACAGTATGTTAAATCTAGTAGACAAACCAATCTGAAGATCAATCTCCTCATCAACAATTAGTTAAACTTAGAGGTAAATGTAAAATTTAGGGTTTACAAGCTATCGAGCATGCGGATTAAGACCAACTAGTAGATATTGCTTGAAATTATGATAAAATGGGAAAATATGTAAGAACAAAAGATGCTAAATCTTGGACGAAAGATAATTGGACTATAATCAAACTTCTACCATTTAAGAATGATGTGACGCAAGAAGAAGAGACACAATCTTTTTCATCTCAACCACAATTTACTCTTCCTCCTCCACAATCTCCTATACCTGCACAACAACCTGAGGATGATTTTGAATTTTTTATTAAAAATAGATTTTCACCTGGTGGTTTAGAAAAAATCAATTATACAGATATTTTTGGGTTAAGATATATTACTGCGAATTATGATGAAAAAGATAAATATTTAAACCTCAACACCGAACAATTGGTTTAAAGATCTATGTTTGGTTAGATTTGGTAGTAAAAATTGCGATGATAAAGATCAGTTAAAAGAATTTATGAAACGTGTAGAAGGAGTACAGAAAATAGATTAATCATATAAGTCACAACAGTAGAAACTCCTCCAAGAACAGGAAGTGGATTAGGAATTTATCCTGACTGTGGTCTTGTCTATGTTGAACAATTAGAAATTCTGATAGGAGAAGAAGATTATTTAAAGGCGGTGTTATGGATCCTAACATTGCTCACCATCTTATTAATGAAATTGCTGATGAATATTACAGCGACTATTTAATGAACTTTTAATTTAAACAAAATGATTATACACAAAGCTCAACGTGGACTTGTAAGAGTTAAGGTAGTAAATTCACGATTACCGACGTATAAAGCGATTTATGGAGATGAACTTGGTGATGTAGTTATTAGTTTTTTAGAAGGATGGCTCCAAATGCAGTACCGATAGCAAAATAATTAAGGATGAAAGCTATTTAAAATATTTGAGATAAAGCATTAAGTTCTGTTGGTAATCTTTCTGGTAAAGCATTTTCAACAATCAAAGAAATTTTATGTTCATTAGTACGAAGAAAATCACAGCCAGTAAAATTACCCAGCACTGAAATTATGCCTGCAAATGTTTGTAAAAAAAAATCAATCAAGCTGAAAATCAAAGCCTATCGGAATTGGCTGTTCATGAAGTCGTTCCTACAAAATTGCCTAATGAAATTATGCCTGTAGCTATACGAAAAGAAGCAGCTAAAAATATAACAGCAAGTTTAATACCAGGAATTGGTCTTCGTGTTATACGATAATAATTATAATGAAAAGTTTAAGCGTAGATCCGATCCAGTATTTGATATGGACGCACCACTTCTTTAAGATGAATCTGTTCCTGATTATCAATATTATTTTTTATGACGCACGTGTACTACATCAGCGTGGCCGAATTGAAATACATGTTCAAGATACAAGCAGATATTTTTTACATCCTGAAGCATTTATTGAAGCAGAAGGAAACATTTTGTAGGATGATGGTGGAGTATATGGATTTGATGAAACTCCCGGTTTTTGTTAATCATGGTATGATGGCGTTGTTTGATAGTGATACATAAATGATTGATGGAAGAAATATTGAATTAATTCAAAAAGACGTTGATGTTGCTAAACCATACATAGCATTACAAGATATTCAGAAGATTATACAAGATCAGCTCGCCCATCAATGATGTTTGCTAAAGATGCATCTAATCATCCTGAACACGTTAGGGAAGTTGTTGGTGATGTAGGAGACGCTGAAAATAAGGCTGCTTCACCAGCTATTGTATCAATCAACGAAAATTACAACTTAGGATTTGCTACATGTAGATTAATCTTAAATGACAAAAAAACATTTTCATATGCAATTCCACTATCTCATATATTTGGATTTTGTAGACACGTTAGAAAAGTTATTTTTGGAGCTAAACATACAGCTGTACTTATATGAAAAGCTAAGATCATGATTCGATCGGGCGTCCTGCTACCGGACATAATTGCATGGTAAGACTAACAAAACTTTGTGGATGTCAATAAGGACTCTAACAATTGCTGAAGAGAAAACTTTAATAAGTTTTATGAGTTCAGGTGGAAAATCATTGTCATCACGGTTGACAATGACCACAGATTGCATTCAAAGTAATGTTCACGGTTTATTTACATGGCATATTGCATCACAACAATATATTTATTGCTTGACAACATGTTAATCAACTTAACTCACAAGCAAGCAGTCATATGATACTTGACACACTTGGGTTTAATGAAATATCTTTAAGGACATCAAGAACCATCTAAAGATGTATTGTTAAAGTTTGATCGAACTCGTGTAGGGCGTGCATATCATCGTTTAATGACGTATATGGGACGTAACCAAAATATAGGTACTGGTTTGCAAATATCCCAGCGGGATTTTGCACAATTCTATCCACTTTATTAATTTTCATTGGAGCATATATAATTATTTAAACAATCTGTCGTTGATAGTTATATTTGATCTCGAATAGGTGTAATACACGCTGATGGTTTTGGTTTTAGATCAACCGCAGTTATACTCAGCGATAAAGCAATGATACTTGAAGGCACTGGCGAGTTTTTAACTCACCGATAGAAAACATGTAACATCTCAGTTGAAAATAACGTATTACTTGTATAAATTTCATATCATCATGTTAGTGTTAGTCTGACTCCTCGTCACATTAAAAAGCTTCAATCAAATTCAGCAAAGAATATAAATATCATTACAAAATAGCAGATCACAGCACAGATGGTCAAAATAAACTATCATTGGCAGAACGTCAACTCAGACATTTCAAATAGCGCCAAACAATCAAAAACTGGCGTTAAACACAATCTTTCTGCTGGTATAGTTAAAGACTCAATTAAAACAGTCGGCATAGTCCACTTCTTGCAGCTATAACATCGTTAATAGCCGCTGCAGCCCCAGCAGATGCACTTGATGCTGTTGGAACTGTTGCTGGGATGGCACTACAGAAAGCAGCATCACCAGGATTTGGAGAAAGGGGAAGGGTTCTAAGATTGCAATCTTAAAAACCAGCAATCTTTCAGTGATGGATATTATCATTAAAGTTATTGGAGTAGCTGTAAATATCATAGCTGTGTTTGATAATAATGAAAAAATTAAACCCGGTGTTATTATGTCAACGATGTTAGTTAATGCTCGTGGTCGAGTACGAAAATCCGGTGATACAATGATTGGTTCTCTCAATATGTCTAATAATACCATTGCTGGTCTTGGAGAACCAGAATCAGACAATGACGATGTAACGAAGAAATACATCATTATAATAGTGAACTAGTTAATTTCAGTACGTAACGAAATGACCTCATTTAGAACGGATTATACTACTCTTGTGAACACAGTCTGAGGTTTTCATAAAAGAATAAATGGGATTATTGATGATTTTTTTTGGAAAACCACCAGCTATCGATTTTAAACTCTCCGACATAAAAACGTACCGACAATATATTATATACAGTAGCGTCTGGACAAGCATTATTGTCACCACTTAATAAATCTTTCAAACATCGCGCTGAGGTTACCGGTATATACAAGCTCTCATTACTTGACATTATTACATTTGCAATATCCACCACAATTTCACGACTTATCCACTACTGACTCCGTCAGGTGGATCTCCTGGATTTACGTTGCTGATGAGGAAACATTTACTGTGGAACCCAAAGAAAAACAAACTCGGCTTGATTTACTATTGGTGTCTTGGATTAGTCGCAAAGTTCCAACCTAATTAAAATATAATGAACATTTCGATCCACGTTCAACCTGCAGTGCAACATTATAGAGGATGGCAATGGCACAAAAAAATATCGTTGATGAATATACGGTAAAAGTAAAAGTTATATCGTAGACGTGTAGTTGTTGTCGACATAATTGTGTATTCAGCGTCTACTGTTATTGCTGGAACCGGTGTATTATTATCAACAATAACACTATCGCTAGCGATGGCAACATCAGTTGTAACAATTTGTGTTTCAGCTGCAGCAACAATTGTTGGACTTCTTAATAACATCGCAAAATAAATGTATATGCACAAACACAACATTACATGATTATATAATACAATTACACACAGCAACGATAACATGCTCTAAATTATTATCGTTATTATCAACGAGTCTTAGTGATGCAAAAATATCTGA
This sequence comes from Sinohyriopsis cumingii, assembly GCA_028554795.2. Classification (NCBI taxonomy): domain Eukaryota; kingdom Metazoa; phylum Mollusca; class Bivalvia; order Unionida; family Unionidae; genus Sinohyriopsis; species Sinohyriopsis cumingii. Next base: position 15,841,573 of record CM068830.1, read on the forward strand.
TTTTCAATTTACACAGATTAATAAAATTTACAAAGAAGTAATGACCGTAATAGACTGATTTAAAAATAATAATAATAATAATAATAATAATAATAATAATAATAATAATAATAATAATAATGTCAACTCCGAAAGAATTACTACAATATATTGTCTTAATATATCTCCTTCAAAAACTACAATGATATCGTTAAGCTCAACTAATCCTGAATGTAATGATAACTTTCCAACTGCAATTCCAGCGAAAGAAATAGCGCTAGCACAATTGCGAGTATAGTACAGCTGGACAAATATCAGATCAAAATCATTTGGTTAATTGAAAGCAAATAATTCGCTTGTATTTGCAAATAAAATAAAGATTATGGGACTCTTGATTGGCAAGTTGTCAGAATTCGAAAAGGTAATTATCAAATCGAACAAATCAGTGATTTGTTCCAGTGCAGATTTAGTCTAGAAATGAACATATAACTATATCTGCATCATTAGTAAATTTATTTCAAAATTATCTTTTGGAGCATCTTAAGGACTATCTAAAAAAAGAAAATCATTGCAACAATACAACATTTGATCAAGTTGTATCAGACCTTGACTATATTATCAAAAAAGTATTGAGCTTATAGCTAAGGAAGATATTGCAATACCACAATATAATAGAAAAGAAACTTACACAGAAATAGTTCTCCATTATTACAGATTAACTGAAGCAGAAATACCAACGTTTGTAATACCAGGATTTGAAACCGGCGGACTAAAAAGAAAGCTCAGCATCATTGTCAACGAATATTTTCCACAAACTGTTGGCTCATGGGAAAAAAACACAAATACGTTTAATAATTCTTAAACAGAATGATCCATACGGTGGCGGCATACATATTCGACCAGGAATTGTAAATATCGCATAAATAATCGCAGTCAATCTTGTATGTGATATAACTGATGGCCGCTATCAAATAGATCTTGAAAAATCTAGTCAGGACCAGCAATAATATATTTTATATTCACGTACAGCTCAAGTACCTCCTGGATATGTGATCGTACAATAGCATCTTAATCTTGTTTATCTACTCTGTCATATTCATTTATTATCAAGAATAAATTTCAAACTAACTGACAAGAGCGGACACTAAATTGATTTAGGAAATCGAACTCTGAATATAAATCTCTACGAAAAACTCATCAAATTGACGGGAAACAAAATTAGACAAGGTACCCCAGTTGCTTTGACGTTCGCTCTCATCAATGACATTGTCAGTGCTATCACTTTCACAATCACTAATAACTTTGCCATTGTTTTCATTTTCAGGATCTGACATAAACTTTTTTCAACTGTCTGACGTGCGTGTTAATAATCTTTTTGTTTTCATATCTGTCAGCTAATTCTGATATAAATTTTTCAATTGCCTGTGAGAGAGATACAAATTTTGTAACTTTTGTATCTTTAACCATAGCCAATGATTGGAACATAGACTGTTGAATTTGCATTATAAATATTGTAGTGTAGATCTATTTTCGAATTGTTCAAAATGACAAATAAATGTTCTGGATCAAGCTGAATTTTATAATGAAATTTTAACAAAAACTAAACTGTATCATGATGAGCGGTTATCATTCTTGGGATCCCTTCATATTGGTCTTTGTGGCTTTCCATTGAGTCCTTTTGTGAGATTTTTCTATTGGTCTTTTTGGCACTCCACGATGCTTTTCTGTGGCTGACATTCTCTCTGAATGTTTTATGTAGGGTACCCTTGAGTGAGATTGAGAGCTCACATCACGCAACGCTTTATTTTTGGATGGCTCCAAACTATACAGACATCCACCAGCGAATCCCTAAACGAAACAAAATTTTAGAGATTCAGAGAGCTCTCTAGCTCTTTCAATTTCATGTACACCTCACAGTATCAAATCCCGGGTTGAGGGCTAAACTCACTCATTACATTGTTTGACGTGGTGAGGAGGTGTACAAGAAATTCATTCTGGGCTTGACAGCCCCCAACTTATTTAAAAATGAGAGTCAGCTACGCTACCACTGCGCTATGTTCCAACATTACAGATATATGTTTCAGAAATTATTAAGAAGTTACTTATGCTGTATTTCCTAATAATGATTATTATAATAAGTACGGCGTGGATTTATTTTCCATTTTCCAGAACACATCATATTTAAATAATCATATATTGTATATATTTCTGACTTTGACTAAGTCAGGTGAAAATAACATATTTCTGTATAACAGAAAGATAAAGAAATAACTGAACTGCATTATAAGCGGGCGTGTGTGACCACTGTGTTCTGCCTTGATTTTGTCCATAAGTTAGAAAGTACAAATATCCTTCTACTGATTTGGACTATCATAAAATGATGTTACTCCACTGATATTAATTAACACGCAGGTGGTTAATAATTATTTACAATGACAAAAAAATTAAGCTCTACCGGAGAAAGATATGCTACAGAGATATATCCTATCTTAAGGTCATTATTATTTACAAACGAGTGTACTGAATTTCTCTGCCGGAGAGTTTTCTTAGCTTGACAGAGGTATCTCCCTTCACCAATAATACAACTGAATTTTTTGTTTATATTTCTTAGAGAACGCAGATCTGGTAATATTATTTGCGACGCGCTGAACATTATGCATTCATATATCAAAATACTTTCCAGCTGCATTCATTGATTGATGCATTTTTTCTTCAGCAGTTTCTGCATTTGTAGATACAACTGCTCTGGCGATCTTACTACTGCGGCCAGTATTTCCCAATTTGACTCTGTGTAATGGTTCGTAAACTATCTAAAGAGTTATTAAGTTATTCGTAATTGATATGATCGATCGAAAGACCGTCTTCGATTACCCCGGAAAATATTCGGAAATATATTGATGAGAGTAATATTTTTTATTCTCATCAATACCAAATATATATATATAACCAGTAACAGTGACACATACCACTGGTTTCTAATTACGCCATCACAAGATGCTTCATACTTCTTGATGATAGGCAGTGTCACAGATTTTATTTGCTCCATTTATATAAATATTCATTTTCTACGTGATTATTTGTCTAAATGAAAATTTTGAAAATCTGGTTAGAAAATCGTCAGCGCTTTTTATGATTTTATCATTATTATCAGTGTTTGTTTATATCATAATATATATCCATTTCTCTGTATTTGTTACTACCACATTGCACATACAACTGCGTTTTTCCTCTAACACGAACACCACATTTCAAACACGGTGCAGGTATTAAACTCACTCTCCGTACACTTTGTAAGTAAAGTCCACATTATTCGTTACGCAAGCTTTGTTCCAAGAAGTTGTAGAGCCTATAATAAGCCATTGGCATTTATTCTTTTTTTGAATCATTATATATATGTAATATTTCAATTTGAATATATATTTGTCTTAATTATAATATGGAAGAGTTATCAGCGATTAAGATTGAGCCTAAATATAGTTTCGATCTTGTTAGAAGAACCCCTGACCAACGAAGGCGAGCGGCGAGCTCAGGTCGATCCAACAGTCACTCTGGTTAAAAGTATTCTTGATGCTAAGAAAGAATTTCGTATAGATGGCGCAACTCACGTGTGGTCAACAGTTAAACATTTAAAATCATATGCACCACCAATGTTGTCGATGCTACAACGAGCAGCTACGATAATCAATAATCTCGACAATCAAAGATATTCCTTCAGAGTAAAGTTCATTAAGGAAGTAGACGATAATTGGATTCTCAGTGACAAACGTGACGATGTACCGTCATAATTACAAAATCGCCATATTTTGTTAAAAAAAATTCCAAACCAGGAATGATTACTGGCATTGATAAACTGTATTATGCAAGAGCGTATCCTGTGACTGCAGTTATTTAACAATATATCCGCTGAATGATAAACCCAGCGTTCATGATCCAAAGCAGATGAAATTTTCGAAACTAAATTCTGTAGCCGAACGAGTAACGGAACATTTACAAACGCGATACGTGCAAATGGTTTAACGGATCAGTGAAGTAAAAAAATAAACAAATGGACTGACCCAGTCCAGGGTAAAGGAGCTACAATAAACGATGCTGCTGAATTAGGAAAGAAATTAAAATTCCCAATAATAGTAAGAACAATAACCAGAGAGAATTTCGTACGAATCAAAGTATAAAACGAAAGAAGCTTCTATTGAAATTATTGATCATGATGTGCTAGCGTGGACTAATTCAGTAACAATATTTCCACGAAATCGAAATGTTAAATTTTACCAAGGTAATATATTTGATTTTATTAATGAAATTAGTAAGAATGATCTTGTATCCGTGTGGCTGTTTCAAAGTTCAGATAACCGAAAATATGATCAATTTGTACGACCTAATGGAGATATGTATCGAACATAATCACTCCACGAAGAAATTAAACGTTTTGCGCTGAAATATACCCACAACGATGCTGAACTATTATTGAGTAATTGTTTTACAGTTCCGTCAGTTGCTGCTCGTTTTGCAAGAGAGAAAAGTTCACGGTAACCGACAGGATTAAATTTTCTTGAAGATATACAACGCAGTTGTGTCGAATACGAACACAATGGATTATGGAATACCAGATACGATTATAAGGATGTTATCTCGGTTGATATGGTTGCATGTTATCCCAGAAGTTTTCTTGGAATGGGAGAGTGTTCTAAGTATTTTGAGCGACTTGGACATCCAACATACGAGATGACAAGAGTATCGATAAACGAACCATTACCAGATTTTGATTTCACTGGATTCGCTTGTATCGATTCATTTAAGTTGGCCGAAGAACTTCATCCAGTTTGTTATGTCTAGTTTGGCAAACATTTTTCAGAAAAAATATGGGCACCAAGAGTATTATTACGATATATGTAAAAATATTGATATCGTTGGTTGTAAGTGAAGCATTTATATCTTGTAGTTCGCAGAAACAAGTATGGTTACCTTAACAAAAGAAATAGGCTGATGATGAAAATCCTGATATGACAAATTTTTAGAATAAAATCGCAAAAGATCTTGCCAGAAAAGGAATTAGTAAATTCACCCAAGTAGGATCATATGATCATAAACGAAATTTGTACAAGATTAATTATAGATGATACTGAACTAGAGTTTATATTTAATGATACAGCGAATATAAATACATTTATATGTCCAAGTAATGTTAATTTATCAAACGGAACTAAATTACAATTGTGAGTTATTTTGATGGTGAGTCACCGCGATTTACAAATGTAAGATCTTCAATGCTTGCGTACGTTTAGATTAATCTATTATCGATGATAAATATAGTTTCTGAGGTTGCTGTCAGAGTCGCTACGGATTCGTTTTATATCTATAAAAAATACAGCATTGCTAGAAAAAAACTATATATCTGCACTTATGCATTATGGGGTGAATGGAAAATAAAGCAAGACAATATACTTAATTCTTTTAAATCCGCTGACCTTGAAATTAAGGCTATTTATTTTCCCAAAAAATCAAATATTAAAATTATCATCTGCGCCATCGGTATCTGATCTTGGAGCTAGACATACAACAGTTTATCTCAATGGACCTGGAGTTCTGGCAAAACAACTCATGTGATCAAATTATTATTGAACAGTTGTTCAAAAATAGTCGTATAAACACCTACATACAGATCGCAAGAGAAATGAGAGATATAGAATATATGTTTGGGTTTGGACCGAGACAAGGAAATCCCAGTCAAGGGATTGTATTATTTGTCTCTCCACGAGGCTTGAGGCAAGCCTGGAGGGGAGACATATAATGTAACTCCGCGACTGGTATGTGCGACTGGTATGTTCTTGTCTCGGTTGAAACCCCAACATATATTATTTTTCTCACCCAATATTTTCCTTTAAAGTAAAAAGAAGTCTTCACAAACGTAATATGGTTCACATGCAAATGTTTTCACGTGGCTCTTTAATACAAATATGTTAATAAGGGCTGTGGTGTGACTGTTGCATCCAAAGTACACAGTTTATATGTGTGAGCAAAGAAAAATAACATAAAAAACGTCGAAATGTAATCAGGCATTGTCCCATTTAATATATGGATGTTATATGAAACTGTCAAGAGATAATTAATATGTATTACATCAATTTCAATTTTGAAAAGTTATATTGTAAATAATGAAAAGATATTGGCTACTCAGTTCTACTGTAGTTATAATTAGCACAAGCTGTAACGAAGAGTAAAATTTTGCTTTAGACTATTCATGGGTAATTAGTGATGTGTGTCACTATCATATATACTCAGCTCTACTGTAGTTATTCTTAGTACAAGCTGTAATGATGAATGACATCTTGCTTTAGACAATTCACGGGTAATTAGTGATCTGTGTTGCTATATAACTCTCATTTTCTTTGGAGGAGGAGAAACTGTTTGTGACATACTTGTGTTGTCCTTAATATTGATTGCAAAACTACCCACATGTATAAAACACACTCCAAATACGGACCCTAGCGGATACCCGCGTGCTATGCTTTCATGTTCATGTATTCTTTAAAATTTAGTTTAGCTAATCTTGGAAATATAGCAACTGCTACAGTGAAAGATGCTTATGGATTAATGTGTTGACGGATGAAATTATTCCTTCTGGCTGGTAAGTGCATTTTTTGTCATTAAATATTGTTGGTATATTTTTTATTCTACTTGGGCACAATGGAGATGCTTAACAAAATTAGAATAAAGCCTGTTTGGCATAACACATTTCTGTCTGTTACTAAGTTTTTTGTAATTGTTAAGAGAGTTGGGAGGCTATGAATTGTATAGGTCTATAGCCTATGTGCGTGGATCAGGGTTTTCTATCATAGTTCATTTCACACAGCATTGATAAATGTATCTTATCTATAGTCATTTATTTTTCAGGTCAGCGTCATTAAATGTTGCTAACAGTATATAATTTGTTTCACACGAATTATTTAAAACTAGTTAATAGGTAGCTTTAGTTACACTTAATGACTCTGACCTTAAAATGGACTGACCTATGTTAGGATAAAATTGACCATTTTGTGCGGAACGAATTAGCATAATTCCAACAAGTTCGACATCTTATACGTGTGTGTCTTTGTCTCTCTGAAAATGTTTTTGTGATTTTTGAACAACTACGTGAGGCACAACAGACGACAGCAAGGGTTACTTTCTTAAAAGTAGTTCTGAGCGCGTGGACACCTTGATTGAGACGGCTGGTCTGAGATGACTAGACTGAGATAAGAAAAGTAAGGTTAGCAAAACAATTAGATTTGCCTGTCGCATGGGTGAGAAGAAAGAAATATTATATCATGCATTTATCACAAATGTTTTCGATGGAAGGGAGATAAATGAACTCCTGAACGAATGGGAGAGAAATATATTCCAAATATTATTGCTTGGGATGAAATATGCACCGTTTCATTAGAAACGTAAAATATATTTCTTGATTTGTTATTGACAAAAAATTCTGCTAAAATAATGTATGGCGATCATGGTCAATCGCCACCTTTTATTGGATTGTCTCCACATAAATGGCCGAGAAATTTTGTAGATTAATATGAAGAAATAACTGATGATCATGGAGCGCTTGATCCAGATTTAAGAGAGTTTAAGAAATTAATCAGACTACAGCCGAAGAAAATTCAATGTGAAAAAATGCTTGAAATAATTTCTGAAACTCCTATTTACAATATTTGGAATTTATGCAGACCAAATGATTTGATAGTGGCAAGTAGAAAGATAGTTCTTGATACGCTCCAACAACAATTATTTATGTTACATAAAGAGAAAATTTCAAATCTACCCGTACCATTGTGTTGTTGAGCAGAAGATACACGAAGACAAAATATCGACGTTGATATACCAAGATTGTCAAAGAAACAAAATCTTGCATTAAGTGATGTTGTTTAAGTTCTTTTCAGTGTTATTAAGATGGCATTAACTATGGACTGAACTACACGGAGGCTAGGATATACAATGACTATTCATTCATCACAAGGATTAACCATCTCTGATACAAATGTTTGGATCCTCGATGATCGTATCGAATGTCAAAATTTTGTTTATCTCTCAGTGTCTCGAGGAATATCTCAGTTGCAGAGGGTTATTATAGACTTCACTGAAAATAATTATCAAATTCAGGAAACCAACGATGACATAGTAAGAAAATAAAAGTAAATTGTAAACAGTGTGACAAAAAATAAGTGCGACTTTGATCTCGATGCTGAATTTATAATGACATTGAAAGAACGACATATTAGTCATTGTACGAGGTGTAACACAGAATGTTGTGGAAGTATTCAAATGCTAATCCAAGATAATTTACAGAATTAATTGTAATTTTGTTCATACATGCGAAAATGTGATACTGATCTCTCTTGAATGTAATCGACGTCGAGGTGCTAGATTACAAAAGTGAATGCGGTGGTATTTGTGTGTCTTCAGGAATTACTTGTAATTGTTCGCGTACAAATCCACGCTGACGAGCAGTTGAATCTAATCTGCAGATAGCGGGTCTACCCGTAGATCTCACCACACTGAAAATGTGGAAATGTTTTGTGTCGTAATAATTCAAATAAGATCAGTAGCTCTTTTTACCGCCATCAAGTTCACCAGGTTCATATAAATACCGGACAGTCACATTGCCTAATACTGGTTATCTTGAAAAGTCATGTCGTTGTATTGGCATGTGTTTATTTTAGTAAGCAATCTATTCGCGAGGTCTCATATCTTTTTGAATTATTTCATTCGCATACTGATATCCAAATAACCACTCAGCAATTGCCTGATCACGATGAATTGCAGTATGTATCCGTCTAAGTTTGACATGATTTTTTATCAGAGTTGATAATACACCAAGAAATTATTTGCCAGAATCAACCTGTAGCAACTGTGGCCATCGCAAGGATCATCGCTGCAGAATTCGTTCAAAAGCAGATACAACTTCAGCTGCTGTTTTAGTTGATAAGTTGATAGTGGTTCTACGTCTGTATGCCTACTTGCAAAGTCAGCGGCAGTCAAAACGTATTTGTATGTACGTGACTGACGTCTACCGATTTAAATAGTACCTGGTGGTAAAAGTAAAATATATACTTGATGAACTTCATTAGGAGTGCTGACATCAAAATATGCATGCTGTAGTTTTGTAGGTGGTGGTAGATACATTTGCCATATTGCCTGTCGTGCTATCCAGTTGGCAGCAACAGAACATGTAATATTTGCTGCATCAGCAAGTTCACTAATCGCTGCTCTACCCGTCCAATATCATCTTGGGCTATAATAACTCGATTCCATTATTGTAATAATAGGTTGATTAATCACCAGCCCCTAGCACTAGTTTACCTTTCATCTCACATCTTATCAAACAAATAGCTAATGATTATCTGAAGGATCTATATTTTATGGAATTTAACGAGTGAATCAACTTTACATCTGCAATATGTCGTTGGTGTCAATAATTACTTATATAAGCTACATCATGAACGTGATATGCTTGATCAATTGCATTTATTGGATATTCTCTAGGACTTGGTTGATGTCGCTCGTCAAGTTAGATATCATGTCGTGTTCCAGGACCTCAATAATTATATTCAGGAAGATGTTTTCCCCTGGGTATTTAGGCCATGGAGATCCTGATAATTTTTATAAGGAACGAGCGATATCACCACCGATTTTCTTATTAGAAATAAATATATATTTTTTTTTGTACCACATTTTACACATTTACCTGTAAGTGCACGCTTTATTTTTATTTTATTTTTTGTTATTTATGTTGCTAATCGACCTGTGGGGTGAATGCTCTACATGGAATATAATATAAATCCATATTATTTATTATATTTGTATAAAATGGATGTCATTGATTTCTCAGCGACACGAAAGCAAGAACCACCAAAACAAAATCCAGCGCTACCAAATTCTGTCAGAGCAATTACCATAGTTCCATCCGGATCGGGTAAAACATAATTACTGCTTAATCTGATAATGCGACGGCTCAAATGGGATAAGTTGTATTTAGTACCTACGTCTCGTCGATGATCAGAGATGTTACGATGTACTTAAAGATTATAATGAAAATTCAAAATTGTTGGACGAAGATGGTAATGATATTATTGATTTTATAACCGATATTGATGAAACCCCATCTGTAGATGAACTCGATGGATTTATTAATAATCTTGTGGCATACGATTATTTAATGCTGTACTAACAATCAAATGCAGCTAGAATGTTTTCTGGAGGCAGGCATTTATGTTACTCAGCGATATAAACAAATACCTAAAGTAATCAGAGATAAATGTAATATTTTAGTTGTGTTTAATGGAGTCGATACAGATACTCTGCGAAATATTCATCAGACTTGGTGTAGTGGGGACATGGACATGATAGGTTCGAAAACTTCTTTTCAACAGCACAATCTACTCCACACGGATTTATAACAGTAAATTTACATGATCCTTGATCGCGATATCGTATAGGGTTTGATAAAATATTTGGTTGATATATTGATATAATAAGGATTTAATTACTCAAACATTTATAGCAGTAGAGATGGTGCGACCACAAATAAGCGTCACGGTGGATAAAATTTGTTTTGAAAAACACGAAGATAAAGTAACAAAATAATCTTACCCAACGTTATTGACCATATATTTTTCGTCTTCGTAGGAAGCTTTATTTTTCAAAAATGGACCTTCCACCACGTGGTTCGTACACCCTCTCTGATGCTCTAACTCTGAAAAGTGTCAGAACAAGGGATCGATATGGGGACCGCAAGGATGCAAACGAGTGCATTACCAATACGCTCTCCTGACGCATAGCATATTATTTTTGTTTGAGTTGGTAGATTTTCTAGACTGACTAATCACTTGGCAACAACACTAAACAATCTTGTTTAATTATATTGTTAATAAAACATGCCTCCAAGCCATATTTAATCAATCAGAGAGTCAGTCATCTTTAATTTTGTATTTCATTTGCATGGTATGCATTGATCATGTCAAAGTTTGTTTTCATCACAGCTGTTATATACGACATTAAAATGAATGAAGAAAGAATTTTCAAGAGAGAAAAGGATCTATAGAAAAGAATTTATTATTATTATTATTATTATTATTATTATTGGAGTTCCACATAATATGTGTTTGAATTTTTTACGTAGCGTTAACAATTTTTCAGTCATATCGTTACGATGTGTCAGGTCTGCCAGTTGATAGTGATGTCTAACAGTGGGGCATCATGCTGCAGACATGTAGCAGCATGTCCCACAAATTTCACATTAACAGAGGAACAGCTGCTAATAACATTTATTGGCTTGACTTGGCCGGGGTTCAAACCCGCGACCTCCTGCATCTGTTAGGATGCTCCAACACTTAGGCCACTAGAGAGGTGTATAACATAACCATGCATGGCACCGGGTGGCTGCGTGGTCTAAATCACTCGCTTTTTCGCTGTCAATGCCGTTTCACCTCTCTCCACGTGTGTTTGTGTCTCGGGCTCGGCCGATGTGGGTATTTTAGCAAACTACAGTTAGCTTCCCTTGGATCCGGGAATCTTACAGGGGTTTTCGAGGCTTCTTCCTTCACCAGTTATTCTGACCGCCATATATAGCCTATCTGGCACTGGGAAACGGCGTTAAACACCAACAAAAACCTAATGACACCCTGTGTTATTCATATACATTACATCAGTGTGATTACAACGTGGTTAATCTGTTACAAACCATCTACATTGTACTTATTCGAATATTGATGTACAATCCAATTGTGAAGTAATTATGTCACATCTGTTTCAGTTAGAAGGCAGTCTAATTCTTGCTGGTCTGATCCAATTCTTCATCGGGGCCACAGGATTGACGGGATTACTCCTACGTTACATGGGACCTGTAACCATAGTTACGGCCATGCTACTGAACGGAATCTACATAGTCAAGGCCTGTATGAAATTCATTCAGGCACAGTGGGGCATTGCACTTCTGTACGTCATTTTATTATCTTATCATCTTAGAGACAGATTTCGTAAGAATCGATTTATGCATCTAGATCTACCTATGTATTCGTTGAAGACTGCAAAACTGTATGTAGTTATTACCAAATCCAAGCATTTTATTACAATTTTACTTCTACGACATTCATTTACATTTACCAAAGAAATAATATAGTTTATCGTATCGTCCCGAAGACAGATTAATTTAGTTTAGATGACCCTCTTTCACGACGGACACAGTAGATTATCAATGAATTTAAATTTTGAGATGGCACTCTTTCACGATGGAATCTGCATCTTCATAGAATTCTGTTAACAAAAGACTTTATCTCAGATGTAGTCCTCTGCGTGCTTCATGCCAAGGTGTTCCAAAGAATGAAATCTTGCAAGCTAGAAAGTAGTTCGATCAATCAACTCCCCAAATTTCTGCTGATACTGATGACGATATGTGGATCTAATGTCACCTGTTCATTACAATTTGCAATTTTGCTGCATGCAAATCTTTCCGAAACAAACCTGCGTACGCTTTAGTCGCATACTGGTAATTGGTAATAGCCATATCGAGCGCGAAATTCAAAATGGCCACAGTACAGATGGTTGTACAATTCCACAGGGATTTAAAGGTAAACAAAATAGGATTTGTTCAGGAAATATAATGTACATGTCACCAAAAGAACCCTTTAGCCGACGGTAGCTTTACAATCGCGAGAAATACCGATACGTGTATACACTGTACTCCGATATTTTCAGCCAATAATTGGCTGCAAATAATTGAAGCATTTAAAGAATACGTGATATCAGCCCCTAACCTGAAAATCAATATCATCACGGGTGAGGGGATTATGTATCGACCTAGCTAGAAGGGCACTCGTAGCCAGTGCTTAACATATTATTTCATGGCATGTTTAAGGCTTATTTTATTAATTTTATTCGACCACTAATTATTTGGAAAACCGAGGCATATTCCTATTTCTAGGGATATATCACATTTCTCTATGTGCATGCAGTGCAAATTTAAAACACAAGCACTGTCATTCGATATTTGTACCTTATGAAAAGGATCCACTTTACGATCTCCATCCACAGTCTCTCGCCGCCTTTGCACTCCTTCATCTTTCAGCACGTCGACCTTCACCTTTACGTTTTCGCAGAACAAGCCCCGTTCGTATTTAGAGTTACTGGCGTTAGGACCTCATTAATGTTCAAAACCTTGGTGATCTTTTGCAGTTTTAGTTAGGTTCTAGTCAGTTTTTCTTATGAAACAATTCTGATAAAATGTTAGGTAATCAGCCCTTTTCTTTGGGCAATTACATTGTTAACTGCTCGTAAGAACACTTGAAGTTATCTTCCAAATAGCATGTGCTAAATTAAGATTCATGTTGATCTAGTTGAAAAAAATTAATTGTAAAATAAAATGGAAGATAGCGAAGAAGAGCAGCAAGATGAAATCAATAAAACCAAGGCAGAAACTTTGCAAAGGACACAATACCCAGATTTAAATGAACTTCCTAGGCATCTTGGTCAGGAGTCACATATATGAACGCAAAGAATGAACAAATTCCTGTAACACTAAAATAAATAGAGCAGGACAAAATAAATTGTTCAAACGAACAATATATGACTTCATAAAGTGTGGAATATCTGTTTTGGCTATCTTCTTCATTATTTCAAAATGCGAAGTTACTTTAATACATCAGCACAAACATTTGAAAATGACAATGATAAATCAACCAAAGCGCAAAGGTAAAATCCAACCAAGACAGCAATATCATAAAATTGTCATAACAGACTTTTCAATCTATTTTGCAATAGCTATACTAGTTCTCCAGATATCAAATATCTAGCGGACAAAGAAAAAAATGAACACAATTTTCCACGCGATTATTAAATCAGTGTTTGATTAGCATAAAGCAAGTACTTGAATAAGTTATTGAAATTTACAATTGGTCCACTACCTGCACCAGCCAAAATGGAAATGTAAGATATTTCATAGCTTATCAGCCTATTTTATCTTGGTTAACAACTGACTATATGACAGCACATAGATGTTTATTTGACTAATGTGTTAACACATTTCAATTGAGTTCAAAAACAAATATACATTCCAGCAGAATGTTAGATCATCTCTCGAATTCGCTACATATAACAATGTAAAATGGTCGTGTCAAGCGATTAAAACATTGGCGATACAATTGTCCGCGCTTCACGGAAATGATCATTCACAACAAAAGTTTCAAAGATTATTCAATCGTTAAATAAACCATCGACAAGTTGCATAGTAAGAACTACCTAATAAAACACAGATTACTGAAAGAGAATAGTGTATCTCCTTAATTACAATAGTCAAGTAAATCCCTTTGATCTAGAATATTTCCTTAATTACAATATTCAAGTACATCCCTTTGATATAAAGTATCTCCTTAATTACAAGTCAAGTAAATCCCTTTGATCTAGAATATTTCCTTAATTACAACAGTCAAGTAATTCCCTTTAGTCTAGATTATCTCATTAAATACAATAGTCATGCAAATCAATTAAATATAGAGTATCTACTTAGTTACAAGTACATCCCTTTGATATAAAGTATCTCCTTAATTACAAGTCAAGTAAATCCCTTTAATCTAGAGAATCTTCTTAATTTCAAGTCAATTAAATCCCTTTGATCTAGAGCATCTCCTTAAATACAACAGTCAAGTAATTCCCTTTAGTCTAGATTATCTCATTAAATACAATAGTCATGCAGATCAATTAAATATAGAGTATCTACTTAGTTACAATAGTCAAGTAAATCCCTTTACTCTAAAGTATCGCCTTAGTTACAATAGTCAAGTTAATCCCTATAATTTAGAGTATCTCCTTAAGGAAAATAGTTAAGTAAATCCCTTTGATCTAGTGTATCTCCTTAACTACAATAGTGAAGTAAATCCCCTTGATCTAGTGTATTTCCTTCAATACAATACTCAAGTAAATTCCTTTAATCTAGAGTGTCTCCTTAATTGCAAGTCAAGTAAATCCCTTTGATCTACATTATCTCCTTAATTACTCTGTTTAAGTAATTCCTTTGAACTAGTATATCTCTTTAAAGACAATAGTCAAGTAAATGCCTTTAATCTAGAGCATCTCTTTAAATACAATAGTCAACCAAATCAATTTAATCTAGTATATCTCCTTGGATACAATAGTCAAGTAAATCCCTTTGATCTGGTCTCTCTCCTTAATTGAAATAGTCAAGTAAATCCATTTAATCTAAAGTATCTCCTTAGTTACAATAGTCAAGTAAATCCCTTTGATCTAAAGTATCTCCTTAGTTACAAGAGTCAAGTAAATCCCTTTGATCTAAAGTATCTCCTTAGTTACAAGAGTCAAGTAAATCCCTTTGATCAAGTAAATCCCTTTGATCTAAAGTATCTCCTTAGTTACAATAGTCAAGTAAATCCCTTTGATCTAAAGTATCTCCTTAGTTACAATAGTCAAGTAAATCCCTTTGATCTAAAGTATCTCCTTAGTTACAATAGTCAAGTAAATCCCTTTGATCTAAAGTATCTCCTTAGTTACAATAGTCAAGTAAATCCCTTTGATCTATAGTATTTTCTTGATTACAAGTCAAGTAAATCCCTTTAATCTAGAGAATCTCCTTAAATACCATATTCAAGTAAATCCCTTCGATCTTAGTTTCCCTTTAGGTATTTTGAGTTTAGGTTTCAAAAGATATTCTGACATATTATGTTAGAGCAATTGAGTTTTCATAAAATTATCAGGAATTATAATCTGCTCAAAAGATAGGCATACTAACTTCTTCAAAAGATGATTCGATTCTTACGGTCTAAATTTTATTTTACGCACATTTGTATCGTGTTCATTTATCCCGATTATATCCGCATATTTGTATCGTGTACATTTATCCCGTATTATGTCCGCATATTTGTATCGTGTACATTTATCCCGTATTATATCCGCATATCTGTAGTGTGTACATTTAGCCCGTATTTTGTCCGCATATTTGAGAAAAGGAAAGATATAGTCTGCTATACTGATCGAGTTAATGCGAATTATAGCTTTTTATACATATATAATGTTGACTGCCAGATCTGATCGATTTGTTATCATCAGAAAATCCGGATGCAAAGCGTCGAGTCATATTCCGGATCATGTGATCCTCACATAAAAAGTGATCTAGCAAACAATATGGAATTACTGCGACGACGATGTATTTGTTATGAACCTATCATTTTTCAGATAAAGCAATAAAATCCCAAAACATAAATGAAAAAAAAATTGTCTTAAAATTTCATCCTTTCTGAATGAGCTCCATTGGAAGGTATAAACTCAATTTTACTTTAAAATAGCTAACATGCGCATGAATATTGATGTCATGTATGAAGATTTTGTAACAACATTCACTCATATTCAACATAAGTTTTGGGAAGCAGATTCTTCAACGTGATTTTAACTTATTGCGCAGTCATCAGATTGTGCAACACTGACGATATCACCAGCTGAATAATTATACAAGTTTCCTTCTGAATCCCTAATGATAACATATGAACGGTTTATAGCGAGACACAATGTGAAGCTATTCTGGGGACTTGGCGTAGGAAAGAGAGCTTTATTTGGACAGCTATTTACACCAGGATTGAGCAAATTACTGGAACCTGATGATAAGGATTTGTTGAAGAGAATGCTACACATTTCCATTTGTACGTCACTTGTGGCAAGAGCATAGCCATTCAAAGTTTCTCACTTGTAAACTGGAAACAATGTAGTTCCAGCCTTGTTTTATAAAATGATAATAAGGAATACAAAAAAATCTTGATGGTTTTCCTACTTTAGAGATTCTGGATTCTTTGGTAGAAAATTGATAGATATATTTCTAATAGGAGAAGTATCACGTATGATCTTAAAAATCTCAGGTACAATTGGGAAAAAAGCAAGATATTCTAACGTTGTGAAGAAACTATTATCACTAATATAGGCATTGTAATGAGTTTGGAGGAATACAATCAAAACAGAAAAGAACAACCATTGCTTGAGATGACGTGCACAAACACGGGTTCGTGTAAATAACGAGCAAGCCGAAACTACTGCATCTTGCATTCAGTGAGACGCAAAGAAGTTCATGAGAACGTCCGATTCTGTATGATGGGCTAAATACATATTGTTGGTAAAATCTCTGCTGCTTTTCAAAGCTATCTGGTCAACGAGAGTATATATCCTGCATATACAAGGAAGATGAGCCGCTGACGTCCGAAAATTCAATAAGTGTCGCAGACGCATTGAAATGTATTTATGCACCTTCGCCACTAACATGGCCTCTATTTATCTAGATGGTTCCAGGAAAAGAATTGTGTTGAGCCTTTGATGATCGTTTTACAATATATTATGCGAGGTTTCATCGCAAAAGAGCATCGTTTAACGAATAAATTGCACACTTGCGTAACAATTTGCTGATGAATCGTGAGGAGCGCTCTCAAACGTGGCTGATTCAACATCACAATATTATAGCAATGTAACTAAACGCGCAATTGGATTAAAACCCACTGGCTCTAAGCGGCAGATGATTGTAGAGATTGTTAGAGGTGATTTACTTTCACACACAGAGGTAACTAGAATGTGGGCAACTTCGTGCTACTGATCCAGTGTGGTTCCTAGTTTTATATACGGTATCGGACCAAATTAATATTTCAGGACATCTAACACCTTACCATCTGGCGCTGGAAACTTTAAATGCTCCCGAAGAACGAGCGACAAAGGCTTTTGGTATAGTCTTCGTGAGAAAAGAATTGCAAATCATTCCCACGAATATATAACTACTGCAAGTGAGTATCCTCAGCGCGCGATCGCGTGGTACAATGATGAGTAAATGGTGATTTCGTCATGAAAAATCCATCACTTGGTGCACAGCGGGATAAATTCATCTGAGTGCAACCCACATATAGGCGTTGTTTACATGAGTGGGTAGGACTTGCTACATGTGTGAGTTCATGTCGATCGAGGTAACACAACACTCTCCGTACATGTCGTGTCGGAGATTGCGTTACACAACCACACACGAGACTCCTTTGGCTTTCTTAGCAATTTTGCTGGATCCTTATTCGAAGGGGAGAACAGAGCCAACCATGATCGAGAAAAGTATGTTACAGTCTAACGTATTCTTCGATGGACATACCATCACAATCCTCTTTGAAGTTTTCAATGATTTTCTTGCTGACACTGCTGAACAGCAGATGGTTCTTCGGGTACTTGCTTGCGACTTTGATTTTGTTACTGTAAACAGCAAGCCCACCACTGAACATCTTTCTTTTGACGAGGCTGTTCTCAGTTCATATATTTACTTTTGATAAGTGACATGGATAGTCCAGATACACCATTACGTGTGGGAAAACAAATTTATGCCAGAATATCAAATGCAAGACGAAAAGGTTCCCATGTCGACATTGCCTGCATGTGCTCCCCATGCATCAGGTGTTTGACAATCATTTACTACCCACACATAATGGTGCCTCTGGACCATCCATGTCGCTTAGCAATAGCAGACCAATATTAGTACACTCAAACGTATGTGTGAGTAGTCGCTTTGCATCAAAGCTTTATCTCAAGCGAACACGGAGACACCGGGTTTGAGTTCTTCAAGAGTTTTGATCATGGCCATAGAAGACTGTACATGGATTTCTCTATCAAATGCTTGAGTTCGCTTTTTTACTGTCGGCATTTGTAGGCTGATCTGGGAACTCATTTATTGTTGTATTCAGATGTAATTTGAAAGGAATCATTCATTAAAATTTTCAATTGATGTTACAAAGCGCTCAATGACTTTGTTTGACTAAAACACTACTTTTTGGTTATTGTGAATTCTTTAAAAGACATTCTGCATTACATCATTCGGAATATTCTATAAAAAATTACTTGTGATAGGACATTTAGGGTTATATGGGAATTCATTCCAAACAGTTAAGGTTTTGCTTTGTAATACTAAGCTTGTTAGCTTCGCTTGTTTCTGTCATTTAGTTAAAGACTAAAGAACCGTTACAGATTATGGTTGTCAGCTTTCAAGTGATCCTCAAGAGCATCAAATATGTCTTATAATTGCAAATGCGAATCTTTTAACGATGAACATTATCACTTAGGGAAGCATAAGGTATGATAAATGAGCTAGCGTTTTGTGTTTTTGGTCTTTGATCAAGATGATGTATATTAATTGTCACCGCTAAAACATGACGATGTGGTTTTGCTAGAGTGTTGTACCATGTTTAAAATACATCTGTTGTCTATGTACAGTGATTGACACATAATGTAAATTACCGAACCAAAATAATCACACAATGTAGGAAGTGGTGTAATCGAATATGTATCACTTCTGACAATATTTTAATAGATAATGTGTCAGCTCTCTGTTTTTATCGAGTCATCTTGCGTTACACTGCACAATCAGGTTGACTCAATAACGTCAAATGTATGGCAAATCACTACCTTCACATATTAAGGGCTCTTTTATTGTAAAGTTGTTGATTTTAGCAGCCGAAACTTAAAATCATCCCTTCCAGGAGTACGAAAATGCGAAATTTAGGTAAATAATGAATTCTCTCCACATCTACAGTTTTTAAAAAATCACTCTGTCATAAGCAACTTGGTATTCCTTTAATATAGAACAGCTAATGCAATTAGCTATGGACTGATTTATCACACTATCTGAATCCTCTACATTCATGTCAATAATACCTTATATACATACTTCATTGATGTCTAGTTGATGTTTCAGAACGTGTGGTGTCGCGGTTATCCTGTCTGTATATCTGGAACATAAGAAGACACCCCTGCCATACTGGACCAGGGACAAGGGTTTTCACATCACGTTCTACCCATTTCACCAAGTATTTGCTGTGAGAATAACTACTGTATATTTGTACTAAAGGCAGAAAGCATCCTAATGAGCACCAAATATTAAAAACATGATGACATGAAAAGCATCCGATTTCAAGTTACATATATTTTGAATTTATGCAATGACAACACAAGTAATTTAAGCATTGAGTTCGGGTCAAATAGAGCTGTATCACATGAAGTCTGGATCCAATCTGGCTTAAAGACACGGCAACAACTCGATGGTTTTTGAACGGATTTCTACAATTTGATTCATGATATATAGATTTCTTTGTTTTCATGTCGCCAAATTCATATTTCTAAAATCAGAAATGGAATGCTTGTCGTGATTTAAGTATTAGTATAAAATATAAGTACATGTTTACTAATCAATAATCAAGGATTGGTACATCATTTTTATTAATGCGGAATTAAAGATAGGTCACATGATGTTGCCAACACTTAAAGTGATCACTGATGTGACCAGGTATGACACTTCTAAAACATTGTATGGAATGCGAAATTTGAGTGCACGATGTAGCGGTTGATGTGCTTACATAGTATCTCAGATAAATGAAAAGTTTAAGGGGCACCTGTCACTATAACCGTTAACGTCATTTTAAGTCACGTTGCGTCTGTAAATATATTCTCTCTTTTTGAAGATCCTGATATCAATTATGGTTGGCTGGTTGGTCTGCGCTGTGCTGACATATTTCAACGTTTTCTCATCTTCTATGGACGCTCCTGATTACCTGGCTAGAACTGATGCTCGATCTCAAATTATACACGACGCCAAGTGGTTTTCTGTGCCATATCCAGGTAACGATTCCAGCAAATTTCATTCCTCAATGAATGATATTTTTGACCATTCTAGCCGTATAATTGATTGAGGAGAGAGTCTTTGAGTCGTTGTTGTTGTTGAGTTTAATTATAGTAGCGTTCGCACAACTGTGCATGTGCCACTTTTTTCTGACTGCACCGCAACCTGCTAGTTGTTCCTGTGGAAGGAGATGGTGCCACCTCCCCCAGGCTTTTATGGATTCAAGGAACCCTGATAGTTTGGCCTCAATCTGTGGGTCCATAAAGGTCCCTACAGTTGAATGGTTGGCTGTCATTAGTGAGAAGGAGAGCTCGGGAACGGTCCTGCTTGCTTTACATCGCTCGTTTCTTGTTGCATTTGCCTGGTGGTTTTTTTTTTTTTTTTTTTTTTTTTTGTTATTGATTTTTTTCGAATTTTTTTTTTCTTCAAAATGTTCTAAAAGGAGGGGGGATGTTCTATGCTGTTTATAGCGGTTCTTAGTAGATATCATGTATGAAGAGAGATTTTCAAGGTTATTATGGTATTACTAGTCGAGGTGTTTAGGGTGTGTTTCCTACGTTATGTTATTTATAAGTTTTTAGATATTACCTCTTTAAGTTATTTATTAATTGATGTTTTCAGAGATTGAATGTTATTTATACTTTATTTAGCAAGAGATCGGAGTCCTAGCCGATTACACGGTTCGTTAAGGACATCTAGGACAGGAATCCTAGCTGATTACTCGGTTCGTTAAGGACATCTAGGACATCCGATTTTGCGGTTTCCTTAGTTTTTTTTTAAAGGTGCTTCGCAAGTGAATTATTTATTAATACTTTTATAAAATTGAATGATATGTTATGGTTTTTTATGTGGTGGCTTCTAAATTTATTTAGCTAGTTACTGGGTCTTTTGGTTTTGTGGGGATAGTAATTATATTTTGTTCCTAAGTCCTGCTGAGTCTGTGAATTGATTTATATTTTTTTATGCTGATTGTTTATTTTTATTAGAGTCCATAAGTAACTCTGGGTATGTGTGTGGTGATCCAATCTCTTTTTGGTTTTTGATAAATATTTTCCGAGCGGGTTGATATTTTGGGCATATATTGAATACGTGGTGTAGATCTTCAGTGGTGTGGCAGTTAAAGCAGTTAATGGTTGCTGGTTTGGATCCTATAAACCTTCCAAAACTGCTTGCTAGTTTAGTTTTTCCAGTTATTATCCTGTTTTTGGTTTTCTGTTCTAAATAGGTACCCTTAGGTAGCTGTATGTTCCTATCTACGTTTTTTTTGGGTTTCATGGTGCTTTTTACCTTTTGTGGAGGAGTTCCAAAAATCTTGCCATATTTGGTCTATATATGTTTGTGCGAAGCTTATTGCTTCTGTAGAGCTATAGTTAAACTTGATAGAGTTTTGATCTCCTAGTTTGGTTTTTGCAACTTTGTCTGCTGTTTCGTTGCCAGAGATTCCAATGTGCGACGTTATCCACATGAGCTTGACTAATTGATGCGCTGTGGTGATATCGTCGAATAATTGGCATGCTCTGTCGAGGAATTGTTCCCTAGAGTGTGTATTGCGATTTTGGATCGATTTGATAACGCTTAGGGAATCGCTTATAATGACTGCTTTAGGTATTTGGTTGTCTTTGATCCATTGTAGTGATTCAAGTATAGCCCAGAATTTAGTGGTGTAAATGGAGCAATAATCAGGTAATCTGGATCCCGTTTGTATATTGAATTCAGGCATGACTATTGCTGCTGCTCTTCTTGGCGGGTTGTTTGTTTTTGATCCATCGGTATATGTTTTAACATAGTCCGGGTATTTTTGGTTGATTTCGTTTACCAGTACAGGTTTTAGTAAGTTTTCTTGTCGTTCTTTATTGCCTAATTTGGTAGCTTCAATGTTAATCCTTGGTGGTTTTTGTAACCATGGTGATTTGTTCTGGTCTGTATTGTTTGTTACCTGTTTTTTTTAGTTGAGGTATCTTTTTTCTTAGTTCAAGGATTACTTTGCCACTTGGTGTGATAGGTATGATTTTGGGTTTGAAGACAACTTTACACTTATTTATAGCTATTTTGGTGGGATGGTTGTCTGGGTGGGTATCTAATCGAATGGAGTATCGGAGAAGCAGTTCTTACCTACGTACTTTTAAGGGTAGTTCTCCTGTTAGTGTTTGTAGTTCTTCTAATGATGTTGAGGGGAGTGTTCCTGTGCATAATAGCAAGGCTTTTCTCTGGATAGTGTCAAGTTTTTGTAGTACAGGCTGCTTAGCCGAGTTATATGCTTGGCAACCGTAATCCAGTTTTGATCTAATTAGGCTTTTATATATCGTGAGGAGGGTTTCCTGGTTGGATCCCCAGTCAGTCCCTGTGATGTTCCTGAGTAAATTGAGATCTTTGTTACAATTCTGGGTGAGTTGTTCAATGTGCTGTTTCCATGTGAGGTGGTTGTCAAAGAACATTCCTAGGAATTTTACTACTGTTACGTATTTGATTAATTGATTTTGTATATAGAAGTTTGGATAGACTAGGCTGTTATTTCGTTTGGGGGTGAATATGATTGCCACAGTTTTTTCATGAGATATTTTGAAACCCCATTTGTCAGTCTCTTATTCATGTTTCATTAACTATTATATGTTACCAAATTAAGTATCCGTATATGATATTTTATATGTTACCAAATTAAGTATCCGTATATTTATTGTGTATGTTACCAAATTAAGCAGCTGAAATTGAGGGTGACTATCTAATGTAGCTTTCGTACAACTGAAATTGGCCTTTTGTTCCTAAATTCTTCTCATACAGACATTTTGAAAAGGCTTTTCCTGAGTCTTCCATCACTGCCACAAGATGATACTGACGTTTTACTTAGCTTATATTTCTTTTAGGTCAGTTTGGTTTGCCATCCTTTGACATCAGTGTTTTCGTTGGGTTTCTCATCGCAACGTTCATGTGCATTCTTGACACCATTGGCGATTGCATCGCATGCGCCCGAGTCTGTAGAGTGCCGCCACCACCTGCACACGCAGCCAATCGGGGAATAGCAGTAGAAGGATTAATGAGTGCTCTCTCTGGTGCGATCGGTTGTGGCCATGCAACCACGACGTATGGAGGAAATATCGGAGTTATTGGGATAACGAAAGTAACTACATTGTTTGGATATGTACCTCTGATTAACTAAGACCCAGTTATACCTCCAGCATTTGAGATATATTTCTTTTTAAGGAAAACGCAAATGTTTTTATTATGACCTACCTTGTCAGGATCAACTATATGGGGTATACTCAAACATTTGGTTTAATCTTTTATGCTCAAACGTTATTCATTTTCGTGTACTAAAACATTATCCATAAACGAAAACTACTCAAACATTATCAATAAACGCGATATGATCAAACATTACTCATATACGTGTACTCAATCATTATCAATAAATGTGAAATCCTCAAACATTATTCGTTATTGTGTGCTCAGACATTATCCGTAAATGTGATCTAATCAAACCTCCATAAATGTGATATACTCAAACATTATCCATAAATGTGATAGACTCAAAGCACCTTCTAACAGTAAATTACAGCAGCGAGATAAACCATAGATCCAATCCAACTAGCCTCACGATCACATTTAAGTTATAGTTAATCTTGTATCCGAATAAATTTTTGGGACGTATATTAACACGTTAATCAAACCAGTGTATTGTTCTTCCGAATCTCAAGAACTGTACAATTTTAAAGGAGGTTCCAAACTTAGTTTGCCTCAAGTAAATAAAGCAATTGAGTAATAAAGAAATGCAAAAAAATGCAAATTCGACAGCACAAATGGCGGTGACTGACTAGAACCTTTAGTAGTAAGACGGGCTGTTTACGGACAATGGAAAACCCAGTCAAAAAGGACGAGGGCATAATTACAGACAAAGTTTTTCAGACACCCCTGGTCAATTGTACAGACAATGGGAATTGAACATGGGGACTATTTGGGCTGTTTACGGCCAAGGGAAAGTGAATTTGTTGTATAGGGACAAAAGGAATTGAACAGGTAAGGTGACGTCACGGTACTGAAGATTGATAACAATGTGGCAAGGGGATAACCTCAATCAGACCAAAAAGCGGAAAAAACCTAGAACACTTGGCGGGAACAGGACTGGCGGGACATAGACATACATAACACATACAAAACACAACATAGAAACACTGATGGATGAACATCAATCTATCGCACACAACAACTATACAACCGACTAAAATATTTTGGGCAAGAAAGCAAATCTTTTCGTGGTATATGAGTGACCACGAAATGTCCTTTGGGTTCTTCTTTTTCTTCTTCTTCTTCTTCTTCTTCTTCTTCTTCTTCTTCTTCTTCTTCTTCTTCTATTTTCTCCAGTTCTTCCACAATTTCCGAACCTGCTAAATGATTCCTTTCTTCTTCGTCTTTACATTATCTGGCATCCAGTCAGGATGTCCCATTGATGTAAATTTCTCCTGCACCTGCATCCAGTGTTCATTCATTGTTTCAAACTCCTCTTTGTTATTTCTGTTGCCTTTTTCCTTTCTCTTGTTTGCCCAGTTATCTTTCAATTTTTTACCACTTTTTCCAGCACGTTTCTCATCATTTCTTCAGCTTTCTTAAGTTGGTCTAGCCCCCACTTCAGAAAAGACCACCACTCTGTATAATTCAATATGTCTTCTAAAAAACACCAGACTTTCATCACATTTTCAAGGACCTCATTTAAGGTTACAACTCACATATTTTGATCGAATGTAGCATCTTAACTTTTCTAATTCCTTCTCTGTCATTCCTTTCACCAGATGTCTGGCTACTTTCAGGCTGGTCACTTGACTTGTCACAAAGGCTTTGATAATTGGATACATCCATTCATGTTCTAGCCTTTCCATAACGTAGGCAGCATCCACTATCCAGTACCAACTGTCTTTCAAATTGTTCAACAAATACATTGCCATCTTCGTTCATTCAATGTTGAATGGCGGGAATGGCGAACGCTTTGACTTTATAGTTGTCAGGCACGGACGTTAAGGAAACAGCTATTATACTCAATTCATATATTACCTACAATCAACACACGGGAAGGAGAATAAAAGAACAAAAATATACTATCCACACACGGGAAGGAGAAAAAAAAACAACAGAATATACTATCCACACACGGGAAGAGGAAAACAAACCCAAAATATATTATCCAAAACCCCATTATCTACTATTCACACACGGGATAGAGAAAAAAACACAAATCCAAACTATACTCTCAAAATACCCATCATCTACTATCCACAAAAACGTACGCTAACGCTTACAAACCCCCAAAAACTACTATCTTCACAAAGGTATGCACACTTATACAAACACACATTATACTATCCACACAAACGTACGCTACTCATGCAAACACACATACACACAATTACATCAGTAAAGGAATAAGTGTTTATAATCACGCTACTCCACACACACTAAAATTGGTAACTTGAATAGTCTCTTTCCTAGCGATTTGGGTTGCCCTGAGAAGGGGTGCTTTTTCAACTCCAGGTGCACCTGGTTAATGATGACACCTCCCAGGCCGTGCCCCACAGACACAGAGAAGGCTCCAGTTGTTGTCCCAGTCGACTGTAGCTGATGGGAAAGCGGAGGCGTGCTGTGTAGCCTCATCATTCCAAGCTTCAGTTTGCGGGACCCTGAAGACCTTCCTTCTGAAGTCTTCTCATGTGCCAGACCCGTGGATGCTGAGGTTGTCGTGGTTGCTCTCACAACTCCTCCTCCCAGTTTTCCGTCTGTGGAATCACGGTCCTTTGTACTGGTGGGAGAGGTTGTGTCTGTGGTTGACGTGGCTGAGGTGCTGGTGCTGCCTGTGCAAGTGTACTGACCATCGAAGTCACCTAACACAATGGTCTCAGCATGAGGTGAGGTAGGATCCTTTCTTAAGTTTCTTTATTTTTCTTCTCCTCCTCTTCTTCAACCCTGGCATTTTCCTGGATTGCCTCCATGGCCAGTTCGCCCAGCAGGTGCATTTGGAGTTCAAGCGATTTGCTTATCCTGCTCATCTTCTTTTATTTGTCTCGTTGACAATGGGTAGCCAGACTAACAAGCTCTTCTTTTATTTTTGTGAAGCACGGACGCGATGAAAACACCCCCGACATTAAAACGTACAAGACCAATTTCATCACCCCAAAATCATGAAACACGCGGACCTAAAATAAGCACTCATTCGCTTTTTAATTACTAGCACTAACTACAAACACAAACACATACAATGTTTTTGACAAGCTACGAAATGAAGTGCTTAAAGACACATTTCTAACAAAGTCAATCAAACGAGAAAAGTACTTACAGACACACTTCTATTATTTAACTTACCAAGATATTATTGGCAATTGAACTAGTATCTCTTTTTTAGAGTATCGGGTACCCCTGAAAATGGCTGCTTTCTGTGGACGGGGAGTTATGGCAATCTTTCATCGTCTAAGATTGCGAACTCGTCTGGCGACAGGCTTTCCCACTACATCGGGTCTGCTTCTTCGTAAAGAAAAGGAGAACTATTTCGTGTCTACACGGCAGTCAACAAAAGTCTCTATATGGTTTCTGCTGCTGATGTTGCTGTTGCTCTCTCTTCTCTCCATTCTTATGAAGCTTGTACTTCTCCGTTGATTTTTCTTTCTCTTTCTTGATTTCTTCTTTGAAGACCTCTTCTATCTGGCATTCGGTCATTTTCAACGTCCTGAGATTCTCTATATCTTCAGGCTTCGGTATCAGGCTTGGCCTGATACGATGTAAATTCACGTAGGCTTCGTTCAGTTTGGCTAGTCTTGAACATAACATCATAGGAGCATGAGTCCATAATCGATGGTCAGACTGGAGACTTACTTGATTTATATAGTTCAAGCGCGGACGCGATAGAAAACATCCCTACAATGTTTAGAGAATTTGATTTGAGGGTGAGGGTTAGAGAAAAGTCAAAGGCCATGTATCATGATAAAAATTGAGAAAAAAAAAACAAAAGACACATTTTATCAAAAGTCAACATTTTATTCAAATAACTAACAACCAACAATTACCAATTTTTCAATCAATTAAACAAACAAACAAACATTTTTCTAATAACCAACTGTTGATAAGGTTGACAACGTTGTGAAGTGAAGCTAGACTTCCACTGATGGAAGTCATTGGGCCAGTGATGTACACTACGTTTCCTAGCTAAATACAAAAGATAATCTTAATGGGCACAAAACCATCGATCTACTTTCTCATCGTTTCTAGAAGAATGACGATCAAAATAAGTCACTAAATGTTCTAAAGAATATCCAAGATCAAGAAAATACACACAATATTGTCCACACACGATGGAATGTGCGCCTTGTAACTTCACATTTTTGAATTGTGTTGTCTGGGCATTTTTTCTCATAAGGTCGATGGTGTCGTCTTCTAAAGGTGGCGATCCATACGAATCAAAATAGTCCACACAGCCTTATTTGGGAAAGAATACGGCTACCCAGTGGGTTCCTGGTAGATGACTGTCGTCATTGTTGATTACACAAGCGTGATGGTCTTGAGGTTTGTGGTTATGCAGTTCATCTTTACCACACACGACAGCATTCCAAAGCAGTGTACGAACTGTGGTTCAAAAGGCAATACATTTCCCATGTATACATTTTTGTGTTGATTTGTATTTCTTGTTGGTTTTTCTTCAAAGTTAATGATAAGTTACCAACTCAGTCCGAAATTTTTGCTTTAAAATCTCTGACAAACTACCGATTATTTTCTTCGTCTTCGCACTGTGATCCAAGAGAGCTTCGATGTGATGGATCTCTAGAACAATTAGTGGAGGAGAGAAATGATCACACAAGTCTTTATACCGCTGGTGCAACACGGCTTCTTCCGAGATGCGATTCCAAGATTCGTCCAGATACTTGTCCAATTTTTCTTCTTGTCTCAGCATCAGACATTTTTCGTGTTGAATTTGACAGGGATGATCGTTTTGACAGCCATAGCAATCTTTCTTGATCAATTCCGTAAATTTTTCTGTCAGGTGTTTGGCAAAACAGTATACTATTGTTTTTGTTCTGGCCATCTGGACTTCATCACTATCTCATTTTCGTTTTTGTCTTGGAGTTATGTTTCCGTGGGATCCTCCCATTCCAATTCTATGGCTTCTCCACTATTTAATTAGGGATAACAGTTTCTAATAGAGACTATCTCAAACTGTTGATTTATATGGTATTGTCGAATTCGGCATACAAGATGACGTTCACCGTGTGGTCTGGAGGTGGGTGTGCAAACTGAAGTTCCATATGAATCTGACCAGATTTTATAGGATGGAAATGTCCCTCGTAGCTGCCTTGGTCTGGAGAGAAATAAAAAGCCGACAAAGTGTACGTAATGCCGTGACTGGTTTTGGTCCCTAATTCTCCGGTAGCCTCGTACAGCGACAAGTACGATCTCAAGTAATTCTTATCACCAAACGTAAGTTCGAAAGGTCTGGTACACACGGTTTTGCCATCGCGACTGACTTCTATCTTGGACAAGTTGAACTGTTGAAAGTTGAAAGGATTTTCCTCGATGTTTCCATTGAAGGCTGTAGATTTGACCATACTAATGATAAAACACTTGGGGAAACTTTCCTTGGAACAGTAGCTCCTCGGTCATCGATCGCCGACTTCTGGGAATGGTGAAAGTTTTCACCTCCACGCGTGGTATCAGATACTTGTCGGTCGTTTTACTCAATGTGTGACTGATGTTGTTTCCCATATTAGGTAACGCTTCTACAGGTCGCACGCAAGGTCTGGCTTCTTGGATGAAAGTTTTGCATTCGGCAGCATTAGCCATCAAATGGAAAGCGGTACTGCATCGATTCAGTCTCAGGCGGACATCTACCCCGTTCAATAAATACTTCTCTTGTAACAACATGTACAACAAGCGATCCATCAGTTCTAAAATACGGCTTCGAGCAATTTCCTTTCGTTGTTGCATAAATCCCGATACATTTTGATCGTCCCCAGCAATCGCAGTGCTGTCGAACGTGGGGCCTATCGCGGCAGGTTTCCATACTACACAAGCAGCCGGATAAGTATTATTGGCATCTTTTTTGTACGTCAAGACATTTTTTAGGTTGGCTTGGTAAGGGTAAGTATCCATGCTGCTGCTGACCATATTGTTATTCAAGTAAAACTCTACTCCACTGAACAAGGAATTCATATAATTGTTGACGGGAGATAGCCTGGACGCGTCAACTAGATTGTTACTGTCCGCTTCGATTACTTTGACTTTCAAGTACAAGTAACTGTTATTCAGATCGATGTAATCTTCGAACTGTCCTTTAATATCAAACCCGATGGTGCAAAATTCGTCAAAGAAGAGACGGGATGAAATTCTACCCATTGGCATTATTGTATCGTCATCATAGTGGGTGGCATGGCAAACAAACCCAGTTCCGACTTGGAACAGGTGCAATACTCTCGGTGCATCATTTTTGTCTCTATGATTTAATAATCAAAAACCTATAAGTCTCGGACGATTCTTGTTTTCTCTGTTTTTCTAGCTTTATAAGTATGAAGCCTTCTGAAGGGGCGTTTTGTTCGTCGTCTCTTTCCGCCTTGTCCATGCTGTGGTGTAATGTAAGCGGGAATACCTGATTATGCAGTGTCTATAGCATTTACATGGGTTTCTCGTCGGCCAAAAATGTTGTTGCCCATTTAAATCAAGAAAACAGTTTCGGGTTTTGTTTATCGATGATAGCATTTTGGAGAAATTCTTTAATTTGCGTCAATGCAGAATCTTTTAAAGCATGCAATCCTAGTGTCTGCATCGGTTTCAAAGCAGGAGCCACCGAACGAAAGGCAGATTTCAACATATCTCCTAAACCACGTCCTCGCTTTCAAGCGACGCCCACTGGCTATGTGACTTACTAGTCGTTAGAGAATCGTTTTTGAAAATGGAGTTTCATCGTGAACTTCCCTTTGGTGTCAAAATACGACTTACTGACAGGCAAATAATGCGGATGTACAAATTTATGGTGAACGTGATAGGTGTTTCCATCTTCCTCGTCATCGTTCGTGAGAGAACCTACTTTGAAAGGAATGACATGCAGTAACGGCGTGGAGGTGTGTCCACCACGTTGTACTCCACACATCTGAGTACACAAAAATCAAATTGAGTTCTTGGTTCAGTTCTACCAAGGAACGAAAATAATTTGCAAAATCTAGGTTGCTGGTAATGGTTTGTATGGGTTTACTGATCATTATGTTCATGTCTCCACCAAAATGTCATTCAATTCACGACAAAATATGATACCTATCACTGTCATCCGGAAATTTCATCCGTAGTCGACGAGACTCTTTATGTTACTCAGTGTTGAAGCTTTTATGTTATTTGTCCAAACAAAAATTACCAAGCGGTGGTATTGGATTAGCGTCAGCTGTAGTTACAACAGGTTTGTGAGTGCCCAATTATTCTTGCACTTTTTCATCATAAAACTTCGACCGCAAAACTGTTTTGATTTTCAGTGATGTTTTTGATTTTTGTAGGGTTTATGATGTGGCAGAAAAGAAACGATATGTATTTTAGGTACTCGTTCACCATACCACATCCACAATGGTTGCTTTTGTATATCTCTTGAGAAGAACTAGGTGAAGGAGTGGTCATTATGGTTGATAGCCATTTCTTTTTATAGTCGATGGCTTGCGAAGCGTCGATCCAATGATCAAGACTGGGAGGATATCCTTTCCAACGCTTTTTGACTTCTTTGACACTTGTTTTCCCACTTTATGGGTTCTTCGTTCGAGAATGAATTCGATGTCGTACACTTGATCATCTTTTATGGTCACTAGTTGTAACTCGGGAAAGTATAACGTTCCTTTTAAACCTTCCCCGTTCATGTCTTCCAATTTATTGACGGAAGAATGACGGTCACGCACTCGTTCAGTGAACGAAACAATTCGGCGGTCCAGATGGGCACCAATTTTAAGGGTCGCACTAATTTATTGCTCGAAATCAATGGCACGACCCATTTAAAGTTGGAAAGGACGTCCATGATACAAAACAAATATTTGTAGCCACGATTGTAGGTGGTCAAATGAGAGACATCGGTAAATCAGATTGCCATTGTTGATCAATGCCCTCCACTCTGGTGAGACGTTTTGAAAATTTCGTAGAATGGGTTTGTGTAAATCTTACGTTGTTTTTTCTTGTAACCATCGTTGCATTTGAGGTAAACGGAGACTTTTCAGTCGAGTTTTGGGAGCACTATACAATTTGTTTAACTCATCCGTAACCTTCATGATGGGATGAATTGTATTTGAAACTGGGTAACACCTTCTCCACTTTTTATAAGTCACCCACTCTTCGCTGATGCTACTTTGGATGGGGCGAGATGGTGGTTTGGAAACGTCTTTACGTGTCCGACGTGCCTCGCAAGCAGAAGTCGAGGTTAGTGGCGGTTGTTGAGGTGGTAATAGGATGTCTTTGGTCTTCTTTTCTTTTTTTCACTTTTGGTTTCTTTTCTTTCTTGTTCACTGCTGTCGAAGGAGGAGAAGACATCATCTTTTAACCCAAGCCTTCAGTTCTTCTCATTGGGAAGTGGGGAAAGGGTCAATATGGACGCTGAAATCTAGCTAGGAATGGGAGCTGCTGACGGTGTTTGAATGAATTCGTGTTGTAACTGGGACATCTCAGTCAAAAGAGATTTGGGAGGCAATTGCTGGATTTATTGTTCTTGCCAACGATGGTATTCCACCCATCGTCTGTAAGGCACTGATATCTTTTAACTCCAGAGGTCAATTTTATCTTTATGGTCCTTTTTATCTTCCTCGCATGAGTCCTTCCAGCAGGAAGAATAAAAGACCTATGCGCTGCTTTCTATATTAACGGAATGATGTAAACAAAAAACAAAGGCCCTTTTAAGAACCACTCATATGCCTCAAAAAGATTTGCTTTCTTGGTTTAAAATTGTTTTAGTCGGTTGTATAGTTGTTTGTGTGTGATAGAATGATGTTCATCGATCATTGTTGGTATGTTGTATGTGTTATATATATATATATATATATATATATATATATATATATATATATATATATATATATATATATATATATATATATATATATATATATATATATATATATATATATATGTGTGTGTGTGTGTGTGTGTGTGTGTGTGTGTGTGTGTGTCCCGCCAGACCCGATTTATGTTTTCCTGCACTTTCGTCTGATTGAGGTAAGCCCCTTGACACATTGTTACCAATCTTCAGTACCGTGACGTCACCCTACCTGTTCCATTCATATTGTCCCTATACAACAACTTCAACTTCTCTTGTCCGTAAACAGCCCAAATATTCCCCATGTTCAATTCCCATTGTCCGTAAACGTGCCCAGGGGGTTCTGAAAAACCTTGTCCGTATTTGTAGCCACGACCTTTTTGACTGGGTTTTCCATTGTCCGTAAACAGCCCCCTATTACTACTACCTTTTCCTCTGATTCAACCCATCGTCCGATACACATTGGTTTTAAGTCTCTGTGCTGCAACTGCTGCAACATAGGTTGTAGATACATGGAGGGAAGGATGAACATACATCTAATCTTAAAGGATGACAAATATCATAGTTATAGGTTGATGAACGCTAGAAATGTCTGAAACAAGCATTTAGAGGGTAACAGAGTGTCCTCAAAATAATTTTTATCATCGAATCAGTTACATTGTCATTATCTAAATCATCAAATCAGTAACATTTTCATTACTTAAACCATCGAATCAGTCACATTGTCATTACTTAAATCATTGTCATCACATTGTTATTATTTAAATCATCGTCATCACATTGTCATTACTTAAAGAAATATTTATTTATAAATTTCATGCAACAATTCGTATCTGGTAATTTTTCTGTTCAAAAGGACGCGCCTATAGCAAAATGCAGTTTCGTTTCCATTCTTTGTATCACTGTGTACTAATTTCTTCATTTATTTGTATACTTATTTTTATATATGTACGTACTTATTTCTTTAATATTTGTGCACTTCTTTCCTTATATATCTGTGTACCTTTTTAATTACAAAACAGAAATAACAGCATGAATGTATCATTGTCTTCCTTGTATATTTGTATGTGTCTATGTCTGTATCCTTCTTTCTTTAATTTCTTTTTTATCTTCCTATTTAGATGCAATTATAATTAAAAGTAAAAACAATGTCAGGATTGATAAATTATTGAGTTAAAATAACAACAACAAATCCATGGGTATTTTTTTTCAGGTTGCCAGCCGATATGTGTTTGTTTTCGTCGGATTGATCTACATCCTTTTTGGCATTATTGGGAAGTTCTCTGCTGTATTCATTACAATACCATACCCTGTTCTGGGAGGTGCTCTGATAACAATGTTTGGAATGTACAATGGTGTTGTGTTGTCCAATCTACAGACACTTTCTTTAAAGTCCAACAGAAATCTCGCGATCCTTGGTATTTCACTTTTTATGGGACTGGCTGTTCCACTTTATGTAGAGACAAATCCTAATTGGATCGATACAGGTATTAGTACTGTAAAATATATCTATATATTCTTGTAAGTTTAGAGTAAACGTGGCATATGACTGGCTTGTGAAATAAATGGTAAATAATAATAAGTCAGACACCGACCACATTTGTCTGCCAAAATGTATGTATGTATGTATGTATGTATGTATTATGTATGTATTATGTATGCATGTATGTATGTATGTATTTATGTATGCATGTATGTATTTATGTATCCATGTATGTATGTATGTATGTATGTAGGTGGGTAGGTAGGTGGGTAGGTTAGGTATGTATGTATGTATGTATGTATGTATGTATGTATGTATGTATGCATGTATGTATGTAGGTAGGTAGGTAGGTAGGTGGGTAGGTAGGTAGGTAGGTATGTATGTATGTATATACGTATGTATGTATGTATTTATGTATGCATGTATGTATGTATGTATGTATTTATGTATGTATGTATGTATGTGTGTGTGTTGTCAAGCAGATCAAAGCGGGTTCTGGCTCAGTTGTTCTAGGTATCAAAGAGGGTTCTGCCTCAGGTTTGGTTGATATATCAAAAGGGGTTCTGGATCAGTGTTATCAAAGGGGATTCTGGCTCATATTTGGTTGATATATCAAAGTGGGTTGAACTTTTTCAAACACCTCATTGATCTCAGCGATTATCCCACTCTGAGTCAGTTCCACTATGACAACAACAAAAAAGTCATTGGAATATTTCAAAGATAAAACTAACGAAAAACCCATCACAGAGTGCATCGGACTTTGAGTTAAAATGTACAGCTTCACCCTCGAGGACATGCAGGTTAACAAAAAGGCCATAGATGTCAAAACGGCTGTCATGGACCATGTGGCATAGTTTGATCATTATCGTCAAGCACTTCACGGCAGTCTAGTCTCCAATACTACTCTTTGAAAACCCGAGTTATAAATACTCGCAATCCGGCATGATTTGGTGGGGTTCATTACAATTTAAGGGTTTTAATGACTAATTGATTGATTCATTTTATGCTATGGTATTACATAGTGTCTTTAGTCTTTAGCGTGTAATCGAACATATTTGCAAGAGTAAACTGTATGCATACATTCCAGGTGCTAAACAAGTTGATGGCATATTGACCATGATCGTAGCTACTCCTGCACTCGGTGGTATGGCTTTGGCTTTTATCCTGGACAATACGGTACATGGTAAGGACACACAAGTTTTATTACAATACAACACACTTTACAAAATGAAATATTTAATTTGCATGATATAGGAAATAATACTTGTCGGAGCTTAAATTACAATATTTAAGCGAATTAGAAATTCACATTATGATGATACGGGTATTTTACATTCATCTGATTATCTCGTATGTTCCATAATTATCCATCTTGTAAAGGGTTTGGCACAACACAAATTACGTCCCATATGTTCTGTGATAAATGGAAACTAACGGACCAGTCAATTATTGATCGTGTTCTGGTATACATGATCTAATATTTTCTCATTTCGGGAGTCGTTTCTAACATAAAATAATTGTGTGAATCTATTTGAGTGGCCTACGATTGGTTTCCAATTTATTTTTCCTGTTATTTAATGAAGACGCAGTGGCTGATGTTTGAGCGTCAGACACGAGACCTGAAGAGAATGAGTTCGAATTCTAACACCGGATTAGTCAGAGTCGGGTGCCGTGGTGCGTCCATGTGCAAGGCACTTTATTCCAAGTGTTTCGGAGCGATATCGTTTTCATGTGTATCGTAAATCACTTACTGACCAACGAATACTGCTTGAGATGTGTTTCCGTTGGGTCTATGTAAAATTATTGTCCTTATTTATTACAGTTTAATGTTTAGCAGTCTTCACACGGTATTTATAATCACAGTTTGTCACTTGTAACGTTTTTAATAAAGGTTTCTGACTGTGAATTTATTTCAGTTAATTTGTGTTGTTGTCAAAGGTTTTGAAGCCAGATCCTTCGAAATCAGCCTGTTAATTAAAAGTTTTGTCTGGGTGACTTTTATTGTTTGTTAAAGTTCTCATGAAAATACACAATTTCGGTATTCTATTTGGCATGCATGCTTCAGAGTTGACCGCTCCTGTGGCCTACCGGTTAGAGGCATCCGCCTCAGATGCGGGAGGTTGTGGGTTCGATTCCCGGCCGAGTCATACCAAAGACTTACAAAAATGGTACTAACAGCTGCCTCGCCTGGCGCTCAGCATTAAGAAGTTAGTGTTAGGACTGGTCGGCCTGGTGTCAGGATAATGTGACTGGGTGGGACATCATGCTACTTGTCTGCGGCATGATGACCCAGTGCTAGACATCACTATAAACTGCCACACTTCAGACATCTTAGTGATATGACTGAAATATTGTTAAAGCTACGTTAAAAGTCCAAATCACATCACACATAATTCAAAGTTAAGGTTCCTGAATGCTCAACCCGTAGCAAGCTAATCTAAAAATTGTTTACGAAAACATGTGCGCTCTGGATCACAGGGCCTCGTTACAAATAAAATTAGGTGTATCCGAATTAGCTCTTACCTTTCGCTTAGTGGTGACATCCAAGATTATCCGAATGCAAACGGCACTTCCTTGCCTGTATTTGTCCAGGTGTCAAAATCGGCGAACAATTCTCGCATTTTCTCCAGTATGTTACAAACTGAACGAAGTGGATCGAGCTGTTTTGAAAATTGAACTATTCTTGATTAAGACTGGCTTGAGTTGGAAATTAGATGATGAAGTTGGGATAAACTAGCAGGGTTGGAACTACCGAGGGGCGCGGGCTCGTGTCTTCCCTTGTGTTATATTGTTACAGGTTTAGACCACCAGCCCCCTATTCATTCACGGATACTCATAATTTTATTTGTAACGTGTTATATTGTACAGGTTAGACCACCAGCCCTCTATTCATTGACGGATACTACTAATTTTATTTGTAACGAGCGCCTGTGCCCCGGATGAAGACAAAAAGGCTTGGAAAGTTTATAATGCTTGCGAAAAGCATTTAAATGGCTCATAAATTTAAGCGGGTTGTGTACATAGTCAACGAACATACATACCATATACATACATCTCGTTGAGACGTCAACACAGGGTACGAATATTCATGCCTCATGCATAGATCAAATCGGGTCGTCTACATAGGGCACGATCACGAATGCCACACACATTGATCTAATCGGGTCGTCTACATAGGGCACGAACACGCGTATTACAGGCATTCATATAATCGGGTCGCCTACCTCGGGCACAAACATGCATGCCACATACATATATATAATCGGGTCATCTACATAGGGCACGAACTTGCATGTCACAGTCATTGATCTAATCATGTCGTCTACATAGGGCACAAACATGCGTATCACATACATAGATCTAATTGGGTCATCTACATAGGCACGAAATAGCATGTCACAGACTTTGATCTAATCAGGTCGTCTACATAGGGCACAAACATGCACGTCACAGACATTGATCTAATCGGGTCGTCTACATAGCAACACGAACACGCGTGCAGCAGATATAGATCTAATCGGGTCGTCAACATGGGGCACGAACACGCATGCCACAGACATTGATCTAATCGGGTCGCATATATAAGTCACGAACATGCATGTCACAGACATACGCGTAGGTCAAGTATTTTACGTATTATTTTGATAGCGTTGGTTTTATCAAAGAAAGCGCACTTCCAAAACATTAAAAACTATACAAACTGGAAATATTGCTTTAATGAGAAAAAATATAGTCAGATAATTTACAAATGCAATTAAAATATACCTCCCAATTTTCATTCGTCTACAACGAGTATTTTCTAGTAATTATGAAAACGATCCTCCCGGTACTGACGTATACTTACAAATTTAGGAATGGGATCAAACCAAGATGCCATCGCTGCAAGCAGATGTGTATTCAAAACACGCCCTGATTCGTTCTGGTACTTATTCATCTTTAAGTCTATATAGTTCACTTGTCTACTTATTTTCATCTTATATCTAGTGCCACCAACTAAAGACAAAAAAAATAGCTTTCTTTAAATTTAGTATTGAATAGGTTAAATGTTTTGATCAAGTAAGACACGTAATCTATCGATTACAAACATAATACCTTGGATTGATGCCTTAATAAAAATGAATGATTTTGTTCCGCAAGGCATCGTAGTTTGTAGCCAATTCACAACAAGTAATAATGAAAATTGAACCTCTTTTTCCATTCTATGTACAAAACTGACAACGGAATATATATTTCTCCATTCTAGGTACAAAACTTGAGCGTGGTGTTTCCTCATTGAAAATACAAGAGGACAACTCGGGGCCAGATGATATGGAGCCGACAAAGAATGACTATCTCGAGGGACTCGAAGTCTACTTGCCTCTCTTGCCTAAAAGAATACTTAAACTGAAGATTCTGAAGTACATTCCTTTTCTACCCAAGCCTTCGCTCAATGATGAAAAAGAATGGTCATGAGCTAAAATAAACTGACCATAGATTTCGTCAAATAGAAAAGCTGTTAGCTTAAATAAACTGATTATATATTTTATCAGAACAAATCACAAGAATAGTTCAATACCTATTGTCTGTCACCGATACTTGATCTTTGCGAAGTTTTGTCATGCATGTTTATTCTTTTGCTAGATATTTGCAAAATATGCCATGCCTGTTTCTCGTTTGCTAGATCTGTGCATAGTATGCCATGCTTCTTTCATCATTTGCTCAAAGAATATGTTGATTATACATATCAAGAAGTTTGTAATTCAGAGACTCGCCATTGTGATATAAAATTACATTTCGGAATGCAAAGAGGCATAATATTTCACTGAAGAAATATTAGATCGTATTTCCTGAGACACATATATATCATTCAATAAAGACTTTATAATCGCTAACAAAAGTTTATCGTTTTAAAATTTGGCGAAACTCTCCAATTTGTTTTCTTCTTTAAAGAGCAAATAACTGAAAATGCAAATGTCATTCAATCATGAAATCGAGGTAAAGGCGACAAAGTTTCGTATGCTTTATTACTCATTTGAGATGAATTCACTAACAGTTATTATAAACACGGGCGGAATAGGGTTCAATATAATGAGTGCATAATTAAAGTAGTAGGTAATATATTAGACGGCTGGGCCACTATATTCATTTTAAATAGGTTGATATTTTGGATTGTCGCCCATTGACAAAAAATAAAATACGATGATTTACTGTCTAATTCAAATTATTACTCGATTGTCTCTCATATATTACTTCTGAGCCCCATCCACATATATGTGCATGTTATTACGAAAATATTGTTGGATCACTTTCACGACCACTACATTCAATCAAACGACATCATTTTAGACCTAACTACACAGCCAATTCTCTTACTGTTTATTGTCAGATCCATGCGTCAGAACTCTCTAATACTGAAACATATGGTATCTTTGTGTTAAAACCTTACTAGTATCCTCAGCCGAGCTAATAAAATAATGTTTTGTTTTTAAATATTACCTATCGAGATGGAAAGGGAGAAAACAAAGATGAGGTAACTGATCATCTAGGAAACAACTTGATTGGAGGAAATCAAAGGATCAACGGATTAATGTTATATACTTATTCTTACAGTGATCGATGATAATGAAGTACGCGTTTAAAAAAGGAACAGACCATACTGATATACGAATATAGAGACATATACTATTTTGTCAATAAAAAAAGTGAACGAGTGAGCCGTAAACTGAGAGTAAATGTGTAATAGTCTAGGACCTTACTGATTTAAGCAAATGACTGACCAACTAAGTAAACTGCCATCTATGATCATTTACTTCCCTCCCTTGGAGCTCTGTCTCGTTCTATGCACATGACCCTGTCACTCTGCGACGAAGCTTGCGCCCTCGGGGAAGCACTGATATCTGGCTTGTAACATGTTTGTTTTAATTTTCAAATGAAAAAATAAACGGTGAAGACCCTACGTTTTGTGAAGTTGTAGCTATTACATGCATGAGGCAAATTATGTACATGGATCACGATGCTTTTAATGTATTGTTTGAAGACGGCAATATTTATAGGCTACTACATTTGTATAGGAAAATATGAACGAGTTTTTCGAATGTAAATACTGCACGACCTTGGGAGTTAAGTGTATCCATCCGACAAAACGATTAATAATAATAATAATAATAAGGAGAATAATAATAATAATAATAATAATAATAATAATCATGATGATATTATTATTATTATTAAGAGTCTTGTTCTCGTGCAGTTCAACGATGATCATAATTAACCTTGCACGGACCTCAAATCTTCGATCTAGGAACTCTGGTGAGTTTAAGTAATCAGCAATACATGTATATATAGGTAATCAGCAACACATGTATATATAAGTAATCAGCAACAGATGTATATATAAGTAATCAGCAACACATGTATATATAAGTAATCAGCGACACATGCATATATACGTAATCAGCAACACACACACATATATATATATATATATATATATATATATATATATATATATATATATATATATATATATACGTAATCAGCAACACATGTATATATTAGTAATCAGCAACATATGTATATATAAGTAATCAGCAACACATGTACATATAAGTAATCAGCAACACATGTATATATAAGTAATCAACCACACAAGTATAATTAACTGATCAGCAACACATTTGTAAGACGTGGACGTCATTATACATACTTAAACTGTTGCCATGCTGATCGCTGTTTGCGCTTTCCTGAGTATGGAGGAATACTTTATTTTAGGAAATATTTCACTTTATTGATTGCTTTCTACAGTCATAATGTATTTCTGAGTGCAAGAAAGGGTTTAAAGTGAAGTTGTTTGCATTGGCAACACATTGGTGCATCTTAATGCTGGATAATATTTGTAATTATTAAACTGGATATTTTGACCACAAAATGTAGTACTTAGCATCCACATACCATTCCAGCATACAAAAATAACAATTCTGGAAAGCACAATCAAACCTTCAGTCACTGCTGTGTAATTCAACATATACAATCTAAACGTTTGGTATATACAGTGGAAAATTCAACACAAACCTTTTTGATTCAGTATGTGAAATTAGAATCCTCGAAAACCAACAGTGAAATCTCAGCTCATATGTCCTTATTGGACCAACTTTTGTCCGCTAAGGCACCTCATGTTATAGTCTGCGTTGTTTGAGTCGACTTAACTGCATTAGTCACAGGATCGGGACAAGTATATATTGATGGGACTCTTGAAAGCGTACAATGCACGTGTGTCGCAAGCATATGACCGTGTACAACCAAATTTCACCTTCCCTCTAACCAACACAACTATTACATCTCTCTCTCTCTCTCTCTCTCTCTCTCTCTCTCTCTCTCTCTCTCTATATATATATATATATATATATATATATATATATATATATATATGTATATATATATATATATATATATATATATATATATATATATATATATATATATATATATATATATATATATATATATATATATATATATATATATCTGCATATTCCAAACTTCTTGATGATTT
Organism: Sinohyriopsis cumingii; assembly: GCA_028554795.2. NCBI lineage: Eukaryota > Metazoa > Mollusca > Bivalvia > Unionida > Unionidae > Sinohyriopsis > Sinohyriopsis cumingii. Next base: position 15,883,238 of record CM068830.1, read on the forward strand.
TCGCTTAACTTTTGTCACATTATTTATTGATGGCCTTGGTGTCTTTATGGTTTTGGATTACACAGGAACTACTATCAAACCATGGTTGTGATGCTATAGATGGTGCAAAGCTATATTCGGTTACATGGCTAGACGTGGTAACATCCACATAGAGAATAATGTCAACCTTTATTCCAGAAGGCAGTGCTATATCACCCGCTTGGTTCAACGTTGATAATATTCCCTGACGCATCTTCGAGAGACACTTCAAGGCGTCTCTGTTTTGGATTCTGTTCACTTGTGATAACGGCGAACGTTTGAATTCTGGACCTTATTAAGCGACACGTCGTCGGTCTTCCTCGCCAGGTGCCACCTGTACCATTTCGGCCCGCTTTGCCTGCAGTGGAATCGTCATAGCACACTACGATGCTATTTTACGGAACTGTTTTACAGTCTGATACAGTTTTTCCATGAGACATACTATCGAAAGTAAAACTGCAAGTTTGTATTTACTTTCAGCATTTTTAAACAAATTATATCATAACAGAAATGTATTAGTACTAATTATTCATATTCTTGTTTGTTAACTAAATTATATCTTCCGACAAGTTAATCTTATATTGTTGTACAATGGATGTATTACTATGCAGCTCATGGAAGCCAGGAATGCAATATATGCAATGAACGCCTTGCAATAAATGTGATGATTTGGTTTATGACTGCCTTATTTATTATGACTGATTATGGCGTTAGTTTCTAATGCACATCTCAGTTTGTTCCAGTACCCGCTGTGTGACAGGTATCAAAACAAACGTTGCCCGTGTTGTTATTGTATTATGCTAAAGGATATAATTCTAAGAGTTTTTTTTTACAAAATAGTTTATTCTGTTAGAACACGATTCAAAATTTCATTATATGGATTTGAATGGATTCTTTACTCAGTAAAGCCCATTTGATCTTCGAAAATAAAGCCGGAACAAATCATTCTTCTTCTGAAGGAAAATGTGTCATTATGAGTTGTAATCCCTGTTTTCTCATTAGCGTTATTTCTTAGATGCAATTTTCTTATTTTCGTCTTTGAATAAGTCGATTCCTGCATTTTAAATATGTAAAGGATTACGGGTTAATTTAGAGAAAAATAACTAGACCTGGATATGACCAGCGACAATACTTGCAAAGTTAATTTACAAATCATCGCTGTTACAGTATCAGTCGTATTGGATGAAATTAATTTCTCACCAGCTTGTGTCTGAAATTGAAACAAAGTATCTACATTCCAATTTCGAAGAACACTCTTATCAATTCTGGTATTTATGTGAAAATTGTTCGGTGTACATGTATTTATATATAACAAGTATTTACTGTATTTATATGTGAAAGTTATTTAGTGTAGTTGTATATGTATACATTATTTGGTGCATTTATAAGTTAAAATTATTTTTCGTTTTTTGAACCCATCATGCCCTGAGTCATTAACCGTATTTCCATTAGTAAAAGATGGGGCCACAGTGGATCAAGAAAGGTACGAGTCTAAGACAGGGCCACAGTGGATCAAGAAAGGTGCGAGTCAAAGCGGGCTCCTCATTGGGTCATGAAGGGTACGACTCAAAGAGGGGGTCATAGTCGATCAAGAAAGGTACGAGTTAAAGAGGGAGCCACAGTGGATCAAGAACGGTACAAGTCAAAGACAGGCCCAGAGTGGATCAAGAAGGATATGAGTCAAAGCGGGGAGTACAGTGGATAAAGAAAGATACGGGTCAAAGAAGTGGCCACAGTGGATCAAGAAGGGTACGAGTCAAAGAAGAGGCCAAAGTGGATAAAGAAGAAAGGTGCGAGTTTATATCATGTTCAGACAAGCTTGTGTCCATTCACAAAGGGAGCTTACTTCGACCATCTTGGAATGATGTAACCCTTGATGTGTTGATATGTAGTGAAACACCAATAAACAAATCATTATTACTCCAATACAACATTGAACTCTGTGTCTTTGTTTTATATGATTGGTAGAGCCAGTCACTTGTCTGAATAACTTTTACTTTTGTCTTAAGTTTTATTATCCACCTCGACTAATGGACGTCTTGCTGATAATAACAATTGTAACTGTTTCGTATCTCGAATACCCACATTATCTTTTGAGGTAACTTACAAGAAATGTCCGATTTTGTTGCTTCTTTTTCATGTTGTGTCTCTCTCTTTCTCTCTATTCCAACCAATATAAAATTGTTTCCTTTCCTGAAATTCAGTCATATATTATTATTAATAGGTCTTAATGTTTGTCTCTAACGACTGACTAAATCACTAATTAGTTTGATTGGCTGCTTGAAGACCATAGGTCCTAATGTTTGCCTCTAACGACTGATTATATCACCAATTAGTTTGACTGGCTGCTTAAAGACGATTGATTCACTTTACATACCACCAATAACTCTTTCGGTTTAAATCATCAAAGTCTGACTCTTGAGCGGAAACAATAGTACTAGCAATCTCCAGATGGCTTTGAAATAAAAGTTGAATTCAACCATTATGTCAATTCCAGGCACGTTACTTGAACTACATGCACGCATTTTGAAAGTTAGTATACAACACGAAACACAAAATGTATTAGTTTACAGTATCCTGGGTAAACGAGCAAAAGGCAAATAGTTGTAAAAGCTGCGGTTTTTAATTTATTTCCGCTGCCAAAAATCGTCAGGAAGATATATCAAGCATTCTAACTCTTTTTAAACAAGGTCTGCACTTCGGTATAATCTGCGTTTAAATTTTGTCTCATATTTTAAATACAGGAAGATTTACAATTACTAATTCCTCTATAATATATTTTGATTTCAGTTCATTACAGAGCTTAGATTAAATGAAACGTTGAACTCAAACTTGCAACATAATAAGGTCATACAACTTGGGCTGATTACATGTCGACCGTAGACCATTTTTATATACGAATCCTTTTAATCTGCTTGTCTAATAAATATTGTCGCTATCATTGCATCAATCAATCGACCAAATAGGTGGCCAAATGAAATCAATCGATCAATCGGAATAAGTGGCCCAATTGAATAATGTACAACTCGATCCATCTGAATAAGTAGCCTAATAAAATCAATGTACCACTCAATTGACCCAAATTAGTTGTCATATCAAATCAAGATATCAATCTATCGACCGGATTAAGTACCCAAATCGAATCAATGTACTAATCTATCGACCTGAATAAGTAGCCAAATCAAATCGATGTATTACTCTATCGACCCGATTAAATGCCCAAATCAAATTAACGTACCAATCAATCGATCTGAATAAATAGCCAAATCAAATCAATGTATCAATCAATCGATCTAAATAAATAGCCAAATCAAATCAATGTACGAATCGATCGAGCTGAATAAGTAGCCAAATCAAATAAATATACCAATCGATCGACCTGAATAAGTAGCCAAATCAAATAAATATACCAATCGATCGACCTGAATAAGTAGAAAAATCAAGTCAATGAACCAATCGATCGACCAGAATAAGTTGCCAAATCAAATTAATCCATCAATATATCGACACAAAAATGTAGCCAGATCAAATCAGCTGTTAAATTAATTTCTGGTTCGCAATCCTGGATGTGAATATATTGATGGTAATTTGTTTTGACTCATTAAAAGAAACGAACCATGCACTTTTTGATAATATTCTTTGATCAATTTAAAAGTCAGGAAGCTCGTATATTTCCTAGCTGAAATTGAAGATTCCTCTTTTGTCTTTCTTGATCTGGATTTTCTCGAGTGAATCGACTTCAACCCTGTGAGACGTAACGTTTTATGTGTAAACTCATTCAGGAAGGAAGAAAAAATATGGGACCTTTTGAAGATATATGTTTTTGAAAAATAAAATATTTGATACTTTATTTATTGTACTTGGCTTATACGGCTAACATTTATTTGATATAACTCTGAAGGAATTCTAACAGCTTAAACTTTTATGTTTTCGGAGTATATGCTAATCTTTATTTAGAAGGTTTATATGTCTCAATTTTTAGCCATTTAATTCTATAATTGTCAAGGTTAACATTTGAATCAGTAATATATAGCTACGATTGTGCTGACGTGCCGTTAGACCCTACACGAACACTTACTACTTGAATCTAAGTGTTTGTCTCGAACAGGACAGGACCCATTTATAGCATTGATGCTCACTATGATCATGTCATAGTCCACACGATGAAGGCCTTTGTCCATTTTTACATTGGACTCTACTGGAAAGAGACACTCGCATGCAGATATATTTTTTTTAAAATTCAAGTTGCAAAATAATATTGAAAATATGTACCATTGATTTGATTATAAATTCATACCGCTCACTCACAGCTCTAATAGCCTATTCAACAATTACTGCGAAAGTTTAATTTATAAAGTTCTCGTTTGTCATCGATCTTTGTATGTATTTTGACACATTTATTTTTATCAATGTGGACATTTTCCTAGATCATGCCAACATAATAACCACACATTTGAAATTACTTTTTTTTATGGAAATAAACAGATAATATGCCAATACAATTAAATCTGTTGATAAAACTAGACATTCATTTACATTCCACACTCAAACACTGCTCGAGTCATATGGTAACTGAGTGCGTGTCAAGGAACTCTTTCAAAATTATTGAATGAATCGACGATTGTTATTATTATTCCCAAAGTAGATCCCACTCAGTGCGTTTTAAACGATTTGGTATTGCAAGAAACAAATCATGTGAATCGAATGTACTCCTACAAGATGACGAAAATGTACATATCTTGCTATAACGAATTCATTTTTACCAGACAAGATTTTTTAACATTGTTTTTATATTTTGCCTTCTTTGGAATTGTAAGTAACGGACCAAACACTGATATGGTTTTGAATTTGATGCTGCGTATAGAGTATGGATAACACAGTTGTTCGTCTTTACTGCACACATATTTTGATATAGGAAAATAATTGATGAAAATTATATGTCAGCAAAATCCACCTCATGTGAAAATCATTAGGAAATCAGTATGGGTCTTATAATTTAAGTCACAAGATGTGACGGTTTATGTCGTACTGAATCGACAACATTATTTGTGCATGGTAACCGTCATAACGACTTTATTAGCTCGCTTGATTGAAAAATCATGCGACCATAAGTATGGCTATTCCGAAGCTATGTGCTTCGACGCCAGGAAAAATCAGTGTGCTTACTGTATTCTACGCTATTGCAGCAGTAATTAAGTAGCTTAATTAAATTTGTACCTACTGCAATTCAAACTATGTATTCACAAAAGTATGTGTTATTCTAACAGCAAAAGCCAATTTTTTTGTTAAGAGTAAAAGTGAGTTTACATAGCTAAGATCTATGATACGGAAGCAGTAAATGTCGGTTTCATAACTAAATTTATACGCAACTGCAACAATGAAAAGTCATTGCCTTCAGGATAATGGGTGATAATGGAACATTCAAAGCCAGTTTTGTGACTACATTGTGAGCCGTGGCAACAGTAAAAGTCAGTATCTCGATTCAGATTTGTTCTATTCCACAAGCAGAAGGTAGTTTCCTCAATAAAATGGCTGATCCTGCAACAGGAACAGCCCGTATATGCACTAAATCGCGTGCTAATGAAACAGTAAAAGCCAAGGCCTACACTAAAGTGTGGTTCTGGAAGAGTAAAAGTCAGTGTCTTCACTAAAGTGTATAATACTGCAAAAATTTAAAGTCAGCTTCTTCACCAACATGATATGCTCTTGCAGCAGTAAAAATCCGATTCAAGACTAAAGTGGTTGCTACTGCAACAGTAGATGCCCTATGTTTTCATTAAATTGTGTGATACTGGAAACTAAAAGCCGTTTCTTCAATATGCGGACGCTACTGCAACAATGTAGACCAGTCTCTTTACTAAAGTTGTATGCTACCGCAAAAATCAGATTCGCCACTGCAAATGAATGGTACGTTCTCATCACTATATTTTAAAAATACTGCTTCCGTAAGAACATGCTTCTTGACCGAAATGAATCCTTCTTCTGCACTAAAAGTAATTTTGTTTCATTAAAATGGAGTCCACTGCAGCAGTGTAGGTCAGGTTGTACATTAAAGTGTGTGATATTGCAAGAACAAAAGTAAGTGTCGTCACCAAATGTTGCGATATTGGAGAAGTAAACTTCAGTTTCGTCACTAGGTGTTAAGATATTGGAACACTCCACGCTAGTTTAGTTACTAAAATTAATGACAGTGAAACATTTGAAGCTAATTTTATTTTACACACAATACAATCACATATTTTGGATTTACGAGACTAAGTTATGGCCATAAATGTAGCATTGTAAAAGTTGTCTTCCGAGACTTTAAAAAAACAAAATCTTGCTAAGCATAATTTTGTAAAATTTCAAAATATCTTAAACTCAGCACATACTAGCTAGCTTAACAATGTGACAAAACTTTAATGGTGATTTCAATAGCTCGTTTGGTATAATAACATAATTATTTCATAATAAGATCAACTAATTCATGTCACTGCATACAACATAGGTTTGCAAATCTGTCAAAATCTCACAGAAGCTGCAAAATAACATTTAAGCCTGTTTGAAAGTGTAAAATACTGTTAATAACATACATACAAGTTTTAGTGCGAATCATACATTTAGGATAACCCGGACTCTACAACTCTAGACGTTGGGATTGAAGAAGCAAGACATTGCTTGTTCGCTAAATATGTTGATTCATTCTCTCTCTCTTCTGTTTTTCTTCTTTGACTCCATGCATAATTAGGGTTGTATGGGGTATGAAGATGGAAAAGGGAAGGTAAATATTTCTGTAAAGACCTATGACAGAAAACCTGTATAGAGAACAGTACTTGATCATCAGAGAAAGCAGCTTTTAACATTAAGAGGACTGCCCAGTGCAAATTCAAAAAGTTCCAAGAGTCATGATAATGTAATAATGCTGACTAGATTCAATACTATGCAGACAGGAATGAGATGAAAAACTTACATGATGCTTCGAAGAGAATATACGGGTTTCAGTCACCAGGAACGTCTCCACAAATGAGTGCTGACAGAACCACACCTTTCAATGGCAACGAAAACTAATTTCAATGATGGCCAGAACGTTTCAACAACTACCTCTGAGGAAACCTGTTTACTGCCCCAGGTGTAAATCAAAATATTACTTTCTGATCCTCCAAAGCTGGCAGAATATGAGAAGGCAACTAACCTGCTATCAAATTGCAAAGCACCTAGAGGAGAAACTCAACCAGAAATACGTCTACAAATAAGCAGTCTGGCACAAGGCATAGAAACTCTCAGAACTCTTCTAGTCCAGTTGCACTCATAACAACATGCCCCAAGTCAACATGGGTGCATCCATAGCCCACGTTGTACAAGAAGAAAAGCAATTGTGCCAAAACCATCGAAAAGTCTCCTTTCTGTCAATAGATGACATAATCCAGGACTCTGCTGAATCGTCTTGTGCATTACATCGATAAAGGGCTAGTACCTGAGAGCAATTGTTGCTTCATGAAATGACTAGAAACTACTTAGATGCTTCGTAAACTTCAGATGAAATGCCTGAAACAGAGCCCAAGGATCAGTGCAACATTCACATACCTGATATATGCTTTGACACAGTTACCTGTGGAGGCATTTGTATTATCGTGACAAAAATTATTTTCAACAGTGCAATTCATCTTCAAACTTAGGCAATTTCAATATAGCGTGCTCGTTCGTCTCTTGACGACTTTGAGTCACCTGAACCCTTTCCAGTCACCATTACACTCAGGCAAGATGTGCTGGTCATATCTTTCTTCAGTAATATGGTGTACGCCATGCTTATTGATAATTCCGTGACCTTGACTTTGGCAATTATATCAGATACCGGACTGTCGACACACTCTTAAATCTGAGGAAACTACAGGTGACGAACAAGGTATATAAAGTGACAGTTCGTAATCTCCTATTTGCTGACGACTGTATCATGCAAGCCAGATGGGGGTCTAAGATGCAGAGCAATTTCTTTTCAGCGTATGACAATTTCGATCTTGCAATTAGTATCAGCATGACATTGCTGATGCACCAACCTGCACCATTAATGACGTATGTTGAGTCTTCCATCACGGGAAAGCTCCTTACCCTCGAGGCAGTGGACACGTTCACCTATCTCAGCAGTACACTTCCATGTACAGTCCATACCAATGATGAAACCAATGCCTGAGTTTCTAAAATACGTGCTGCTTTGGGAACCCAGAGGAAACACAATTGAAGGCCTACAAAGACATTATGTTGCCAACCTTACTGTATGATTGCGAAATCTGGAGTGTACAAATGACTAGGCAAGAAACTGAACAATTTTGACATCGACTTCCGAATTAAACTGATGAGGATAAAACGGCAGCACGGGATCTGATGCACTGAGTCTCTTACACGGGCAGTCATTTCAAGTATCCTAACTCTGCTGATCATCTTTACAGTTGATATTGGCAGGCCACGTCACCAGAATGCCAGGAGAACGAGTAACAAAAAGGATTTGAAGGAAGGATAACTATTTCAGGGTGGTCAGAAGAAACCCTTGACAGATTTCCTGAAGTCACTTTTTAAAGACTTCAAAACTGACCCTGAGTCTTGAGAAGATATCGCACAGGATTGATCCACCAGGTGCACTTTTATCAATACTGGAGCAACATACATTGAACGGGGTAGAATTGCAGGGCTAGTCCAGATGCGCGAGTATCATAAATCTAAATACTCGCCGTGTTCTTTATTAAACAAACATTCCAAACCATATATCCCATTAAATGTGCCACTAACAGTTCAAAGCAAAATATTGCCCAATCAGCCAATGACGTATTCAGAGAAACCAAACCAGTTAGTGATGTCATACGTCATATTAGAACTCGAAGGAACTATATCAAGAGTTTTGTTTCGTCACTCCAAATGGCATGCTGGATAGTATATATGGAACATTGGAGGAATTTAATTGTATGTTTGATACTATATCAATAGCTAATAGTCAAGTGTATGTTACACCTATTGCCGTTTTTGGTTATAGGTCACATATGCGATCCATTGGTCTCAATACAATTTTGAATTCTTTTGAAGCTGAAATATTCTGTCACGTTCTAAATCTAAGCAGGCAAATTTGTAACATTTGACATACAAAATAAGGTTATAAACAAACCCCACAAATCTTCATCCAAACAATAATAATAACTGGTCTTGTGCATAAAATCTTTGACTATTTTTACTTTCTCTCTATCTCTCTCTCTCTCTTCTTTGCCAGTGTCCTAAATTAGTTGGCAATTTGAAATATGTAATACCCAAAGTGAAAATATCTTAGCTTCAATAAGCCAAGTCTGCCTTCATTTTGAAAATTTAGCAAAGTAATTCTTGTATCAAAATCTATAACTATAATTCCACCATGTGTATTGTTTCATCCAAAGCCAGTCAGAGTTGGCTTTAAAAAATTGTGAAATTTATTAAACAAAATAAATCTTATGAATAAAATTTAGCCTGACTTAAATGCCGAACGTGTTTGCAATAAGACCTGCTACCAGTAACATGGCAATCAATTCTAGTGTGAAACTTATATCTAGCAAAGTTAAAATTCTAGAACAATAAATTCTGGGTTTCATGGTGGATTTATAAAGGATATTTGTGTGGTTGAGCTACAAGTGTCATTCCGATGTTAAATTCCCGTTAGACACCAGTACCAATGTGTTGTACAATTCGTGAATGAGGCAAGAGTGTCAATGTTAGGGTCTAGAATGTCAGATTTGTAACCAAATAGCTTATCCCCATTATCGAATGTCCATTAGAGACCAAATAGACTGATAATGTTAAATTGTTCTATTTATTGCCATACCGGCCCATAATTTTAAACATGTGTATATTTTTAACATAGAATTTCTCCTAATACGCCTATTAAGGAGCGGGCGGAATGTTAATTTCACTCTGTCGTAATAACAAAATTGACTTAACAACTGACTTAACCAAACATCACAGAAAAGGCTTCTACATACCTAGCTGAAAGCATGAAAAATGTATCACGTGACAGGCCTAGACTGCAAAAGGGGACCTTCTGGGGACCCTCTGGGCTAGGTTTGAAGAAGTAACTGGGTAATGTATGGCACCAGTCACAGAGTTGAATTTAGCTATAGCCAATTTGAATTCACACACGTATTTTAGATGGGCATGTATGTTTATATGCTGACCATAAGTTTTACCATTTATACCACGTGTTACACTTACTTAAACTAACTTCCTATACTTTGGACATTATGCAATATATTAGACGAGTAATTTGGAGGCACCAGTAGAAGCCATGTACAGCAGATCAGTCATGTTAATTGGCTACGTCAAAAATCCCAATTACTCTCTCTCTTTCTCTCTCTGTTGTGACCAACATGATCCCTTGTGCAAAAATATACTAGCTGTCACTTTTCCTTAATATGTTTATCGATATAATAGAATTTTGATAGACTACTTATTGTAGTGACCGTTGAATAAGCATGAAGATTTTTTAAAAACATTTCGGTATCACTATTAGACGTGGATTTCAAAATGTTCTAAGGGATTTGAAAATAAGTTGAAAAGGTGGTAAATAAAAGTATTTTCATTAAAGTCATATGCAACAAGAGACAAATAATTTCAGTAGCAGTAGTAAAAGACAGCATTCTTAAAACGATAAAAACACAATCGTTGAGGATATTGGTCATCTTGATGTAAAGCTTGTCGACTGGCTAGTCAGATGGGGATAAGTATCAGTGTAGAATGAAAGCTTTGGTGCATAAAAACGTCTAGATATCTCTCTTCGCAACTGAGCCTTATTTTAAATAGAAGGAAACATTTATATTGCAAGAAAATGGTATAGTTTGACACGTGGCCGACAAACACGAACCTCTGGATACCAGGGCAAGTAACATTAATGGCAACATCTCGGAAGTACGACACTTGGACTACAATATGAGACTAGGGCATAAAGGGGATTTAAAAACTTGAAACAATAGGTTTATCATTAGTATGCTGCTCTGACACTGACGACAAATGAAAATGTAATCCCAAAAATGTCCATAGGTCAAATAGATATAATCATAATGATATTGATAACATTTATATAGGCCATCATACTGACACGTGGCTCTATGGCCTCTAGAGTTCAATACATAAAGAATATATTGATGAAACATTTTTAAAGCTCAATGGCCTCTTATTGGTTTAAATGCAGAGGCTATCGAAATGGCACAAAATCACTATGAGCACAATGTGATTTGTAATGTTAATTAAGTATATAGATATACACACACACACATATATATATATATATATATATATATATATATATATATATATATATATATATATATATATATATAGTATTTCCGCTGTATAAGTGATATACCACTAGATGTATACATGTTTCATTAAAAGAACACTACGAATGGTATATCATTGATACAGCGCACATACTATACATATATTATATTTATATCACATACATAAACATATTCGAACTCTGAGTGGAGTTACGATATGCTCCTGTCAACTGTGTATTGACTGAGTGAATGAACTCCTCACATCCCTGCTAGTGTGTCCGCTACAAAATGTAGTTCTAAGATTTTTCTTGTTGTTCACGAGCACTTATGCAAATTGATAAGTTGATTGTGTTCTTTTGAGTTTCTAATTTTATTCACATTTATTAAATCAATATAAGACGCACTAATGATGTAAACATGAAATATGGTGTTTGTGAAGAAGGTAGTGCACTACAAACACAGGCATTCACGTACTGACGTATGGAACCTCTGGGTCCGGCAATTTTGCATGTTAAAGGGATGGCGAAGATACAAGGCCTCCCGACTGGCACGATCTGAGTGTTCGTCGATGACTTTCAAAGTTGAGGAAGAGGGAGCAGATACAGCAGAGGTAGCCATGTTTCAAGGAATGTCACTTTTGACACAAAGTCAAACAAGACAAGAGTTGTTATACTTTTTTCAGGACACATTTATTAATTTGTTTGAAATGGAACAACTCGAAAGACGAAAAGACATAAAAGCCAAAATGGTTAAGTACAGCAATAAAAATCACATCGAACCGATCAAAGAAGAATATCGACAAGTCACTTTACAACATGTGTTTGGTAACCAGTGTGTCCTAGGGACAGCGTGTAATGATCTTATAGTCTCTACATTGGGTAATGTCACACAGGTGTCCTCCCGGAATGGCCTTTCGGTAATGTCCATTACACTCCTGTCCTGAAGGGAGTGGCTGTCTTCGGTGACGGGTTCTTCTAGCACTGTCACTAACACAGGTTTAAAAGTTATATTTTTCAATGGACGTTTGAATTGAGTATCACAACTCTTGGACATAATTGGCCACTTCTTTCCAGTGAATGTCTAACTCACAAGCTACAAACACATTATCGTACACATCTTCAGTACCTAAAAGTTGAAGATCTTTTTTCCCGTAGAGGCAGAGAAGAATACAGTTGAAAACGCATTGCTTTCAACAAAATGAGTTTCTAGTCGACATCAAAAGGGATCACTTTCATTTTTTATTTGGTGGCAAGTACTGTTCGTAAAGAGCCCACAATGAATCGGTTGGTAAACGAAATCGCAGAAAGGAAGTCACTAAGACACACACTACACGTCGACCCCAATTTAATGGACACAGGTGATGTAATAAGTATTGGTAATCCTCAGTCCCAATACTCTCATTGATTTCCTTCCTCTGCATTTGTTGTATCCTGAGCGATAAAGGTTGTGACATGGTAGCCCGTTTTATACCCTTTATTGGCGGAGGTAAAAATTGTACTTTCTAAACAGATCTGATCGTGTGATCAGAGATGATCCAGTGGCGAATCTAAATGATTTAGTCACTAACATGCACGTCACACTTCGTTCAAAAGTTTACTGTTAACTAAATTTACGTTGTGTGAAAGAGCTTGGTAAGCCTCTAACTCTTCTTTTGGAATTCGTTGCAGTAAGTAGCGAATAGTATCAGCAGTAACAAACCAGTCATTTGTGCCAGTAGGTAGTTGATCAATGTCTGACTGCTAGAACACTTTCATCTGAATCAGTCCTCTTATATTGTTCAGGTACCAGTGGTTTAAACGCCGGTGACGTAACGGATGCAGTTGTTCTTTGCGTTTCACTTGCATTTTGAACAGCTTTCGGTAAAAGCATTCTCTTAACTCCACAGGCAAACCACGAATGTTCTCTTGTAAAGTATCCACGATCATGTCAGTCAGTATTATTTTATTTAAAATCTTCTCCTAGAGCGAAAGTAATGAACATAAAGAGTAATTTCTGACCACTGCCATTCAGGGTAACGGTCAAGAATGTCAATACAATATTCTGATGTAAACGGTCTAAAGCGGAATCATAGGATGAACGCACACTTGATCCAGAGAAATCTGACACGTTGGTTGACTTCTTTCACTTTCCTCTTGTGAATTTCTCGGCACAAAAGTTCTACAGTCAACAATTGAGATTTCGCTCTGGCTAGTCCCTGCCAAAGTTGCATAATATGTTTTAAATGGGGTTTAAATACTTGTCTAGGTGTAGTCGAACGTTTGTCTCCCAGCCAAGCTGGTTTCTTAAACGACATGGTAAGCCACTTCAATGACTAGGTTCCACTAAATGTAGGTGGTGACAATGCGGAGACTATTGAGCATGTTCCAGGTAAGCCGAATCTGTCTGCTTCCACTGGTGTAGTGACACACCGCAACTGAAGCACTTGACTTTATCCCCTTGGCCCAAGTAGAAAGATCCGGTTCTGGCTAATTCTTCGGGGGTAGGTCTTCCCAGATATGTAGGCCATTTTCTTTGGAAGGTCTGGAATCGACCTTCAGATTTGTAGTATTCAGTCAAATGCACAGGAACGAATATTCGTCTTTCACAGGTTCATTTCCATGAGGGTATGGTGAAATGCGCAGAGGTTTACTCCGTTTTGGATGACATCCGTATGGTGGTAGCTGCATGGTGTCACGTGGAGAATGACTCACACCATGAACACCAGTAAAGAGTCCACGATAACGAGAGGAATCGCTTTCGCATCCGTCAGGTTTGACAAGTACAGAATCCCTTTCCATGACAGTTACTGTAGTAGTAGTAGTAGTAGTAGTAGTAGTAGTAGTAGTTATAGCAAAGTTACCATGATGTGGTACTCCATCGTTGAGGTCACAACGTATGGCATCGTTCTCATCGCAAGACACAGCATCGCACTCCACTTGAAAATCAAAAGACTTGAATGATGTCTGTTTAAAAGGATTCATCTTTCTCGCTTGGTCTTGGTAGTTACAATGAACTGTCGGTCTTGGACGTTGTCCCTTATTATATGCTGACCAATATCGACGTGACCGTACGGTAAGGTGAAGTGAATGGGAAGCCGCACTCGCTTCTGGTAGACAAATTGATACAGTTTTTTCCAAGGGTGGACTGACGAGTTGGTGAGTGGGCCAACGTACAATCTTGTGAGGCTCATAGGTGGTCCCTTTAAAGTTCCCTCCTTTCCAAAATGCAAAGATTCTTCCAATACACCAAAGTTCACCACTCAACTGTTGCGATGATTGAGAGTCAATCCTTTATTTTTACACTCCGTGTGCACATCTCCTTGTTTGTCCCGGTATTGGTAGCCTTTGACTCAAGCGACTATGCAACTGTCCGTGTCAAGTATAGGACGCGATCACCTAACAGTTCTAAAGCTTCGTACAATTTTAAGCGAGCATAGGCTGTCACGTAAGCCACAATGATGACATTTCCAAATCCGTAGGCTTCTACAAGGTCCAGTTCTTAACCGTAATTGACCAGGATCAAATCCCAACGAACGACGTCCATGTTTCATGTATTTGGTTTTGTCGCGAATCATCTGGAACTAACGGGAAGGTTCTGTCAAATACTCTTTCTTGGGTAAACAGGGTCGTTGTGCCATTTTGCCCCACAAACAATTTAACATTGATTTGGCAAACGATCGCATTCCTCCGATTTTCTCTACGTGGTCTAATGTGATGCCTTCTTGCTACCAGTATTTCTCTTTGAATTTCTTTTGGTCTTCGGGAGTCTGGCACCATGAAGGATATCCACTACCTTCTTGTTTCAGTTTCAAAAAGGCATCCACGTAGTCTGCAAAAATGCCTGTTTGAGTCTCGTCGCCCTTGTGGTAGTTTTCTGTCTTGGGAACGTGGTAAATTTTGTAAACTTCTAACAGCTGGCATTCCATGTCCTGAGCTTTGGAGAATTCCACACTGACTCGCCTTCCTGTCAAGGCGCGTTCTTTCTGCGTGTGCTTGCTGACAAGGTTGGTCTTGGTTGCAGGTTTCGACACAAGTACGGAGAAGGGAAACATCAGTTTACCTTGGCAATGGTGAAGATAAACGGGATGGTACAAGTCCTTGGGATGCAAGACATTACATTTAATCAATCCTTTGTATTGTCGAATGTTGTCAAGGTCAATGTGTTAGTCAGAAATTTTGGATGCCCTGCAGGAAAGCGACAATATTTGCACACGTAAGGATACAGATAACACTCGTCCATGTATTTGATTTCTTCTCCTTTCTCCTTGTCGCTTTGGTACAGCAAACAGGTGTGATTTGTCCGTCCTCTGTACAAACTGTCCCACGGGTTCAGTGGGTCCAGCAACTTTTAACTTTCCACGAAGCATTTAAACTTGGGATCGGTTTCAACGGTGATTGTACTCGTGTTCCCACATTTCCATCACTTGGTATCTTTGATGTTCTAACTTCAAGCGCCGCTGACAAAGTGGCCTTGTACAAGTCTTCCATTGTCCGTTGTAAAAACTGATTTTTACTGTCAAGTTGACGGTAATAGAGGGGACATCAGTGAAATAAGCATCCGTTAAACTCGTACACGATGTTGCGGTTTTCTATGTTCCAACCATCCACCGTTCACGTTCCGATGCTCTGTTTGCCTCCTCAGTTGTGGGTATGTTGGATCCATTTGTCTTCCTTCTTGCACAAGTAATGTAGACAGCGTAGGGCTTTGACCAAGTACGGACGTTTGACAAAGTTGGTCGTTTTGAGGGCTCATGACAGCCATGGTACTTTCAGGCACGAGTCGTTCGCGGTAGACTAAGGAACACGCTTTAGCAATGGTGCAATATTCTTTCAAAGGATCGATTCCTCCGTTTACCATGAACAGTTCTCGAACATTTCCACAGAAACTCCTAAAGTGTCCACGTCGGAACGACAATACTTTTACATGTCTCCTCGGCAGGAATATTCATCCTTGCAATGATGTTTCCTGCGTTCCTTGGTAATCTTATGAGATTAAACCTTTTGTATTCCAGGAACGATATTATTTCCGATCGCGAGATCTTCTATACATTTTTTCCCAGGAAATATCGAACAGTTTTGCACCGTGTTATACCAAAAAATGTGTATCATCTCCTTCAGAATCATTTGTGAGAGCCACATTTTCCAATTGTTTCGAATATGTAACGCCTCTCGCTGTTTTTTTTTTTCTTTCTCGCGCGTTTGTATTTTTTTGCGTATAGTGTTGATGTGTTTTGATTGCAAACCATTTATATGTGTGACTAGTTCCCATTCAGTTACTACGTTTTAGGGTAAGAATAATATAGTCCTTCCTGTTGGTTATTTGTGCATATATTGCATGTGTTTAGTGACATCTGTTCAAGCGCCAATGCTGCCGTTTTCATAAGTTTCACTATTTTCCCATCAAACCAAAGTTTGGAATAAAGGAAATGATTCGCTATACAAGCTATCTGACATCATTAATACTGCTTTCCAAAAAAGTATCTTCTCTTACACAACTTGAATCTTTACAATGTAAAATCGAAAATAGAAATGAAGATATCATTCCTTATTGAATATAATCCAAGTTTACATAATATAGGTAAGATTATCAATACATATTGGGATTTATTTGAATTTTCATGTATAGAAAGTATTAAATGGCTACACGAAAGCAAACCCACACTTGATTATCAAAGGTATAAAAATCATAAAGATTTCCTAATTAATTCTAAATTAGAAAAAATATCATACAAAAAGGATCATCAACTAAATGTTATAGACCTAGATGTTCGCACTGTTCTTGTATTAATAAAAATACTTCTTTCAATAGTAATACTACGAAAGAAATTTTAATATGCGTTGTGATACTAATCGTACAACATCAAATTTTATTTATTTGATCCCATGCAAAAAATGTGGCATCCAACATATCGAACAGACTGACTTTATTTCCTCTTCAAAAGAGATTACATCAGATTAAACAAATTCAGGATAATACAAGATCATAAAATAGAACAGAAAAGTGACAAAAGTACAATAGTAATACTGTGTCAGCTACCGTATTGACAAAACGAAATATCTCAATATCTGCAATCATGCAAATCTGCAATCATTTGGCTGAGCATGGCACTGATCTTTTAACAGTTGCTTGATGATGATAATATTTCGAAAAGTTAATACGTCTATAGTGTTATGTGCTTAACATTAAGTTCGAGATAACAACGAACATGAAATGGAAAACTTATAACAGTGTAATTCTATATGTAGTTTTTTTCTCATATGACACATGCATTTATGCATATATATACTTGTTTGCGCGTATGCGTGCGTGCATGCATTTATCTATGACTGACTGTCTAAATGACTTAATTACCTCTTCAACAAAGATTATATCAGGTTACTAAGATACATATTATACATATCATAAGATGTGAGACACAGTATAGACGAGAACGCAAGCATGATATATACATCGTCAACTAATGCATTTACAAAATGAGATATATAAATACAGAAAACCATATAGAAATCTCTAGGTAATATACATAAACAAATACATAAACAAATACATAAACACACACACACACACACACATATGTATGTATGTATGTATGTATGTATGTATATATATATATATATATATATATATATATATATATATATATATATATATATATATATATATATATATATATATATATACATACATACATATACATATACACTGTATACAGCTGTCATACAACAAAATTTGCGGATGTGACAAGATGACTTTGACCTTTAATTGTTTATTTTTAATGTTAATTTACTACTTACTTTTTATATCATGTTTGAACATGTTGGTTGATAGTAGGGCACACATTTTATTGTAGAATGAAGCTATGCTGTTTGCGATCACCAACATGAGCCTATCTGATACATCATCGTTAATAGACGACATGCAGTCAACCCTGCTTCCAAGAAGTGTCTCCAACAATATATCTTCTTCTTGATTGAATATGTTAACCCCGTCTCTCACTTCTAAAGAGTCAATCACTCTCTCAAAGAAAACGTTTCGTTCCTCAGGCAGCATTTCGCAACCTAAAATAAGATGTTTCGCTCTGTCGTCAGTCTCTTTTCCACAGAGTTTGCATACCATAACTTTACCAACAGGCATGATATATAGTTTCATTACTTCAGAGAGAGGCCATGACATGGATGGAAATTTACGCCCAAGAAACCATATACTACTTGGTTTCAAGTCCAAATGAATGTTTCTGAAGTGAATTAAATCAACCCTTAGTTCCATATTTGCTCTACAGGTAGTTACTTCATGGTTTTGAATAATATCAATAATATGTCGATTCCAAACGAGTTTTTCTTCTGTTTGTACTCTTGCTGCATAGTCTAAAAGAACACTTCCCATACCATATTTCTTAGTTATTCTGTCAATATCTGATATAAATCCCGTCTGTTTTCGCGGGTTGTTCAGATACTGACATAAGCGCATAATGAAAATCTTTTTCCAGATAAAAGTCCAATCGCCCTTACACAATCGGTTGAAAAAGAACAATTTCATCCTACCTATGTATGCTTCCATTGACCAGAGTCCTAAGGTACTACTCGTTGAATCCGTAGGCGAATATTTATCGAAAGTTTGCATACGTCGCGCTGCATATCTCTGGCATAACTCAAGTTCTTCTATATTCGAGTTTGTGATACCTGACCATAGTTCACATCCATATAGGACCGAGGGTAGAATAATTCTTTACCAAATCTTCAGACTTGTTAGAGGGTTCATTCCTCCATCTCTGATACCAATAAAATAAAAAGTGTTTAACAAGTGTTTGCCTTTATCGCATGCTTCTTTTATCGCGTCGTTTGGTTTTAAGTTGTATTTTAGAGGTATGCCGACATACTTCTTACTTTTGACTGCCGGAATTGGAGATTTGTCGAGCAGAAAAGAAGGTATATCAGTCGTTCTTTTGTTAGTAAACAAGATGGTGCAACTTTTATCTGCGTTATATCTTAATCTCCACCTTTTCGCATAGTTGGAAATTGTATCAAGCAGCTGTTGCATTGAATGAGGCGAGTTAGACATTACAGTTGTGTCATCTGCTAATAAGACACAAGGCAGGTGGAGATCGACACGTTTTAGACCTCAGATAGTGTGATCTGATTCCGTGATCAAATCATCTATCATTACAAGAAAGAACCAGGCAGACAAGATACGGCCCTGTCCTACACCCTGCCTAATATCGAAGCGTTTGGACAGCTTGCCCGCAAATAAAACAGAGCTTGCTACTCTCTCAAACGAGTCTTTCGTGATGCGCAAGGTCTTCCCTTTGATGCCAAGTCTGTACAACTTGTAGAATAACCCGTTGTGCCAAATTCTGTTGAAGGCTTTAGCATTATCAAGAAATGTGGCATAGACAGGAGTATTTTTATCCAAATAGTAGCATATAGATTCTTTAATACAGAACGCTGCAGTGATACTACCGCAATTATTTCTAAAACCCTCTTGCAATGGATTTGGAAAAGAAATCTGCTTAGAAAATGTAAGTCGTTTACTATATATAATTTGTTCTAGAACTTTCTGAAGCACTGGAATTATAGTTATATCGCGGTAATTATTCATATCTAATTTGTTCTTTCCTCCTCCTTTGAATATTGGTATTACCAAACCTTGTTTAAAGTGGCACGGGTACTTCTCGGCCTCGTACACTTTTGTGAATATAATTTCAAGTAATTGTACACTGCTTGGAGGGTCCGCAAACAGTAAATGCTCAGCAACAATACTGTCGTGACCACATGTCTTATCTTTATTGAGAGAGCTAACTGCACTACTGATTTCGTCTCTAGTGGGAATTTTATCAACAACTTCATCAAAGTGTGAATAGGTTTCTAACCTCTGCTAAGACCATCTGGTAATGATTCTCATCGTACAGATAAGTATTGTCAGGTAGTGACAAACTGGAAAAATGATTTGCCCATAATTCTCCAACAGAATCGTGATCGCGTACAATTTTTCCGTTTGATTCGATTTCGTGAATGTAATCGCGTTTATTTCTTTTATTCCGTATAAACTTATAAAAGTAGAAATATCGAGCTCTGCAGCCTTTTCAAGCTCACTGAATTGTTCTCTATCGTACATTTCTTTAGCTTTCAATAATTCTTTTGCAAACAATTTCTTCGCTTTCTTATAGTTCGCATATGACATATATTCCCAGCCTCTTGGCCTACCATTAGAAATCCATACCCTGCGTTTCAGCCGCATTTCCGTGTGAAACTTTTTTACGTTTAGTAGTTTCCAATAGGGGTTAGCGTACGGGAAAAACCTCTTTATGGGGAGAAACCTAGAAGCTGCTTCCTGTAAAATCTTTACGGTCTTGAATAATAATTTCAATATCGACATTCGTCGCTAGTCCTGCTTTATGCATTTGCGCTAAGAATTCATTGCGTGTTGCTTCCTTATATTTATTTATTTGTTCTGCTGAGGCTTTCTTCCAATTTTTGGAATGAATGATATGCTCGTCAGCCATTGCTGCATTATGTACTAAAGGTGTGACCAACTCTATTTTTACAGGAAGATGATCTGAAATGTCCAAAGGATGATCATGTATTATTTCTGCCTTAACCACTAAATCGAATTTACTTTTTTGCAATAGTATATGGTCTGTCAAAGATTTTGATTTGCCATCGGTTGAGAAAAAAGTAAAATCTGGCCCTTCACAAATGGATTGACTATTAACAGATACTAAATGCCTACCGCTCAGAAACTTTTCTAGAATAGTGCCTCTAGTGTTTGATGTTAGACAATTTGCTTTGGAGCTAAACAGTGAACTTAACTGACCATTGAAGTCTCCGGCGAGTATGGGAATGCCTTCTTTGCAGAAAATATCAAACTGATCCTTTAGTTCTTCTATTGTTTCGGAGTAACTTGCAATAGGAAAATTAGTTGATGGCAAAAGTGCCCCGAATATAAAATATTTAAGTCTATCGTTACATTTTACCTCTATCCCTAAAACTCTGTCACTGTCAGCGCTCGACAAGGGATTAACGCGGAGTGATTTCCTATAAAGGATTGCTGTTCCCCCGAACCCCGTATGCGTTAGCCTTTCTTCGAAATTTACTGTTAGTCTATTGTCAGAGCGTGAGAATGATTTAAACTCTGGATGTATATTGTCTAGGAAATTGAGCTGCTCCGGGAGAAGCCAATGCTCAGTAAGTACAGCAACATCTACCTCATTTAGCAAAGAATACAAGTAAGGTGACCCATACATGACTCCTTTTACGTTCCATGTCATCAGACGAAATGTATGACTAGACATTTGTTGACTTAACGTAAAATAGATTTTCAACACAAGTATTGCAATGACTATATAGTAATTTACCATAATATATGTATTTTACTTACTGCTCCTATATTTATTTACGCCAGTCCTGCTTGGTGTCCTTATCACCATAATCCTCATACCATTCTCTTGCCCATACAAAATTTGGCCAAAAACCTTCCTTTAAAACTTTCTCAAAGTCTAACTTATCTACCGTGATTAAAGCAGTAAAAGTGTCCTTTCCTCCTCTTACTCGCCAATGCTTTAAGATTTGAGAGTCTATTACTTCTACCCCTTTTATTTTAGCGTGTTTTTTGATGCAAGTTCTCATCTCCTCTCTCGTTCTGTCAACCGGTAATCTTGACAGTAGAACTCGACGTTCATAAGAGTTCCTCATACGTTTATGTGGTCTGCAGTTTCTGTTGGTTGTGATAACATCGATTGTTTTGCTTACTTTATCCACGTCCTTCGATGAGGTGCCCGGATGGCGACCTTCTCTCCCTGTCGTTGTTCCTTGTGTGTACTCGTGCCGAGTATTTCTGATCGTGTTGATAATCACGTACACCGTTATCTTTAACTAATGTAGGTTCTTCGTTGGAGGTATTAAGTATGGTGGACAGTATCAGTTTCACTCCTTCCCTTGAGCCAGTTGACTTGGCCGTATATTCCGTTTGGTCCGATAAATGCTTCCGCCGTTTGATATAATCAAAGTAGAGCATTTATAGCATTTGCCATCTTTTCCGTTTGTGTTTCAATTGAATGTTTGCCCATGCGCACTATATCAGCTAGTAATGTCTGAGTTTGTGCCGCACATTTGGAAGTTACATTTTCTTTATCCTTATTACATACTTTATCACCGAGCAATTGGTGTAGAAACAGCTGGTGAGCCTTTATAGTTTCCAGCTGGTTATTCTTCTCCCTGAGTGATATTCTCAAGGCCAGATTGTCTTTTGATAACTTCTTCTCTTCCTCTTTGCATCTTCCTAATTCCGATTGTAGTCTAGTCGAGTTAACATCTCTACTGAGCAGTTCTTTACGTATCTTGTCAAGCTCAGTTTTCAATTCATTTCTAATGTCATCTTTCATTTGTTGAATACTGCTTTGTATAAAATGTTTTAGGTCTATTATCTTGTATTAGTTCTCTGTTGTTACTGAACTGTCTTTTTTATCATTTGATAGTGATGATACTGAATTGTGATCTGATAACTTTATCACCTGTTCTGGTTTTGGTTCAGATCGCTGAGACTGTTTGTTAAATCCTTTTCTTTTCATAAGGAAATGGTTGAAGGCTTCTACCAGCTAGTACTGATCAATACCATGATCTTCTTTTCCATAAGCAAATTTTAACAAATTGTTCCTTAGATTTGTTTAGGGACACGAATGACTTCATTTTCACGTTACTAAATAGTGTCCTGGTCAGGGATATGTAAGCATTACTCATAATCCACTCCATTTTCCAGACACGACGAACTACTAATGTTAAAATTCCAATATGTTGAGAATGAAAAAAAAGAAGTTTCATTACAAGAATGTTCTAATATTTTGCTTAGTAACCTGAAACACGGGTTGATACAGGTCTTTAAGTATGTATTTATGTATGTATGTATGTATGTATGCATGTATGTATGATTTATGTAAGTATGTATGTATGTATGATATATGTATGTATGTATGTATGATTTTTGTAAGTATGTATTTATGTAAGTATGTATTTATGTATGTATGTATGTATTTATGTAAGTATGTATTTATATATCCTTGTGATGTTAAGAACACGATTTCAAACAGTATTAGAGCTAGATAGCATCGCAAAGATATTACTGTATTCCCGGACAAAGACAGTAAGAGCAGTATGCCTTTTCTATCAGATATTGATTTGTATTATCACCATGCTACAATATAGAGATTTAATTTCTTTCGCTACCAGATATCGATTTTATTTATCCCTGTGCTACAAAATATTTTGTGTGTTATTCATATGTTACTACGGATTGATTTTGATTGTCTTTGTGGTACCAATAGCTTATATATCAGATACATCCACTAATGATAATTTGAAGAATCTAATTAAACATGTAAATTTTAAAGATAAATTAAGTATGAATTCAAAGTTATCCTTTGAATAAATACTAAAGTCGGTTTGAAGCTTGTATTGCTTTAATGATGAGATCTATAATTTTAATGTTGTTCTGTGTGTTCCGATTGGATGTTTTGCTTGTTAAAACACTATGCCATAGGTGTTGAACACACATACTCGGAGTTCTCTCTTTTTTCCTTAAATTGTATCCTGTCAAAATATGTATCTTCTTTGAAAAATAAATAATCACTATTATTTCCGTATCTTGCTTGTCTAATATCAATCAACGTATCCAGATACGACTACAAATGGTATCATGACATCTTTGTCTTATTATATGAACACTTATGATGTGTGCATTTTATCACATATTACAAGTAATTATTAAACAGGGTAATAAATATATAAAGTACGTAATGCACTATATTGGCTAATGCACATACTTAAAATGAGGACTAAGGCCCCTTTAACTTCAAATGGTTGGCATCTTAGCATGAATCAATCTTTCCATCTCCCACTTTTGGCAAAGAGCACAACTTGCTTTGCAGGTCCATAGAAACATATGCAAATTTTTTAAACTTAAGTGTTTGATCATGTGACCTGTAATTTAAAAGAATATTGCGTGAAAGCGGCAAGTATGATTATCAAATGGACACGTGCAAATATGTGGTACCATGCAATTAAAACAACGTAAGTAATTTGATCAACAGTTTTTATCACTTTTTTTTCTTATTTCAATATAGCTGTTTCAGCATAATACAGATGTTTATTTATTCCACTTTTATGTTCGTAAAACTGTTAGCTGTATGTATTCCGTGGGACCGACACTTTAACTTGTAATAATCTTCTCCAAAATATATGGCATTTTAATTGTATGGCGATAAGTGTATTGGAAGATAAAATGCACACATAGTTAATGATGTCCTATAGTATAGTGTAGTATGCTTAGTCATGTTCGTAATGACTGAAAGAATACATCTGAATTCCATAAGAAGACGGGATGAAATATCAACATTAATAAGTTTAATAATTTTTACGTCAAAATTTTTTCATACGCATATATGGCGGAGATAAAGAGTATCTAGATTTGAGCATTCTCATCTTTAATGCGCATGCTAATCGATGATCTTTGAGTGAGATTTTCGAATACGACATGTATCTATCATTTTGTGACCCAGTTTGGTGTTTTGTACATTGGCACACTTTATCAACGGAAAATAATTCTTTATTATGGATGGAGACTTTAAAGAATGGTAGTAAAATGATCTTAGACATTCTTTTCTATTAGAATTTCAAATTCAGTAGAATTTTATGTTTGCTGTGGTTAAATTGGCCGTACATGTTTCAATGGTCAAATAAACAGTGATTAAAACCTTTCACTCCAGCGAATAATGACAATCACCAAGATTAAATTTTGGCACGTTTATAAAACAATCAGATTTAAAACAAAGCTTATAAATCAAGATGACTCATAAATGAAAAATCAAGCAAACTGAAGAATGAAAGCGATGCTTTGTAAATTGCCCTTTTAGATGCATAATTAGAGTTGATAGAACATCAACCCAACAACATGCAGGGCATCTCAGTTTCTGACTGATTTCTTTTAATTTGATTTTCACGGTTTGGAGAATGTCATTACTCATCACTCATTTGTGATTGGCGTTTTCTCCAATTTCTCGGTTTTCCTCCCTTACAGTAAAAGAAAGCTGCTGTTCAGACTACGTTTTCTCCATATTTCACGACAAATTATATTATTTTTATTATTATAATTTATCATTATTATTATTATTATTATTATTATTGTTTTAATTTGTTTAAGTCATCCCGCTAGGGTCAAACTGAATCATTCCCAAAACTCAGAGTAGCCATTTCCCTACCTATTTTTCTTCCATTTAATTTTACTCGTTCTGGCCACAATTTGCTACCAATATATGTATTGGTCGCTTACATTATTTATATAACACAGCGCCTCCGATTTCTCTGAACCTTTTGCGAACAAAATTTCATTAGATACTGCATATTGAATATTTCATTATTTCTTAGGTTTCAAAATGTTAAAAATAAACTGACTGTTTTACTTGATCCAGACTGAAAGAAACTGATTATAGCACCAATTCTGACGGTGCCCTATATTTCCGGAATTAATCAAAGTACATTTCTGTGAAATGGAAATATTATAGACGCCGGTGCAGGAGTACTTTTCTTGTTCTACTCAATATCACTCAAAATAAGCATTTGGCTAGACGGAGACAAAGTCTGTCCAACACACACACACACACACACACATATATATATATATATATATATATATATATATATATATATATATATATATATATATATATATATATATATATATATATATATATATATATATCGTTGTCATTAAAAAGCTAAGCCGTGCATTTGATAAAGTTTTGGGAGGGGATGGAAATATAGTTGTAGGCTGCTCCCGACACGAGTCATGCGGATAGATAGTTATACATTTGATAAGTCGAGATTTACTTACGTTGTAAATGTAATCAAATCTAGCATGAGCTACTGACATATGAGTACAAAATTACTGAAAAAATACATACATTGACCTTTGGACTATCAGAAGGCTTCTTGTAATAAAGGCAAGGCATATGAAGCCTGGCTAAGAATCAAAAACATATAAAGATTTCTGAAACTCGCGATATAGTTAGGAGTTGAGAGAATAACAGTCTGAAAGCTATAATGAAGCTGAAAATTACGACCTGTCTCTATTGTAAAATCACTCTTCATAATCATTAAAAAATCGATCTATCTACAGCGTTTATATATGCCACTTGAACTTGTATAGATGTCAACATTACACACGTAGGTTGAAATACAAGTGCAACTTAAGGGGTCCTTTGGAAGTTCTATGTCCAGTCTATTTTGCTGCTGGCGTTCATCCTTCGAGTTCGTAGATGACCTTAACATCACTGCTTTTGGTGTATGTGAGTGCGTGAGTGTCTGATAAGGCCACTTTGTGCTTTGAACTGTCTCTGGCACCCTTGGCGGGAGATGCCGCTTCCGTTTGCTTGATCAATAGAGAACATGCTGCAGTTATGTGATATGCACTGCTCGAGCATCTGTATTGCCTTTGCAATATTCCTCCGTTCGATATTGAAGGGTCAGTATGGATGAAACTGTGCTAGGTCAAGAGATTAAATGTGAGACCTTGCTAAAAATTATAGTCAATGTTAAAGTCTTTTATGTATTATCTGAGGTGTCTTTGCAGTGTTTTCTTATTTTCGAGCAGTCTGATTTCGCTTTTCCTTCAGCAACGCTCCGTAGAAGAACAGCTGTGGTTGTCGCCCTTTTAACATCCAAATGAAAGCACCTGCCAATTCAATTGTGATTTTATCAGCAGATTGCCGATGGCTTGAATGTCTGCCTGTATGAAAGCATCATGTCTGGAACACTTTACTGCCATTGTTACCCCGGTCATTTCCCCCAGGCAGCTAAAGTGTGAACGGTTTAGCTTCTTGTCATCGCATCTGTACACTGTCAAGGTTTCGCAAGCACGCTAGTTTTAGTTCCATATTTTTTTCCAGGCAATGAGGGACAAGGAGCTTGTTAACGGTAAAGTATATTTCATTTTTATTGTGTGCTTGACGTTTGCTGCTTACTAAGGGTAGTGCTTCATCCTATTGGTCTTTTGGACACTTTTTGTAGCTCGTTACTGCGATTTTAGTTCAAGGTCAAACCTTATTGACAAGTTTAGAATGATCTTGAAGCGACCCTGTGACCAACATGAAAAACATTCTGGATTATCTGATTGTAATACATCAAGACACTTGGTACATCAACCGATTTCATGAATATAGGTACCTGAGCACATTCAATAATGGAATTCATTGCGACTGGTGATAACATATTTATATTTGATTGCGATTTAATTCACAATACTGTAAGTTCCTCTTAAATTTTCACTTTTGTATTAGAGAAATAAATTATTTGTTGAATTTAGCAAAAGTGATGATTTTGCTCGTTTATGTTAAGTAGTTTAAGACCACAGGATCGTTACTGAAATTTGTGACCCATCCAAAATCTACATTTCTTTAAGCAGACATATTAAAAATTGTATTTAAACTTAAATTGACTTTGTTTTTAAATTATCATTTTCCCTGATAAAGATTTTAATTTCACACGTTTGCGAGATCTTTAGTGAAACCACCAAGCATTCACAAAATCCTCATCGAATCGTGTCCTACCCAGGAAGGGTTCGAGAATTTGAAATATTTGCTTGAGATTTCCAGACATTATTATCTCTGTTATGGGAAAGCATCTAAAAAAGAGACACAAAAGACTGTGGTTCAGTATTTGGTGGAACAAAGTTTTGTATGATAGAGGTTAAGGTTTGATTAGTAAGTCTCTGTGGTTTGATAGCAAAGGCAAATTAATACAGTTAGCAAATATAATGGAATTGGACTGATCATGGCTATAGCTTTAGAAAGAAACGATGGAATTCGAAACGCATACATATAAAATGGACTGGAAACTAAATACAAATGCGGAGAAAGAAAGAAAGAGCAATACGAAGAAGATATAGAAAAGAGAGACTAATACAAATGCAAAGAATATAATGGGACTGGCACAGAAAAGAAAGAAAGAAAAATCCAATTGCTGATGCAGATAGAATAATGAAAAATATTAAAAGAATTAGATCTTGTGGGCAAAATACCACACTTAGTACAAAAATGTGGGTTTATATTTACAAGAAATATTAGGTCACCGCCCCCATTTAAAGAAAAAGAAAAATCTAAATACTTTCAACACTTTTTAAGAAAATTGTTGAAACCTTGAAATGGCCAGAAGAGCAGACGTTGATTCTCTTGAGAACGATGTCTTTGATTTGTATCCTGTTTGTGCAGTTAAGAGATCAATGCGAGAAAAAGACTTGTTGAGAATGATCTTTGATGAGGTCACATTGCTATATTGATAATGTTGATGCTTCTTTTACTACCTATTCTCTTTAATCTAATGAAGGTGACGAAAGACAACTTGTCGAAATCAAACAAGATCATGAAATCTCATGTTAATTTCAGAGGGTAATTTGCGAACATTAAAGCACACAAGTCTTACTTTGTCACTGTGTGAACCATGGAGTCCTTATGAGGACAGGGAGACCAGCTGAGGTAGCCTTTGATTATGATTAGTCAGTGAGCTATCATATTATAATTCCGATGTCATATCGACGTGAACTCCAAAGTATAGCCCATGAAACACATTGGCTGGTCGTTTAGGAGTCAATGCGAATGATCACAAGATCTTGAATCATTTTACTGGCCAACAATTAAAGGTATGTTTCTATAAATGTAGACATTTCCACCCATTATAAACAGTAAGAGAATCCAATGTTAAAATGGGCCATAGGTTTAACCTAGAAATAGTATTACAGAGTGTTTATGGGGTAACGTTGCTACAAGTGACTTACGTTAACTGGGGAGACATAGGTACATTGTTACAGTTGAACTCAATATGTGTTTTATTATCTGCTCACTTCTCCTTCGGTAAATATACATTGTCATAATCTTGCAGTATTTTTCTATACTGCATGGCTTCAAAATGCATGACACGTGGGTCTAAAATTAGTATCACATTTTATAAAATACGTTTGATTTATATACGAGCACTGTATGATCACGTAGCAGACGCCAGAATTTTAAATTTAATAGATTCATCTTTGGATGAACTAAACAACTTCTTTGGCACATTCGAACGTAGAGATGATAATATTGATGACGTGGATAAAATCATTGAGTCACAAAAGAAATTTTCAACCAAGCAAATGAATGAACGTGATATCAGTAATATCGACATTAAAAACAGGAGACACTCAGTATTGATTATATCATTCCGATTTAAACAGTTATTTACGACAAATATTCATAACCATTCGCAATACAATAGTTCAGACTATGACACGTGCTCTCAAAGGCAAAATAAAAACTGCACAACAAGTCATATTAAGGCCAAGGGATATCCCGTCTCCCTCAGGAACGTATCATTTTACAAGTCAGTTAAAATGCTGAATTGGAGAACAAATATGCAACGCAAAAAGACAGATTTTGGTAAGAAACCAAGACCGTCAGAGTCCATAATCAAAACAATGAAGAAGTATGTTTTGTCTGATGATATGCGCTGTTAAACCTAAAATGTTCCTATTGCCACTTTCTTGAGATACTGGTTCGGTTAATAGTAGAGCCATACAGGCCATGTAAATAGATGGGTACCCTCCGAGAACGAGCATGCATGACCGGGTAAAAACATAAGTCGTCTGTAGCTGGTAATAACAATGACAATAAAAATATTTACCTCTTTTCTTCTTGAACTTCCTCAAAATGTACATTCATCGTTATTTCTTCTGATTAGAATTACACGGGTTCCAAGAATCAATCCACATTGCGAAAATACACAATAATTTTGACTACATTTTCAACAGAAATGCCTTTCTTCTTAATGCACTTATTGCGAAATTAATATGATATTCCCTATCAAACAATATTTAACCCTGCGTCTCTTTGAGAATTCATACATTTCTAACTGTTTGATTCTGAAAAATCAATGACAGAAAAGAAGTACAAGCGCAACTGCCAATCCATCCAGTCCATTACAAGAAGAAAAGCAGAATTTATTCAGATCGATATAAAGAAAGAAATTAATCTGTTCCAGAGCAGCTGGAAATGTTGTTTGAATGAGCAGTTATTAAATATATGACTCTAACTTCACATAATAATTAGATCAAAGCGAGATTCGCTTTAAAACAAATGACTGAGCGCGCGAACAAGTTCTAAGGTCGCTGGGTGGTGCTGTGTGCGTATTTATATTGTCATTGCGTATTAATGAATGTCCGATTTTGTATATAATTTGGAATTGAGCAGAAATTAAATTACTTTGTTTCTTTTAATTTGCTCTTTTTATTATTTAGTTTTAAATAGAAAGTAAAATTAGTATATAATAACATAGGTTACTACATTTGTATGGAAACATATGAAATCATTCTTTGTGCGTAAAACTACATTCTTAACGTCGTGAAGTAATGCTCTGGAAAACAGTTATATTTTCCAATAAAAATACATTAACCTATAACTATGCTTAAGTGGTCCATACGTTTAACATTGGAATAGTATAACGGATCAAAAGTGTTTATGGGTCAAACGTGTTCAAGGAATTAAACGTGAATAGTAATATTAATATTACAAACAAAGAAAACCCAACATAAACAAAACAGAAAAACACAGATGACATTCACTGAGTAGTTCCTTTCTTTTGTTGAGATTCTGGTGGCCCTGGAAAGGGCATTTTGGTCTGTTCATCAAAGTCATATATAATAAGTAACATGTTTTCGTCTTTTCCTTAAACCTCTTAGCACAAAGGCTCCATACAGCATAACCATCGTCCGGATATATTGTCACTCCACATAGATTCTTCGCTATCATATTTTGTGTTGGTGATTTAGGTAATGGCCCATGATGAATTGGCATATATATATATATATATATATATATATATATATATATATATATATATATATATATATATATATATATATATATATATATATATATATATATATATATATAAAGCCTGTCTGGATCGAAAAAGATTGAAATATTTCCACCAATTCAATGCGCGTTTAAACATTCATTCAGAGTGGGTATTCTTTCTTCCAATCAGAACAGAGGAACGTGTGTGGCCACATTAAGTATATGGGTCAGAGAGCGTTCTTACTCTATTGATAATTGCAACATACCTTGAGTAAGGTTGAATCTATACAGATTTCATATTGGGAGCGCATGATGTAGATACGAGGAGAGACGGATGCGGAAGAAACTGTGATGCTTTCAGAAGGGGATCAGCTTAACTTGGATTTGGCTTATATTTTGTCTTCTTCACAAGAATGTTTGACTGCGCCAGTGGTACTAACTTTACTACCTTCTTCATCATTACCTTTGGTATAGGACTTTAGTACGAGAAAGAAAAAAGAACTTGGAGAGATTTTACAAAGGCGTAAAGAGGCAGAACATGTATTTTTATTCAACATCAGCGAGAAGAGGAAAGACGACGAGAAGAAGAAAAGATTAAACCTTTGATGTGCGAATACGGAAAGAAGAATGAAAACAAAACGCTATTTGTGCTACAAAATTTATTGGCAAAGAGAAGATGTCTGATACAAGTTCGTCCGACATCTTTAAGTCGACCCAAAAGAAAGAGACCTTAAAGTGTCAATCATTCCAGCTCTTCCATCACTACATCTACGATTACTGCCACTGAGATGCCAGCAGTAGCATTTACTACTTCCGCTACAGCAAAAGTAGCAACAGAAAAGCTAGGACTCGGTAGTAGGAAAGGCATGAGCCAATTAAAGCTCAATTTGCGTTTGTGAATGAGGATTTAAGTCACTTATCCATAGTGTAAACATTAAGACAAAGTGACAAAGAGACCAATCTTTTCTTTGCTGTATATTCGTTTATGAATCCCGATCAAAATTTCGAACATAACAGAAGTCTATTTTCTTCTTACCTTCTTTGTTTCCTTCTTCCTTTGTTGGTTTGTCTGTTTGTTTGTTAGTTTAAGTTTTGTCTGCCTGTCTGTCTTTTTTCTTTCTTTCTTTCTTTCTTTCTTTCTTTCTTTCTTTCTTTCTTTCTTTCGTGCAATGCCTGTCTCTCCTTTTGAATTTCTAAAATGTTTTGGATTCTTACTCTGTTGATGTTTCTTCTAGAGGTCTTGATTTCTCGCATTTATTGACGCCGATGAGATCTTTTATTTTTAACGACCTTTTCTGACCACTCTGTCGGCCTAGTGTTTAGCGCGTCCGCCTGAGATGCGGAAGCTCACAGGTTCGAACCCCGGCCGAGTCATACCAAAGACAAACAAATTGTATTAACAGCTGCCTCACTAGGAGCTCGAAATTAAGAGGTCGGTGTTAGAAATGGTTGGCCTGGTGTCAGTATATTGTGACTGGAAAGGACATCATGTAACATATCTGCGCCAAGTTGTCCCAGTGCTAGAGATCACTATGAACTGCCACACTGCGGATATGACTAAAAATGTGTTAAAGCTACGTTAAAAATCCAAATCACACACACACACACACACACACACACACAAACACACACACAAATACACACACAAACACACACACATATATGCCTTTTCTCCTTCTCCTCTACTTCATGTTTTTTTGGTCTTCTCTTGTTCTTTCACTTTTTATTTCTACACTTTAAAGACCAATTCCCTTTTGTCTGAAAAATCATAACAGGTATATTTACATTTGCCATTCATTTGTCCTCAATGTAGCCATTCTGAAAAATTCCTTCTTCTGGCATATATAGCAATATCTTGAGAGTGGGATGAGTCGTCGTTTTCTCTGAATTATACTTTTAAATGACGTTATATAAAGTCTTTCCTGAAAGAGAAATATACCTAGACTCTACCATCTTAACAATTTGAAACCGGAATGAACGCTTTTTACTCTTACAACAAGAAACTCGCAATCAATATGAACCGATAGTACTATTTCAGAGAAACTAGAACGAGTAACCAATTGGCAACGATCTACCGAGTCACCGTATATGGTACCTAAAAGTATTAGGTCCATACATAGACAATTTGGAAGAGGATTTGCGCTGGCCTTAACGAACGCTCTTAACTTATACCACAAAACCAAGAGACTCAAGACCCAACCAAAGAGAAAATCGATCAGTAGGTCCCGAAAATTATAATCACAATCGAGCTACGCCAAAAATGACTTCCAGAACATTCAAAACGACCGCGTTCACCTTCACGGTTAAGAGATACACTACAATGTGCCATCGCAGAAAGTAGAAGATTCATTACAGAGTTGTGAAATCTTCGTTAGCGACACTAAAAAGAGAATGCTTTTCTAGACTCTCTTTTAAAGACTCTCCATCCATCTTGACATTTTGAAAACACATGTCCGGGTCGAGGGTAGCACAGTGGCAGCATTAACACCCTCCAAAGCCATCGACAAAACTCAGCCCATACAACCATCCAATGACGCTTTTAACATAATCGATGGCAAATCCACACGTCACATGACCCACGTTTCACCTCCTAAAGGTCGCGGACCTTACAGAGAAGTGTTATTGGTACGAAACTCAATACCATCCACATCAAAAGTTTCCAAGACCAGATGTGTTTAGCCGTTGCGATCGTCTTGGGTCGAACATATGCTGATGAGAATTAAACCGCGAAATAGAAAAGAGTGTGTTAGAGTGTTCAACAATCTGGAAGAGCCAAACAGTGAAAAAGAACCTGCTGTTACAGCATTCAAGCAGTGCTAAAGAGACTACGTGTGACATTCCTGAAATACAATAATTTCAAGATGTCTTTTCTTCTTGCTATACTCTCAAGTGGTTTGCGGAGCTCCAATGTTTTTAGGCGCTGAATTCCCATACGGACAATATATTCACATGTATCACCACCAAGAGCATTTTGATGCTTTTATTAGTATCGCATGACGTCACACATACCTTACAACTATGGGAAATGTGACCAAGGATTTTGCCTATCGGGACCAACATATTTGTTTTGCAAAGATATTTCGGGGGTTGTTTAGCGTTGAAACCAAGGATTCTTGTAGGAAAAGAAAAAATTAACTGATTAACTTGTAAGCGAACCTTTGTATGCCCTACATGTTACGAACCACATCGTATGAAATAAGCTCAACAGCAGCAAAGCGCTTGCGAATTATTGAGATTGCACTAAGTTTGTGAACATATACGTCGATCTAATAACTCCAAGTCACACATCTGTCCATGAGGAAAGGTGCCGTTTCGGTGATCAAAACTTGGATTTTGAACATTAGAACTACTTCAAAATATATGACAATGGACTTGAACAAGACCTGAATACCATGAACAAAAAGAAACAAGTGGATTTCATATGTTTGGTCTTGAATATACGATGGAGATCAGAATTCACGTCCTTAATTTCTGCTTAGGATATTATGTGTTCAAGAAGTGCATATAACAGCCTATATTTATTAACTGCCACAGTGCGTGTAGGATTCCAGAAGACGTGAAAAGGATTTTTGAGGACCCTACTCTCTTCCCAATTTTTGCCAAATGGACGATAGATCCTATAGAATAGTTTCGGTGTTTCGTGGACTGACATCGATATACTACATTCAGTAAGTGACTCACCATATCTCAGGATACGACGGACACATTCTTCTAAATATTATTGAGGACAAGGCATCGAATGATGCACAGACATCATTAGCGGAGTCAAACTCATCTGCATGAAAGTGGGACAAATACAATGTACAGATACCTTAAGTTATTTGGCCATGCCTTTGAGCCAAAAGACTTCAAAGATTGTAGTGACAGAAATGATCAGAGGTTATTTCACACAACTTTTCAACACCGAAGCTAACCATAAAGGTGTAGTCCCACATTTAACTGACGGTCACTATTCCTACCCTGACAGAATACACACAGAACAACGAGAAGCACATACGTTTGGTACCACACTCACCCTTTGAACTCGTTGGGCTTTCAAGAGGAAATGTTAAAGTATTGCCGATCTGATGTGGATATTTTAACGCCGTTTCTGTGTAAACATTCGACAATTACTTCTACATCACGGATGTATCCATCTTTTGACGGAAACTTATATCGTTGCTAAGGCCTACCGATTATTGCACCGGAAGACATTTATGTCCAAGGATAAACTATCCCCAAGACCTTTAATCTTATCTCCGTCAGCCGTCAATATTCCACCAAAACTCTGCCCTCTGAGAGTCTTCAAATTCCAGGTACGCTTATTTCACGGATTGCCCACGTACTTTCCTCAAAAAAACCTGAAAATTCACGAATGTGGGTGAGTGGCAAATTGTTTCGTGTTCTGGATAAAGGATCAATATTTTTAAAGGTTTTTAAAATTTGGTACTTTTCTATCACAAAACGTTACCAAAAAGACGACATTTCCAAGAAAGGAATTTTTCTCAGGCTACGTCAATGAATTTTCACATACAGAAACAATATGCATTACGTTATTCCTCTGGGTCTTTGACTACAGAAAACCACGAGAAATTCAATGAACAGTAGCATTCCATAAAATTTATCAATTTGGAACACGTGGGGAAAAAAACGAAGAAAGACATTTGTTTGTCAAAATCATATTGCATTGCTTGTGGGGACAATTAGCAGAACGTACTATCTTACCCATGACTGAATATTTTGTTGACTCTACTTTTAACTGGTTGAGACAAAGAAAAATTCATGAGACGAATAACGGATAGCAATATCGAGATCGATGGGGATAATTGCATGCCAAGTGCAAAGACAAAGAACTGATAACTAAACTGTCAATTGAGTTAAGTGGTGAAGTTTGGCGAGTTAAAAGAAGCTTTAAAATCAAGGGACGATCAAGGCTTTCGAATGACAAACATTTGATGCACATAATTTTACTGTACTGACATCCTGAGCTCCAGTATAAAAAGGGACGAATTCCAAGGCCAACACTTCATTGTGTGTACAGATACCGACCTAGAAAGATGAATAATTCGACACAGCAACAAGCCAGTGACGGATCTATTATGAACTCCTATTTGTGCGATTATGAGTCCAGCAGACTTTGACCGATACGGATAAACTCGACACAATGCGTGTTAGTGGCTACTTTTCTCGCAATTCGATTCACAGTCGATTCATTTATTTGCATACATCTCATGACCACTACAGCTTTATACATGCACGAGACACTAATGATGTTAAAATATTATGTTCCCGTTAATCTTTTGATAGCTAGACCGAGTGGTTTCAGGAAAATCTGAATTTATCAATTGGAGGATCAAATAGAAAATGCATTAGTTTGGTTGTCCATTCAAATTTATCGTGTGGTGTTGCAAAGAGTGGCTCTCGGCTTACAGCCGACTTCAGAAACGTCAAGGAGAATCAATTTCGGTTGTAAGAGCAAAACACGTCTTGCCATCTTCTATGTCATGTAAAGAAAAATAGAAGAAGAAATTAGATTTGGCTCACACAAAAGGGATATCATGGTAATGACATCGCATATTCAGTCTCAATGCCCATTATATGGTCTTCTTTAAAAGACCAAGAGATAATTTCAGTTGAAATTGCAAGCCAAACAGTTAGGAACTCTTTTGCATAAGCATTGGTACAAATTTACCTCATGCCAATTTATTCATCAATGTTAAACCAACCAATCCCAAATAACTGAGATTGAGATGAGCCAAGGCTAGTTCAGACAACAACGAATGACTCTAGAGAAAGTTTACAGGTCCCAATAAAAGAATCTCCTGTCATTAAGAGAAGTACTGCTGCAAAGCGCTTATCTACACCAACAAACCACGCTGTTTGTTGGTGGTCTCACGTCCATCAAATTCTTCGATGCTGACTGTAACGCTGGCGAAAGCCTAGTTTAACACCCGTCCTTCAAAATGTCATGACCCGAAGAACTGGAATCCCATTACAAAAGGAACCTCTCTGCTGCTGGCAGGGACGACACCTTATTCTCTATAAGCTGCGACTGCTGTGGACTCACTCAAGGCAACAGTACAAGAAACCAGGGATATTAAAATGTTTAGTAGATTTATCAAAACAAGAACTGTCAGGATTTAATCCATTGTAAACACTTCAATGTCGAGAGTTGTCCGTCATGGAGTTGACACAATGAGCTGACAATCAGTGGTGAGTTATTATAGTGTAAAAAAG
This sequence comes from Sinohyriopsis cumingii, assembly GCA_028554795.2. Classification (NCBI taxonomy): domain Eukaryota; kingdom Metazoa; phylum Mollusca; class Bivalvia; order Unionida; family Unionidae; genus Sinohyriopsis; species Sinohyriopsis cumingii. The sequence goes on from CM068830.1 coordinate 15,920,582, forward strand.
TGTGCGATACAATTCACTTCTGTATTTTGCTCTTGAAACAAAAAGTGTCACCCGAAAGTATTGCACACCATGCCACTCGTCGGCCTCTATAGACACAACCTTCCCACAAATACGAAAATAACAATAATGAAACTATCTTTTTCTTTCGCTTAAACCGAAACGAAAATAAATCATCACAACTCACCGAAATAAATCATCGGTATCTTGTGTGGATTTTGTTTGGAAGTGTTTAAAGGAACGGCACTTTTGTCCAAGGTACAGACACATGGTTAAGGAAAACATCTGAACATTTTCGGCCAAATGGTGAACAAAATACGTATCGGTGGAAATACAAATATTGCTGATTCAACGGAGAGGAGTTATATCCATGCTGATAGGATCTTGTTAAAAGTAAAGGCTGCTCCTTTGGTAGGATCAATTGCTATTCCGCTTCTAGGAGGCTCATGGGATGATGAAGAGGAAGAACATAGAAGATATAATAACTAATTGTCTCTGGCAAAAATCATACATGGATCTCCGAATCTTAGGGGAAGACAAAACTCACTTTATTGCCGTTAAAAACAAATGGAATTACATAATTTATGCAAACAATGGCCACTTCCTTTACTCCAGAATCCTATTCTCAACGAGATGTCATAGTTACAACAAGAAAACAAATCACATCGGTACGGTCAAGTGACTCAACGTTTTCAATTGTTGTACGAGAAAGCTTTAGAAATAAATGCTAAACCTACTCAGAAATATTTAAAGACGATCGTAAAAGCCGAACCGAGAGTCATCAATAGAGACGCGACTACAACGAAGAAGAAGATACACGAAATGCATTTTAATATCTGTCTGCTCAAGTACCCACTCTGGCGACACGTTCATTGTTGACACCTTCCCCAACTCTAAGAAGAGAGAAAATAAAGCTCAAATTAAAATCATGATGTAAAGAACTTATTCGGCAGAAGAAAAGGGAAATAAGGAAAAACAAATTGATAAAGGACACTACAAAGAAAAAAGACACTTCACCACAAATGGCTCCTTCGCAAGTGGCTTGTTGACACATCAAGCCTCCTCCAAACCACAAGAAAGATATCGATGAACAGTAGGTAATTTATTGAGGAGTCATTATTGAAACCAAATTATTTTCATGATCAATTACTGCAACGCTGCCTCTGCTGCGGGTTATAAGGTAGTTAATAAATTGTATCGTGCTGCAAAAACCAACTGTATGTGTACATTTATCAAAGGTGCGTTTATAATTATAAGAACAAGGGACGTACATGTTATACAAACCCGTCCGACAAACATGTTTAAGAAATCAAACCAGAGTCAATCGCACCCACCATCAATAACAAGCCAATTTAGCGGATGTCTCTCATTTGTCAGCGTAGAATCATTGCAGCAAATATTTTTTTTGGTGTCATCTCCGTTTTTTTAAGATCGCTATGGGCAGTTTATTTGACTTTTTAAACAGATTCCAAGTTGGCTGGAGCTCTTCAAAACGGTATTAGAAACAAAACGTTTGTCACATTCAACAATAGCCAGGAGAGAAATGTACGGACTTCCTGAATGATTTCAAGAACTTTTAAAGGAACGTATGTAAAAGTATGGTACACATCAACACACTCTCAAGTACATCAATGTGTTACCACATCTCGTCTAATTTTACAATCAATCTCATTATAGTAGCGTCGAATGCGCACTTGATAAAGTTACCTACGACAAGGAGGTGAGGGTATTTGGCAAACATTTTGGAACGTCGCCTACAGACCCAAAGAAATCTTGCGTACTGGAGATTAAATTCGCATTGGAAAACAACCAAACGCACTTTCGGCAAGTGTTATTTACCTAAATGGACAGATTGTTTCATGTCGCTGAATGAGTACGCGACCGCGATCTTACCATCTATAAAATGGAAGACATGGGCGGTGATGTTTTAAAAGCAGCTTTAACTTGCTCAAATTACACCGAATTACGAAAAAATACAAAATGTACAAATATCGAAAGCATTTTAGATCAAATATACGCATAAAGTTGGCAAACGCCGACTCGCAAAAGTGAAAATACTTTGGGAAGGACATTCAAATACTGATTATTGGATTGCCGCTTCACAAATCATTGCCTATAAATAGAAGAAATCATCATGACATTAAATACATAAACTACCACTCCGTTCTTCAAAAGCCTCAAAAAATCAATCTTTGAGCGTAAGGTTAGTAAACGCACGAATAAAACTAAAATCGATTTTTTTTCCTGCCAAATCTTATGATGTATTGTATCATCGGAACAGCCATGACCAAAATGAGTTTGTAACAAGGAAACATACAATTGTGGACCATTTCGCTCATCAATTGTATCGGTCATCTTCTTACCAATCATCCCTTCAAAATATTTCACTAGCAGTAACAATAGTAACCTTGTGATCAATGTCATTCACAACAATGAATTTGGCAAAATACTTGAGAAATGTAACAAAAGTGTAAACATCGTATACCATAAGGTCCAACATCATTTTAGAATACAGTTTAAATATAACCAAACAATTGCTATTGCATTCTGTCCCAAGTTTTCTGTTCTTGGAGAATATTTTACTCGGCCCTATTGAATTTGAAATCGAAGGACAGACGGAAGATTGAATGGATCTGACAGCAGGAACTTGTAACTGAAAGTCAAAGTTCTCAAGGCGGACAACACCAATCTAGGCGAAGATGTCAAGCATTTTAAGAACTTTTCGTTCAGTAAAGTAGATTTTTACTTAAATAGTAACCCATTCCGAAACAGCATAGCTACATACTTATACCGAGCGTACCTGGACAATCTCTTGAGTTACGGAAAAGAAACCATGAATACATCTCTGGATGGTTCCGTGATAAGGAGACCTGACAAGTTCGACGATACAGACATAACCGAAGCCAAAGATGCACACATTCTTGGACATGTAGTTTTCCCACTTTACGGGTTCTTCGTTCGAGAATGCTTTCGATGTCGTACACGTTGTCTTCTTTTTTGGTGACACGTTTTAACTTGGGCAAGTAAAACGTTCCTTTCAAGGCGTCCCCGTACATGACTTCCAATTTATAGACGGCAGGATGACGAATATACACCTGTAAAGTGACACGAAACAATTCAGTGGTCCAGTTGGGTAAGTAACCTTTGTCAAAAGTGCGTTTGATTTTACCGGTGCGCACGTAATCTTCTACGGACAACACTCCACTTTTCTCGAGGACAGTCAACGTCAGTGACGTACCACACAAACGTTCAGAAACGATAACTTCCTTGTCAGGAGTCACTTCAGTGGGGGGCACGTCCAATGTTGTGATGGTAAGATTGGTTGTACGCTTGAGCCAGGTGAGGTAAGATGTCGATGTACTTGAGAGTGTGGTGATGCGTAAAATATTTCCACTTGCGTTCTTTCAAGGTAAGTTGAAAACGTTCCACGTTGCTGGCTTTAGTTTCGGGATTCTCGGTGGTGAAAAAATGAATGTCACGTTTGTTTAATTCGTTTTGGAAAGCTTGGTTTAGAAATTTGGTGCCTTTGTCAGTTTGCCATCGAAGAGGGTGACGACCGCTTTTCAACACCAGTTGGAGGGCTCGACTAACTCACTCCTCGATTTGGAAGTCAATGGCACGACCCAGGCAAATTCGGAAAAGACATCGATGACACAAAACAAATATTTGTAGCCACGATTGTAGCTGGCCAAATGAGAGACATCGGCTAAATCGGATTGCCACTAATGATCGATGCCCTCCACTCGAGTGCGACTTCTGGAAAATTTTCATCGAATGGGTTTGAGTAAAGTGTAGGTAGCTTGTTCTTGTAACCATCGTTGCACTTTAGGTAAACGGAAACTTTTCAGTCGAGTTTTGGCAGAACGATACAATTTCTGAACTCCACCGTAACCTGCAAAATTCGAAGAATTGTTGTAAATGCTGGCTAACAACTTTTCCATTTTTAATGTCACCCACTCTTCGCTGATGCTATTTTGGATGGGGCGAAAAGGTGGTTTGAAAACGGATTTACGTGTCCGTTGGGCCACGGGAGTAGAAGTCGAAGCTAGTGGTGGAGGTGGCAATGGAATGAATTTTGTCTTCCTTTCCTTTTTCACTTCTTGTTTCCCTTCTTTCTTTTTCACTTCTGTCGAAGGAGGACTGGACATCATCTTTTTAACCCAAGCTTTCATTTCTTCTCGTTGGGGTGTGGGGGAAGGGGTCAATAAGGACGCTGCAATCGTACAAGAAATGGGAGCTGTTTGAAAGATTTCTTGTACCTCTTCTTCCTCAGACTTTAGTGGGGTTGCGTGTCTCATGACCACTGGGGCTGATGGGGTTGGTGATGGTGGTGTGGGTGATGGACTTTTCATCAAGGCCTTATAATCTTTTAGAGTGGGTAGAACTGTTTCGTCTAAAGTCTGCTGGTAAAAGAGTTGTACTCATTGCAAGATGACCGTACTTTTGCGATTTTTCTGTTTCAGACAAATCGTGGCGATCCATCAATGGCTGCAATTCGTGTTGTAGCTGGGACATCTCGGTCGAATTTGGATTGGGAGGTAAATGCGGGTCCGTTGTTCTTGATAACAATGGTATTCCATCCATCGTCTGTAAGGCACTAAAGCCAGTTTTCGTCCTTCCATTCGATTTCAAGGGTCACGTCTGAGACGTTTGGACTTCAGAGGTCCCTTTTATCTGGCTCCCACGAGTCCTCCCAGCATGATTCCCAATACTCCTTTCAGCAAGGGTCCTAATAACAGAGGCAAAATTCCTCCGCGTTGTACCAGCATCGTCTTCTTTTCACGAATGAGAATTTTCATTTGAACCATTTGACAGAACAACGTGACGATGTTTGGCTAAGCGTTTCTGGTGTTTAGGCAATGGTATCGTGCCTTTCAGGACGTTGAAACAACATTCGCACACGGTAATGATGACATCTTTGGAGGCAGTTTGAATGAGTTCTTTTAGCATGGGTGGAGAAGCTTTGGACAGGACGGACAACATGTCTCCATGTTTGACTAAACGAGGAGGCAGTCCTTTCCTTTCCTTTCCTTTGGGTTAGAAGAGGTGGGTTTTCTGGGGGGGGGAGGGTGACTGGCTTCTAAGACACGAGCACTTATTTGTGGATTTGTTCGCGACTGATGTCATACAAGACAAGAATCACTTTGTCGAGAAGACGAGCCTGAGGGGACGTCATGTTGACTATGTATGAGACAGATGCAAAGTGTCCGAGGTTTTTATAGATTTATTTGGTTGTCGACGACGGAGACATGTACAGGACAAGCACTCCGTCTTGACACCAGTGGTGAAACAAATGGGTACGAAATCGCAAATAATCGGGGGTAGTGGGTTTCAAATTGACGAGAAAATAGGCGTGTGGGGTTTGGGTGGCATCGTTGTACGCATGACTTACCCAAGGTGTTCCTAACTCTAAGACTTGCACTTGCGATTTATCTCGGGGGCTTTTAAACAAGACCACGTAATGAGCATTGAGACTGATGGTAAGATGAGCTTTACTTTGTTGAAATAAATTTTGAGTAATGTAAATGACACTGGCATTACGATGATGCCCTTTGCGAGTAAACCACAGTTTAATTTCTTCTTCGCCTTTGGAGTGGACTTTTTCTTGGGGAGAACCTTGGGGGCAAGAGACTGTACGCAGATTGCCACTCTTTGTAACACCACACGATTCGTTGAGGTGGACCCTCGATGAAATAATGTTTATGATCAATCAAACGTTTCACAAATTCGATTTTGCCTGAACCGCTAAGTCCAACAATTAACATGTTACAGGGATGGCGAAGATACAAGGCCTCCCAACTGGTACGATCAAAGTGTTCATCGATGACTTTGAAAGTGGGGGAAGAGGGAGCAGAGACAGCAGAAGTAGCCGTAGTGCAAGGAATGTCACTTCTGACACGAAAACAGACAAGACAAGAGTTTTTATACTATTTTCAGGAGACGTCTATTGATTCTTTAAAAATAAACACGAAGACAAAAATACATGAAAGCCAAAGGGTTAAGTAGAACGATAAAATACACATCAAAACGATCAAAGTGGAATATAAACAAGTCTCTGTACAACATGTTTTGGTAACCATGTTGTCCTAGGGACCGTGTGTAATGTTGGTACAGTCTCTACATGGGGTAATGTCACACAGGTGTCCTCCCCGAATGGTCTTTAAGCAAAACTTAAAATCTTCTCGTCGGGGTGTTAGTTTGTCCAGGCTCTTAAACAGTCTCCTTCGATGTCAGGGTGACGTTGACCTGGGCGATCAATATAGATGCAACTGTCCGTGTCAAAGTACAGGACACGATCACCTAATATTTCTAAAGTTTCGTACAATTTTAAGCAAGCATGGGCTGTCACGTAAGCTGCAATGATGACATTATCAAATTAGTAGGCATGTACAAAGTCCAGATCTTCTTCGTAATTGACTAAGATCAAATCCTCACGATCGACGTAAACGTGTTTCATGTATTTGGTTTTGTCGTGAATCATCTGGAAGTAGCGGGAAGGCTCGGTCAAATAATCTGTTTTAGGTTAATACGGTCGTTGTGCCATTTTACCACACAAGCAATTTCACATCACTTTGGCAAACGATAGCCTGCCTTCGATTTTCTCGATGTAGTCTAAGGTGATGTCATCCTGCTCCCAGTATTTCTCTTTGAATTTCTTTTGGTCTTCGGGAGCCTGGCACCAAAAAGGATAGCTGCTAGCTTCTTGTTTCAATTTCAAAACGTCATCCGCGTAGTCTGCAAAAGTGCCTTTCTGAGTCTCTGTGCCCTTGTGGTATTTTTGTGTCTTGGGAAAGGTGTCAACAGTTGGTATCCCATGTCCAGAGCTTTGAACACTTCCACGATGACCCACGTTCCCGTCAAGGCTCGCTCTTCCTTGGTGTGCTGACAAGGGTGGTCATGGTTACACGTTTCGGCACAAGTACGACACAACGGAAACATCAGTTTTCCTTGGCAAACGTGAGGTACCTCGGGTGGTACAAGTCTGTGGGAGGCAAAACTTTGCACTTAATCAATCCTTCATATTGTCGAATGTTGTCCAAGTCGATGTGTTTCGTCAGCAATTACGGGTGCCCTGCAGGAACGCGACACTATTTGCACACGTAAGGATACAGAGAACACACGTCCAAGTATTTGATTTCTTCTCCTTTCTCCTTTCTCCTCGTTGGCTTGGTACAGCAAACAGGTGGCATTTGTCCTTCATCCATACAAAGTGTCCCTCGGGTTCAGTGGGTCCATCAACTTGTAACTTCCCACAATGCGATTAACTTCAGGATCCGTTTTCAAACGGTGATCGTACTCGTGTTCCCACATTTCCACCACTTGGTATCCTTGCTGTTCTAAATTCAAGCAACTGGTCTCGTACAAGTCTTCCATGGTTCGTTTTAAAAACTGATTTTTAGTATTACGTTCCGGGTAGCAGAGGGGACATCCGTGAAATAAGCAACCGTTAAATTCGTCCACAATCTTGAGGTTTTCTAAGTCCCAGCCATCCACTGAATACGTTCTGATGATCTTTTTGTCTCCTCCGTTGCGGGCGTGCTGAATCCATTTGTCTTCATTGTCGCACAAGTAATGCAACCAGCGTATGTCTTTGACCAAGTATTGACGTTTGACAAAGTTGGTCGTTTGAGGGCTGATAACAGCAGCAACGCCGTAAAATGTCCACATCAGAACGACAATACTTTAATATTTCTTCCTGAACGTCGAAGGGGTCCAGGGCGTGAGCCTGGTACCAAGTGTAGAAAGCTTCTCGATGTTTGGTACGCGTGTTGTCGGGGTCGTAGTCGTGAGCCTCAGGCAACTGGGGTAGAACGGCGTGTTGATTGGCTTCAGTACTGAAGAAAAAAGCCTTTGGCTATTTCTGTCATTCCAAAAGTTTTAGGCATTCGGCTCAAAGGCATGCCAAGGAACTCACTGAAACTTTAAACTGCACTTGTCCCACTTGCATCGATATGATTTTGGTTCCGTTCAAAGTGACTTTAGGACGTTCAGTGCCATGTTCCGTATAGTATCTCAAAAGAAACTGTCCATCGTATCCAGAGAAATTGTGAGCCATCACTGTGGCATGGGGATGACAATATCAGTAACCTTCGATGTCTTCTTGGCTCCAAGTCTTGTCGATGGGGTCTAAGATTCGATGGGCAAAATTTACTAGCGTATTCGGTCCCCGAATGATCTTTTCACGTCCTCCAGGAATCTTGCTGAATTGAGGACAATGACTAAAGATAGGCTCTTGGATGCTCTTCTAGCACGCTCGATGAGCCACACAGAATTTAGGAATGCACGCATTCGAAATCGAAAATGATGAAATTGCATTTTTTCTGGTCATCTTCCTCTTGTTGCGGTTGGTATTTTTGAATGTAGCATTCGTATTCGAAATCCACGATTTGGTGACAAATGTGACATCGTTTCTTTCCTGAACATACGTGTGCCTTGAGATGATTGGTACGTATGCCTTGTCCACAAGTAGGACACAATCTCAGTAGTTGACAAGCACTTTTCTGCTGTGAACTTTGCGTCTTTAGATGTTGGTAACAGGTAGGACTGACAAAAGTATGCAGACAAGCAGGACAATGTACTCGTTCTTCTCCTTCGTCCACACAGTGTTGAGAGGCCAAACATCCTGAGCATTTCGATCCACATTGCTTGTGTTGCTCTCGATTTTATAGCCATAGCCACATTTAATAAATATATCCGAATAATCCAGAGATACTGGTAATGGCATCGAAATGTTCATTGTGATAATGGACGTAAATGTATTTTCCGTCTTGTAAATATTTGCCTCGAAACAATAGAGGTCTGCGCACTTATTGAGGATGCACTTTCAACAAGTAGCGTGGAGCTATGACATCTCGCAATTTTTGAATTTCAGGAATGTCACAGGGTGTGTCTTTGGACAGACCGTCTTGATGTAACAGGAGTTCAGCTTCACTTACTCGTTTGGCTCGGTTCGATTTTCAAATGTTCTCCCAGGCCCTTTTTCATTATGCCGCGTCGTTCGTGGCGGCATACGTTCGTCTCACCACGATAGCCCTGGCTAAACACATCTTGCCTTGAGAGTTGTTAATTTGGACGAGGCTTGTTTTGGTGCTACGAAGGTCGTCCACCAATAACACCTATCTGCGTCCGGTCCCTTGGGGAAGAGACACGGGGGTCATAAACAGTGTCGCTTTTCCATCGGTGATGTGAAACTTGTCATTGGAATGTTGCACGTGTTGAATCTTTTCAACGACTTTGGAAGGTGTCATTTCTGCTGAGCTGCTAAACTTGATCCAAACAGGGGACTTCAAACCGTCGTGACGAATGGAAAGTCTCAAGCGATCCTCTTCTTTGGCTAGACATTGGCGTTTCAGAGTGGTTAACAAAGAATCGCACACCTCGGTGATGATGCACTCTGCTTTCTCCAGTGATACGTTAGACTTGAAATCTTTAAACTTCACCGAGAAGGTGTAAGCGGTCGTTCTAAATTTTCTAGAGGAACGCTTTTCCATCTCTCGAATGTGGTAGTACTTTTCAGGGTTTTATTAATGGTGAACTTTGGCTAGATCATCGTCAAAATCACAGGCATGAATTTGTTCCAAGACGTCAGCTACTCTACGAAGCGATGCATGACGTTTCTGCCTCTTACTTTCTTCTCCTTTCTTCACTAATTTATGCGATCGTTTCATATTGACAGCGAAAAGTCAAATGACTACATTTGAAACGTCATTGGTCCCTTTATAACCATGTCAGACCAGCGTATATATAAAAGGTGTGTGTCTTGACCAGCGTATATATAAAAGGTGTGTGTCTTCACTACCAATATTCATTTCACTCTCAAACCGAGCAGAACGATGGAAGAGCCTACACAGATCGAACGTTTGATCAGAGCTTTGCGAGGTGTCATAAGACAATTTTCTTCAGACAAGCCGACGGACTACTCCCCCTTCTTTTGAGATAAAGGTCAATATACTTGCTATATCTGTAAAAAGAAAGGGCATTGGTCTTCAGAGTGTCCAGACCGTCAAAAAAGCAAAACAAGTGCTAGAAGAGACAAAAGTCAAGATACCTGTTATCATTGTCAAGAAAAAGGACATTGGTCTTCACATTGCCCTAAGAAACAACAGGAGCAAGAGGAAGAGAGGGGTTCAGAACAGGAAGAAGAAGAGGTACCCTCCCCAAAGGAAGAACCCAGACACGTGCAGAAAGAGAAAAATGAGAAGCAAAGAAGACGAGGTGAAATTGAGGACGAAGTGGAGGAAAAAGCTGTGAAAGTGAAGAAATTTTAAAAAACAGAAAGAGTGACCATAGACACAGAAGAAGCCTATGAACATTTTAAAGTGTTGTGTTGTGCTGTGAAATGGTTTGTAAAATTTGTACCAGAATAGACCAGGCAAAACACGTAAGTGTCTCTAGATTTTGATTTTTAGAACAAGAACATACACTCATGCACTCACACACATACAATATGGGTAAAAATGTTTTTCTGAGTTTTAACTGATTTTGCCTATTGAAATACTATCTCTTTTTGGGAATAGTGAGAGGCCCTGAAAAGGACCTTTGGTTATTTGGTTGTTTAAAGAACAAACTCAGGAAAGTGACGTAATCATCTTTAACTGCCTTAAGCATTTGTCACGGCCAAGGTCTACTTCTGAACTGCCTCCTGTCGATGATGATTTGGTAGAAATCACTAGTGGTGGTATGGCAGGCGTAGTAACAGGGTTGGGTTAGCTCGGGAAGGTTTTTCTCTTCGGTCGTAATAAAGAAGTCTTATACATTTGTTTCAGACTCCTTAACTCTGCTAAAATGTCTAAGAGTACTCTGACCGTTTTACTTTCATTATTCTCCTTCTCTCTTAGACCTTGTTTATTTTCTGCTTCTTCTTCCTGTCGTTTCCTTCTTGCCTCTTCTTCTTCTCGCTGTTGTTGAAGAAGAAAAGCTTGTTCTGCTTTCTTTTGCTGCTGTAAAAAAAATTCTCCAATTCTTCTTTCTGTCTCTGTTAAAAGTCTCCACGTGTGGTAAAGAAGGAGAAGGTGGGGAAGATACTGGTACCGGAAGAAATTCTTGCGCAGAAGAAAGAAAATCGACAAAATCCCAATTAAAATTAACCTCTTCTGGAAGTAGGCTTGTGTTGACTTGAGTAGCCGCTGCTATACCATCACTTGTTGTCTCCACAGCTGGTGCACCCCAAGTCTTCTGATGTTCCGTCATGATTGAAAAATGTGTCGCATGGATTGACTGCGCACAGATGCTAGCGCATCTATATAGGGAATGTGACGTCACAGACTGCTCTCTTCGGATTGGAAGACTGACTCCGTATTGTTACTGAATTTTTTAACGCGTGTTTGGAATAGTGAATAAACTCAATCCGTTTCGATCCTCCCTTCCCTTATTAATAACCGCAGTTCACTGCATTCCTTTCACCTGTTCTCGTCACAAGATGTGGACCAACGTAGAATCATCTACCCTCGTTTCGTCAATGCTGTTCCGTACGAACTTACCCATGTATGTGAAATCATCATGGACAATTATCAGGATCACGGATACGAGCATTTGAAAAAGAAGAATTTATGTGGAGAAACAAGGCTACTTGAAGAGGGTTCTAATTTACGGACCAGAAGTCAGAAGAAGTTTGAGGAAAAGAAGAAGACCTATGAGATACCCTCTTAACCCAAAGACCGTTTCCAGGGCCACTCATATGTCTTGAAAAGAATTGTTTTCTTGCCTCAAAACATTTTTTTTAGTCAATTGTATCAGTGTTTGTGACTGTATATTGTCTATTGTCTGTATCATCTCTGCTGTAATGTATTTCCCTATTGTCCCTAGACCGACCCAATACTTTCTGTCCCTTTATAGACCCACAAATATTAAAGTTCCCTATGTTTAATTCCCATTGTTCCTATACAGGCCCACAATGTTAAATTCCCATTGTCCCAAGAGTACCGGTCCTGTATTTCCCATGTTAAATTCCCATTGTCCCCAGAGTGTCGGGACCCTGTTTTTAACCCTTTAAGCCCCGATCCCGTCTGTAGTTGTGATCCGGTTTCTGCATTCAATGGCCGATCCCGCCTGTACTCGTGACTTTTTTAATGCATTCAATGGCCGATCCCGTCTCCAGGCGTGATGAATGTGTGTTAGATTCAACGTCTCTAATTGGTTACAAATGTTGTTTATCCAAGAAGTAAACAACTATTAAACCAATCAGAAATGATTTTACTTTCATCTGTGGAAATTTGAATTGTTCAGAAGCCAAGGGTTACCGCTTGAGAGCAGTTCAACGCGGTCTGTTCATGAAAAGTCGAAAATGATGGCAGACGTAAGAGTAATTTTTGATGATGATGAGAGCAAAAATGAGGAGTTTCTCGGGTTTGATCTCGAAAATATTGAGCAAGCAGAGGAACGTTATGCTCGGCAGTTGGATATTTTGCGAAATGTAGATTTAGAATCGGATATAGAAATTTCTGAGATTGAATCGTCAGAAGAGGAGGATGCTGATAGCGATGATGATATATTTCTTGCTGATCTAGTAAATTGGAACGATCATCTTCGACCTGTCCAAATTGTTGATTTTATTGGGCCAAATCCCGGACCTACAACAAAAATGGACAAGGAAAAAGGAGAAATTGATTTTTTTCATTTGTTATTTCCAGAGGAACTGTACTCCGACATTGCAAATGAAACTAACGCATATGCCCAAAAATGCATATTAGTGTCACCAAACAAAACGTGGTATCCAACAACACCAGGCGAGATAAAAGCTTTGATTGGGGCTCATGTTGTTATGGGAGTTCTTCCAGCACCAGCCCAAGATATGTATTGGTTTAAGGATAAACTTTTCCATCCTTCCTGCATTGAACTGAAATTTAGTCGTACAAGATTTGAAAATCTGCAAAAATATTTTCATGTGACTGACACCAGCAACAACCCACCATGAAGAGCACCTGGTTACGACAAACTGGCCCATGTTCGACCAATATTGGAGCGTATTCGCAAAACATGTGCTAGAGAATACAACCCACATCGTGAGGTGTCCATTGATGAAGCAATGATTGGATTTTCAGGACGACTGGGATTTAAGCAGTATGTTCCTTTAAAACCGACCAAGAGAGGCATCAAAGTATGGGTTCGAGCGGATCTTCATAATGGTTATGTTGGGGACTTTCAGGTTTACACTGGAAGGAATGACAACAATCCAGAATTGAATCTTGGACAACGGGTTGTTCTTGATTTGATGGAGCCTTTGTTTCATCTTGGACACCATGTCTACATTGACAGTTTTTTTACATCTCCAGACCTATTTCTTGAGCTTCGACAAAAAGTTACGTATGGCTGCGGAACAGTTCGATCAAATCGAAAGGGTCTTCCATCTGGATTACACAAAATAAAGCTGAAGGAGCAGGGCCAAAGCATAATCAAACAGAAAGGAGACATAACAGTTACAGTTTGGCGTGCCAAGAATAATACCACTATACTGTGTACCAACTGTGACGGCGAGGCCACATCTGTTAGTCGGAAGCAGAAAGATGGTTCCATCAAGGATATTCCATGTCCACTGCCAGTCCGACTGTACAACATGTACATGAATGGAGTAGACCATGAGGATCAAATGCGAGCAACTTACAACACTGGTAGAAAGTCCATGAAATGGTGGAAGTATCTGTTTTTCTTCCTTTTTGACACTTCAATAGTAAATTCATATTTGCTGATGAAAGAATCAGGAAACCATAATATCGTCACCAAAAACAACAAGGAAAGAGCTAGAACCCAGTTGGATTTTAGAATGAATCTGGCACATCAACTACTTGGAGACTTTGTAGGTAAAAGGAAAAGGGAAGTATTAGTTCAATCCCCAATTCAGCAAGGTCAACATTGGCCAGTGGTCATGCCAAAGAAAAAAACCTGCAAAATGTGTACCCTTAACAAAATTCGATCTGAACCAACAACTGGATGTGAACAGTGCCAAATAAATTTATGTGCAAAATGTTTCAAACCATATCACAGTTTAAATTTTCCTGGTTTATTTCAATGAAATTAAGGGCTGGTGACGTGATATTTCTAAAAATGTGGCACATAATTTTGTAAATAGTATATAAATAAGTTGTGAAAGACCTGGACAAATAGGACAGAAATAATCACTGTGTAGACAAATTCATTGGGAATAATTTGTGAAAATTGTTTTGATTTTTATTCGATACAAGAAGAGAAATTAAGGTAAGAGTGAATACATGTGCATGATATTTACAAAAAATACATCACTGTGTAGACAAATTCATTTGGAATAATTGGTGAAAATTTCATGGATTTGGATTGGATAGAAGAAGAGAAATTAAGGTAAGAGTGAATGCATGTGCATGATGTTTACACAATTTTCCAAACAGGTAAAATCTCTCTGGGGCACAAGCAGCTAGACACAGCTTAGTGCTGCTGGGGCATAGCAGCAGTGATACTGATAACAGGTCTGGGGCTGAATGAAGTACCATTGTTCCTAATGTGCCCCACTATACTACTGTAGAATCATCATTGGAAGTGGCAATATTTGTAGTAGTAGAGTCAATATTGGAAGGGTCAGTATTTGTAGGAGTACCATCAATATTGCAAGTGTCAGTATTTGCAGGAGTAGCATCAATGTTGAAGTGCCAGTATTTGCAAGAGTAGTATCAATAATGAAGTATCAGTATTTGTAGGAGTAGCATCAATATTGAAAGTGTCAGTATTTGCAGGGGTAGAATAAATATTGCAAGTGTCAGTATTTGTAGAAGTAGAATCAATATTGGAAGTCTCAGTATGTTTAGGAGTAGAATCAATGTTAGAAGTGCCAGTATTTGTAGGAGTAGCATCAATATTGAAGTGTCAGTATTTGCAGGGGTAGAATAAATATTGCAAGTGTCAGTATTTGTAGGAGTAGAATCAATATTGGAAGTGTCAGTATGTTTAGGAGTAGAATCAATATTAGAAGTGTCAGTATTTGTAGGAGTAGCATCGATATTGAAAGTGTCAGTATTTGCAGGAGTAGCATCAATGTTGAAGTGCCAGTATTTGCAAGAGTAGTATCAATAATGAAGTATCAGTATTTGTAGGAGTAGCATCGATATTGAAAGTGTCAGTATTTGCAGGGGTAGAATCAATATTGCAAGTGTCAGTATTTGCAGGGGTAGAATCAATATTGCAAGTGTCAGTATTTGCAGGGGTAGAATCAATATTGCAAGTGTCAGTATGTTTAGGAGTAGAATCAATATTAGAAGTGTCAGTATTTGTAGGAGTATGATCAATATCGATTCTACTCATAAACATGCTGACACGTCTAACAGTGATTCTAATCCTACAAACACTGACACTTCTAATATTGATTCTGCTCCTACAAATACTGACACTTCCAATATTGATTCTACTGCAACTAATACTGTCAGTTCCAATTGTGATTCTACTCCTACAACACTTCCAATGTTGATTTTAATCCTATAAAATACTGACACTTCCAATATTGACTCTACTCCTATAAATACTGACACTTCCAGTGTTGATTCTACTCTTACAAGATACTGACACTTCCAATATACATTCTACTCCTCAAAATACTGACACTTCCAATCTGTATTATACTCCTACAAATACTGACACTTCCAATGTTGATTCTACTCCTACAAACACTGACACTTCCAATATACATTCTACTCCTCAAAATACTGACACTTCCAATCTATATTATACTCCTACAAATACTGACACTTCCAATGTTGACTCTACTCCTACAAATACTGACACTTCCAATATACATTCTACTCCTCAAAATACTGACACTTCCAATCTGTATTATACTCCTACAAATACTGACACTTCCAATGTTGATTCTACTCCTACAAACACTGACACTTCCAATATACATTCTACTCCTCAAAATACTGACACTTCCAATCTATATTATACTCCTACAAATACTGACACTTCCAATGTTGACTCTACTCCTACAAATACTGACACTTCCAATATACATTCTACTCCTCAAAATACTGACACTTCCAATCTGTATTATACTCCTACAAATACCGACACTTCCAATATTGATTCTACTCCTACAAATACTGACGCTTCCAATATTGATTCTACTCCTATAAATACTGACACTTCCAATGTTGATTTTAATCCTATAAAATACTGACACTTCCAATATTGCATATACTCCTACAAATACTGACACTTCCAGTGTTGATTCTACTCTTACAAATACTGACACTTCCAATATACATTCTACTCCTCAAAATACTGACACTTCCAATCTGTATTATACTCCTACAAATACCGACACTTCCAATATTGATTCTACCGCAACTAATAATGACATATACAATATTGATTCTACTCCTACAAATACTGACACTTCATATTTATTCTACTACAAATACTGACACTTCCAATATTGATGCAGTATAATGTATTGTATACGCACTTACACACACTGATACTTATGCACAGGTAAGTAGGTACTTATGCAGCTTAGATTATCAATAAATGCAACCGTTGATATATGACGGAAGAAATTATTTTGACCCGGTACAGACAAATATGCAGCTATTAAAATAGTTAATCTTTCTGTTTAAAAATTTTCTTGATGTATATAAATTGCTGTAGTCTACACTAATGTATGAATGGCTGGCACTGAGTCCGAGCTGTAGTCTACGCTAATGTATGAAGTATATGCCTAGCACTGAGTCCGAGCTTTAGTCTACACTACTGTTTGATGTATTTGCCTTGCACTGAGTCCGTGCTATAGTCTACACCAATGTTTGAAGTATATGTCTTGCACTTCGTCCTAGATGCAGTCTACACTAATGTATGATGTTTTCGCCTTGCATTGAGTCAGACTAGTATTCTACACTAATGTATGATGAATATGTCTTGCACTGAGTCCGAGCTGTAGTCTACATTAATGTATGATGTGTATGTATTGCATTCAGTCCGAGCTGTATTCTGCACTAGTTATGATGTGTATGTATTGAACTCAGTCCGAGCTGTATTCTACACTAATGTATGATATGTATGTCTTGCAATGAGTCCGAGCTATAGTCTACCCTAATGTATGATGTGTATGTCTTGCACTCAGTCCGACCAGTATTCTACACTAATGTATGATGTGCATGTATTGCACTCAGTCCGAGCTGTAATCTACACTAATGTATGTTATTTTCGCCTTGCATTGAGTCAGACCAGTATTCTACACTAATGTATGATGAGTACGTCTTGCAATGAGTCCGAGCTGTAGTCTACACTAATGTATGATGTGTATGTATTGCACTCAGTCCGAGCTGTAGTCTACACTAACGTATGATGTGCATGTCTTGCAATGAGTCCGAGCTGTATTCTACACTAATGTATGATGTGCATATATTGCACTCAGTCCGATCTGTAGTCTACACTAAGGTATGATGTGCATGTATCGCACTCAGTCCGAGCTGCAATCTACACTAACAATGTATGATGTGTATATCCTGCAGTGAGTCGGAGCTGTAGTTAACACTTAATTCAGAGGCGTTCTTACATTTAAGTATTCTATTTTTTAGGAATGGAATGCGGCTGATTGTAGGATGGGCCAGTTTTTATTTTCACATATTTGAATAAGAGTACCGAATATTATTTTTTGTTGAAAATGCAATTAAATCATGAGATATAGGAAAATCAAACAATGTTGACAGCTTGTTATAAACATTTGCATATTTTGATTGCATCTTTAGCTCTTCAAGTAAAAATAAATAATCTGTGTCCAGTTTTGTCAATCGAGCTTTAGGGATTTGTCATCTCACATGTTTGGTTGTTGATAACTTCTGATTGAGTCTTTACTGACGCTAAAGAATTAGAGCTTGAATAACAGGATTTCTTCCAAAAGGCATCCATTTCGTTATCTGAGTACAGTAAAGTTTGTTTCCTTTGTCAGTTACCATCATCTTTTGTTTTCTCTGCTTGACATAATCAGTGACTCAAACGAATGTAAAAAGGAAACACTTTAATGCCTATATTTTTGCTGCAGAAGATTGAAATAATACTGATATCACTTTTATCGAATTATGCTTTGAGATAGCAGATAATATATATTAACATGGTCTCAGACAATCAGCCCACTCCAGCCACCTTGCATGTTTTAGCTCTGAAGTCATAAAACAAAATGGATTATTACAGTTTTCTCATACCCAATGGCTACGGGTCTGTAATGACTGTTCAATTATTATGTAATTTTATCTAGTTACGTTGAGTATCATTTTATTTATAGCACAATTTCATGAGGTTGTAGGTACATTCAATCAGTTTCCAAACACATGGGCCAACCAATGGCCACCATATATCAAAAATGACGAAATATGATACACATAAGACATAACGCTATTATTGGGCCAATAATTGATGGCAATGTAAAGTAAAACAATTAAATGGGTTAGTATGTTCCAAACTCCTCAATCTAGGTGCGAAACGCAAGACAACATGCAAACTTTCTTAATGCAGAGTTTGCCTATTTTTGTACACAGAACATAAAAAGTAAGCCATTTTCTATAATTTGTCTAGCAAAACTTGCCGATGAATAATATGTCACATCTTTATTTTGAGATTATATAATATCTCCTCGTTATGACTTGGTACCGCTCCTGCGGCGTAAGTGGTTATGACAGTCGCCTCGGATGCGGGCTGTCCCTGGTTGGAACCCCGGCCGAGTCATACCAATGAATTGTAAAATGGTACTAGCAGCTGCCTCGCCTGGCGTGTAAGCGTTTATTGTTTGGACTGGTAGGCCTCGTGTCAGGATAATATGATTGTGTGGGATATGATGCCCATATCTCAGGCATAATGCTGCAGCGCTAGACATCACAATAAACTGCCAAAACTGTATACATTGTAGTGATATTACTAAAATTCATAAAGCTACTTTGAAAATCTAAATCACACAGAAAGACACATTTTGTCTTATTATCACATTTTTAATTATGGATATTTTTATTTCTATAGTAGTTGTTGACAAATTCAAACTGTTTTATCTTCTACACAAATCCTTCAAACTAAGACTCTATAAGTTATTAAAAACTTTAAGTTAAATAGAATTGGGAAAAGATATGCGTCTAGCGTTAATCGTCAGTTCTTATGCACTAAGGGTGAACTCTCATTTTATTCTTGTTAACGTAGAATTGTATAAATTACTAGTATGTATGTATGTATGTATGTATGTATGTATGTATGTATGTGTGTGTGTGTGTATGTATGTATGTATGTATGTATGTGTGTATGTATGTATGTGTGTGTGATTTAGATTTTTAACGTAACAATTTTTCAGTCATATCGTTACGATGTCTGCAGTGTGGCACTTTATGGTGATGTCTAGCACTGGGGTGTCATGCCGCAGATATGTAGCATGATGTCACACCCAGTCAAATTATCCTGACACCAGGCCGACCAGTTCTAACACTAACCTCTTAATGCTGAGCGCCAAGCGAGGCAGCTGTTAGTAGCATTTTTATAAGTCTTTGGTATGAATCGACCTGGGATCGAACCCACAACCTCCCGCATCCGAGGCGGACACTCTAACCACTAGGCCGCTAGAGCGGTATGTATGTATGCATGTATGTATGTATGTATGTATGCTTAATAATATTCTTGGACAGAAGCATTCATTTGGAATTAAAATAAATTCAGTCATGAACATTTCGGATTATATTATTGTGATGCATCAAAATACATTTAACACATCGCCACTATCTAGGCCACTAGCACATTATAATATTCTAGACTACAGGCACATCAACACATTAAATTTCAGAATTTATTTTGGAGTACCACTAGAATTTAGTTGGAATTCATGTATTTGGACTTGTGATAGAACCTTTATGACTACTTAGGATTTAATTCACAATACTGTAAATTCATTTTACATGTTCACTTTTTATTCTCGGGAAATAAATTATTTGTTGAATTTTACAAAATTTGATGGCTTTCGCACGTTTCCGTTACATAGTTTTTTAGACGAAAGAGTCGTAACTATATGTACTTTAAGTTCATTGTTTTTTGGGTTGAATTTAGGAGTATCGGTACAAGTCACCTTGATAAGTTACAATAAGCTAAATGCATCAGGGATATGAATGCAAAGCAGGAAGAAATATTACAGACCACACATTCATTAATATTGCAATCAGACACGTTTCTGGCAATACTCATTTTCATACAGTTAAGTGAATGTTGTCTACATTCTACGAACTTGGACATCGTGCACGCAATATATCAGTTTTGCGTACAATAGCAGACATCTGGATGGAAATATTATCCAGCCCATCAGCTTCAGAAGCATTAAGGTTCTTTTAGTCCTATGTCTCAGACCTTCCGAGTCTATTTTCATTTAGATTTCTAGCCTAGGTGGGTCATTTTACTTGTATATCTTCGATATAGCGTCTCATTTAATTTGTTCACTCGATTGCTTGTATTTTTCCTAGTCTTGTGACAGCTCTGCACAAAGTAATTCTTGATTAGAAGATAAGGCCAGACTTGTAAGAAAGCAATGGAGCCAACGACTGCTCCAATGCTTTCAAGAGTATGACCTTGATCTCAAAATCAAAAGATTGAGTTAATATGTTGCAAAGATAGTAATTTTATGATGATTCCTCCCAAGCATGAACAGAATCCATCAATAAATTTAGGAAGTCAAATAAAAAAACAACTGTAGCAGTAACATAATGTCAAATGCTGTGACTTTTAACAGACGCTAATGGGATGCAAGAACATGCGTCGAAACGAATAGTCCAGGCTGGCTATTGGTCCATTCTAAGTAAGCCAACATCATTTAGGAGTTTGAGCAGTATAAGCAAATGAAAAACTTAAAACATCCACAAACATGTTTTCGACAGTGACCTTGACACCAACTTTTACGCAAAGGGAATCGTCATTACTTCGTAATAATTCACCACAATTATGAATATACTTATTCATGAGATTAATAATATATAAGCAAATGACAAACTATAATCAAAACCTTAACAAATAATATATTCGATATCAATGTACACGGCTACTTAAGCAAATATCAAATTACCATCCCATTAGCTAGGATACATTGATTGGCCCTACAATGGTGGAATTAGAAGTACTATGAAGTATGATTCTGTGCCAAGGGGAGAAAGCAAAAACGTTGCTTGCAAATGTTTTAGCTATCCGAAAAGAGCCACTATATATTTAGGCCAAGCGTACAATTAAAAGAAAACTTAAATAAAATCATAACAATAAAATGTATTTGTTATCGTTCATTTGATCAAGAAAACTATGCATCTGTTACAAGACCTGCTTTGTAAATAATTTTGATTTATATTCAGAACTGTTCTGCGGATAACGGCTCTTTTCTGTCTAAATTCTGTATCTCTTTGGTTAAAATACCACATTTGTACTTCTATCCAATGCCACATTTGTACGTCTATCTAATACCACATATGTACTTCTATCCAATGCCAGATTTGGACATCTATCCATTTCCAACTTTGTACTTCTATCCAATGCCACATTTGTACGTCTATCCAATGACGCATTTGTACTTCTATCCAATGCAACATTTTACTTCTATCCAGTGCATGATATGTACTTCTGACCAGTGCCAGATATTACTTCTATCCAATGCCACGTTTGTACTTCTATCCAATGCAACGTTTTACTTCTCTCCAATGCCACATTTGACTTCAATCCAGTGCCAGAAATGTACTTCCATAGTGTGCCAAATTTACACTTATACCCATGCCACATTTGTACTTATATCCAATGCCACGTTTGTACTTCTATCCAGTGCAAAACATGTACTTACATCCAGTACCAAATTTACACTTACATCCATGCCACATTTCTACTTATTTCCAGTGTCAGATATGCACGTATATCCAGTTTATTCAGAACTGTAATTATGACTTTTGTCTGTAATTCCAGGATTATTTGGTATATAAATTGCAATACAGTACGTTCCTTTTTATATTTTCAGTTTGCATTCGAGGGAAATAAATTATTTGATGAATTGTGAGACGCTTGTTGCTTCTCACCCTTTTTCTGTTACTAGCTTTAAGATCATAGAGTCGTAATAATATCCAATTTCGCTTTCTTTTTAACGACTATTTTTTTACATTTTACGTATCTAACAAACAATTAATTCATGCCATGTGCACAACTTTATTAGATAAATTGCCAAAGTTGTGGAAGAATTAGCCCTGCTTAATATAGTACCCTAAAGACGATTACCGCACACACATACACACACACACAGACAAACACCATTAAGCTGGAAATATATATGACGGCTAGATATTAGATTAGGTCTAATCTTTTCTATTGATACCAAAGTGGGAAGATCAGAGTCAAGCAATGGATTTGATTTAAAACCTTATAAAGAGATACAATAGACTTGTTACCAGAATATTAGGACTTACGCCACAGAAATGTCTTAAAATAGAAGCAAATCCTTGACTTAATAAAGGACGAAGCCATTGAATGAACGAACTTGGAAGTTAGGACGGTAATTTAAGAAGGAATGGATTCTTGAGTGGATTTTACAATCTCGGTATTGTATGGTAAATAAAATTATTTTTTAACAAGGACAGATTCAGAATCATTGTAAATAACTAACAATGCGATTATTTAAATCTAAAACAGCTAGAGCACCATTTAAAGATTTTATTTACGACTGAAGTCTTACTATATATATATATATATATATATATATATAAGAATATTTTATCTAATGTCCAAAAATTATCTGCACAAAAGATATATAATAAAATATAGAGACAAAAATGTAATAAAATCAGAAAGGAAATATGAAATATCATTCACGATATATGTACAATCCTTTGCTAGAAGCTAAGTACATATAAGTGCAAAACACACCTTTATTGTGACATGTAAGTTATTGAACTTGATTTACAATTATATGCTCTTTAGGGATAATAAAAGTATATATGGAATTATTATATAGGACCTCAAATGTACGAAGAGACCAACAACTGATGTCGAGTACATGATGATGTGTAATGCATACAAATATAATGGATTTGACTATTCATGGAGACATAGAAAGCAATGTTTCCATGAAGCTATAAATAAATGTGTTGCGTTGAATGCTGGATCCTTATAGCTAGGAGATTGGTATCATTACTCGTGGAGTGGGTTTGGTGTCGGGTTGCTATGAGATTGATGCCATTACTCATGGTGTAGGTTTGGTGCCTGATAGCTAAGAGATTTGTAGTTGAGTGAGCTTGGTGTCTGGTTACTAGGATATTGATGACATCGCTCATGGTGTGGGTTTGGTGTCTGGTAAATAGGAGATTGGTAGCATTACTCATGGCGTGGGATGGGTGCCTCATACCTAAAAGATTAGTACCATTACTCGTGGTGTAATTTGGGTGCCTGCTAGCTAAGAGATTGGAACCATTACTCGTGGAGTAGGTTTGGTGTCTGATATCTACGAAATTGGAACCATTACTCTTGGCGTTGGTTTGCTGTCTGATAGCTAAGAGATATATACCATTACTCGTGGCGTATTTTCGATGTCTGATATGTTAGAGATTGGAGCCGTTACCCTTGGCGTGGGTTTGGTACCATTGGTAAGAGATTGGTACCATTACTCGTGGCCTAATATCTAGCAGACTGATGCCCTTTGCGTGGAATCGTTTTGGTACTTAATAGATTGGAGATTGGTACCATTACTGGTGGCATGGTTTCGGTACCTGATAGCTAAAAAATTGGCACCATTACTCGTGGCGTGATTTCGGTGCCTGATAGCTAAGAAATTGGTACCATTACTAGTGGCGTGGTTTTGGTACCTGATAGCTAAGAGGTTGGTACCATTACTCGAGGAGTGGGTTTGGTATCTGTTAGATATGAATTTGATGCCATTACTCGTGGCGTGGATTCGAATCCTGCTAGGAAGTACGTAATTTGCTGCTGAGACATAAACACTATTCCACTTGAAACAATATGATGATTTCACAAGCAGCTATCGGAAACTGTACCTTATAGCAATTATGACAAATCTAAAAGTAAACCAACTTCGGTTTATGGCTAAAGAGACTTGAAGAATACTGAATAAGCATTATTTCAATTGCGTGGACGGTTTAATAAGTCCTAGACACAATGAATGCAGTTTTAGAGATTCGAGTATTTTAGAAGTCCCGAGAATTAAAACATCAACATTTGGCCAAAATCGTTTAAATATGCAGCAGCCACTTTATGAAATGAGCTATCAAGCCATTTTAGATAGCAATCGAACTATTGAACTTTAATTCATTTAGATCTTTTATTCTAGCATGAAATGATCATTTTATGTAAATGTAATATCTTTAAATATTATTCAAAGTTCATCCCACCCCACCCACCATGATGACAGCTAATGTTAGTGTTAGTGTCCCTATTTAATTCTCTTTTCTTACGTGCTAATCAACTGCCATTCTGTTATCTCCTTTCTTTTAAGGAAGGCGTAAGCTGCATCGCAGTTTGCCTTTTAGTCCTAATTTGGTGTTTTGGGCTTTATTTTTTAATTAAAAGCTTGACCAATAATGTTTTTATTTTTCAATCCACAATATTGCATTTAATAATGTATCAAGATACTAACATCACTTTTAATCATCGCGTGATATAATGATAATAATAGTAATGATAATAATAATAATAATGAGGACTTTGTACAGCACCTAATCTTTAGAAGCTCTAAGCGCTTTACAACATTAGACAACACCTATAAGATAAAAAACAATAATATTATTACAAAAACAAACACCATGAAATTAGAAAAAAAATATAGATAAATGGTTCACAAATCCACTTGCCCGACTGCAGGGACAAGCTCAAATTTGGTTTGAGTAAGCTGAAGGGCTCAAGATTTTTCTGATAAACTTGCCCACGGGCAAGTCCACGACACTGAGATATGTATAAAAATATATTTTAAAAAATATCGGTAGTCAAGGTAAATTCAAAAAAACATCAGTTCTGTGCCAACTAGTGAGCTATTTTACCTACAAGGGGACATGTTCAGTTCCTAATGCTTTATGTTATGCAATATCGCTACAATATATACATCCGCACCTTTATTTAACATTTATATGTAGCGAATTATTTTACATAAATGGCAATCGTTCCTTTCATCTATTGTATGTCATTTCCCTCATGTATTCAAAATCAAGATCAATCTCGCATCTTGTCATGCAGACACGATAATGTGAACATTCACATTTTAGTAAGTTTTCACAAATAAGGACTAAATCTTTATATTTGCACTTAGTAGTTACATTTTAAACGTAACATTTGTATGTATCTGGGATTCACCGACTTTCAGGTATTAAGTTAGCCCTGGCATTTTTTCAAATAAACTCTTCTACTTTTCAAAGATTGTTTTGATGCCAGTTTTATGGATAGTAGGTTTTAAATGCTAATAATACAGTCACTGGGATTTCGCTGACGTTACTGGTTAGGAATGTAAGGCACTTGTCTCAAATAATTAACGACCTGGAGGATCTCTTTCAAATCGTAATTGGTGTAGCGCCCAAAAAGCAAGTTTTATTATTTTGTTTGCGTGAGAATTTGAGGAGAGCGAAACACTTCTTGGCACACAGTTAAATGGAAAAAAATAAGTGTTCTCAGATCATTCTCACATGTATGATTGTCTTCTATTCTGATGGATGTCACCAACAATAGAGGAATTGATGATTAGATTACAGTGTTTAGTGCACAATGAATCATTCCTCTCACTCCCTCTCTCTCTCTCTCTGCCTGTCTGTCTGTCTGTCTCTCTCTCTCAACATTCTAGCTATTTGGAAACGTTTTCTATCCTATCCGTCATTTATCTATCCACAGTTACATATATGCATTTGCCCGTCTTCTAACTACATCTTCATTTCAGCTCTTTGTAATCTACCTCTCGGTATATGTGTAATTTTTACATATATATTTTATCAATTTCATTATGCGCATCTGGTTTAAGGTGCCAAAAAGATGAAAAGAAAACGAAAGTTGAAATAAATATAGCTCGATTCCCTTGAAATCTACTTTATTTTAAATTATTCTTGTTACTTTTTATTTTATTGTGAAACTGAGTTTAGGATATTATGTTTGGGGCAAGCTCAAACTATCCAAGGGCATGTGGCAAGTTCAGTTTGCTAATCAGTAAGCTAGTTTTATAAAAAAAAGTAAGTAAATCACTTATATTATATTATATTATATTATATTATATTATATATATATATATATATATATATATATATATATATATATATATATATATATATATATAGAGAGAGAGAGAGAGAGAGAGAGAGAGAGAGAGAGAGAGAGAATATTAGATAGATAGATAGATAGATAGATAGATTGAGAACATGGACACATTTTCCGTGAGAAATTTCATGTTTCTTATGCCAAAAAGAAAAAGGTATCACAAACATGGACATTGGATATTTGCTTTCTCTAGGCATTTGTACAAACAATACTCAATTAAGGTGTATAGAATATATAATACAAAAAATGATCTCGGACATTTCGTACAGATAAATAATTTTGGACTGATGTGTCAGTTTGGTAATGGATCATGAAACTTACAATAATGACCAGATGTAACAATTCCATTAGAACACTATTGTAAATTCGTCATACAACATTGTCGTCATGAAATGTTATGTTTTAGTCAAATGTGTGGCAAAGACGCCGATTTTACGTTACATCGGTTATCTTCAATCCCACCGTAATGCATATTTTTATTCAAAGAGAAATTTGCATAGTTCTTTCATTATGTATGAAGAAACATGAAACACACCAACCACCAACACACACCGCTATTATTTTACAACACGGATTTATATTTCTGTGCTAATGCTAACAAGACGTAATGTATATTCAACCCAACTTAACAAAGCGAAAAAATACAAAACTAGAAAATATCAGTGAATCATGAGAGTCAGAACTGGATTAGTGGACCTACTGATGGAATCAAGAAAGCCGTGAGTTACACAGAACAACTACTGTTGGAGTCAAGAAAGTCGTGAGTAACACAGTGGACCTAGTGATGATCGTGAAATTCATTATTAGCATAGTGGACCTACTGATGGAATCAAGAAAGTCGTGAGTAACACAGTGGACCTAGTGATGATCGTGAAATTCATTAATAGCATAGTGGACCTAGTGATGGAACCAAGAAGGTCGTGAGTTACATAGTGGACCTAGTGATGGAATCAAGAAAGTCGTGAGTAACATACCGGACCTACTGACGAAATCAAGAAAGTCGTGAGTAACATAGTGGACCTACTGATGGAATCAAGAAAGTCGTGAGTAACATAGCGGACCTACTGATGAAATCAAGAAAGTCGTGAGTAACATAGTGGACCTACTGATGGAATCAAGAAAGTCGTGAGTAACATAGTGGACCTACTGATGGAATCAAGAAAGTCGTGAGTTACATAGTGGACCTAGTGATGACCGTGAAAGTCATTATTAGCATATTGGATCTATTGTTGGAATCAAGAAAGCTGTGAGCAACATAGACGAACTACTGTTCGAACCAAGAATGTCGTGAGTAACATTGAAAACCTATTGTTGGAATCAAGAAGGTTGTGGAACATAGAAGACATATTGGTGGAATCAAGAAGGTCGTGTGTAACATAGAAGACCTGTTTGGAATCAAGAAAGTTGTGAGTAACATAGAAGACCTATGGGTGGAATCAAGAAGGTCGTTTGTAACATTAAAGACCTGTTGGAATCAAGAAGGTCATGGGTAACAGAGAAGACCTACTGATTGAACCAGCTGCGTACTATCCCTTCACGTTGGCATCAAGGTTATTTTTAATGAGAGAAAGTTGTGTAACTATTGCACCGTCATGCGACCAATAATGTATAAACCTTCATTTTCGTATTTAATCGTGATTAAATTAGCATGATCTCTGTGCCATTCATGCTTTCAGAAGTAACATTACATTCAAATGTTCCCGTCTCTAAGACACAGTATTATTTATAGTTATCATAGTGTTGGTTTTGTATTGGTCTTTGTTACTCAGAAATTTATATCTAACTAAATCATTTTACACATGATGCAATTAACTAATGTATTAGTAATGTACACCTGTCACGCCGTTATTTGCACTGTCTCTCTCTATTTATGACGAAATGTGGCCTTGTCACGAAAATCACGCATTGTTCAGTTATTTTCAAATTTAAACGACGGAAATGAAACATTCAATCCGACCAGTAATTTAGCACTAATGGAATATGCTATTTTATGTTTCTGATTCTTGTCAAGAGATAACAGATTTTATTGACTAGCTGTAGAAACATTATTTGCTTGTTCAGGTAGAGTACCTACAACTTATATACTGATAGTTACGGTGGACTCCACCTTGAATGTATCTCGTTATTATACTTGCTATGTTCAAACAATTATTGCGCATTTTTTACAGCAAAATTGCAATGAGATTAAAATCGGTAAATGTGTTTCTTGATGCAAATATTTACATCTTTCTGACTTGTCCTTGATACACATATTTACATCCTTCTGACTTGTTCTTGATACACATATTTACAACCTTCTGACTTGTTATTGATACATATATTTACAACCTTCTGACTTGTTATTAATACACATATTTACATCCTTCTGATTTGTTCTTGATACACATATTTACATTCTTCTGACTTGTTCTTGACATATATATATATATATATATATATATATATATATATATATATATATATATATATATATATATATATATATATAATCCTTTTCACTTGTTACTGATACATATATCTACAACCGTCTGACTTGTTCTTAATACACATATTTACATCCTTCTGACTTGTTATTGATACACATATTTACATCCTTCAGATTTGTTATTGATACATATGTTTACATCTTTCGGACATGTTCTTGATACACATATTTACATCCTTCTGATTTTGTTCTTGATACATATATTTACAACCTTCTGACTTGTTCTTAATATACATATTTACATCCTTCTGACTTGTTATTGAGGCAGATGTTTACATCCTTCAGACTTGTTCTTGATACACATACTTACAACCTTCTGACTTGTTACTGATACATATATTTACAACCTTCTGACTTTTTCTTGATACATATATTTACATCTTTCTGACATGATCTTAATACACATATTTACATCCTTCTGACTTGTTATTGATACACATATGTACCTCCTTCTGACTTGTTCTTGATAAACATATTTACATCCTTCTGACTTGTTCTTGATACACATATTTACAACCTTCTGACTTGTTCTTAATTCACATATTTACATCCCTCTGACTTGTTACTGATACACATATTTACACCCTTCAGACTTGTTACTGATAAACATATTTACATCCTTCTGACTTGTTCTTGATACACATATTTACAACCTTCTGACTTGTTCTTAATACACATATTTACATCGTTCTGACTTGCTCTTGATACATATATTCACATCCTTATGACGCTTTTTCTTTTAGTTAGCCGTACAACGCTCTATTTACATTGTCATGAAAAAATAGTGTTTTGAAAAAGAAAAGAGGAGTAGATAGGTTTGAGGCCAGATTGTCCTATAACATAGATTGCATTATCCGGAATATTTATTTTTATGTTGAAAAAGCGTTAAAGAGATGAGTTAGAGATGTGCCACTGGGGTATATATTTATGCCGGATGCCCCTATAGTCTTTACTAATAAAAAAAATGATTCATTCTTGACTACAAAAAAACAATAGGCATGAGAACTAGATAGAACTTGCAGTTTCTAATCATATGTCAAACACGCACATAAAACATTAAATAGTTTTCTTTGTGTCGCAGTTCGTCATGCTTCATTGTTAATGACAGTAATTTCTCGTTGGAAGTTCACATACTCGTCAGAAATTCAATTTCAAGCCCTTTGGGCAAAAATCGATTATATTTTCATCACATTCTAACCCTAAAAATGCACAATTCAATTCAGTCCAATACGGATAGCCTTTCCAATTATTTGATGCCTCTGTCAATTAGACATTTATTTTAAAATCGGATTTATTTCCTAAGTTCTTATCGTAGTTTTTTACTGTATTTAATGCAAGATTTCATGTGACTTGCTCGGCAGTTCAACCAAATCCAAAACGTTCTATAAATTACGGTTTATTTAGCTTAATCTTTGCCTGCGTTCGTATGTATTTTGGAAATTCAAATCTCTATTTTTGAAAGCAATGTAAGCTAACTAGAAAATGGATTAAATCCAATCAACATGTCTGCGATATCCATGATCAATGTTACTTCACATTCAGTAATTAAAGTAACGAAGTAAAGACGCTGCTTATTATGGAATACTGTGTAATTAGACACTCTAGACAACAGCGTATATACATTGCTTAATATGGAATGTTGTGAAAATAAGTCACTAAAGGCAACAGTGTAAAGACATTACTTATCATGGAATACTGTGAAATTAGTCACAAATACAACTTATTATGGAGTATTGTAACACTCGTCACTAAATACAACAATGTATAGACACTGCTTATTATGGAATACGGTATAATTTGACAATCCAGGCAAAAGCGTAAGACATTACGTAATATGTAATATTGTGAAAGTAATCACTAAAGGCAACATCGTAAATTCATTGCTTAATATGGATTATTGTGAAATTAGACACTCCATGCAACAACGTAAAGACATTGCTTGTTATGAAATACTGTGAAATTAATCACTAAAGACAACAGCACATAGACACTACTTTTATGGATTGCTGTTTAATTGGACCCCCAGGCAACAGCGTATAGAAATTGCTTATTATGGAATACTGCGAAATTAGTCACTAAAGGAAACAACATAAAGAATACTTATTATTGAATACTGTGGTTAGTCACTAATGGCAACATCATATATTTACTGCTTATTATGGAATAATTTTTAATTAGGCAATACAGGCAGCATCTTTAAGAAATTGCTTAATAAGGATTATTGCAAATTAGACACTCCAGGCAACAGCTTATAAACGTCGCTTATAATGGAATGCTGTGAAATTAGACGCTTCAGGCAACTGCGTTTACACACTGCTTATTACGAAATACTGTGTAATTATACACTTCAGGCAAGAACGACAAAACATTGTTTATTATGGAATACTGTTAAATTAGTCACTAAAGGCAACAGCTTTTAGACATTGTTTATTATGGAATACTGTTGAGTTAGACACTCCATGCATCAGCGTACAAACATTGAGACATGGATGTGCTACTTTCGAATAATTAAGCCTGCACCTTTTCAATTTCATCTTTTCCATACAATTAAACTATAATGTAATCTCGGAACTACCAACAGTGAAAATGCATAACAAGTAATGGCATTTGCTGTGTTCATTTGAAGTCGTATGTCCATACTACATAATATGATAACCGAAATTTTAGACAGATCCTTCACGCTGTGCTCGTTTGGCCGTGTGGCATCACATAAGCACAGGGGAAATTATCCACTGCTTTGAAATACCAAATCACTTAATTACATAATGTTAGTACCGCTCCGGTTGCCTAGCGGTTAGATCGTCCGCCCTGGATGCGGGAGATCGTGGGTTCGACCCCCAGCCTATTCATACCAAAGATTTCCAAATATGGTACTAACAGCTGCCTCGCTTGGCGCTTAGCATTAAGAGGTTAGTGTTAGGAATGGTCGGCCAGGTGTCAGGATAATGTGACGGGGGGAGGGACATCAGGCTACATGTATGAGGCACGATGCCCCAATGCTAGACCACTTTAAACAGCCGCACTGCAGACATCGTAGCGATATGACTGGAAAATTCTTAAAGCTACGTTAAAAATTTAAATCACACACACACTCACACACACACACACACATACACATAATGCTAGTTATTAATACGTACGAGTATTTTATAAGTTGCCAGTAGAATAAATGTTACTAGTAAGATTACCTAAAGTTCTGGGTTGAAATATTTAATCAACTGCAACAAGGACTGACTGTTTCCTTTAAGTTCACAAATCATCACCTCTGTAAAACGGATATATTATCAAATATAAGTTATAAATTGTATCGAACCATAAAATCATCAAGCTATATCAAGTTTATACATTAATGTCACCCTTCGCCCCGGTCAGAATAAAATATTCAAAATATAAGGATCCGTCCATCCGATTATCGATCAATCGATCCAGCCATCCATCAAGGCAGGCATACTGTTCCGAGTCACAGCTCATAAAATAAGTAACAGAAATGCTAGTAGTGAATGGGGATACCCTAGGGACAATGGGACTTACCATTAAAAACACCCTTGGGTCAATCTGGGGACAATGTAAATTTAACATGGGAAAAATTGCTGGGTCAATCTAGGGACAATGTAAATTTAACATGGGAAAAATTGCTGGGTCACTCTAGGGACAAGGGGAATTGAACATGGGAATAGAGTGTGGGTCTGTCTAGGGACAAGGGGAATTGAACATGGGATTTTTTTTAAAAATAAAAAAAATAAAAAAGGGGTAGGCAATTGAAAGTCTATCTCTTTTCGAGAGATGTGGGTGGCCCTGAAAATGGCCTTTGGTTCGTCATCATCTTCTTCTTTTATTTCCTCCACTGCTTCCACCAAGTTCTCACTTTTACCAGTATTCCTTTCTTCTTCTCCTTCTCTGGCATCCAGTCTGGATGACCTATTGCTCGGAATTTCTCCTGTATTATGATCCAATTGTTGTTGAGTTTGTCAAAGGCCTCTTTTTTCTTTAAGTTTTCCTTATCCTTTCGTTCTTTATTCCACTTGTCTTTGATCTTCTTTACTTCTTTCTCCATCACTTTTCTCATAAGTTCTTCCGATTTCTGAAGCTGGTCCAGGCCTTTTTTGACAAAGGACCACTCTGTCCATTCCACTAGGTCTTCGAAAAACCACCTTACTTCTATCACATTATCCATGGCTTCCTTTAAGTGACCAATCTTTACATACTCTGGATCTATAAAGCCTCTTAGTCTTTTTACTTCTTCTTCTATCATCTCTTTCACCAGATCCATAGCTAATTTCAGGTTGGTCACTTGCCTTCTGACAAAATCACTGGTAACTTCATGCTTCCATTCTCGTTCAATCCTTTCCACTGCATAAGCTCCATCCACCATCCAATACCAAATGTCCTTCAACTGGTTAAACAATTCTGTTACAGCTACCATCTTCCTTGTCTTTATTCCGCAGAATGGTTCCAACATCAAACCTTGTGGGTTCTTATAGTTAAAGCGCGGACGTGATGGAAAACATCCCCCTAAAACAAAATTGATATACCTAGATCATTACTTAAAACGCGCGGACGTGAAGGAAAACATACCCTACCTTTCTCATTTCATATGATCTACTATCCACATACGTGAAGCAGCAATAAACAAACCCAAATTCTACTATTGACACACGCAAAGCATTAAAATGAAGCCCCAAATTTACTATCCACACACGCAAAGCATTAAAATTAAACCCAATCTACTATTCACACAAACGTACGTGAGCGCTTACAAACACAAACACTATAAAAAAAGAGTGAGTGTTTATATTCACACTACTCTACATACACACATTGGCAAATAGATTACTATATCTTTTCTAGATTGGGGTAGCCCTGAAAAGGGCTGTTTTTTTTAACTCCATGACACCTGGTTAATGATGGCACCTTCTAGGCCTGGCACCACACACACATCTTCTTCCCCAGTCTCCTTTCACTCTTTTTGGGGGTAGAGCAGAGGCGGGATAAGTGGCTTCAGAACCCCAATCCTCTGTCTCTGGGATTCTAAAATTTCTTCTCTCCTTTTCTTCCTCTTCTTTGTTTCTTCTCTCTTCCTCTTCTTTGTATCTTCTCTCCTCCTCTTCTTTGTTTCTTCTCTCCTCCTCCTCCACCTCTTTCCTCTCTCTTCTCTCCTCCTCCTCTCTCATCCTTCCCTCTTCTATGATAGCCACTGCAGCAAGCTCGTTTACTATACGCCTGGCATATTCCAGGTGTATCTGGAGTTCAAAATGTTTTTAAAGTCTCCTACTCATTTTCTGTTGTTGATCAATCAACAAGGGTAGCTAGACTGCCGAACGATTTTTAATCGATACTAAAAGCGCGGACGTGAAGGAAAACATCCCACTAAAACAAAATTGATATTACCTAGATCATGACCAAACAACACGCGGACTTAAAAGAAACACTCACTGACTTTTTTATACTACCCATCACTATTCTATAAAGGTTCATTAAATCAATAATATACTATCCACAAACGCAAAGCAGTCAAATCAAACCCAAATATTTACTATCCACAAACGCAAAGCAGTCACATCAAACCCTAGGGCGATCTTTTAGTTTCTAAGAATGCGACGTCCTCTGATGATAGACTTTCTGGCGATAGGTCTGCTTCTTCGGAAAGAGAAGAAGAACTCTTTGGTGTCGATACGACAATCGACAAAGCTTCTGTCAGGTTCAGGTTCCTGCTGCTGCTGCTGTTGCTGCTCTCTCTGCTGTTTCTGAAGTCTGTACTTCTCTGTCCATTCTTCTTTCTCCCTGTTCACTTCTTCTCTGAAGAGCTCTTCTATCAGGTCTTCAGTGACTTTTAACATTCTCACATTCTCTATCTCTTCTGGCTTCGGTATCAGACTGTGTCTGACCCTATGCACATTCACATAGGCTTCGTTTAGCTTAGCTAGTTTGGAGCACATCTTCGTAGGAGGATGAGTTGACAATGGATGGTTAGACTGGAGGCTTCCCCCGGCTTTAAAGTCAAAGCGCGGACGTGAAGGAAAACATCCCTCCGCGGTTTTCGAGCCGCAACGTTCAATGAGTGTCATGAGAGGGATAGTAAGAAGTCAAAGAGCATGAATCAAGATTCCTATAGCCAAACAAACAACAAAGGCATTTCTTTCAAAACACAACATTTTTTTATTCAAAATCACTTAACACTAACAAACAACTCGAACATTTTTTAACAATAGTCCAACAATATAACATTAAACATTTTTTTCAAATCTCAAACATTTGTTTCAATTAACACTCTACTTTAAATAGGGCTGACAACGATGTGAATGAAATTGTGATTTCAACTGTTGGAAGTCATTAGGCCATTGATGGACACTACGTTTCCTAGCTTGAGACAAAAGATAAGCATAATGGTCACAAAACCATCGATCTACTTTCACATCATTTCTAATAGAAGAACGAGGATCAAAATGAGTCACTAAATGTTCTAAGGAATAGCCCAGGCCGCGATGATGCAGAAAATACACACAATATTGTCCACACACCAAGGAATCTGTGCCTTGTAATTTCACATTATTCAATCGGGTAGTCTGAGCATTTCTTCTCATAAAGTCAATGATATCGTCTTCCAAAGGGGGCAATCCGTACGAATCGAAATATTTCGCACATCCTTCTTGAGGAAAGTAGACGGCTACCTAGTGGGTTCCTGGGAGATGACTGTCGTCCGTGTTGATCACATAAGCTTGATGGTCTTGAGGTTTGCGATGAGGGAGTTCATCTTTAGCACAGACGACAGGATTCCAAGAAGCCGTGTACGAACTTTGGTTCAAAAGGTAATAAAGTTCCCAAGTATCCATTTTTGTGTGGTTTTTTTTTTTCTTCTTCACAGGTAATAATAAGTCATCAATTCGATCCTGACTTTTTGCTTGAAAATGTCTGACAAATAACCGTTTCTTCGTTTCGTCTCCTCACTCTGATTCAGGAGAGCTTCGATACGATCGATCTCTTGAGTGGTTAATGGTGGACAAGAATGTTCACGCAAGTCTTTATGCCACTGATGCAACACGACTTCGTCAGAGATGAGACTCCAAGCTTCGTACAGACACTCGTCCAATTTTTCTTCTTGACTCAGCATCAGGCATTTATCGTGTTGAATTTGACTGGGATGATCATTTTGACATCCATAGCAATCTTTTTTGATCAATTCCGTCAGTTTTTCGACCAAGTGTTTGGCAAAACAGGAAACTAAATGCGCTTCTTGTTCTGGCCATCTTGACTTCATCATAACTTCGTCGTCTTTGTCTTGAGATTCTTTTTCCACGGTCTCCTCACATTCCATCTCCAAAGTTTCTCCACTAGGTAAAGAGGGATAACAGTCTTCCATGGCTTCTAATAATCTAGAATGACTTCTCTCAAACTGTTGATTTCTATGGTATTATCAAATTCTGCATACAGGATGACGTTCACTGTCTCTCGCAGAGGATTTGCAAACTGAAGTTCCACACGAATCTGGCCCGATTTTATAGGATGGAAATGTCCCTCGTCGCTGCCCTGGTCAGGAGTGAAATCGAAGGCCCACAAAGCATAGCCTCCTGCGTAATCCTCGTACGTAATGCCGTGACTGGTGTTGGTCCCTAATTGTCCGGTGGCTTCGTACAGGGACAAGTACGATCTCAAGTAATTCTTCTGGGTAAAGTCAGGTTCGAAAGGTCTGGTACACAAGGTCTTGCCATCGAGACTGACTTCGATTTTCTTCACGTTGAAGTGTTGAAAGTGGAAAGGATTTTCAGTGAAGGCTCCGTTGAAGGCTGAATTCTCGACCATACCAAGGATTAAACGGTTGGGTAACTGTCCTTGAAACAGATGATCTTCGATCATGGAATGATGGCTAACGGGAATGGTGAACGTTTTCACTTCCACACGTCGTATGGGATACTTGGCGGTCGTTCTGCTCAACGTCTGACTGATGTCGTTTCCCACTTTAGGTAACACTTCCACGCGTCGTACGTAGAGTTTGGCCTCCTCGATTTTGCTTTTGGGATTGACGCCAGCACTATCAGCCAACAAATGGAAAGCGGTACTGCTACGATTCAGTCTCAAGCGGACATTTACACCGTTCAGCAAATATTTCTCTTGCAACCACATGTCCAAATGCAAACGATCCATCAGTTCTAGACTCTGTCCATTTAATATTTTGTCTCTTCGTTCTACAAATCCCGCATTGTGTGGTGTTTTGCTTGAATCAGGTTCGGTTTCGTTAAACTCGCCCGCATCGTCAGGTTCCCATAACACGCAGGCATTGAGATGGGTGTTCTTGGCGTCTATTCCGTACGTCAAGAGATGTTCCAGGTAGGCACGGTAAGGGTAAGTATCCATGCTGCTGATGACCAGCTTGTTACTCAAGTACAAGTCCACTGAGCTGAACAAGGAATGCATGAAATTGTTGACGGGAGCTACTTTCTCGTCTACTATAGTATCTCCTCCCTTATCTAGAACTTTGACTTTCAAGTACAAGTAACTGCTATTCAGATCGATGTAATCTTCGGACTGTCCTTTGATTTCAAACTCGATGGGAGCGGAATCTGTCAATGAGGAGACAGGGTGAAATTCCACCCATTGGGATTCTTGCATCGTCATCATGGTAGGTGGCACGGCAAACAGATCCAGTTCCGACTTGGAACAAGCGCATGACTCTCGGTGCATCATTTTTTTCTGTGTCTTAATAATCAAAAACGTCTAAGTCTCGAACGGTTCTTCTTTTCTTTGTCTTTCTAGCTTTAGAAGTGTGAAGTCTGGTGAAAGGGTGTTTTCTTCGTCGTCTCTTTCTGCCTTGTCCTTGCTGAATGCCTGACTCGGTAGTGTGCAGGGCATTTATAGGTGTTTCTCGTCGGCCCAAAAGGTCTTTGCCCGTTTGCAGCAAGACATTTTTGCCTGACCTCATGAAGGCTTCTTTAGGGTTTTGTTTGTCGATGATGACATTTTGGAGAAATTCTTTGCCTTGTGTCAATGCCGCATCTTTCAAGGCATGCAATCCGCGTGTCACCATCGGTTTCAACACCGGAACCACCGAACGAAAGGCCGATTTCAACATATCTCCTAAACCGTGTCCTCGCTGTCGAGCAACCCCTCGGTACACTGGATACATGACTTACGAATCGTGAGAGAACCGTTTTCGAAAATGGAGTTTCACCGTGACTTTTCCTTTGGTGAATGGAATATTTTGTCCCAGATCTCCTTTTATAGCAATGTTGACCGTATCCAAATACGACTTGCTGACAGGCAAATAATGAGGATGTACAAATTCGCGGTGGAAGTGATAAGTGTTTCCACCTTCCTCGTCAGCGTTCGTGGCAGAATTTACTTTGAAAGGAATGACACGCAGTAACGGCACGGAGGTGTGTCCCATCACGTTGTACTCCACCACATCGGAGTACACGAAGATCAAATTCAGTCCCTGGTTCAGTTCTACCGGGAAACGAAAATACCTCGCAAAGTGTCCGTTGTTGTCAATGTCTGCTTTCTCAATCTTTTTGGTCTTTTTATCCGTGACCATATTGAGGTCTCCACCCAAAATGTCATACAATTCAGGGCAAAATTTAATACGTATACTTTTTTCCTCACTTTCAAATTTGATGAGTAGACGATGAGACAGTTTGTGGTACTCAGTGGTGACACGTTTTTGTAGTGCGTTCAGAACTTTGTCAAATGCTGCATACAATTTGTCAGCGATTGCCTCCACCAGATGTTGACCACTAAAATAATGGCCTGGGTTAATTTTAAATTCATAAACGTAAAAAGGTGGAGAAGTGTCACTGCTGCTACGGGGTATTAGGGTCTTCGGAACTGATTTATGTTGATGAGTGGTCATCATGGTTTGCTGCACTGTTTGGTCCAGAATTTCGACCTCAAAATTGTTTTGAGTTTCAGATATGTTTTTGATTTGTGTTGGGTAAATCATTTCTACCAAAGCCACTTCCCAATGGGCTTCGTGATCTAATGGGATGGCCTGAGGTAATTTGGCCGTGTAACAGCACAACGTGTTGTGGGGAAACACCTCCATGGAACTGTCACTGGGTAAGGTTAAGTAAAATTGGTTTTGGTGACTCATAATTCCAGAGTTCTGTGGCTGTCCGAGGGGTTACTGGACGTCAGAGGCGTGTCTCCGCCCAAAATTGGGTTCTGATTGTGATTGTTATTGGAGTGGTGACTGACACTGGCACTGGACACAAGGCTCCCGTGGTTCCCGTTCGAGGAGAATTTCAGGGAGGGATTGTGAAGCAGGTAACCGATGCAGCTGCTCAATAAAATGGTCCACAATTGTTTGTCTCCTTGTTGCAAACTCAAATTGGCGATGGCTGCACCGATGACACAATACACCAAGAAGATTTGGCAGAAAAAGACGATTTGCGTTTTAGGCACACGTTCTCCACACCACACCCACAAGGGTTGTTTTTGTAAATCTTGCACAGAAGAACTAGGTGAAGGAGTGGTCGACGTAGCTGCCTCTGTGTGAAAGGGCATGATGGTCACTTCTTTTTATAGTCGATGACTTGCGAAGCGTCGATCCAAGAATCAAAACTGGGTGGATATCCTTTCCAACGTACTTTGACTTCTTTGACACGTCGTTTGCCCACTTTACGGGATCTGCGTTCGAGAATGCTTTCGATGTCGTACACGTCGTCTTCTTTTTTGGTGACACGTTGTAACTCGGGCAAATAAAACGTTCCTTTGAGCACTTCTCCGTTCATGTCTTGCAATTTATAGACGGCAGGATGACGGTCATGCACTCGTCCAGTGACACGAAACAATTCGGTCGTCCAGTTAGGTAAGTAACCTTTGTCGAAAGTGCGTTTGGCTTTGCCAATGCGCACCCAATCTCCTACGGACAACTCTCCACTTTTCTTGGGGACAGCCCTCGTCGGGGACGTACCAAACAGTCGCTCAAACACCAGCACTTCGTTGTCGAGAGTCACTTCTTGCGGGGCACGTCCAATGCTTCGATGGTAAGATTGGTTGTACGCTTGCACCAGGTGCGGTAAGATGTCGATGTACTTCAGAGTGTGGTGTTGCGTAAAATATTTCCACATGCGTTCTTTCAAAGTACTTTGAAAACGTTCCACGATGCTTGCTTTGGTTTCGGGATTCTCGGTGGTAAAAAAAATGAATGTCACGTTTCTTTAATTCTTTTTGGAAAGCTTGGTTCAGAAATTCGGTACCTTTGTCCGTTTGCCATCGAAGATGGTGACGACCGCTTTGTTTCAACACTCGTTGCAGGGCTCGCACTAACTCGTTGCTGGATTTGGAAGTCAAGGGTACGACCCAGGCAAATTTGGAAAAGACGTCGATGACACAAAACAAATATTTGTAGCCACGATTGTAGCTGGCCAAATGAGAGACATCGGCTAAATCGGCTTGCCACTGATGATCGATGCCTTCCACTCGGGTGCGACTTCTGGAAAACTTGCGTCGAATGGGTTTGTGTAAAGTGTAGGTAGTTTGTTCTTCTAACCATCGTTGCACTTGAGGTAAACGGAGACTTTTCAGTCGCGTTTTGGCAGCATGATACAATTTTTGAACTCCTGCGTAACCTGCAGGATGCGAGGGGTCGTAGTAAATGCTGGCGAAGACTTTTTCCATTTGTTGGTTTGTGTGTTAATAAGGCACCCACTCTTGGAAGATGCTACGCTTTTTCTCTTGGGGTACTTTCTTGGATTGCAATGCTTTGCGTGTGCGACCGGCAATAGGTGTCGAAGAGGAGGATGTCGGAACAGGGGATATCGGTTCTTATTTCACTTCTGTCTTCACTTCTGTCTTCACTTTCTTTTTCTCTTGTGATGAAGAAGGGGTGGTCATCATCTTTTTAATCCATCCAATTCTGGAGGTAGGTGATGTTGTTAACTTGCGTACTTTTTCTGGTGGAGTTTGAAACACTTCTTCTTCTCCTTTTTCTGTCTTGGTCACTGGTAGTGGTGGTGGTGGTAGTGATGATGGTGCTGGACTTTTCATCAAGGTCTTAAAATCTTTCACAGTGGGTAGAGCTGTTTCGTCTAAAGCTTTCTGGTGAAAGAGTTGCAGTCGTTGCAAGAGTTGACCGTACTTTTGCGATTTTTCTGTTTCGGACAAATCTTGGCGATCCATCAAGGACTGCAATTCGTGTTGTAACTGGGACATCTCGCTCAAATTGGGATTGGGAGGTAAATGCGGGGTGCGTTGTTCTTGCCACCGATGGTATTCCATCCATCGTTTGTAAGGCACTAAAGCTAGTTTTCGTCCTTCCATGGGGTTGTCAGGGGTCGATTCTGAGATCTTGGGACTTCCGAGGGCCTTTTTATCTTGCTCCCACCAGTCCTCCCAAAATGGTTCCCAAGACTCCTTTCAGCAATGGGCCTAACAAGAGGGGTAAAATGCCTCCACGTTGGACCAACATCTTCTTCTTTTGACGAATGGGAATTTTCTTTTGAACCATTTGGCGAAGAACGTGACGATGTTTGCCTAAGCATTGTTTCTGGTGTTTGGACAAAGGGATCGTGCCTTTCAACACGTTCAAACAATATTCGCACACGGTATCGATGACCTCTTTGGAAGCTGATTCAATGTGTTTTTTTTTCGTAGAGGTGGAGAAGCTTTGGACAGGACAGATAACATGTCCCCATGTGTGACTAAACGAGGAGGCAGTCCTTTCCTTTTCTTTCCTTGGGGCTGTTTAGAAGAGGGATGTTTTCTGGTGGGTGATATCTTCAGGAGCACCAAACCACTGATACCCCGACTTGGTCACACACCTTTTTTATACTGGAACGCGTCGCCACTGTTTGTCTTTACGTCGTATCAACTTCAGGACAGGCATGACACGTCGTGCAGGGGTACGCAACGGACTAAATCGAGCCAGTTCTTGCTTGGACAAATCCAGTAAACTTTGTAACATGCCCGATCTTTCTTGAACTTTGATTTTGGGAGCAGGTACTTTGTGAGCAGCGCCCACTGTCACTAAATTGGAGGGTCCTGCCACTGGGGAAGTTCTTGGGGTTATCAACGGAGAAGTTCTTGGTGTGATCAACGTCTCCAAGTACTCTTCAGTTCTTGGTGTCATCAACGGGGAAGTGGATGAACGTGAGGCTGCCGGAGACGCAGTCACTGCCGTGGCAGGTCGTGGTTTGCGAGTGTAAGGTTGCATCCTGACCGAAGTGCCTCTCTTGCGACTAGTTTTTTTTTCTGGACTTTTCTTTTTCGGGGGACTTTTTCTCTGTTTCTTTTTCTGGGGGGGGGCTTCTTTTCTTTTTCCGGGCTGGTGTATGGTAAGAGGAGGGTCCCGCCACTGGAGAAGTTCTTGGAGACACGGGTCTCTTTGGGGACCTGGTCTTTTTCTTCTTCTTGGAGCCTCGTTTGACTTTTTTTCTGGGGGAGAACTTTGGGGGCATTAGGATCCCATCTTAAGAGAGAGCGAATGATGACCCCTCCTAGAGTACCGCTCCCTCCAGGTTTCAAAATGATTTGTTTTTTAGTTTGAGTGTCGATGTGGCGATCGGCCAGTTGGGTCAAAGCGACTTTGTTTCGATCAAAAAAGCGTTTGGTTTGATGAGGAATCTGAATGATCCCTTGTAGCATTTGACGTGCCGTCACCGTGAACCATCGTAAGACTTCTTTGAGACTAGCTTCTAAGACACGAGCTCGTGTTTGTGGATTTTTTTCTCGACTGATGCCATACAAGGCACGAATCAATTTGACGGGAAGATGCGACTGAAGGGACGCCATGTTGACGCTGTGTGAGACAGACGCAAAGGGTCTGAGGTTTTTATAGATTTTTTTGTTGAGTGAAGTTAAGTCGAGGACGGAGACGTATACAGGACAGGCTCTCCATCTTGGCACCGGTGGTGAAACAAGTGGGTAGGAAATCGCAAATCATCGGGGGTCGTAGGTTTCAAATCGACGAGTAAATAGGCGTGTGGAGTTTGAGTGGCATCGTCGTACGCCTGAGTCAGCCAAGGCGTTCCTAACTGTTTGGCTAAGACTTGCACTTGCGATTTATCTCGAGGGCTTTTAAACAAGACCACGTAATGCGCATTGAGACTGATGGTGCGATGGGCTTTTCTTTTTTGAAACAAATTTTGAGTGATGTAAACGACACTGGCATTACGATGATGCTCTTTGCGCGTGAACCACAGTTTAATTTCTTCTTCGTCTTCTCCTAACATGTCGTCGAAAATGACCAGATGGGTTTGACGGGAGTCAGAGACGATGCCGTCGTCTTCTTTAGGAATGCCTTCCACAAACACGATGGAATCGCCTTGACTTTCTCGCAAGAGGCTGTACGCCTATTGCCACTCTTTGTAACACCACACGATGCGTTGAGGTGGACGATCGATCAAATGATGTTTATGTTCGATCAAGCGTTTGACGAATTCGGTTTTGCCTGAACCGCTAGGTCCAGCAATGAGCATGTTAAAGGGATGGCGAAGATACAAAGCCTCCCAACTGGCACGATCTAAGTGTTCGTCGATGACTTTGACAGTGGAGGAAGAGGGAGCAGAGACAGCAGAGGTAGCCATAGTGTTAGGAATGTCACTTGTGACACGAAAACAGACAAGACGAGAGTTTATATAGTTTTTCAGGACACGTTTATTGAATGTTTTAAACATGAACACGAAAGACAAAAATATATAAAAGCCAAAGGCTTAAATACAACGATAAAAGGCACATGATAACCATCAACGTGGAATAAACACAAGTGTCTGTACAACATGTTTTGGGTAATGTTCTGACCAGTTCTATAGGGGGTAAGGTCACACAAGTGTCCTCCCGAAAGGGTCTTTCAGGCATGTCCACGACAGTTCTGTCCTGGGTGACGGGTTCTTCTGGCACCGTCACTAACACTGGTTGAAAAGTAACTTTTTTCCTTGAACAACTCTGGTGCATACTGGGCCACTTCTTGGGTCCAAGCCTCAAAATCCCATTCTTTCCAGGCACGGACATCTGTCCAATG
This sequence comes from Sinohyriopsis cumingii, assembly GCA_028554795.2. NCBI lineage: Eukaryota > Metazoa > Mollusca > Bivalvia > Unionida > Unionidae > Sinohyriopsis > Sinohyriopsis cumingii. Next base: position 15,964,252 of record CM068830.1, read on the forward strand.
GGGGTGTAAGTCACACGCTACACACACATCGTCATACACATCTTCGGTAGCTAAAAGTTGACGAATCTTTTTTTCCCGTAGAGGTCGAGAAGTATCCAGATGAAAACGCAAGGCTTTGAGCAAAATGCGTCTCTCGTGACCATTTAAGACCATTGGGGTGGTAAGTACTGATCGTAAAGAGCCCACAAAGAATCGGCTGGTAAACGAAATCCCAGAAAACAAGTCACTAAGACACACACCACTTGTCGACCCAAATTGAATGGATACAGTTCTTGTAATAATCGATGGTAATGATCCACGGTTTGAATATGGTCATTGAGTTCCTTTTACGGAATCTGTTCAATTACATGTGATAAAAGTCGTGGCATGGCAGCCTGTTTTTATAGTCTCTTTGTTTCGGAAACAATACACGTACTTTCTAGTCAGAGATCTTCGTTCTCCAGTAGGGAATCTAAATCTTGCATACTGTAACCGAAACGTCAGAGTTTGTTTAGAAGTTTCCTCTTCCACTAAGTAGATTCCACGTAAAATATGTTGGTAATCCTTTAACTCGTCTTCCTCAATGCGTTGCACTAGGTGAATCTCGAAGTATCCAAATTGATCAACACGTGGATCATCGGGGACCTGGAAGTATTGAACAAGGTCTGACCACTGAAACAATTTCTGACGAATCAGTTCTCTTATACCATTCAGGTACCAGTGGTTAAAGATCTGGTGACGTAACGGATGCAACTGTTCTTTACGTTTGACTTGTATTTTGACCAGCTCTCGGTAAATGCGTTCTCTCAACTCCACAGGCAAAGCACAAATGTTCTCTTGTAAAGTATCCATGAATATGTCATACTAAATCCTCTTTCTGACACAAGAAATGTACCGTTTGCACAGACATGGTTTTACTTCAGTGTCGAATTTAAATCGTTTAGTCACTAATTTACACATTACAATTCGTTCAGAAGTTTCCTCTTTCACTAAGTTGACATTGTGTAAAAGATGTCGGTAATTCGTTAACTCTTCCTCTGGAATTCGATGCAGTAATTTTACATTGTAGTAGATAGAATCATCAATAGCAAACCAATCCTTTTAAAACCACGGGGTTGTTGATGAATGTCTGTTCAATGGAACACTTTCAACTGAATCAGTCCTTGTATAGCATTCAGGTACCAGTGGTTCAAACACCGGTGACGTAACGGATGCAATTGTTTTTTACGTTTCACTTGTATTTTGACCAGCTCTCGGTAAATCCTGTCTCTCAACTCCACAGGCAAAGTGCGAATGTTCTCTTGTAAAGTATCCATAAACAGATTATGGTAAGTTACTTCAATGTCTCGGTCCCACTAAGGGTAAGTAATGACAATTCGGTGACCATCGAGCATGTTCTACGTAGGCCGAATCTTGTGGTTCTCAGTGGTGAAGTGACACACCGCAACTGAAGCACTTGACTTTGTCTCCTTCGCCCAAGTAGAACAATCCGGCTCTGGCTAATTCTTCGGGGGTCGGTCCTCCAGATACTTAGGCCATTTTCCTTTGAACGATTGAAGACGATTTTCAAAGTCGCAGTATTCCGACAAACGTACAGGGAACAAATATTCGTCTTTCACAGGTTCGTTTCGATGAGGGTTGGGTGACATGGACAGGAGTTTGCTCACGGCTGGATGACATCCGTAGGGGGGTAAACGTGAAGGTGAACATCCACCTTTAAAACGAAACCCAGTAAAGTGTCCAAGAGGACGAGCGGCATCGCTTTCGCATCCCTCAGGTTTGACTCACAGCATCACTTTCCATGATAGGAGTAGTGAGAACAAAGTTCCAATGATGCTTTACGGCATCACTAACGTCACAGCGTACAGCATCATTCCCATCGCAAGGCCCACAATCGCATTCCAATTTTAAGCGAGCATAAGCTGTCACGTAAGCCGCAATGATAACATTTCCAAAAGGGTCGTCTTGTACAAAGTCCAGATCTTCTTCGTAATTGACCAAGATCAAATCCGCGCGAACGACGTCCACGTGTTTCATGAATTTGGTTTTGTCGTGAATCATCTGAAAGTAGCGGGAAGGTTCTGTCAAATACTCCGTCTTGGGTAAACACGGAAGTTGTGCCATTTTACCCCACAAGCAATTTAACATCACTTTGGCAAACGATCGCCTGCCTTCGTTTTTCTCGATGTGTTCTAAAGTAATGCCTTCTTGTGCCCAGTATTTCTCTTTGAATGTCTTTTGGTCTTCGGGAGTGTGACACCAGGAAGGATAGCCGCAGGCTTCTTGCTTCAGGTTCAAAAAGGCATCCACGTAGTCGGCGAAAATGCCTTTCTGAGTGGGGTCACCCTTGTGATATTGTTCTGTCTTGGGAAAGTGACAAATTTCGTACACTTCTAACAGTTGGTATCCCATGTCCAGAGCTTTGAACAATTCTACGCTGACCCGGGTTCCCGTCAAAGCCCGTTCTTCCTGGGTGTGCTGACAAGGTTGATCTTGGTTGCACGTTTCGGCACAAGTACGGCACAAAGGAAACATCAGTTTGCCTTGGCAATGGTGAGGTAACACGGGATGGTACAAGTCATTGGGAGGCAAAACTTTGCACTTGATCAAGCCTTCGTATTGTCGAATGTTTTTCAGGTCGATGTGTTCAGTGAACAATTGCGGGTGCCCTGCAGGAAAGCGACAATATTTGCACACGTAAGGATACAGCGAACACACGTCCAAGTATTTAATTTCTTCTCCTTTCTCTTCGTCGGCTTGGTATAGCAAACAGGTGGCATTGGTCCTTCCTCTGTACAAACTATCCCTCGGGTTCAGGGGGTCCATGAACTGGTAACTTTCCACGAGTCGTTTAAATTCGGGATCGGTTTTCAAACGGTGATCGTACTCGTGTTCCCACATTTCCACCACTTGGTATCCTTAACCTGTTCTAACTTTAGGCGTCGCTGACAAGTGGCCTGGTACAAGTCTTCCATGGTTCGTTGTAAAAACTGATTTTTAGTGCCACGGTCAGGGTAACAGACGGGACATCCGTGAAATAAGCAACCGTTAAACTTGTACACGATCTTGGGGTTTTCTAAGTCCCAGCCAACGACCGAATGCGTTCCGATGGTCTTTTCGCCCCCTTCGTTGCGGGCATGCTGAATCCATTTGTCTTCCTTGTCGCACAAGTAATGTAACCAGCGTAGGGCTTTGACGGAGTATTGACGTTTGACATTATTGGTCGTTTGAGGACTGATGACAGCTACAGTGTTTTCAGGCAGGAATCGTTGCCGGTACACTAAGGAACACGCTTTGGCAATGGTGCAAGCTTCTTTCAAAGGATCGACCCCTCCGTGTTCCATGAACAGTTCTCGAAATTTTCCACAGCAACTTCGTAAAATGTCCACGTCAGAACGACAATACTTAAACATTTCTTCCTGAAAGTCGAAAGGGTCGAAGGCGTGAGCCTGGTACCAAGCGTAGAAAGCTTCTCATTGTTCGGTACGCATGTTGTCAGGGTCGTAATAGTGAGCCTCAGGTAAATGGGGTAGAACGGCGTGTTGATTGGCTTCCGTATTGAAAAAGTGTGGAAAGTACCCTTTAGCCATTTCTGTCATTCCAAATGTTTTAGGCATTCGACTCAAAGGCATGGCTAAGTAACTCATCGAATCTTTAAACTGCACTTGTCCCACTTGCATGAAAATAATTTTGGCTCCGTTCAAAGTGACTTTAGGACGTTCGGTGCCTTGTTCCGTATAGTATCTCAAAAGAAACTGTCCATCGTATCCGGAGAAATTGTGAGCCATCACTGTGGCATGACGATGACAATCTCCGTAACGTTCGATGTCCTCTTGGCTCCACGTCTTGTCGATGGGGTCTAAGACCCATTGGGCAAAATCGGCTAGCGTGTTCGGTCCCAGAAAGATTTTTTCACGCCCTCCGGGAATCTTGCTGCAGTGAGAGCAATGACTGAAGATAGGTTCTTGAATGCACTTCTCGCACGCTCGATGAGCCACGCAGAAATTAGGAATGTGAATGCCGGTCTCTTGCATGCATTCGAAATCGAAAAAGATGAAATTGCCTTTCTTCTTGTGTCCATCCTCTTTCTCTGGATGGGGTTGGTATTTTTGCACGTAGCATTGGTGTTCCAAGTCCACGATGTGGTGACAAATGTGATATTTTTTCTTTCCTGAACATACGTGTGCTTTGGTACTATTGGTACGTAGACCTTGTCCACACGTAGGGCACAATCTCAGCAGTTGACAAGCACATTTCTGCTGTGAACCTTGCGTCTTCAGATGTTGTTGGTAACAGGTAGGACTGACAAACGTGCGCTGACAAGCTGGACAATGCACTGGTTTTTGTCCTTCGCTCTGACAGGGTGGAGAGGCCAAACATCCTGAGCATTTCGATCCGCAATGTTTGTGTTGCACTCGATTGTTATAGCCATAGTCACATTTCTCACAATAATAACCGTATCCCAGGAATCCGCTGATAGTGGTAATGGTATCAAAATGGTCATCGTGATGATAGACGTGAATGTATTTTCCATCCTTAAAGACTTTCCCTCGAAACAACAGAGGCCCACGCATTTCTTGAGGGTACACTTTCAAGGTGTAGCGTGGAGCTAGGACATCTTGCAAGAATGCCGCAGGGTGTGTCTTTGGGCAAGTCGGCTTGTTGCAACAGGAGTTCTGCTTCACTTCGTTGTTTGGCTCGGTCCGATTTTCGAATATTCTCCCAGGCTCTTTTCCATTCTACCGTGTCGTTTTTGTTGACATATGTTCGTCCCACCACGATAGCCCTGGCTAAATACATCTGGTCTTGAGGGTTGTGAATTCGGACGAAACTTGTTTTGGTGCTGCGAAGCTCGTCCACCAATAAGATCTTTTTGCGTCCAGTCCCTTGAGGAGGAGAGACGTGGGTCATGTCCAGTGTGGCTTTTCCATCGGTGATGTCAAACTGGTCATTGGATTGTTGTACGTGTTGAATTTTGTCCATGCCTTTGGAAGCAGTCAATTCTGCAGGGGTGCTAAACTCGATCCAAACAGGGGATTTCAAACCGTCGTGTTGTATGGAAAGTCTCAAACGATCGTCTTCTTTGGGTTGACATTGTCGCTTGAGTGTGGTAAGTAAAGAATCCCACACCCCGGTGATGAACCCATCTGCTTTCTCAAACGGTACTTCGGACTTGAAATCTTTAAACTTCACCGTATATTTGTAAGCCGTGGTTCTAAATTTTCTAGAGGAGCGCTTTTCCGTCTCTCGAATGGAATAGTATTTTTCAGGGTTGACTAAGGATGGTGAACTTTGTTTAGAGGGTTTGGATTCTGGTTCACTCATGTCCTCTTCAAAATCACTGGCATGAATTTGTGACAAGACTTCAGCCCTGGTACGAGGCGATATATCACGTTTCTGCCTCTTACTTTCTTCTTCTTTCTTCTGAAATGAATTGGATCGTTTCATCTTGAGTGAAAAACGTCAAATGACTCAAGTTTAAACACCATGGACTAATTTATAGTCATGGCAGACCAGCATATATAAAAGGGTGTTTGTCTTGTCCTTTCACTATTCATTTCACTCTCAAACCGAGCACAACGATGGAAGAGGCTACCCAGATGGAACGTTTCATCAGAGCTTTGCGAGGGGTCATTAGAAAATTCTCTTCAGACCAGCCGACGGACTACTCTCCTTCCTTTCGAGATAAAAGTGAAGATACTTGCTATATCTGTCAGAAGAAAGGGCATTGGTCTTCAGAGTGTCCAGACCGTCAAAATAGAAAAAAAGGGGTTAGAAAAGACAAAAGTCAAGATACCTGTTATTATTGTAAAGAAAAAGGACATTGGTCTCCAGATTGCCCAAAAAAGAAACATGAGGAGTCAGAAGAAAAGAGGGATTCTTCAGAAGAAAAGAGGGATTCTTCAGAGGAAGAAAGCAGCCAGGTACAGAAAAAAAAACAGGAGAAGAAAAGAAGAAGGGAAGAAAGTGAGGAGCAAGAGGAGGAAAAGACTGTGACGGTGAAGAAATTCAAAAAACAGAGAGACTAAACAATGGGACAGAAGAAGTGAATGAACTTTTTAAAGTGCTCTGTTGTGAATTGTGAATTGGATTGTAAATATTGATAAAAGAATAAATTAGGTATAAAAAGGTAAGTGTCTTTGGGTTTTGATTTTAAAATAAGAACGTACACTCACGCACTCATACACAGACACGTATTATAGGGGTAAAATGGTTATTTTTTTATTTTTTTTTGTTGAGTTATTGGCAATTGAAAGTTTATCTCTTTTCGAGGAATGTGGGTGGCCCTGAAAAGGACCTTTGGTTATTGGTGTAGGGGTGAGTTTAAGCAATCAACTTTAACTGCCTTAAGCCTTTGCCACGGCCGAGGCCTACTTCTGGACTGCGTACTGTTGATGATGATGATGATGATGATTTGGTTGAAATCACTAAGGGTGGTACGGTAGGCTTAGTCACAGGGTTGGCGTGTTTAGCTCGTGAAGGTCGTATTCTCTTCGGTCGTAATAAAGAAGTCTGATACATTTGTTGCAGACTTCTTAACTCCGCTAAAATGTCTAACAGTACCGTGACCGTTTGATTTTCACACCCTTGTTTCTTTGCTGCTACTTCTTCTTCTTCTTGTTTTTTTCTTACCTCTTCTTCTTGCTGTTGTTGCTGTAGGAGAAAAGCTTGTTCCGCTTCCTTTTGCTGTTGTATAAATTTCTCCAATTCTTCTTTCTGTCTCTGTCTAAAATTCTCCACGTGCGGTAATGAAGAAGGTGACGAAGGTTCCGGAACAAATTCTTGCGAGGTAAGAAATCCACAAAATCCCAATTTACTTCTTCTGAAAGTAAGTCCGGGTTCCCTTGGGCGGTCTCCACTGCTGGTGCACCCCCAACTGATCGTTTTCTGAGTTTCCGTCATGTTGAATCACTGTCGCATAGATTGATTGCACACAGGCGCTAGCGAATCTATATAGACCACGTGACGTCACAGACTGCTCTCTTCGGATTTAATGCAGGCTAAATGAATTTTGTAACGCGTGTTTGGATTGGTGAATGAACTCAATCCGTTTCAATCCTTCCTACCCTTATAAATAAGCGCAGTTCACTGCATTGATTCACCTGTTCTCGGCGCCTCAACATGTGGACCGACGTACACTCTTCCACCCTTGTGTCAACGATGATGTTCAGGACGGACATACCCATGTATGTCCGATCCAAATGGACAGTTATCCATAGGACAGACACCAGTCTGTGGATACGTAGGATTTACGTGGAGAGGCAAGGATGCCTGAAAAGAGTGTTAGTCTATGGACCTACCATTAGACGAAGCCTAAGACGAAGAAGATGTTGCAGATGCCCTTTATGTTAAGGGCATATTAACATAAACCCAAAGGCCCTTTTCAGGGCCACCCACATCTCTCGAAAAGAGTTAGACTTTCAATTGCCTACCCCTTTGTATATTAATTTATTTTAAAAAAAAATAGAGACCCTTCCCTATTTCAATTTTCGCCTGTTCCATTTCCATAGACCCATCAGGTCGGGACCGTATTAAAATAGGGTCCCGACCCTGTTCCATTTAATTTAATTCCCATGTTAATTTCCCCTTGTCCCTAGACAGACCCACACTATAGTTCCATGTTCAATTCCCCTTGTCCCTAGAGTGACCCAGCAATTTTTCCCATGTTAAATTTACATTGTCCCTAGATTGACCCAGCAATTTTTCCCATGTTAAATTTATATTGTCCCCAGATTGACCCAACGGTGTTTTTAATGGCAAGTCTCAGTGTCCCTAGGGTATCCCCATTCACTACTAATGCTCTGTAAAATTAAATGAAAATGGAATAAAAAGAATATGCGGTATTGCGAATTTAATCCTAAAACAATTAAAGAATTACAGTCACAAGTCCCAGGAACTTAAAGTCCTGAGTAAAACTCAGCACAAACCCCGAAGAATTCTAAACCTGAAGGCGATTTTATATATATATATATATATATATATATATATATATATATATATATATATATATATATATATATATATATATATATATATATATATATATATATATATATATATATATATTGAGTTTATAGAGTACTGATGTCTCTACAGTCTTTCGTTAAGTTACAGTAATATTATTCAAGGTTTGAATTAGATACAAATTGCAGTGAATGTCTTTATCCGAGAATTTTGTCAGAGCACTTTTGTATTTCTAGAGAATATAATCACTTGAAATCATAATTTGATCAAAGAGATTCATTGCATCCCTACCATTCTTTGCATTAGTCTTTATCTGATGGATAGCCTCTGACCTTTTGTTTCAGTGAAGAAAAACACAAAACAAAGACGTAGCCAAGACGTAGCCAAGACAAAATTACTTGTTTTGGATTCGTTGTCCTTTTGGTATTGTTCTGAGGTAGGAAAATACCAACTTTTGTATCCTTTTAACAGTTTGTAATAAGCGATTGTAAACGAGATAACCGGGATGGATTTCGAGTTTACAAAAGAACACTTTTGATGGTGATACAGAAGTTTATTGATGAATAACTTGAATGGAAAACGAATTATGATGAATACGTGCGTGCATAAGATCTAAATATTGGACAAATTGATACAATCCGCACGATTCCTAATAGCATAACCTAAATGTGGTTTCAAGTAGATGACCTTACACAGTACAAAAGCAAAGCTTAATTATTCACAGTAATTTCACACAACAGAGAGAATGATGGATTTTACTCAAATAGTAAAAAAGGATTCATGGAAATTTAACAGGACGAACATTTATTTAGTATTTTATTTAAAAAGTGAAAATGAGGTATTTTACTCTTATAGCAAAATGATTTATTCACTGATATAGTGAAAAATGATGTACTTTACTCAAATAGTATAATAATGAAACAATGGGACAGATAATCTTTACAGTTCCAAAACACAGGGTATAACAAACCCCAAAATTAGCCCACGGCTAAAAGATTGCATGTATGGAGTTATGCAAAACACTCGGTCTCGAGCATATTTGACTACCAGTCACACTTGTCAATCAAGCAGTCAGCATTACATGTAGTCACCAACCACAATTCAATTCCTTGGCCAATCAATCAATCAGTACTCACCAGTCGGTCAGCAAAGCCCAATCACCTGCTACTCAAACAGCAACACATTGTTCTATCAGCTGCACGGCCGCCGTTCAACACGCTCCGTCGCCAGCTCCATTATTAGCTCCACAGCCGCTATGGCCAGCACCACAGCCTTTGCTAAGAATGAAACGGGCATATACGATAAAACGTAATGACATTATATACTGTAATCTATACAAATTACGTTATCGGCACAACATTACTAAGCCATAAACAGGTTCAGAAGTGAATATAAACGTGTCCGATCAGAAACCTATGGTACTAAATGTTTCATAAGAAAATACAACTTTATTGCTAATACAGATCTCTTATTAAGTCACATATAAGAATTAAAAATAGTTGCATTATATTGTAGAAGCCTACGCTACATAGAACATATACAAAAATAAACGTGGTAGTACAATATTTATAACCTATAATATACATAAGAAATTAATGAATAACTCACACACCTCTACAGCTGAAGATTCGCAAGTCCTTAAGTAGACAGCTCACTGACAAGATGTTCGTAATGTAAAGATTCTATCCTAAGTGGAGGCATTTATACACATACAATGTAGCCCTACATCGTCTGTGCGCTTGATGAATATCAGTTTTTCAAATCGAAATCACTTTGCAAGTGCGGCATAGGATGAACCGAACTGAAACATAATTTTTACTTGGCAGTGATGTGGTAAACAGGATGGTAGAACCAGGTTGGACGTAAAACTTTGCATTTAATGAATCCTTTGTACTGGCTACTTCTTTCCGCGTCTATGTGTTCTCTCAACATTTCAAGGTGACCAGTATGAAATCTAGCATATTTCACCACTCAAGGATACAAAGAATACACATTGATGCATTCGATAATTCGCTTTGAAATTTGTCCACGTCATTCAGCAAGCATGTTGAATTGAGTGGTCCTTCAAATACACTGTCGCGTGGGTTAACACGTTAACATGGTAACATATTGGCAACGCACCAAAATGCTGGATCGTTTTCTAAACGTCGATCGTACTCCTGTTCCTACATTTCTATCATTTCTTATCATTGTCTCTCTTATCTAACCCGTTGTTAGCATGATTGCTCGTACAACTCAATGCTCTTTGATTAGTGGAACATTTCAATCCGTTTCAATCCGTACTTAGGCTATGTATATATATATATATATATATATATATATATATATATATATATATATATATATATATATATATATACATATATACACACATACACATATACACGTGCAAGCCACCATGAATACCAGGCTTACCACTGTCGAATCTTCTAAGCTTGTTTTGAAGATACTTTTTAATTCTATCAACCTAGTCTTTGTGAAGGATTAGTGCGCCATATCATATATTACAGGCACGGACATCTGGAAGAAAGAGTATATGAAAAATGGCAGGGCTTTTTGAGTAGAATATTGGTTTAAGTACTGGGTAGACGTTTGATTAGAAGAACAGTGAAATGATACGGTGTGTATTCACTAACGGTGGTTAATAATTTCAGCGGGCCTTTGCATGGTCACCCAAACGAGGGATACAAATCTTATTTGTCAAAACCTTTGTAATATACGTATTTAATTGTATGAATTTGTTCACAAGTAAATCTTATAGCAAAACCCCTTATCCATTCTCTCTTCTGTTGATATTATGTGTATGCAAGGACGTTGTGTTGCGTCTGTAAACACTTCTCACCTTTTCTTTTCTGATAATATGTAAGTATGCTTGTGTGAACATGTTAATCTATTTTATCCCTTCTTTTACACACTGCCTCCTTCTTGTGTGATATTATGTTTGCACGTTTGTGTGAATGTGTGTGTATCAACACTTCCTACTCTTGTTAGTGGATGGTAGGGGGGGTGTTTTTGGATAGTAAACGAGACGTGGGAATTGGATTGTATATGTAGTCCCAGTCTATCGTTATAATTATCTCCTCTCAGTTTGGTGGTGATACAAGATATACATACATACATATATATATATATATATATATATATATATATATATATATATATATATATATATATATATATATATATATATATATATATATATATAAATATATATATATATATATATATATATATATATATACATATATACATATACATATATATATATATATATATATATATATATATATATATATATATATATATATATATATGCAGTCTTCGTATGGGTTTAAAGGTAATTGTTTATTCTTTAGAATTTTAGCATTACCGATGTGTATTTCGGCGAAACTTTGATGCTGCTCTGGAAGTGAAATATATGACCCATTGCACCGAGCATTGTTTACAACCCAGCCTCTCAAAAACGCTGAATAACTTATGACAAGAGCTCCATATAGAATTCATCTGAGAAGGTATTTAATAATAAGGTATGATTTATTATGATCCGTATACACTGTAAAGTTCAGTACTAAAAAAAACTGAGATACTATACAGAAAAAATAATTGGAACGAAAGTCAATATTTCCCCACCCCATTGCCACGTGCAACTACTCATAGTTAGCTAGGAAAATGTCAGTGAAAGTTTTTCAGCATTCCTAGCGAACGTTTTGGCATCTTTATGACTTGTCTTAATCATTATCAATATCCTACATAGTTGGTTTCACTGAAAATCTTTCACTGAGTACGCAATTAGTTTGAATCGACGCAAGTAACAAAGAAGTTTTCGCCATCAAATGACTTGGTATACTTTTCAACAAAGAAAAAATATTTTTTTTGTTTATGCAGTCAAACAGTTACTACTTAATCAGGATTTACAAATATCCATGAAAAATGAAGATGCCTACCGACACGCCGGCGCCTAAATTATCATTTCGTTGCTTCCGCTAACGCGTGCTCGACTAAGCTAAATCTTGTTTAGTCTGTACGATACCTAAAATAGATTTTGATCAATCAGTCAACCACGGTCTGAGGATATTAGAATTTATTATTGATACCCGTTAAAAGCCCACCTTCTGTAATCGGATCTAGAATTTGCATCATAACCTATAACTCAACATGATATTAAATCCCGATAAATATATAAAATTATAACATTAAGTCGAGGGAGTCTATTGTCTTAAATAAGACAATCCTATTACGTCTTGATTAACACAATCCTATTACATCAAGAATTTGCTTGTAAGGGATACAGTCATACTCAATATTTTAAATAATAAGACTTTCGAATCGCTGGTATATTGATTCTGACAAAAATATCGAGCATAAAATCGTGCATAACCATGTAGAATCAGCAAGAACGTTTATAAAGTATAAAAATATAAAATATTTGAAAGTATAATGTGACCTGTTTGGATATAAAATATTAAGTGGAGCATCAGATTGTTGGAAGATCCTGATCCACTTTTTACGGCCATCTCTCTTGTCGCAATTGAAAATTGTTTATCAAAAAAACTGATTTGGTTGTACTTGTGGTGATAGAAACTGTATAAATTACTATGATTGTGTGGTGATAGAAACTGTATAAATTACTATAATTGTGTGGTGATAGAAACTGTGTAAATTACTATGATTGTGTGGTGATAGAAACTGTATAAAAATACTATAACTGTGTGGTGATAGAAACTGTATAAACTACTATGATTGTGTGGTGATAGAAGCTGTAATAATTACTATGATTGTAGATGCTTTGATAGAATTATGGGTCGACATAGATAAATCTGCTACGTATCAATATACACAAAATATATATATACAGTATGTTAGATATCAAAGATGTCAAGTCATGAATTGGCCATACTTCATTAATTATTTTAGGTCTGAAACTCGTGACAAGTCAACTGTTGCAGTCATTGTTCAACATCACGTCTGAAGTTCACTGACCAATTCGTTGCATCGGACCACTCCAGCGGCCTAGTGGTTAGAGAGTCCGCCTCGGTTGCGGAAGGTGGCGGCTTCAAACCCTGGCCGAGTCTACCGCGCTAGGCGCTCAGCATTACGAAGTTAGTGTTATCACTGATCGGCCTGGTGTCAGGATAATATGACCAGGTGGGATATCATGCTACACGTCTGCGGCAAGACGCCCGAGTGCTAGACAGCACTGTAAACTGCCACACTTGAGACATCGTAGAGGTATGACTGAACACATTTTAAAGCTACGTTAAAAATCCTAAATACACACACTCCATTGGTTTGTTTATATTCAGAAATGTTCTTGTATATATGTATGACACAACAGACCGGTCATGGTTGTAATTGCAGATATATCTTCTGCAAGCTTTACATTTCATTGGTAGTATTTATTTTTGTTCTTGTAGTGGTAGTGATGATGATAGGGAGAATAGTGATGGTGGTGGTACTTGTAGTAATAGTTTGATGATGAGGAGGAACAGTAATAACAATATATCAGGTTTTATTCGTAGATGTATGTCTTGGTCTTCTTATAGTAGTTGCAATCTCTAAAATGGCGTCTTAGGTCGTGCTGCCGATGGCATGGAAGATGTTAGTAATGTGTTTTCGTTTACAATAAATACTTCAATGTATTGTTTTTATTGAAAGTCTCGTTTAAGGAACCCACGTATAGCATAATACAGTTTCTTGACATACGCACGAGGCAAGTGTAATGCGATATATATATATATATATATATATATATATATATATATATATATATATATATATATATATATATATAATCAATCTAATCTCATATTTCGGAGTCATTCTTATTTATTATGTTTCTCTTGTAACTTAAAAACCGCAGATGTGCTTTACGATGATGTTAGATATTATTAGAGAGGAAAAATCATTTCTTTGGACAGTTAAATGCAACTAGACAGTGCTCTATCTACTGACTATAGTATTATTTTGGAACTATTGAGAATTGTTCAATGGAGTTATTGGCAACACCATTTTGTCAACGTCACGATTCTTTGCGTACCAGTAAATTTCCGGTTCTGAAGTTTATGCGGACTTATTATTGTTTTGCACTTTGACATAACTCTTTCAGGATTGTTTTGGGTTCTCCTAATAATAAAGTACATTCCCCTCACATTTTTATTCATAACTTTGATAATTAAATTAATTGGTAATTTTTTAAAATCTTGTTAGTTTGCTTCTTTTGGTTACTTATTTTACGACCATAGGGTCGTAAGAATCCATGGTATATAGTTTTTTTTTTTTTAAGAGATAACGCATATTTAGAATGTTGCAATTTCCCTGCGTACGTGTGAAACGATTATTTGCACTTGATTTGTTACGGTGTCCATTTTAATGCTTCTTTTGTCTTTTCTTACATCAACACTTCCATTAAAATTATCCTGAAGGATGCACAGAACAATGGTTATCAAAAAGAAATATAAAACGAATATAGTCTGGGAGGTTTAATAGCAAAATGAAATAAAGAATGAGTCTTGTCTGGGATTTGAAACAGTAAAACGAAAGAGAACAAATGTAGTTTGGGGCTTATGTTATGAAAATGGTAGAAAAGATCTAGTCTGGCAGCTTATATTAGTATCATATCCCTGTTAATGTTAACTCCTCTTCAATACAAAATTTCTTAGGAAAAATGCACAGCCGATTTGAAAATGTGAAATCAGCGAATCAGTGGACTACACTGTTCATTATCGCAGTGGTGAACGGCTATTTATAATTATATTCATTTATTAGTACACGTTACTAGAAACAACCGTTGGGGGCCCCGAGTGGCCGAGTGGTCTAACGCGTTCGCCGTTACGGATCACTGCCATCTCACCTCTGTCTGCGCCGGTTCGAGTCTCAGATTCAGCCAATGTAGATATGTGAGAAAGCATGCCAGTAGCTTCTCGTGGGTCGGTGGTTCTTTCCTGGGTTTTCCCGGTTTCTTCCTCCACCATTAATACCGGTCGCCATATATGGCCTATCGTGTGCTGAAAAATGGCGTTAAACCCCACAACAACAACAACAACAAAAAAGAAACAACCGTTACTAATTTAGGCAAGGGCCACTATGTAATCTACTTCTAACAAGGTTCAAGTTGCGTGTATATACCAGCCATTGTAACCAATGGTGCAATTCAGTTATTACAGCACAGTGGCGGGTTCCGTATGTAAGTTGTTTCTTAGGTTATGACTGAATTAAAAAAGTCTAGCATCTGGAATTTACTGACTTTCAATTTAAACCCCTTTCGATACATTTGATGGCAGTATTATCACTCAATCAAATAAATATGTCCTCATCGATTCTAAGTTGTCTCCATGTTAAAGCCTCTTCTTCACCTAGGTCATAATCGGAACTATGCGGCTTCCTCGCCAAAAAATGTTGTGATAATATATACGACGATTCTTCATGACTCGAAGCAACACAAGCGATATGCTTTGAAAGATGTATCCAGATCACCAGATTTCGCCCGGAAATTAAACGAAGACTATTCTGGCATTAATAATGATTTCATACTTATTTAATCTTTCATCTTACGGATACTCAGTCTGCATTTCCGCATCGCCCATCCATGGTGAAATAATTCAGATGTTCAATCTGACGACAATTGCGTCCATATACTTCAATACATCGAATCAAACTTGTATAAAACCTAACGTGTTTTAAATTCCATTTACTATATGTAGCTGAACATATTCAGAATACTCAATGAAGACAAATCGTGTCTGTGTTGTGTTCTGATATGGATAAAATAATTCGTGTGATTTATGATGCCTTTGACGCATCTTTATGCAATATCAAACTGATTCTTTCCGCCAACATTGAAAAAATCATGCATGCCATTCTTTTACATAGATCGTATGAGTGCGATTGATAGTATAACATGGACAACTGCTATTATTATTGCACGAAATGATTGTAAAAAAAAACAAACGGTTAAACTTACTTTAACAAGAACGCAATTCATTCTCAGACTTTTACAACTCTGGTAATGTCTACTGATATGTAATAAATCTGATATCATGCATCTTTAAAATGCTTTAATATTCTTTAAGGGAGTGGCGTGGCTATTTAGTTTAATTATTATTTGCGGGTTCCAATCAATCCAAGACCAGCCTGTGTCAGATGCAATGGTGAATCTCTGTCACTTTGCTCCTACTCATTCTGTGCCAGGTACTATGATGAGTCTCTATCACTTTACTCCTATTCAGCCTATGTCAGGTGTTATGGCGAGTCTATACATTTTCTTCTATTCTATCTATGTCAGGTGAAATGGTTCGTCTCTATAAATTTACTCCTACTCAGCCCGTGTCAGGTGCAATGGTGAGTCTGTCACTGTACTCCTATTCAGTCTGATTCAGGTACTATGGTGAGTCTCTTTAAATTTACTCTCATTATATCTGTGTCAGGTAAAATCGGTGAGTCTCTATACATTTACTACTACTAAGCCTGTGCCAGGTACAATGGTGAGTCTCTATCACTTTACTCCTACTCAGCCTGTGTTATGTGTAATGATGAGACTGTATCTCTTTAGTCCTATTCAGTCTGTGTCAGGTGTTATGATGAGTCTCTATAACTTTAGTCCTATTCAGTCTGTGTCAGGTGCAATGGCGAGTCTCTATCACGTTACTCCTATTCAATCTGTGTCAGGTGGAACGGTGAGTCTATATCACTTTGCCCTTATTCAGACTGTGTCAGGTGCAATGGAGAATCTCTATCACTTTACTCCTACTCAGTCTATGTCAGGTGCAATGTTAAGTCTCTATCACTTTATTCCACTAAGTTTGTCATTTGTATGATACAAGGTGCAAGATCTTACACGGGTAATCATGTTCAAGAAAGCTCATTCGGTTACTCTGATCGACTAAATTTAGACTACTAAAGTATAAGAAAAATGTATAATCAATCTTCCTTTCTGGCATGAACAAAGCTGTTTTCGCTTTAACAAAGCCACAGTTTGTGACATGGACACTCAGAACAAAAGCGTTTGGTCTAATTGGTAAAACCTGACCACTGTATTGTTGCTGTCAAAAGAGCTCAATACGAGCTGCAATGTTATGCTTCTTTTGGAACGTTTACATTTTATTGTTGCCCTATGGCAATTACATTTCTAAAATTTCAATGTCATCGACACAAACTGTAGGTTCTATATTTACTTCTTTGATAGTTTTTCTTTTGTGTATTGTGTACTTATATTTTCAAGGGAAAAAGTTACATAAAAAGGAATTACTGGTACAAAGTGACAATACACTTGGTATGTTCTGGAAGCCAAAAGGCACTAAACTGCATTATAAACACAGTCGTTTGACCAATCGAACTGACAACCATTATGACGTTTATCATATTACGTGCTTATATCCTAAATGCATTGAAGTGAATAGAGACAACTTGCCTTCGATCTCACACAGGACGGTTAGTTAACAATCTTTATAAACCCTATTGGCAAAGTAGCACTCTGTATTCACAAGCATGCGCGTAGACCATTATTAAATCATCCTTATAGTTTGTATTCTGTCTTATGCAGCTGTGACTCAGTTTGACAAAATCAGATTAGATATGTAAAGTGGCGTATTTTTCGACTTGCATTGTAAAGCGCGTAGAACACGAGTTTTAAAGACTGGCTGAACTGAGATAAGAAATTCCTTAGAGGAAATATTCACGACCATCATGCACTGGGGATTTAACTCCTCAGCAAATTTTGTAAAATATGTTGTCCACAGCTAGGTCAGTCATTTTCCAATTAAGTTTCCAATATCAAACTAGCAACTTAACATAAACTAATACGGCATGATAACCAGAGGACAAATACTGAATTAAAAACTGGAAACATGGTGACGTTAGATGATATTTTTTATATTTCTATTTCGTGGCCAACATTTAAATTGACGGATGGTATTAAAGAGCCATTCCGTAACATCTTCCAGGGTTCAGAATAATGAACCTTTGACACCGTTCTCATACAAGATTTTGAGTAATTTGATGTAAAGAGAAAAAATATTTTGACATGAGATATAATCTAATATCAGTACAAAATAAATTAACTCCGCGTGTTACTCTCAAAATAGAACGAGGCTAATAGCATTAGTTATTTATGCATATTCTTTATTAATCCAACATGCGAAAATATGTACACTCAGTGTACATTGTTTACGTATATGTGTATACTCAGGGGACTTTGTCATTCGCTATGGACACTTTGTGTAATTGGTGATTAGCTTAAAAGGTACATTTGTTAACTCATTGTACATGTCTTCCGCTAACTATTTTTACGAGTCTATTGCCTTAAAATAAGTAACAGAAATGAGTGGAAAACAGGCTTTGAAAAATATAACAAATATATTTATTTCCCAAGAATACACAGTGAAAATTAGAAAAAATAAAAGACTTACGGCATTGTGAACTAAATTCCAAAATAATCCAAGAATTACAGACACAACTCCTGGTAATTTAAAGTTCTCAAGATAGTTCAGTAAAGGTCCAGAAAAATCTCAAAGCTGAAGTCGCTGACGTGTCTGAGGTAGCTATTTAAGTGTTGATGCATCAATGGTCTTTTGTTGAGTCACAGAAAAAAAATCAGGTTCGAATATATTATAAATTCCAGTGAATGTCTCTATCCAAGAATTTCATCAGACCACTTTTGTATTTCCAGAGAAAATAATCATTTGAATTCAATAATTTAAACAAACGCATTCCAGCCCAAAACTACTGGTCACGAAATATAAAATACACCTTGAAAGTTCAAGATGTTAAAGCACGAATCACCAAGTCCTAAAAATTAAAAGATAATATAGTTCTCAATTTGACCTCAGGTTTCAACTAGCATTGTCTATAAAAAAAATTACCTAATGGAAAATAGCCTTCTTGAATGATCCTGATGTTTACAAAATCAAAGCCATAACCTATAAAATTCGCTTAAGAAAGTCCAAAACCCTGATCCATATAGACATATTTACTTCATCCTTTTAAAAATTCCAGGTATTAAGCACATGCACATAAATAATAACTTAGCTATTTTATTAGTTGTTTACAATGAATAAAATAAAAAAGTCAGTCAGGTCAAGCTGAAATGAACACTACTTCAAACAAGGTCGAATCCAGCGTACAATGTTAAATTACAATAGCATGTAATGAAATAAAAAATGTAAAACTAACAAACAATGAAATTAAATATACATAACACTATGGGGGTCCCGAGTGGCCGAGTGGTCTAAAGCGCTTTCCGTTACGGATCACCACCATTTCACCTCTGTCTGCGTGGGTTCGATTCTCGGAATCGGCCAATGTGGGTATGTGAGAAGGCTTGCGAGAAGCTTCTCGAGGGTCGGTGGTTCTTTCCAGGGATTTCCCGGGTTCTTCCTCTACCATTAATACTGGCCGCCATGTATAGCCTATCGTGTGCTGAAAAATGGCGTTAAACCCTACAACAACAACAACATAATACTATGCACATTTCTACACTCAATATTCTTGACCCTTCGTTGGGTAGGTACTTCCCATGCGTCGATGGTTCGTACCCGGATTTTCCCGGCGTCTGCCACCTAGCCTTCGTATATAGCCTATTTTGCGCGTTAAACCCCAAAACAACCAGCCAACCAACCAACTAGGTACAGTTGTGCACTGAATGTGCTTGGTCATTCGCTAACAAGGTACATTTGTTACATGCCCAATGTACATGGTCATTTGGTATCTAAACAGTCCCCTATTCGCATCATTATGTTTCAAAAGGCAAAATAATTCTTGAACTGATTCCCTAACAGCAAACAACAGCACATGAACACCCTCTTATAATTAGTTTCTGTAATAAAGCAATATGACCGAATCATATTCTTGAACGTTGGGCGAAATCTGGGTAAGTAGTGGAAGATTTCAATTGTTCCATGCCACAGTCATGCGTAACTAGTTGCAGAATTCTAGATATAAAGATTGACTCCTAATTAGATTGAACAAATTTGGGAAGACGAACAAGTGTATAAAGACTGTATCAAAGTTTTACAGTGGTTTTAGTTTTAATATTTCTCAAAATAACTGCCTGTGGAATTATTGTAGACGCAAAAATTATGGTCAATTGTAGACACAAAAATTATGGTCAACAAGTATTGGTTGTCTGACTTGGTCTTACGGAAGAGACAATTATTATGCTGAATGGTTAGTCAAAAGAAGGAATAAGTTGCAGATGAGTCTTATATTTTATATTGGGTTTTCCTACCATTTCATAATAGTGAAAAAATCCCTTTTACTTTTTGGAAAATAAAACTGATCCAAGATCTTGTGAAACGTCTTTTTGACTTATAAATAAGTAGCCAAAGGAGTTTCATGTGGTAGAGTAAGCATTTCCTCTCAACTACGTTTCATAACCTCACATAACCACCCTTTTTCACGCAAAGTAACAAACCGGGAATTTACGTTGGTTCAGTTTTGCTAACAGCTTCTGAAACAATCAGGATATCACTGAATCTTTCTCCTGTTTGACAACTAGTAATTGTCTTTTGTCACCATGATTAGAAATAAATAAATTGAGTAGTAGAAAGAGGATCACTGTAATTAGTATCTCTTGATTGATCATTACCGGGATCAAATGTAACCTCATCAAAAGAGTGACTAGTAAATGTGTCAGTTTAAATAATATTCACACGACCAACATCATTCCCAATAGCTCTTCTTGCACAAGTAGGGTACAAAAAAGGAATTGCAATCTCAACAGGATCAACCATCAGATGTGACCAAGGCTTGTCAGTCACAAGATGATTAACCACGACCTTATCTCCAGCTAGTTCAGTGCCTACAAATAAAGTATTACCATAAATGTATTAAGAAGTTAATTCTTACCATAAGTACAAGTAGTATTACGAGTATGCTCTTAAAATAAGTAGCAAAACAGGATGAAAGACAGCAAGCATTGTTAAATTTAAAAAAATAATTTATTCCCCTAGAATGACAAGTGAAGATGAGAAAAAATACCTTACGGTATTGCGAACTGTATCCCAAAATAATCCAAGAATTACAGACACAAGTCCTAGTAATCTAAAGTCCTGAATAAAATTCAGTAAATGTCCCGAATAATCCAAAAACCTAATGACGATAATGTGTCTGTTATAGCTCCACTGTGTTGATGTGCCAACAGTCTTTTGTGAAATCGCCGAATTATGATTCCCGGTTTGAACACGCTATAAATTGCAGTGAATGTCTTTATCCAAGAATTCTATCATGACACTTTTGTATTTCCAGAAGAAATAATCACTTAAACTCAATAATTTGAAAAATCAAAATTTCAGCCCAAATACTGGATACAACATATAATACAATTTCGAGGTGCTAGATCTTAAAAGCAACTGATAAAATCCTCTCAGCTACAGTACATATATAATGTAGGAAATGAGCGTACCAGTAGCCTTGAATGATCTGATGCGTCAACACTCTTGATGCATCACCATTGTATAATTTATAATGTCTTGGAATGAATTCATTCTAATCCTTTAGTAATAAATTTATTTAAAATGTCAGGTATCACTTCGCCATGAATAATTAAATAAATAATTCCACTCAAATTAAATCTGAACAAACAAAACGTGATTCTACCACAACTTATTTTTAAACTAGAAATACAAGTAGTGAATGGGGATATATGGGGACAATTGGACTTAAATGTTATAATTATGTGATTGTCCTTCGGGAGCAAACGTGACTTTAACATGGGTGGGACTGTCCAGGGAAAAGGAGAATTGAACATAGGAATGTACAGCTACAAGGGATTGGGATTTTCTAGGGGCTAAATAAATTGAGCGGGGGTGACGTCGTTGCGATCTGGGTGATAGACCATGATTTGACATACATAGGATAGTCTTGGTTGAACAGCATCGACGATATGAGGGGAGATGATTCTACGTTAGTCATAACTTGTGACAAGAACATGTGGATGGAATGAGGTGAACCATGGTTATTATTTGTAGTGGAATAGCGGATCGAAGCGATTAAGTACTTTCACCAATCCTAACACACGTTACAAAATTCAGTCACAGTTCGGAGTCTGTATTCCAATCTGAAGAGGGCTGCATGTGACGTCACATTCTCTATATAGGATCGCTAGAGTTTGAGCGCAGTGAATCATTGCGACAGAGTTAGAACATGACAAAAAGTACAAAGGCGATGAATTTGGGTGGACTAGCTATGGAGACGAGGAGTGATATCATGGCAGCGGCTACTAAAACAATCACAGTACTACTTTCAGAAGATAACTATTTTAACTGGGATTTAGCGGATTTTTCTCTAATTACAAGAATTTGTTCCGATACCAGTACCTTCGCCGCTTTCTCCTTCCTTATCGTACGTCGAGGACTTTAAACAGAGGCAGAAAGAATTGGAGAAATGTTTGCAACAGCAGAAGGAAGCAAAACAAGTCGTTATTATTCAACAGCAACAGCGAGAAGAATAATAGGCAAGAATAGAACGACAGGAAAAAGAAAAAGCAGCGAACAAGCAATGGCTAGGAGAGGAGGAGGAGGACGGTAAAAGTAAAACGGTGCCGGTACTCTTAGATAGTTTGGCAGAGTTAATGAGTCTTTCAGAAATGTATCAGACTTCTTTAATAAGACGCAAGAGAAAAAGACCTTTCCGGACTAAACATTCAAATGCCGTCCCTGCAGTCCCACTGCGCCTGAGATACCAACGCTAGTGATCTCTACCAAATCATCAACAGTAGCAGCTCCAGAAGTAGTTCTCGGCCGTGGGAAATGGATAAAAGCAGTTAAAGCTCATTACTTCCCGTTCCTGATTATGTTTTAAAAACACCTAACGGTACTATTCAGGGTCATCTATCTCTCAAAAAGCGACTACTCAATGTTTGAAAAAAGAAAACTCAAATCCCTTTTTTCTCATGATGTACGTGTGAGTGTGGGTCCTTATTATACAAATGTAAACCAGCAATTGCGCTTCTCTTTCTGGTATATTCTCTGTAAAGATTTACAATCCGATTTCACAACATCACTTTCAAACGTTCATAGTCTTCTTTGTCTTTTTACCATTCCCTTATTTTGAATTTCTTCAATGGCACAGGAATTCCCTCTTCCACAATTTCTTCTTGTCTTTTCTTTAGTTGCACGTGTGTGGGTTTTTCCTTTTCGGAGAATACCTCTACTTTCTGTTTCGTAGCCCTCTCTTCCGCCTCCTCCTGTTGTTTCTTAAGGCAGTCTAAAAGCCAATGTCCTTTTACTGTTGACAATGATAACAGGTATCGTGACCTTTCTTATCTTACGCTTGTCTAACTTTGACGTTGTGGACAATCAGAAGACCATTACCATTGCTTCTGACAGATATAGCAAATATATTGATTTGTTTTTTATTTCGAATGGATGGGTAGTGGTCCGTCGGCTTGTCTGAAAAAATAAACTTTCGTATGGCACCTCTCAAATCTCTGATTAGAAGTTAGATATTGTTTGGCCCTTTCATCTTTCTGGTAGAATTGAGAGTGTAATTAATACTTTGAGGGGAAGCCACTGATCCTGTATATAGACAAGAAACTCGCCTTACTTTTATATATAAGGGACCATGGAGTTTGAAATTAGTCATTTTACATTTTGTAATCAAGATGAAACGATCCCAACATTTCGTGCCGAAGGGAGAAGAAGGTAAAAGGCTGAAACGTGACCTATCGCCTTGCACAGCAGCTGAAGTCTTCGCAAGCGATTTTGAAGATGACACGAGTGAGCCTGAATCCATACTCAGAATGCTACGTCAAGCTAAAGTCCACCACCAGTAACCCCTCAAAAATACTATCACATTCGAGAGACGAATAAACGCTAGTCTAGAAAATTTAAAACCTCAGCCTAAACATACTCGGTGAAATGTAAAGATTTCAAGTCAGTCGTACCGCTGAAGAAAGCAGAAAAGTTTATCCCCGATTTGTTGTATTCTTTATAAACACCCATAAAACGACAATATGAAACCAAAGAAACGTGCCTTGACAGGAACATGGATTAGCGTGCAATTATTTAAAGCTCTGGACAAGGAATAACAGATGTTGAAAGTGTGCGAAGTTTACCACTTTCCAAAGAGAGAAGTTTCACAAGAGCAACGAGACTCAGGAAGTCTTTTTCGCAGACTACGTTGATGCTTTGTCGAAACTTAAACAATAAGCCAACAGCTATCCTTTCTGGTGTCACACTCCCGAAGGCCAAGATAAATTCAAAGAGAAATTCAGTGAACAGGAAGGCATCATCATAGATCACATCGAGAAAACCGAAGGAAGGTGATAGTTTGCCAAAGTGATGTTAAATTGCTTGTGGGACAAAATGGCACAACACCCGAGTTTACCTAAGATGGAGTATTTGACAGAATCTTCCCGCTACTTTAAGATGATTCAGAACAACATCAAATACATGACGCACGTGTACGTTGTTCGTGAAAACTTGATCCTGGACAATTAGGAAGAAGAACTAGAGTTTGCAGGCCGACGAATTTGGCAATGTCATCATTGCGGCCTACATAACAGTCCAGGCTCGTTTAAAAGTATACGAAGCGTTACACAAATTAGGAGACCGTGTGTTATACCTTGCCGTGGATAGTTACATCTACATTGATCGCCTTGGTCACAATCACCCTGACATCGAAGGAGACCGGTTAGGAACCTGGACGGACCAGCATTCGAACGACACGATTCTATGTTTTGCTAGTGGCGGTCCAAACAACGACGGCTACGAATACCGTAACCCACAAGTAGAAGTGCATACAGAGTGTAAAGTGAAAGGAATGACTCTAAATTATCGCCTCAGTCAGGTGGTGAACTTTGGGGTATTGAAAGAAGCTTTGCAGTCTGGTTTACTTCTTTCTGTTACTTAGTTTATCATCATAGAGTAGTAACAATTTGAATAAAAACTCGAGAGAGCGAAGTGTGATGACTCCGTATCTGAACAAACTTAACATTGATTTTGCTTTTCTGCATGTGTTAATTATGTTGAGTTTAAACATGATATGATTGGTATGAACTGTTTGGTAAAGCAAACTCGCAATGAATTGTGTGTGTGTGTGGTGTGTGTGTGTGTGTTTGAGTGTGTGTGATTTGAATTTTAACGTAGTTTTAACAATTTTGCAGTCATGTAACTACGATGCAGGCAGTGTGGCAGTTCATAGTGATGTTAAGCACTATGGCAAATTATCCTGACCAGACTTAGCACTATCTTCTTAATGTTGAGCGAATAGCATAGTGGCTGTTTTTACCATTTTTTAAAAGTCTTTGATATGACTCGGCCAGGGATCGAACCTCCCGCAGATATCTATCTATCTACCTATCTATCTATCTATCTATCTATCTATCTATCTATCATGCCACTGTTCATTATTACCACTATTCTACAACATAAAAATCATACATAAAATAACACCAATACCTGATTTCAATATTTTAATAATATTCGGCTCTCTCTGTTGGGGCTACTCATGAGCTAGAATCTGAATGTAAAAGACTGATTCCCAATCAGTGCTAGGCTGATCCCAGCATTACAGTGTATTCTTGGCTGATCCCAGCTCAAGTAAAATTGGTGCTAGGCTGATTCCAGCTTAATGTGAAAAACAGATTCCCAATAGGTGCTAGACTAATCCTATCATTACAGTGTATTCAGGCTTGACCACAGCTCAAGTCAAATCTGTGCTAGGCTGATCTCAGCATTCAAGTGCATTGTGGGCTGATCGCAGCTTAAGTAGAATATGTGTTATGCTGATCTCAGCATGCTAATGTATTCTGGGCTAATCCCATCTTAACTAGATCTAGGCTAGGCTGATCAGCGCATAAGAGTGTATTCTGGATTGATCCCAGATTCATGGAATAGAGCTAGGCTAATCCCAAGATGAAGAAAATATTCTTATATTTTTCCTATTTAAAACTGTGAAAATAGTGTATTTAACGGGTATAATTATTACGTTATTAGTATAGCTTATGAGTATCCGATTGGGGAAAATGTGGCTGACTGAATAAAAAAGACTGATTCCCTATCAGTGCTAGGATGATCCCAGCATTACAGTGTATTCTGTTCTGGAGGCTGATGCCAGCTCAAATATAATTGGTGCTATGCTGATCCCAGCTCAATGTAAAAGACTAATTCCCAATCGGGGCTAGGCTGATTTCAGTATAAGTGTATTTTGGGCTAAGGGCTGATGCCAGCTCAAAAAGATTTGGTGCTATGTTGATCCCAGTTCAGTGTAAAAAATTGAATCCCATTCGGTGCTAAGCTGTTCCAGCATTACAATGTATTATTGGCTGAGGGCTGATTCCAGGTCAAATAGAATTGGTGCTAGGCTGATCCCAGCATTCGAGTATGCTCTGGGCTTATCCTATCTTCAAGTAAATCTATGCTAGGCTGATCCCAGCATTAAAGTGTATTTTGGGCTGATCCTATCTCAAGGATAAATGGTACTAGGAATATCCCAGCATTAAGTGTAATCTGGGCTGATCCCCAACTTATGTGGACTGTAATAGGCTGATCCCAGCTCTGATAGTGTACTCTGGGCCGATCCCAGCTCAAGTAAAATTGGTGCTAGGTTTATACCAGTATTCGAGTATATTCTGGCTGATCCTATATTCAAGTAAATCTAGGCTAGGATGATCCCAGCATTATTGTGTATTCTGGGCTGGTCTCCGCCCAGGGATCATTTCGCTAAGCTGATCCCAGCATTAAAGTGTAATCTGGGCTAATTCCAGCTTCCATAGACTGTGCTAGACTGCTCCCAGATCAAGTAAAATCTGATCCCAGCATTTGAGCGTATTCTGGGTTGATCCCAACCGAAGTATACTATGTGATAGGCTTATCTCAGCATGATAATGTATTTTTTGCTGATTCCATATTAACTAAATCTATGCCAGGCTGATCCCAGCCTAAGATTGTATTCTGGGTTGATCCAAGATTCGTAGAATAGACTATGCTGATCTCTGCATGAAGAAAATATTCTTATATTTTTCCTACTTAAAACTGTAAAAGAAGTGTTTTAACAGGGATGACCTTTATGTCCTTAGCATAGCTTATGCGTATCTGATTGGGGAATAATATCCTATCCTATGGGAGCCCCATGCGCATGAACAACAGAAGGGCACAACTCACGATGTAGTCCTTAATGGGTGGTGACAGGGGTGGTGGTGGGTCAGCACAGATCCATAAGAAAAATTTGATGCAGAGACTCAAAATCCATTTTCGATACCTTTGAAAAGATAGAGAAGTGAAACTCTACGTTTATTGTCTGTACATTTGAAAACCCAGAGCATTGACTGATCACATGAGCATACAATGTTACTTAAGATTATCTGATTTGGTTGGCTTTTTGAATTATGCTGACAATGCCAACCAATATGAATAGTTCTGCTTATGTCCCCCTTTCGAGATCCTCCGACAAGCCGCATGAAAACAGAAAGTAAGAGGCTAAAAACAGTCTCTTGCATAATTCCCTTTCTGCCTTTCAGTTTCAAGGTACATGTACAACATCCCTATCCACGTGTTAGCCACTGACTTAGCCTTATAATTTGACATTACGTCATCTTACCACACCATCAGTTCCTCCTTTAATGTCATTAAAAGACACTGGAACACTGGCAATGTGTACATACAATAATTCAAGATCATAAAATTGTGCACACAAGCAAATTTAATAAATTATCATTGTATGCACAACAAACAAATACTGAATTGTATGAGAATGATTTAATGCATGCATTGTAAGAACTATAGGATACATGAGTATATGCATTCGTCTCTCTTTCATTCACTCTCTCTCTCTCTCTCTCTTTCTCTCAGACATGCCACTACTTAGTATTACCAATATTCTACAACATGAAATTCATAAAGAAAATAACATCACTACCTGATTTCAATATTATATAAATATTTGGCTCTCTCTGTTGGGGCTACTCATGGGCTAGAATTTGAATGTAAAAGACTGATTGCCAATCAACGCTAGGCTGATCCTAGCATTATAGACCTCAGTGCATTCTGGGAAAAATGTCAAATCGAATTTGATATTAAAAAATATTAAATGAGAGCCCCAAAGAGAATGTCAGTTTGTATTGTGAAAATCGATTTGAAAGGACTGGTTTCCAAAGCACGATACAAAATGTATGTACACGATAGTTCCTGAGCAGAAAGGAGTCGGTAAATGTGAACTCTGATGTAGCGCGTATAACATCAGACCATTATTCTAAACTCCTAATTAGATGGTCCTTCTAACCAACTGCAGGTGCAGTTGTGCCAGCTCGAATACGAAACGAATGACGAGAACATGTTTCCTCATCACAACCCATTCGTGCCAGCAGAACAGAAAATAATTCCCTACTAAATCGACGGCCCATGGGATCCACACATAAATGAACATTTGTGCCATGACCACCAGTCAAAATACCTTTTCGCCGCTGACTCAAATTCTGCTCCATACAGGACACGGGGCACACCCACGAGTTCCGAAAGAAACAAATCTTGACACTAGCACAAAATGGGTTCATTTTAAAAGATGGCAAAGTCAGTAAAAACATAGCTATGTCTGTAAAAATGTCACATCTTGGATGACAGTATGTAACGAAATAAATCAAAATATCTGAAAGTAAAGGCGAAGAGTAAGCACGTGTAATAATACCTGACATGGCCAAAACGTTCACCGAACACTGGTAGCCATTTATGTACACTGACCTAGAAATATTGGACACTGATAAACACCTCAAGTCCTGAACACACCAGCATTCTTTACTTGGGCCACTGATTTCCCCATTAACACCACCAGTCCCGCACAAGGTGTGTCAAAATGGCAGACAATATCCAGAAATGTTTATATTTCATGCGACTCAACCACGTTGGAAGAATGATGTGTTGTAAGATGGTCACGCCTTAAATGAACCCATATCAAGTGTTCCCAATAAACCTATATGAAGAGCAGTGCCATATAATATGGAGGGCAGTATCGGTCTGTGCATGAACGAGGTTGCTGAGCTGTGAACACACTATCCACAACATGTTTGTATTTGCCTGTCACAGAACGCCATGGGTGAATGACGTGTTATAAGATGGTCATATTTTGCATGAACCCATACGAAGTGAAGTGCTGTCCAGTGAACCCATCTGAATTGCAGGGTCCATATGATGTGGACATCGGTACCGGTCTGTTATATACAAGACCAGAAAGAAGAAAATTGAAAACAGAACCAGGCAGTAGGAAGTGCTATGGCGATGTGCAAAAACGACCTGAAGTCAGCAAAAAATTACAAACTTGAAATTGTATCGCTCAGGCAGATAAATTTTACAAAGGTAAATGAATGGCACCTACCCAAGACCCAAATGGTACTGTGTGATAAACAATACTTAGCACAATGATGCTGCCCTAATCTTAAAAGTATGAGTTTTGAATAAATGAGGATTAAAACTGCATAGCACGAGCAATGTGTGCAATGCCTGGTTGAACTCCTGCCAAGTAATAGAAAAATCCCCCAAGAGTAAGTAAGATTGGTCCCAAATGCCGTCCCAGTAGTTGTAAATAGTAAAGCATCGCATGGACAGGTCACTCGTCTTGTACTTTTGGAGGCATGACGCTTATGCAAAAGAGGTACCCTTGGAGGGTTTGTGATATTTAAACTCGACAACTAAACCAACGTCACTGATATGAACCCATAACCGAAAAATGCGTGAAGTGCAAGAAGAAACATGGACTTAAATTAAGCCACACGGTTGGCGTTGTGAATGAATCTAGGCAGGACTAGAAAGAATATGTTTTGTAGAGCATATTTAATAAGCCTGCGGTAAATATTTGTGAAGTGTTTGCAGAAGATTTTGAAAAGAAAGGAATTGATTGGATCAGGGATATTGTTCAGTTTCTTTACATAGCCAATAGCCGAGACAATGGTAGATATGGTAGATACTGCACAGTTTTTGAAAAAGATATGAAATGAACATTGTCAAACTGGTATATGGAGAAAAATGGATAGTGTTGTGGAGTTTTAAAGTGGTTTAACAAATTGATCTGATATTTCCAACTGCGCCTTAAGCTTCCATAGCGCATGGAGAAAGAGCAAATTTTGCCAAAACTGACAATTTATTATTCCCAGTCATTAATGTCGTATGTTCCGAGACCTGTACTGGAATTTTCTCTGCATGACGTAAGAGCTGGAGGAATCTATGCACTTTTTAATTTTTTTGTGACGATTCTGATGCACTGTCTCCACGAATGGCAAGAATGCTGCCTCGTATATTTCAACGGTTCAATGAAGGGATGGAAGTTGTCTTCACTATGGCTGCTTTGTTGTCCACGACGAGGAGGCCATGATTCTGCATGCCCTTAATAATACCGTGTCAGATTGGTTTGTGTTTTCCTCGTGCCACTATTCCTAGAGTCAGTCAAGGAGCGAAACACTTTCAGACTAAAAATCCATTTTCTATACCTTTGAAAAGCTAGAGAAGTGAAACTCTACATTCATTGTCTGTACATTTGAACACCAGAGAATCAACTGATCACATGGTACTCTATACGATCATGCAATGTTACCTAAGATTATCTAATCTGGTTGGCTCTTTGAAATATGCTGACACTACCAACCAAGGAATAATTCAGCTCATCCCCCCACCCGATATCCTACAACAAGCCCTATGAAAACAGCACATAAGAGGCTAATAACAGTCTCTTGCATAACTCTCAGTGTCAATGTACATATGCAACACCCGTTTCCAAGTGTTAGCCACCGACTAAGCCTTATAATTTGGCATTGCATCATCTTACCACATCACCAATTCCTCCCTCAATGGTCATTAAAAGACAAACCCCATAGAAACATTACCTACAATAACTCAAGATTATCAAGTTGTGCATACACGAAAATTTAATAAATTGTCATTGAATGAGATGATGTTTCAAATTTGAATGAAACTCCATCTTCATGACATATTGAATTGTGTGGTTGCAGGAGTCATTTAGAACCAAACAGATTAACGACAACATTATTAATTTCAAATGTCAAATGAAGGCAAATAATAATGACACTGAAATGTTTAGCTGACAGTGGAAGGAGAAAGGTTTGCAATGCCATTATACTTTTAAATCCTATCATATCATTATCAACACCATTCTGTTGTTCCTCAACAGGAGTTTAAATTTAACATGTGAAGAAGCATTACCAGAACATGGGAGTTTGTGGTTCTTCTGATTGTGGAGTGACTGCATTATATATTATAACTATCATAGAGCGAATGTTCCAATTGACATCCTTCCTATTTGTTTCTCAACATGTCCTGTCTAATACAAATAGCAGTTGAAATTTGTTACTGGGATATAAAAAAGTGTCTGTAATTTATCTTAATTCTAACCGTGTATTTTATTTTCTGAGATCTGATATATGTTTACCAAATACAGCGACAGTTTCCATTCTGATAAATACTTTCGAAAATCATGAATAAATTTGTAGATTTTTGCCTCGGACGTATATCTGGTGCATTGTGATATTCGCACCACCGCTTTTGTTCCAATAAAGCCAACTCTATTTATCTATTTTAGTTTTAGACCAGTGGAGAAACATTTAAATCCTTTTAGTTAATGACGTATTTGCCAATGTGAACAACCTTATCATTACAGTTGGTCCAGTACCGTGTAGCCCTGGCACTGAATATTAGTGGTATCTGGAACTAATTGATACTCCTTGAACAAACAATGACAGTGTACTAGAATCTAAAAATCAGCTTGTTATTCCACACCCATACATCAGGGGGAAATTATGGCTTGTCAGCAGTTTGAATTTACACTATATCTAAACTGACATACAATGCTGATTGAAGATTACTATACTAATTATTAGCATATGAATTGTAATTTTTCTTCCTGATATTTAGATATTCTTAAGATTTGTCTGATATCATTAAAGCAGATTTTGCAATTTAAAGTACCTAAAGATGATCATGTTTAAAATAGTAATCTTAGATTAATAGGTGTAACCCATGCGAACTTTAATATCACATTTTATTTTGGATATAGCTAAACTTTTAAAAACTACAAACACAACAGTACTGGAAAATGATTTTATTTTCCTCAAAGAGTTCGATTGCATATTTATAAAATATATCTGTAATATTTCACGATGCAGATGTTTGCTAGTTGTTCCACTGAATATCTCTTGAATCATAAAGCTTCATAGTTAATTCTTTTTCATCTTTAAAAAAAATTGCTTCCTACTATTACTGAATGAAATATTTTTATAGTTCGCTTTTATCATTACTTTTTATCTAGATCATTTTTTACAAAATCGTTTTGGCAAAGATAAATGACACAATTAGAGAAATATGAATGAACAATGTTATTCTCTCAAGATTTTCAATGCTTTTGTTTTTTGCTCGATCTTTCTATTTTTCGATTAAATAATCACGGTCACACGTGAATGGATTAGTTTTCTCTTGCACCCGTGACATATTTGGTTTATTGGTTTCATAGCAGTTTGGATTAATTTTCCAAATGAACCTTTTTGCTCAGGTATTATATCTACATTGTTATATATTCTCTGTGTTCTGAAAATTCGTCTGGTATGTTGAAAATGTTCAATCACTTACACAGCTCTATATAATTGTATTCGATGACACCAGTCCTGAAAATTTGTCTTTGGTGTAAGTCTGATTTGCTATTTCACAAAATAATACCTTCCCTTTTTGTAGTCATTTGAAATTTGAATCACAATATCGAAATACGATTAATATACCAAAACGTCATTTGCTTTCTGCATTAGTAATTCTTTTCAGTTTGACAAAAGGTGGTTTCATCTATTTCATAAACACTAAAGAATATGTCGAATACATTTGCAACTATTCTGATGTTCTCTGCATTTGACATTTATACAACGAACGTTATCAGCCCTAGTTGTAGTTTGAATATCCTAGATAATCGTTGTTTGTGCTGATTCCAGATTGGTTCTACAGCAAAACCACAAACTCCGCTCAAAAAAGAAATGTTCAGCAATTAGTATCTAAATTATTTACGTGAAGAAATAAAATGATTCTGACCTGAACCAAATCAGACAAATTAATACATAAACTTCCTATATGCGCAATGTTACTGTCCCATCCTGTCAAGGTGGTACTGCCACTTATTTCTTGCCAGAATTTGGTATCTAAAGTGTCGATTAAACGTCTAATGTCATTATCCATATTTCTCAGTTGAAAATAACAAGATGTATTGATCTGTGGTAACATATATTGGATATCCAATCAGCTTTCCTTTCCGAGTGTTTCGTCTCATAACTTGAATCGTTCGTTTTAACTAAGCTTTCACGGGACATACGTATTGCAGATTTCAAATTATGATTTTCTTGAAATATGTATGTCATTAAGACATTTATTTCACTCTGGATTGTTACAACCGTAAAGTCTGTACTCTTACAAAAATAATGCATCTCAATACCTCTTCCTTATCCTTACGTTTCTACAGTTCATCATCTTTAATTATTTTTTATTTTTAAAAAGTATTAAAGGGGATTTATTGTTATCTCTTTGGAGTATCAAGTATAATGGTGTCAATTCTGACCCATAATCTCTGTCTGTCTGTCTGTCTGTCTGTCTCTCTCTCTCTCTCTCTCTCTCTCTCTCTCTCTCTCTCTATATATATATATATATATATATATATATATATATATATATATATATATATATATATATATATATATATATAATGTCCAAATCAATGTTATATTTTGTATTGTTGTGAGAGAGCGTTATAGTTTTGTGTTATTATGCAAATATTAAACTACGGTAGAATGCCGTGTATCTTTGGTAATTGCTCTGCACCTCTCCTAA
Organism: Sinohyriopsis cumingii; assembly: GCA_028554795.2. Classification (NCBI taxonomy): domain Eukaryota; kingdom Metazoa; phylum Mollusca; class Bivalvia; order Unionida; family Unionidae; genus Sinohyriopsis; species Sinohyriopsis cumingii. Next base: position 15,997,989 of record CM068830.1, read on the forward strand.
ACAAACCTGACACCTGTATCTAAAAACAAATATGTGAATAAGTCCTAGTCCTACCTGATCCGTTGAAGAGAACTATTTGTTGCAATTAGTTAATCAATAAAAAGGGTATTTTTGTTGCTGATTCTAGTCCCTAATCCCTAAACACCTCTTCCAGTCTAGATGAATCGGTGAACTGCGTATAATTCTTTAATTGAACAATCGTTGAATATGTACAACCCTATAGACCGTGATAAATAATATGCCACAACACTCATCTGGTAAACATGTCGCTTGACAAACACATGGCATTGAAAACTATTGTAATACCCATAAAAAAAGGATATAAGATACATATTTACAAATCTTACTGACTGAATCTTGGAACTTAAAAATACTAATAAGAGTCTGCGCTGAAACATCTGGGCAATCGGCCAAAACCCTGCAACATACATTGTAAAGACGTTTCATTTTGACGGCACCTTGAATGGAATCAATGAATTGTTTCGAATATCATAAATACTAGCACGCAGCACTTTTGGTTTAAAGTCAGCTGTTTACAGAAAATGGATATGAATATTGCGTGGATGTAACAGAAACTGTGTTGCAAAATGACGTTTGAGAGAATAAAAATGGTGACCTGTATTTTCCAAGCATAAACGATATCCTATAATATTTGTAAAAACAATCCCGATTTTAATATATTACATTCGATTGTCATAGAGTTGGGATAAGCAACATTACCAATGCGATATAAAGAAGAAATAAATGACTTAGTTGATGTAAATAATTTGCAAATGTTGTGTTAGACCAAATTAACAGTAAACTTTGAAGATTTCATCGCACGATTAAATAAAAAATAAAAATCTTTGCAACAATGTTAAAATTCACGCTTCTTTTGAGATAGTTCAAAAACACGTTGCAAATTGTTCAAAAAGTAACAGTTGTAATTTCACTTGTAGGTAATCTTTACGTTTTCCCTGAATGTTTTAGTGCTGTTTTAAAAGAGAAGCGTCGCATGTTTTAAAAAGCGAGTCAAATAATATTTTTAAGACATTTACTTTGATTCTCGAAATACAGGCCATGTGTTATCATAAAAATTTATCAACTGTGAAAACACAGTAAACCGGCCACAAAGAAATTAAAATAAAATACACAAAACTGAAAGAGGGGTAAATAGAAAATTTGCCTATACTTTTCAGAAGAACCGAGGAGTATTCCATGCAAAATAACACATAATAGCCACATGGATGGCTAGTAGTATAGATACATTTTTGACGTGCAGAATACACAAATGGATGCAAAAATATTCCAACAATGATTAATGTTTTCCCTAAATAATCTTGGGCCGAAAAAATGAAGGATCAATGAAGATGATATTTTAATCGAGAAGTCATTAAAATAGAAAGCCTGAAAATATCATGTTTCGTGAGAGCCAGAAAGTAACAGACTTATACAAAATAGAGTGTGCAACGTTCGCCATGCTAAGATATAAAACGAAACAAAACATCTACTGGTAATGTTTAATGGTACGCTGACTATTATAATGTAGATATATTCACTTAAAATGAAACCAGAATGTGGGCACTCATAAAACGTCAAAAGACATGCGCTGATTAAAATAAAAGACGTAGCACTATTGATAGAAAAGTCATCAATAACGATAACAGGCATGATGATGTTTTGGATTATTTGAAAAATTACACATACATTGGCAAAACTTCAGTTTAAAATTGGCATAGCAGTTATAATTTCAAAATGTTAAACTTTGTTTGAAAAGGTCGAAGTTTATAACCTTAACGAGGAAAAGTTAAATAACCGTCAATGTAAGTTTGTCTTATAAGACAAAACAATTTGGCCTAGAGAGCAAATGACCACTAAGTAAAAGTCAACAGCAGAGTACATGATGAATTGCTGACAGTTGTAAACTAATTGTAAACATAATTCCGTTAAAAAAATTAAATCGATCACAATATACATAGATGAGTGAAAAACAATGCAATTTGTAAACTATAACGAATAAATTTTATTTCCCTAGAATACAAAGTAATAATGAGAAAAGGAACGTACGGTATTGCGAATCAAATCCCACAATAATCCTCAAATTACACACACAGGTCTTAATAAGTGAATGTCCTGAATAAAACTCTGTACATGTCTCGAAGAAATCCCAAAACTGAAGGCTATAACGTGTCTGCAATAGCTTATAGAGTGCTGATGTGTCAACAGTATTTTTTTGAATCACAGTAATATAATTCCAGGTTTGAATTCAATATAAATTTCAGTGAATGTCTCTATCCAATAATTTGATCAGAGCACATTAGTATTTCCAGAGAAAATAATCACTTGAATTCAATAATTTAAAGTAAATTATTGCGGCCCGTATGATAAACAAATACTGGACACAAAATAATTCAACTTGATTTTGTTAAAACATGAAGCACGCATGACCACGTCCTCACATTTACCAACTTATATAATTCTCTACTGAACCTCAGGTCATATGCAGCATTTTCTATAAAAAAAAAAAAAATTACAAAATAATTTTAAAAATCCTTCTAGAATGATCCTGATATTTACAAAATCAAAACCATAACCTGAATTACAGTCAGGAAATTCCACAACGTAGACCAAAATAAACATATGCACTTCTTCTGTTAATAATGATACTGATAATAAGCCCATTTACAGTGAGAATGCATTACCTATGTATTAGTTGTTTACAATAAGGAAATTGAAAAAAGTCAATCAGGTCTAACATAAATAAACTCAGTTTCGTACTTGGTCAAGACCAGCATAAAATTTTACATTTCAATAGCATGTAATGAAATAAACCTAAATGTCTAATAGATAACAAACAAACAATTAAATGTAATATTCATAACTCTCTCTCTCTCTCTCTCTCTCTCTCTCTCTCTTTAATTTAAATGTTTGTTAGTTATTAGACATGTGTGATTGTGCGTGGGTGTGTATAGCGTGCGCGCTGTATTAATGATATACCACGAGAAGTATACATTTTTCATTAAAAGGAAACGAGGCTTGAGAGATAAGTTGTTTTTACAATGTTACAAACGTGGCCAAAACAGGACATTAGAGAATGAAAGCCTTTCAGTATGCACGTGGCCAAAACACGGCATTAGAGAATGAAAGCCTTTCAGTATGCACGTGGCCAAAACAGGGCATTAGAGAATGAAAGCCTTTCAGTATGCACGTGGCCAAAACACGTCATTAGAGAATGAAAGCCTTTCAGTATGCACGTGGCCAAAACAGGACATTAGAGAATGAAAGCCTTTCAGTATGCACACCATACGAATTTGTATTGAACATTAATCCAGAGAAAAAATGTAGATACAAAATATCACTGTTATGAACACAGTTGCACACATGGAAAATTGAGAGGGCCGATAAGATATTGTCATTGTAATAGCTTGTTAATAAATGACTTAACATAGTTAACAATATGAAAATGATGTTTACTAAATTTCCCACACGCTGAGAAAAAGGTAGAATCAAAGACTTCAAGCTGGTTGATAAGATCTTGAACATCTTCAACGGAAAAGTGAACCACATTGACGATCGTGCCATCGTTTTGACAAATAAGCTTATTTCTATATTCATTTTTATAATGTACTTTCTGTACATATCATAATTTGGCACACTATGCTGGCATGCAACACCACTAGAAACGCTAACATCAACATCCATTTCTATTTTATCTTATGTTTGGACAATATAAGTATATTGACACAATATTTACAATTTATGTTGGTTCAAAATATCCAACTACATCAGCCATGTTTCTGATATTTTAGTTACAAATGGATGCGTGACCATATGACAATAAATTGGGATTTATCTCAGACATACACACTTATCAAACATTTACTCAGAAACATCAAAGATAAAACTAGAATTGAACATATCTAGAGCAAACAGTACTTAACAAGAGATAAGTGGTGAAGATATCTTAATTAAAACGAGATCGAAACGAGGCCTGGAATCAAAGATAAGACATCCTAATTTTATGTAAATTCTACAGATGCCGATATTTCCAAGAAATCATATATAATCTACGTAAATCTTACAGCTGCTGACATTTCCAAGAAAACATATATACCATATGTAAACACTACAGCAGGGGTGTCCAAAGTCCGGCCCGCGAGCCAATGACAGCCCGCGGTAAGATTTAATACGGCCCACAGCTTCGGTCATCTAATGTATTTTTATGGCCCGCTAGCAGGCGAACCCTTCTCCGCTCATTTCTGCCATGGCGACTGAAAAGAAAATAAGGAAAGTTGACAGTGATAGCCGCCGCTTTCAGGAGAGATGGGAATTACAGTACATTTTCACTGAAAATCGCGGCACTTGTGTTTGTCTCATTTGTAACGAGACGGTTTCCTTGTTTAAGAATTTCAACGTAAAGAGACACTACCAGACTAAACATGCTAACACATGCGTCAAGTTAACAGGGAGTGACAGCGCTGAAAAAGAGAAGCAACTCCAAGCTGCTCTGGCATCACAACAGCGATTTCTGAAAGATCTTTTAAAAGACAAAAGCAAAATTCATTTGTTTTAAACTTTAATGATAACAGAAAACTTTGCATTAGTTATACCTCCTTTTTAAAATGACCATGAGGCAAAGATATTTATCTAACTCATGGAAATTTAAGGTATTACATACAGTTCAATGTTGTCTGACTCTCCAGATATGAATGAAAGGCAGAATTGTGTTTTTAGAGTTGTTCATGTCTGCCTGAGTGGCTTATATTTAGTTACATTGCCATTTGAAAAATAAAGATAATTGTGACAATGAAAATTGTTTTATTTATTTATTATTTATTTGTTGCCTTTTTTTAAAAAATTTTTATTGTTCTATAACAGTGTATATTTGCATGAAACTTTGTTGGTTAAAAAAACATCAGAAGGAACTATTGGTCCCCGGGCATCTTCATTTTATCAAATCTGGCCCTCTTTGCAAAATGTTTGGACACCCCTGCACTACAGGTACTAATATTTCCAAGAAATCCTATATAACATATGTAAATTCTAGAGATGGGAATATTTCCAAAAATCCGATATAATCTATGTAAATATTACAGCCATTAATATTTCGAAAGTATTATCAGATGTAGTATGTTTGCCCTGTGACATCATCGATAAGTAAATTATTCCAATTGTTACGTATATTTGATTTAGTTTATATTTGATTAAATTTGTGTTTGAATTGATTTTATTGTTTGTGGGTTTTTTAATCTTTTTATTTTCTTTACATATCAATGTAATATAAGTAGGAATTTGATATTTTCCAGAAAATTCAGTTTCACCTGAATTTTTCCAAAACAAACCGAACAATAGAAACACATTTTTCTATTTTTGGCTTTGTTCCTGGCCTTCATTGAGGGTCAAGTAAACAACTTTTATTTGTGGAGTAAAATGATTCGTTCTTATCAATGACATACAGAGGCTAAGTGATTTTTATATGTAAACAAGATCACGTGATTCTCTATTTCGCAATTAGAAATTTCCAAACAGCGAAATACTTAGTGTTAACAGTGATTTTTTAGAGATGGAAAGAGATCTCAGAGGTTTGGGGCTTTTAAACACTTGGTGTCAAGTTGTTTCCTTCTGTTGAGACCAGTTTTCAAGTTTTGAGTGTTTGAATTTTATTTTACGTTTTCGGATTCTAAACGATTAATTCGTTTCTCTGGAGCTATTGTGTGCTCATACATAATTCTTGAACAAAGGCATTTTTAAAAAATATTTATTTGGAATTTTCATGACCGGAGGATTGATTGCGTTTCTACAAGGAACTTTAGACTTCAAGACAGTACAACTTAAAGCATACGTCATCGCAGTCCATCTTGGATTCTTCGTCGGGACTCGAACTTGAAATAATTAGAACATTTCACTATTAGGACATCTAAAATTTTATTCGTGGATTATTCTTGGATTATTTTTGAACTTGATTCTGGAAATCGTAAGTTATTTTTTCTTCTTCATTTTTTACAGTATTATTCCAAGGAAATAAATAATTTGTTATTTATTTCAAAGCTTTTTGTTTTCAGTCTTTCTTGTGTTACTGTTTATTGAGGCCTAAATAAGTAACATAAGACAATTCACAATGTATACGTATTGCCTGAAAGATGACAACATGGTATCATAAGGACTTGGATACTTACATTTTGTTTTTTCATTAGCGTTACATATATTTGCGTCTCCAAATTGATATTTCAACAAAAAGTAATAATGTAGCATGAATGTGGATCTCCAAAAAATCACATCTTCAGTACAATCAGGAAAAAAAGTATTGCAAATAAAAGACTACACAGTTTGTTGAACACGGAATACCAGTTAACTTCGAAATATTAAAATAACTCTGCTCTTTTTATCCCTGCACACTATACGAGACTGCGTCATTAATAGTACCAATGTAATAAGCACCTAATATTAAGGAAAGATATCTCTTGATTGACAATTGGAAAATATTGACTACATCACGAACATATTAATACAGAATCCGTTGCTAAATTGGTAGATGATAAGTACAGAAATATAATAGGATTTCTCTATGATTAAATCACTGAGTAAATAGTCATACATATAGCAGCATATACAGCTTTACTGAATCTCCATTATGAATTTCCCATAATGAGCTTAGAAGCTGTTTTGATATTATGCAAATAAAATTGATACAGTGATGCAGAAACTTTTAAAATGAACCATTACAGCATAATTTATTCCATGATCTTCCAGCTGATTCTACCGTTTACAGAATTCAATAACTAACTACAGTTTACAGAAGTCACTATTTTATACCTGAACAGATTAAAAGATACAAGAAGTGCTGATATGTGATATTTTTATTCCAAACATTGCGTGTGGCGTGATTTGGGAATTGCATACGATTAGAAATTGCATGCCTTAAATTAGCATATATGGCGTAAGTTCACAAAGCTTCACCGTTAACTGAATATTTCTCTTTTATATATTTCTGGTGAGTTTCATTAGGGTTGTGTGACATTTTCAACTTAGCGGTAGAATAAGCATAAAAACCTATGTTATTTTAACCCAAACAAGAAATGTTGTTAGCAGAAGTTAAACGAAATAAAATCAGATAGTGTTGTCATAATGCTCTAAACTCATAAAAATGGTATCGAGAGTGTTATTTATACGTACTTTAACTGTTTGTTAGATCTGAATTTTTTTAATTCCATTCCGTGCTATTGAAATATAATATTGTTTATTAGATTTTGCATTGTCTATAATTGAAACATTGTAACTAGTTGCAGCCTTCAAAATCATTGACAGTTTTGGTAAACAACTTGTTTTAATTGTCTTATTATCTTTCTCAGAGTAAGAAGCAATAAGCTGAGTCAATGTCATACCTGGACTACGTGTCATTAAGTATATGTCAATAGTTAAAAAGCTTCTATTTTCAGAAGGATGAACTTTTGACCCACATCCGGGAATCTGTTTTTAGTCTTAATTATGTGTTTAACTGATGTTCTGTTAAAAGTTACATCAGTCGTGCTTTAACATCTGACATGTTAAGTTGTATTATGTTGTGACCAGTTTGGACTGAATTATGTTTCTTCAAATTATTGAATTCATTTGACTGATTTCCCTAGAAATACAAAAGTGCTCTGATAATTCTTTGACAAAGACATTTACTGGAATGTATACGGAATTTAAAAACTGGAATAATATTTTCTGTGTTTCAGCAAGAGACTGTTGACACAATAATACAAGATTGACTATTACTGACGTCATCGCCTTCCATCTTGAATTTTTTGGAATTTGAACTGTGATTCACTTCAAACTTTTCATAGATATGACTTGTGTTTTTAATTCTTTGATTATGCTTGAATTTAATTCGTAAAAGTTTATTATTTGCATTTGTAATATTGTATTTTAAGGAAATAAATTATCTGTTAAATTGTACAAAGCCTCTTTTTCTTCACTTTTTTGTTACTTATGTTAAGAGTATATGTTCGTAACAAATGACATCTAGCCTCGATGAAACCTATACTTGTTTTCGAATAGTTTAAGAATTTTCAATATCAGCAACCCGTTCTATATCTTCATAAATATTTTCTCGAAAATAACAGAACCACGAGCCGAGATTGTGACGACAATGATTCACATTTGTTTTACAAAATTGAGGATGTAACGTAATTGACCAAATTTATACGAAAATGGTAGGAACGAATGCATGCAAATAGTCTGAAGTGAATGATTCTCCGTTTTATACCTAGCTGATAGGAACGCATGCCAAGAGTGTGAAGTGAAGGTTTCGCCGTTTTGTATACGAAAATGATTTGAACATTTGCCAAGAGTGTGACATGACGATTTACCGTTTCCTTCCGGCGTAGATATAAAGTCGGCAGTACGTTTTGCGTCATCAGGTAATATTACTTCGTAGCAGTTACTTTGAACAATATATACTCCAAGAAAAAAAACATAAGATGCAAAATATAGAGAAGCAATAATATTAACAATGAGCATCTCGCAACGAGAACAATTTACTGGTAATCCTATTGTATAAGAACATATAAATGACTGGATAAGTATCACAATATATCTATAAAACTAATATAAAGTTTAATGTTATATCAAGAGCTAACGACATGTGTGACAATATTTTGAGTGGTTTCAGTATCGTATAAACAGAGGTATGCCAATGATCACATGAATACTGTCAGAAAATGAACTATGTTATTTATCATTTAACTAAGATGAAAATATCTTGCTCGCTTAGATGAATCGATGGATATGATTGTGATTTTGGACGGCCTGAACGTTTATATTGTCCTTAAACGGGTTGTTTGCTAACTATCTCACATTCTGTCGTGTTATCATAATGTTGTAAATAAATCAGTTAAGCGTAAAAGTGATTTTTATCACATAATGACTCCTGAATGTAGCAAATTATCTTTTGGACGGATGTTTATGTCAGAAAATATGAAGAAAGGCAGAACATACATAATGTAGAATTAGCTTCCTCAAGTTTTCAGGAATATGATCAGACTGGCGATATTCCAGATGGTCCTGTTAAATTCTAGATAGGTCGATGAAATTGTAACCAATAACTGTATTACAGAGAAAAATCATTGCACCAAAATGTTGATTTTAATAGTTCCATTTTTTAAAATTATTACTGGTCAAAGAGACACATTATTACCTTTATGTTTTCCAAAATTAAGACTTTCCACCTAGTTTGTTGATTTTACGCATGTTTAAACTGATAGAAATTTTTATCTCTGAGGTTTGGGTCCTCATTTAACTCAGACAAGAGAAATTTTGTTTCTTTTTGATCAAGATTACATGAAAAATGTATATGTCACTTTCTTGTTTAGGACGTAGGAGCTGAAACAAGACTTTTTATACGGATTTTAACTATAGTTATGTTGAGTACGTGATATGTCGTTATTAATTCAGGCTATGCAACGTACTTGTCACTAGTGAGACATTTGTATGTACAGAGCATCAAGAATTTGTTTTAATGACTAAATTTGTTTATGGTTTATATTAACAATTGTACACTTGTAAACCAATTCTTCAAGGCTTTTGAGTTGTGCACCTACTATGACCAGTGCGTTACAAACACCTTCTTCAAGTGTAGGCCACAACACAAAGTGTCCTGGAAACACCCCAGGTCTCATCACTCGCACCAGCTCGAACTGGTCATCACCAAGTGTTCTGCCTTGAAAAGAGTCCTCTCCAGCAGAAGCTACCACAGTGCAGACTGCGACAACGACCACGCCCTCGTGATTCGCAGGGTGCGCTTACAGCCTCTCACACAACATCACTCAAAACCAAAAGGTCGCACTCGCATCAACACTGCACAGATTTCGGTCTCCTCCACGGTGGAGGAGTATGTGTCCGCCCTCAACCAGGCTCTCAAGGACCTTCTAGAGCGCGATGCCACAGCCAAGTGGAACACCTTGAAGGGTGCCATCTACATCACAGCCATGTCCACGTTTGGCAAGAAGGAGCGGACCAGCCAGGACTGGTTAAACGTTCACCTTTCAAAGATGGAACAAACAATCGAGAACAAACTAAAAGTATTCATAGCTAACAAAAAATGCCACAATGAACGGACGCTTTCTTCCCTCAGAAGTGTCCGAAGCATCACCAAATGCATCGCTAGACAGTGCACAAACGAGTATTGGCAACAATTGTGTGAAGCAATCCAGGACAGTGCCGAGTTTGTAAACATCCAAGGAATAAAAGGTGGCATCAAGAAGGCTCTATTCCCATAAATGAAAGGGGTCGCCCCCCACCTTCGAAATCTCTGACCGGAGAGAAGATTACAGACCGTGAGCAACAGTTTGCCAGATGGATGGAACACTACTCAGAGCTATACTCCCGAGAAATGTCAGTCACCGTTACGGCCCTTAGCAGCATACAGAAACTGTCCACAATGATGAAACTCGACAAAGTACCCACCTTAGAGGAGCTCAGCAAAGCCATCGACTCCCTCCCAAACGACAAAGCACCAGGTAGCGACAGCATCCCATCTGAACATATCAAGCGTGCAAACCGACATTGCTTCAGCCACTGCATGAGCTACTCTTCCTCTGATGGGAGGAAGGAACAGTCCTGCAAGACATGCGCGACGCCATCATTTTGATCCTTTACAAAAATCAAGAGCGACTGCAGTGACTATAACAATTACAGCAGGATCCCGCTATTGAGCAACATTGGCAAAGTGTATGCCCACGTCATCCTCAACAGGTTTCAACTGCTGCAGGACCATGTTTACCCGAAATCTCAGAGCGGCATCAGAGCAGGCAGGTCGACAACATACATGATCTTCTCCCTCCGACAACTCCAAGTGAAGAGCTGAGAGCAAGGTTAGCCACCCTACATGATGTTCATTGATCTCACTAAAGCCTTCGACCTGGTCAACAGGAACTTCCTATTTTAACTTCTCAGTTAGATCGGCCGCCTCCACCCCCCCAAAAAAAAAAAACAAAAAAACAAATAATCCGCTGGATGATGGTCGCTTTCCTTGCCGATATTAGGGGAACATTCATGTACAATGAATCCTCCTCAGATGCTTCCCCATCAATAGCGGCGTGAAGAAGGTCTGCGCGCTGACGCCGTCCCTTTTTCAGGATCTTCTTCTCTCTGCTCCTTTCCTAAGACTTCGACTGGTCCACTGATGGTGTATATCTGCACACCAGGTACGGTGGTAAGCTGTTCAACCTGGCACGACTGCGCTGGAAGACCAAAGTGAGGTTGGTGCACATCAGGGAGATACTCTTTGCGAATGACGCGGCTCTTGTGACCAACACCGAGGATGCTGTCAACAGACTTGGAGACCGTTTCGCTGATACCTGTAAGCATTTCGGGTTCACCATCAGTATGAACAAGACAAATGTCAGCTTGCAAGATGCCACCACTGCACCTTTCATCAAAACTGACGGTGTCACCCTGAAATCAGTCAACAACTTTACTTACCTGGGATCAAACATCAGCAACACTTTAAAACTGGAAAAACGGCTCGAAAAGGCAGGTACCATCATGGTACGACTAACGAAGATGGTGTGGGAAAACAACGCGCTGACAGAGCACACCAGGATCCAAGTCTACCAGGACTGCGTTTCAGCACCCTCCTATATGGAAATGAGACCTGTATCACCTATATGAGTCAAGATCGTCGGCTCAACACCGTCCATATACGGTGCCTAAAACCCATCCTGAAAATCAGCTGGCAAGAAGGCGTCCCACACAGCGAGATCCTGCAGTGAGCAAGTATGCTGAGCATGTACTTCCTATTGAGCGAACAAAGCCTTCGATGGCTGGGACACGTCCGACGCATAGAGGATGGGAGGCTGCGAAACTTCCTATATGGACAGCTTGCCACTGGCACCATAAGACTCGGCCACCCTCACACCATGTCGAGGGTGTGTGCAAGAGGGACATAAAGGCATGCGACACTTCACCCTACGGCTGGGATGTGCATGCCGAGGACAGAAGAGCCTGGACACATAAGGTCCGAAATGCAATGGCAGTCGCTGACGTAAGAAGAGGCCAGCAGGCTGCAAAGAAACGTGAGAACGAATAATCGGCAGCAACAACCGCAACTCAGAATTCCTAGTACGTCTGCACCACCTGCAACAGGGACTGTCACTCGCGGATTGGCATGCACAGCCACAGCAGACATCGCCAAATTCCCAGAGTCAGACGACAATGCAAGGGTGCTACTCGCATGGTATTTTGAGACTGACCCGCAAATGATGATGATTTTGCAAAGAAATAATCGTTCTTTGTTACAATAAAATGACAGTATTACAGATACTATTCTTTACAGATATATTATAATCTTTCTTTGTTACAATGACATGGCTCTAATGCAGATACAAATCCTTAATGACATATGATTATTATTCTTTGTTACAGGAAATTTTCAGCAACTGCATATACAAGTGATTAGGGACATATAATAAGCACTCCTTGTTACAGTAAAATGGCAACTAGTGCGGACACAAATCCATATAGACATAATAATCGTTCATTGTTATAACAAAAATGCACATACAAATCTTTAGAGACATAATAATCGTTCTGTGTTAAAGAAAATGGCAACAAAATGCAGATACAAATCGTTAGAGACATAGAACAATCGTTCATTGTTACAGTAAAATGGCACCAATGCGGATAAGATTCCTTAAAAATCTATAAGTATTGTTCTATGTTATAGGAAAATCACAACTAATGCAGATATACATTCTTAGAGACATAAAATTATTGTTTTCTGTTACAGCAAAATGGCAACTATTGCAGATACAAATCCTTAGTCATATAATAATCGTTCTTTTTTAAGGAAAATGGCAACTAATGCACATACAAATCCTTAGAGACATAGAACACTCGTTCCTTGGTACAGTAAAATGGCACTAAAGCAGATACAAATTATTAGAGATATATAAATATTGTTCTTTGTTACAATAAAATCGCACCAATGCGGATAAAATTCCTTAGAAATCTATAAGCATTGTTAAATGTTACAGTAAAATGGCAACTAATGCAGCTACAGATCCTGAGAGACAAAAAAATATTGTTCTTAGTTATCAACAAATGGCAAGTAATGCAGATACAGATTCTTAGAGACATATAAATAACTTGCTTTGCTATAGTAAAATGGCACTAATGCAGATACAAATCATTAGAGATGTATAATTAATGTTCTTTGTTACAGCCAAAATGGCACTTTTACAGATACAAATCCTTAGATACATATGACTAATATTTGTTACTACAGTAAAGCGTCACTAATGCAGATACAAATCATTAGAGGCATATAACTTTCTTTGTTACAGTAAAGTGGCACTAAATCAGTTTAAAATCCTTAGAGACATATAATTATTGTTATTTAATACAGTAAAATAGCAGTAATTCAGATAAAAATTCTCGGAAACATATTTATTGTTCTTTTTGCATCTTATCTCATCGTATTTTCTCTCAACTCGTATGATTATTGTTATTTTTTACAGTAAAATGGCAACTAATGCAGATACAAATCTTTAGACACATATAATAATCGTTCTTTGTTACAATAAAATGGCACTAATGCAGATACAAAATCCTTAGAGACATCTAATTATTGTTCTTTGTTACAGGTAAATTGCAACTAATGCAGATAGAAGTGATAAGGGACATATAATAATCGTTCCTTTTTACAGTAAAATGGCAATTAGCGCGGACACAAATCTATATAGACATAATAATCGTTCATTGTTACAATACAATGCAGATATAAATCCTTAGAGACATATAATTATTGTTTTTTGTTACAGCAAAATGGCAACTAATGCAGATACAAACCCTTAGATACATAGAACAATCGTTCTTTGTTACAGTAAAATGGCACTAATGCAGATACAAATACTTCGAGACATAATTATTGTTCTTTGTTACAATAAATGGGCACCGATGCATCTAAAAATATTAGAAATGAATAAGTATTGTTCTGTTACAGTAAAATGACAACTAATGCAAATACAATCCTTAGAGACATCAAATTTTTCTTAGTTACCAAAAATTGGCAACTAATGCAGATACAAATTCTTAGAGACATATACTTACCTTTCTTTGCTATAGTAAAATGGCACTAATGTATATACAGATCATTAGAGACGTATAACTATTGTTCTTTGTTACAATCGAAATGGCACTTTTACAGAAACAAATCCTTTGATACATATAATTAATTTTTGTTACTACAATAAAGTTTCACTAAGGCAGATAAAAATCATTTGAGGCATATAACATCCCGTGTTATAGTAAAATGGCACTAAAGCAGTTAAAAATCCTTAGAAACATGTAATTATTGTTCTTTGATACGGTAAAATGGCAATAATTCAGATAAAGCTTCCTAGAGACATATATGTTGTTCTTTGTTACAGTAAAATGGCATCTTATGCAGACATAAATCATTCTATACATATAATACTCGTTCTCTGTCATAGTAAAATGGCAGTATTGCAGATACAAATCCTTAGAGACATACCTTTTGTCCTTTGTTGCAGTAAATTGGCAACTAATGCAGATACAAATCCTTAGATACATTTAATTATATATCTTAGCTACAGTAAAGTGGTATTAATGCAGTTAAAAAGCTCAGACATATAATTATTGTTCTTTGTTACAGTAACATGATACTTTCACAGACACAAAACCCTAGAGACATATAATAAATTTTCGTGGTTACAGTGAAATGGCACTAATGCAGATACAAATTCTCAAACATATGTAATTCTCTTTATTTGTTACACCAAAACGGCAACTAATGCAGATACAAATCTTTAGAGACGAATACGTATCGTTCTTTTTTAACAGTAAAATGGCATCTAATGCAAACAAATCCTGAGAGACATATAAGCATTGTTGTTGGTTAAGGACAAAATAGAAACTAATATAGTTACAAATACTTAGAGACGTATCATAATCGCCATTTGTTATAGTAAGATGGCCCTAATGCAGACAAAAATCCTTAGAGACATATGACTAATGTTCTTTCTTACAGTAAAATGGCAATATTGCTGATAGAAATCATTGGAGAATATCATTATTTTTGTTTGTTACAGTAAAATGTCACCTAATGCAGCTACAAATCCGGAGAGACATATTACAATCGTTCTTTGTTACGGTAAAATGTCACTTATATATATATGAATCCTTTGTGAAGCACAATTATTGTTCATTGTTACAGCAAAATTGCAACTAATGCAGATTCAAATCCTTAGTGACATATAATAATCGTTGGTAATGTAAAATGGCACTAAAGCAAATACAAATCCTTTGAAACTTATAATGTTTATTCTTTGTAACAGAAAATTGGTAACTAATACAGATACAAATCCTTAGAGACGTATAATTAGCATTCTTTGTTACAGGAAAATGGCATCTAATGCAGATACAAATCCTTAGAGACATATAATAATCGTTCGTGTTTTTACAGTACAATGGCAACTACTTCAGATACAAATCCTTAAAGACTTTGAATTATCGTTCTTTCTTACAGAAAACTAGCAACTAATGCAGACATAAATCCTTCGAGAGGTATAATTATCGTTCTTTGTTGTAGGAAAATGACAGCTAATGCAAATACAAATCCTTCGAGAGGTATAATTATCGTTCTTTGTTGTAGGAAAATGACAACTAATGCAAATACAAATCCTTAGAGAGGTATAATTATCGTTCTTTGTTGTAGGAAAATGACAACTAATGCAAATACAAATCCTTCGAGAGGTATAATTATCGTTCTTTGTTGTAGGAAAATGACAACTAACGCAAATACAAATCCTTCGAGAGGTATAATTATCGTTCTTTGTTGTAGGAAAATGACAACTAATGCAGATACAAGTCCTTGAGACATAAAATAAGTGTTCTTTGTTACAGAAAATGGCAATGAATGCAGATACAAATCCTTATAAACCTATAATAATCGTTCTTTGTTACAGGACAATGGCAAATAATGCAGATACAAATCCCGAGACATATAAGTATCGTTCTTTGTTACAGTAAAATGGCACTAATGTAGATGAAAATCCTTAGAGACATACAATTATCGTTCTTTGACACAGTAAAATGGTACTAATGCAGAAACAAATTCTTAGATATATTAATCTTTCTTTGTTATAGTAATATGGCACTAATGCAGAGACAAATTATTACATACATATAAATATTGTTCTTTTTTTAACAGTAAAATGGTATCTAATGAAGATACAAGTCCTTAGACACATACAATTATTTTCTTTGTTATAGTAAACTGGCACTAAGACAGATACAAATCCTATTCGACATATAATTATCTTTTTTTTTTTACAGTAAAACGCACTAACGCAGATTCACATCATTATAGACTTATCATTTTCACAGCACTTATTTTCAAACTGTCTGTGCATATTTTGTTACAAAATGTAAAAATGTTTAGTTATGAAATCAAAATGTCGCTATTTCATAAAAACAGATTGGGTTCAAGCTACTTCTCTAACCAGACATCATGTGCTTAGTTAGATGCAAAATCTAAGCACTGTTGATTAGTAATGTCTATAATTAATTTTATCTACAAGATTACCATTTCACTATTAACAGGGAACAATTATTACTTTTCAGAGTCTTTGAACATCCATCTTTATATATATTTTTAAAGTAGTAAGTATTGTATATTTTTACGGTCACAATTTAGCAAATTATAAAAGAATATCATAACAGTTAACGTTGGTTCATAGGCTTACACAGAAGGAGCATTGCTACTACAACCTTAAGAAATAGCCATACTTTAAACTATAAAGAGTTAAAATGAAAATGTGTTTCTCTCATTATGACTTTGACAAAAGACATTGAATCTTTTTTCATGACATCATATCATCTCATTGCATCATATTTCATCCTAGCTCATGCCATCTCATTTCAACGTATTTCATCTCAGCTCATGTCATCTTATCTCATCGTATTTCGTCTGAACTCATAAGAATAATGTTTTTTGTTACAGTTAAATGGCACCTAATGCAGATACAAATATTTAGACACATATAAGAATCGATTTTTGTTACAAGAAAATGACAACTAATGCAGATACATATCCTTAGAAACATATAACTATCATTCCTTGCTATAGTTAAATGGCACTAATGTAGACACAAACCGTTAGAGATGTATAAATATTGTTTTTTGGTTACCGTAAAATGCAACCTAAGACAGATACTAATCCTTAGAGACATATAAGAATCATTCTTTGTTAGAGTACAAAATGCACTAATACAGATACAAATCGTAAGAGACATAATTATTGTTCATTGGTTACAGTAAAATGGCAACTAATGTAGATGCAAATCCTTAGAGACAAATAAGTATTGTTCTTTTGTTACAGTAAGATTGTAACTAATGCAGATACGAATCCTTAGACACATATAATTTTGTTTCTTCGTTATAGTAAAATGGCACTAATGCAGATACAAATCCTTAGAGACATCTAAGTATCGTTCTTTGCTACAGCAAAATAGTAACTAATGCAGATACAAATCCTTACAGGCATATAATTATTGTTCATTTTTACAGTAAAATTGTAACTAATGCAGATACAAATCCTTAACACCATATAATTATTGTTCTTTTTTTAACAGTAAAATGGTAACTAATGCAGATACAAATCCTTCGAACCATATAAGTATTGTTCTTGTTACAGTAACATGGTAACTGATGCATATACAAATCCTTAGACACATATAATTATTTTTCCTGGTTTTAGTAAAATGGCACTATTGCAGATACAAATTCTTAGAAAACATATAATTATTGTTCTTTGTACAGTAAAATAGTAACTAATGCAGATATAAATCCTTAGACACATATAATTTTTTCCTGTTTATAGTAAATGGTCACTAATGCAGACACAAATCATTACAGACTTATCATTTTTACAGCACTTATTTTCAAACTGTCTGTGCATATTTTGTTACAAAATGTAAAAATGTTTAGTTATGAAATCAAAATGTTGCTATTTCATAAAACCAGATTTGGTTCAAGCTACTTCTCTAACCAGATATAATGTGCTTAGTTAGATACAAAACCTAAGAACTGTTGATTAGTGATGTCTATAATTAATTTTATCTACAAGATTACCATTTCACTATTAACAGGGAACAATTGTTACTTTGCAAAAGAGTCTTTGAACATCCATCTTTAATTATAGTTTTAATGTAGCATGCATTGCATATTTTTACGGTCAGATCCGAGCAAATTATAAAAGGATATCATAACAGTTTACGTTCGTTAATAAGCTTACAAAGAAGGAGCAGCGCTACTATAACCTAAATAAATAACCGTATTTTAAACTCTAAAGAGTTTAATTGAAAACGTGTTTTTCTCTTTATGACTTTGTTATAAGGACACTGCATCTTATTTCATGTTATCATAGCTTCTCATCTCATCGTATTTCATTTCAACTCATATCATCTCATCCCAAATCATCTCAGCTCATATCATCTTATCTTATCTTAGTCCTTCTCCAAATGCGTCAGGTTTGCGAGTTCGAACCCAGGCCGTGTCGTAGCAAAGATATGTAAAAATGGTGATAGCATCTGCCTCGCTTGGCGCTCAACAATAGAAATTAGAGTTAGGACTGGCCGGCCTGATGTTAGGGTAATGTTACTGCGTGGAATATGATGATACATATCTTCGGCATGATGCCCAAGTGCTTGACATCACTATAAACTGTCACGCAGCTGACATTGCAGCGATATGATTGAAAAAATTGTTAAAGCTGCGTTAGGAATCCATATCACACAGACACATACCATCTCATCTCGTTTCAGCCCATCTATTCCATGTCTGATTATCATGCGTCGCACGCACGATATTTTTTGCTTGCTTGTCTGGTCTTATCAACAAAATAAACATGAAGTCCTTGATTAATTTCTAGTGAATTTTATTTGCATTCATAATATTTTGAGAACCTTGGAAACAACTGTTTCGAAATAGACTGGGCATTGACATTTTAATTAGCACTGCATGAAAATTTGTACTGGCATGAAATTAAGCTTTTGATTTTTATGCGTTTTTTGACAGGAACAACAAACAGCTGCATCGGTAAACTAATTTTTCGGAATATGAAAATGACTTGAATTGTAATTCAGGTCGAGGTGATCATACACGTAGTTGATTGAAAAAACAAAGATATTTATCCAAAACAGGTACACGATATGGTAATTTAAGAACAAAATGTGATCAAATTTTCTTAGATCGGATCTCGACCATACATTTCTGTTAGCTCAAGTCACTATAATCAAGCAAATTAATAGCAAAACTTATGCCATAACTGGCCGTGATATAATTTTTTTTTAACTCACTGAAATAAAAATTTGCCATTTAGTCGAGTTAATTTAGAATTAATCGAAATGTGACGAATAAATGCATTGATAAGAAACAAATAGTGTTACCAAATGTACTGATAACAAATAAAAAGTGTTACCAAATTTGCTAATAAAAAAATCAAATAGTGTTACCAAATTTACTTATAAAAGTGTTACCAAATTTACTGATAAAAAAATGTGTTACAAAATTTACTGATAAAAAAGCAAATAGTGTTACCAAATTTAATAATAAAATACTAACAGTGTAGCCACATTTGCTTATAAAAGACAAACAGTTTTACCAAATGTGCTGATAAACTACAAATAGTGTTACCAAATTCACAGGTAAAATCAGTTACCAAATTTACTGATAACAAGCAAATAGTGTTTCCAAATTTAATTGATAAAAAACAAAGTGTTACCAAATTTACTGACAAAACAGTGTTACCAAACTTATTGATAAAAACAAATAGTGTTACCAAATTAACTGAAAAAAGCAAACAGTGTTACCAAATTTACTGATAAAAGCAGTTACCAAATTTATTAATAAAACCCAAACATTATTTACAAATTTACTGATAAAAAACAATGTTAAATTTGATGAAAAAACAACAGTGTAGCCAAATTTAATGATAAAAAACAAATAGTGTTAACAAATTTACTGATAAAAAACAGTGTTACCACGTTTACTGATAAAACCCAAACAGTGTTTACAAATTTACTGATAAAAAACAGTGTTACCACATTTACTGATAAAACCCAAACAGTGTCTACAAATTTACTGATAAAAAACAGCGTTAACGAATTTGATGAAAAATCCAACAGTGTAGGCAAATTTAATGATAAAAAACGAATAGTGTTAACAAATTTACTGATAAAAAACAGTGTTACCACATTTACTGATAAAACCCAAATAGTATTTACAAATTTACTGATAAAAAACAGTGTTTCAAATTAATGATAAAAGTCAAACAGTGTTACCAAATTTACTGATAAAAAACAAATAGTGTTACCAAATTTACTGATAAAAAATCAAATTATGTCACAAAATTTACTGATACAAACCAATGTTTTACCAAATTTACTGATGAAAGAACAGTGTTACCAAATTTGCTGATAAAAACAGTGTTCCCGAATTACTGATAAAAAACAATATTACCATATTTACTGTTAAAAAAAGCAGTGAATGTTACAAAATTTACTGATGAAAAAGCAAATAGTGTTACCAAATTTACTGACTAAACACAATGTTACCAAATTTGCTTATAATGAAAATGTTATCAAATTTGCTAATAAAAACAAACAGTGTTACCAGATTTTCCGATAAAAAAAAAATAATACAGCAGAGGAACATTTACTGAAATCGCCATTATGAAAATAGCCGCAATTAGCATAAGACTCATTTTAGCAAAGGGAGGTAACTGTCGTAACTAAAAAGTTTAAACGTTCCTTTTCGTACATTCCAGAGAGCTCACACTAATTTATTTTTCAAGGTAGCTGATTCTTCATTTGTGCCATTAACCAAACTGTTACATTCTTAAAGTGTACGAAATCGCCTATGGATATGCAGTGAAGCAATATCTGGTAGAAAAGAATCAAATGAGTCAGGGGAACGAATAAACCAGTATCTGGTAGAAAGGAATCAATTGAGTCAGAGAAACGAATAAACCAGTACCCAGCAGAAAAAGAATGAACTGAGTCAGGGGAACGAATAAACCATTATCCGCTAGAAATGAATCAACTTAGTCAGGGGAATGAATAAACCAGAATCCGGTAAAAACGTATTGTCTCAGTGGATGCTGAGTCAAGCCCAGTCAGTTACTAATTCAGAAGGGTGATGATGCTCTTCTACCTTGACAGTTGGTTAATTGTCAACTAAGAATCAGCTGTGGTCCATTGTAGGATGGTATGACACCTGTATTTGTCATATGTGAGAGGGGCTTCGCTTTGAGGAGTGACAATCGAACGGTTGTTGTTGTTGTTGTTGTTATAGGGTTTAACGCTATTTTTCAGCACAAGATAGGCTATTCATGGCGGCCAGTATTAATGGTGGAGGAAGAACCGGGAAAACCCCGGAAAGAACCACCGACCCACGAGAAGCTACCGGCAAGCTTTCTCACATATGCACGTTTGCCGAGCCCGAGACTCGAACCCACGCAGACAGAGGTGAGATGGCAGTGATCCGTGACGGAGAGCGCTTTAGATCACTCGGCCACTCGGGGCCCCCCAATCGAACGGTAACACCCTAAGAATTTGACATCTTGATAGAAACAAAGGTCACTCAGGGATCACGGTTAAAATTAACAAGTCGCCACAATCGTTCCTGTGTGATATCGTGACCAGACTTTACAGCAGTGCCTAGTAAATGGTTCCATTGTATCCCCAGATAATATACCACATCAACAACCGTATTGCTTGTGAATCACTGTACAGTTATCAGATGAACATGCATATAGTCGGACTTCGGTATTTAGAGACTGACAAAGAGATAACTTAATACAATACAAAATCTATTTATCTTAACATCAGTCCATAGTATTTCCAAACAGTTTATTTCTATGCAAAACCTGTAGATGATGAATCTTCAACTACCTTTGTAGCGAAATTTGTCTGATAATCTACATAATAGAAGTCTACGTATATTATCATTAATTTACTTTTATTACATGTCTTTCTTCTGTGACAGCATAAGGTCATTAAACGGTATGCAAGGATAAGCATATGCATTAGCGTAGACTGTGACTTCTTTCGGTAGTACGGATTGATGATGGACTAATAATAGATATACGCTTTTAAAACTAGAAACCAATCTAGTTGTATTAAGCATACTTTATATTACAAGCAGAGGGCCACGAATAAATCAGATTTACGTAGGAATCAATAATTGACCCTATGATTTTCTAATAATATTGTAGAATTAAGTATAAGTGCATTAGTTTTTCGAGATTGATTAACTTTGCTCGGGCACGAGAACATCAGCTGCTATTTCCATTTGGTTGCATTGTTTTGGTTCAATTTTTTCTACACCTTTCTTTAATGGAAGCAAAGTGGTCACTTAAAGTGGTCAACCTTGCAATAATTTAAGAATAACTTGTCATTTGTCATTACATATTGAATCTAGTACTTTAGTGCTGCCGGTCAAATGTATGTACAGTCTAATTATTTTCCTAGATGCCGACCTAATTTCGATGCTAAAATACGTCAACCATAAAGATAACAACTAAATCCACAGTTTCCATTTCAAACATGTCGCGACATCTGCCAGTTCAATTACATGACAAAAAGAGGAAGAAAAAAAAAAACTCCTGAAAGATATGTCATCAGCTTGGTCATTTTAGAAGCTGATAAACAGCAAAGAACATACCGCAATTATTTACGCCACTGATCGTTACCGCTTCAATCCAAGATACATACAGTTGAGACTGATTTAGATATGCTTAGATACATGTAATAGTAAGAGTGTTTCTCGAGGGAATTTCCTTCTTTGGAAATGAGTCTTAAATGCAGTTATAGTCTCCTTCTTATATTCTCATACTGACGTCCATATTAATAGGCATTTGCATCCGTGATATAGTTTGTAAACTATATTTGGCTTAAATATCCATGAAATATTTGGTTAATTTAAACGCTCAATCGCATTTAAAAATCCCTGATAAATATGATCACTTGCGAAATGTTACTTCTGATGTTACATCGTCTTATTTGGTGATTATTGTACACAGAATACCAAAACGTGTCTTAATTGTTCAGCCTTCTGGTGCATCATCAGTATCAAGATGTCCGTGTTTTACACTTTGTTTGTGCATGAGTGCTTAACTCTTCAAGAATTTTTACCTAAATTACTTCCTGCGCTTCGTACAAGTAAATATTAGATTAGATGCTTGCATTCTATTATTGCAGTATGTATTTATGGAAATGAAACGCATATGGTTCCGCACATTTAGAGGGTGCCAGCATACTTCAAGAGAATCCATCAGCTTTCGATCATAAACATCTTCTTTTCTCGCAGTTAGTATGGATTTAAAACTTCAACATATCTGTAAAAATACAATCATAAGCTCAAAACCATATACGTACAGCTAAGATATAATCAATCTGCGTAATTCAATATGAATTAACTGTAGTTTTTACTGGCAGCTGTTTATTTTTAAATAAATGTATTGCTTCCGTGTCATTAGACGCATACATTCAAGTAGAACTCAATATACAGCTATACATACTAAGTTGGGAGACTTTTACTGCTCATAAACTGCAGTATTACTCACACTTAAAATCATCTATGTATCTATCTGTCCATCTGTCTGTCTGTCTGTCTGTCTGTCTATCTATCTATCTATCTATCTGTCTGTCTGTCTGTCCGTCTATATGTCTATCTGTATATCTATCTATCTGTCTATCTATCTATCTATATATATACGTCCTGATCAAACGACTCTAGTTAGTCTTGAAACTCAATACCATTTCATTGGCTAGAACATCCACAACATTCTAGGTCAGACTCTTAAGCTCAGTAACCTAGGGTTCAGTGCAACCCCACTCATAACATTTGTGATCAGATCAGACTCCCGAAGTTTGATTTTGTTGCAATGAGCACCCAGAAAACACAGGTCGAACACCTGACGTTAGTTTTTAAGCAGTCACTTTGCGTATTATGCAAAGAACACATACATAATTCCTCGCCTGACTCCAAACGTTACTCCTTTAACTCAGTTACTCTAAGTGTGTGTGTATGTATGTATGTGTGTGTGTGTGTGTGCGTGCTCTCCTTTATCCTATTCAAGCAATACAGAGCCCGATAGCATGAATCTCCACAGCTTAAAACTGATAATCTAAAATCATGGAAAGATGCCCAGTAATGGACAATTTATCATCCCTTACCTCGGCTAATAGATCCTGACCGGAATCGATTAACAACTGAACACATGAAATAAAAAATAAACAGAAACCTATAAGCATGTACTACATAAGCAAACCAAATTATATTTTCTAACAATAATTCGCATCCCAAACCCATAATCTCAATTCCTATTTTTGTTGCACAAGAATTATTTAATTTAATACTGCATATATTTTAATATATTTGATTGTTTAATTAGCCCCAACACATATGTGGAATACTGTCTTAGAACAACAAACCGCTCCGGTGGCCTAGTTGTTCGAGCGTCCGCCTCGGATGTTGTGAGTTCGATCCCCGGTGGAGTCATACCAAAGACTTTTCAAATGGTACTAACACCTACCTCGCTTGGCGTTCCGCTTTAAGAGGTTAGTGTTAGGACTGGTTGGCCCTGTGTCAGGATAATGTGACTGGGTGGGGACATCATGCTATATGTCTGCGACATGATGCCTCAGTGCTAGACATTACTATAACCTGCCACACTGCAGACATCGTAGGGATATGGCAAAAAGAAAATGTTAAAGCTACATTAAAATTCCAAATCACACAAACACGCGCAAACATTTTAGAACAATATTTTACTCCTTGTAGTAGACGCCATTGGACATAAATACTTTATCCGGGATAAATCATGAATTGGACACGTAGGGAACCAATTTGCAAAGTGTGTTGGGTGAAAAATAAATTACAAATTTCATTTTTTCTATTTCTTTCAAAAGATTTGTTTAAATACTATTGTTCTCAAATATTTGACTGCTAATGTTCTGTCCGCAATGGTGGCGTGTACGGTAACGAAATATAAAATGACGGAACATTATTCTACAAACCCAAAGAGTGTCGACCATTGGTTACCAGCAGGTACTTTACTCTCCAAATTGGTCTTACCCCACCCCTCCCAGAACTTCAAACATGAATGTCTTTTATGGCATGACGTGTATTGAGTATTGTGTACTTGGCTTTTAAGATGCATGTCCGTTGGTTCCATATCTCTTTTAGAGATGGAATGGTTTTGGACAGTTCTGACATACAAGGTAGAGACAAAAGTTATACACAACCACGGTCTAACTCACTGCCATTTCCGACACCATGGTAACGCATGATTGGCTTTGCTCTGATGTAATAGATTATGGATGGCATTGAGTTACGATATACGAGAAAAACGTGCAACCTTCGATATTTAATTCGGTGTGCATCACTTCAACAAATCCCGCTACATGACTTTATCTAAGTTTTTAATTTTTTTTTATGGTTGTAAATTATATAGATTACCTTTAGTTAGATTTTTTTAGATGCTTACGTATGTGTTAACAATTACTAGTAATACTATTAATAATAAAACTCAACGATTCCTTTTGGTTAATTCCTCATTCACTGATTGGATTTTGACGGTTCTAGAAGAAATGAGTAATTTCCAGTTAGATGGGATAGGTCACTTGAATAAGAAAGTTTGAAATAAATTGAGTTGTAAGAACTTTCGAGTGGGGTATGATGCGAAATATAGTCTTAATAGAAGGTGCGTGTAACGAGAGAATCGAGCAATCAGATTCGTTCCTATTCTCGATTATCTTTTGTGCTCCTGTTATAAGTCTGTTGTAAGTCTGCAAACGTGTTTTATGTTAAACTTAGATATTATTCCAGAAGAAAATATTTTTTTGACTGTTCAGAGGAAAAAGAAAGTAATGATAATTTGGACTATAATATTATTCTGGAACTTCTGCAAGTTATTCAAAGGAGTTATGAACAACGTCCCGATTCTTGGCGGACCAGTACATATCAGGTTTTGAAATTTATAGGGACCTTTCATCTATCAGGAATTGTTTGGATTCACTTTATAATACTGCACATTTCTCTCGCAAATTCAGTTATATCTTTGATAGTTAAATCATTTGTTAAGTTCATATATATATACCACCATAGCGGTGTAATATATAGTAATTTTTCCCCATAAACAAGACGTTGCAAACACATTGCACCCTATTCATTTTTGTCTCTCTTCCACATAATAGCTTACTTTTTACAAAATGTTTAACTTTACTAATTTCTTTACAAGATCGGTTCAGTTGGCTTAATATTGCTTGCCATTTATCGGCATTGCTACGTTGATTTTTGTAAAACTAGCTATAAACCTGACCAAATAACGCGACTGAACTGCTGACAGAAACGTCCAAAGTAATGTATTTCATTTATATAGCCCGATGGATAAGCATTACATCTTTTCAAAGCAGTGCGCAGAATTGGCCGGCATATCGAGAGTCATAAAAACAAGGGGGTAGTATCCCGTATGTCCAAATTTAATATTATTATGGATATATGTATTTGTATATATGTATATATGTGATTGTGTACCATATTAAATTTACTTTGAAAACGGAGATAGTTAATAATTGTATATATATATATATATATATATATATATATATATATATATATATATATATATATATATATATACACATCCGTTTTCAAAGTAAATTAAATATGGTACACAATCACATCGCAATCATTTCTGCTCTCTGTTCACCCATCCCCTCTCACGCATAAGGAATTAAATACACACAATTATTGAGTCTGATAGAAAAAGAATGTTGGCTGGATGAAAAAATTGAAACTGAACGTACACCAAGTAACGTACCAGGATCTGGTTCGACGTTACGATATGTAAACGCCTTCCTTGGGATATATCCAGAATCGTTTTTTATTACCATGGACAAGTAAAGAAAAATATTATTTTAAGAAAAGAAAGCCGTAGTTCCATGTGTGTTTGACAAAGTTACTTTACTCACAGCTCGCCGAGTGGTCTAAATCACTCTCCGTTACGGATCACTGCCATCTCACCTCTGTCTGCGTGGTTTCGAGTCTAGGATTCGGCTAACGTGGGTATGTGAGAAAACTTGCCAGTAACTTTTCGTGGGTCGGTGGTTCTTCCCGGGGGTTTCCCGGGTTCTTCCTCCACCATTAACACTGGCCGCCATGCATAGCCTATCGTGTGCTGAAATATGGCGTTAAACCCGAAAACAACAAGAACATTACTCACAGCTCACATATTTGGATAGATTGCTCGTTGGTAATCAGCTTTCATGCAAACATATCCATGGCGATGGGACTGTGCCATACGTTATTTAGTGTTCGTTATTCTGACACTTATGTTACATTAATTTAAGGGATACAGGTGCCCAAATTTCAAAGATTAATTATCCATACGCGCGTAATTCATTACAAGCATGCTACGGCGTAGGGACGTTTGTGACATTAATTAAATATAGAACATGCTAATCTGAGTGACAGCAAAATGGCTGCATTTTTATTGACAACGTGAAGATCGTATCGAGTGATATGCAGCAGGAAAGCTCTAGCGAATGTCTTAGATGACAAGCGTAATCATTATTCCAAAACATTAAAGTCCTCAGCAAATCAATCATTGATTATTCTGTCATTATAAAGCACTTTCAACGTGAAATCTCCTTGTGGTCTGCACTGTTGAATAGACCCGATCTACCCTCCTGTATCTTGTAAGAGGCTGATAACTGAGGAAAAATTATCGTTGAAACTCTGGTTATAAAGCCGGATTCGCTCGACCGAAGTGGTGCGAGTTCTAATCCTGCCCTCAGATCAGCTACAGTGGTGTATCCTTTGACATGTCATAAAATAACCAAACAAGTCCAAATCAAGCAACTAGGTTATTTTTCCAAATGTAAAGAGAAAGTGGTAGCAGTTAGCTACTTATGGGGTCAAGTAAGGCTACTGGCATAGAAGGTCTTATATACAACTATCTCCTTTATTCCACTGAATACAAAACTGTAGAGTATTTCTCTAGCAGGGACGTAATGATACCTACAAGTAAGGTCTATATACATGGGTGGTTATCTTTCAGTTGGAAAATATAGTGTCTATGATTACCCATGGCGCGCCTATCAATTCATTTAAGATGTCAAAGCTTGTTAACCTGCATGACTTTTTATGTAAGGAAACGTACATTAATGGTTCGTTCAACACGAAAGAGTTTGAAAAATATTGATGAACCGGAATTGCTAATCACAAAGAAAATTACCAAGAAATGAAATTTACTCCAATCACGCAATCACGTGATGCTTAACCTCAAGTGAGTGTCATTTCCGCTTGATTAAAAATTAGTGTCTGGATATGATGCAGCCTTATTGGCATTCTAGTCCCATGGTGCACTGCACAGTTTAAATGTGACTAATGCTGTCATATATTTCCTACTGTAACCTTTCTTTTTTCAAATGCGTCCTGTACATGGGGTTTTCCTTTGTCCAAGTTGTTTTATGTTAAAGGCGTTTTCTTTTCATCTACATTTGGTTTTACAAAGATAGTTTCATTAATAGCCGTGCGTCGTGCTCATGGCAAATGTAGATGGGTAGACTGTTGTGGTCCGCAACACTGTAGCAACCGGCAATATGGGCGTTTTTTGGTGTCCGGCACAACATCGGCACACCCATAGGTCACACAGAGTTCACGTAATTTTCTTCGACTGATATCACAGCCTCCAAAATTCTTGATTAGACGTCTGTTGTAGGCTTTTTCAACCCTAGCACTTTAAGTACTGCGGGCATAAAAGGTTTCTCTTGGTTTCACAGTGAAATAAGGTTCCGGGACGGCTTCACTCGAAACTTGTCGCTGACTTGTAGGAAGGGCATGATCATAATTTCTAGATCTCGGAACGCGACGTGTTGGACTACCACTGTGCAAGGCTTCGGCTCCTTGTTGTGGAACACGGTATATAGTTCAGTTCTGTCTCAGTCAGCTTCGTATCATAGTCAGGCGACCTTGTCTCGCCAGTTGTTTTCGCCTGATATAAACGCTTTTGCGTCACGCATTCGTGGCATTCTTATGTAGGCAGCAGCAAGACTAGTTGTTTTATGGGCTTATTCGATTGGAAATGGTATAAGGTTTTGGTTTCCATGCCATAATTTTCGGATCCGCCGCCACCGAACAAAGATAGTATTCCATGAATATCGTGGCGACAATACATCGTTGGGTTCCATATTTATCTAAAGTGTGGTGTCTTGCTTTGTTTTAGATAATGTTATGAAAGTGTCGCTGGTTTTTCGAAACGTTCGTAGGTTTGCATGCACACATTGCTGCTCTAGTCTAGCACAATAGCCTTGTTGCCTTTCTTGCCCAGTGAATGTTGTTTTTAGTCTAGTTCAATAGCATTGTTACACTTCTTGCTCAGTGAATGTTGTTTCTAGTCTAGTACAATAGCCTTGCTACACTTTATGGCCAGTGAATGTTGTTTCTAGCCGAGCGCAATAACCTTGCTACAATTCATGGCCAGTGAATGTTGTTTCTAGTCGAACGCAATAACCTTGCTACAATTCATGGCCAGTGAATGTTGTTTCTAGTCGAGTGCAATAACCTTGTTGCACTTCATGGTCAGTGAATGTTGTTTCGAGTCGAGCGCAATAACCTTGCTACACTTCATGCCAAGTGAATGTTGTTTCTAGTCGAGTGCAATAACCTTGTTGCACTTCATGGTCAGTGAATGTTATTTCTAGTCGCTTCTCTTGGTATTTGAAATATTTTGTGACATTGCTGCCCAACATTACACACCGGTATACATTACACACCGGCATACATTACACACCACCATACATTACATACCGGCATACATTAAACACCGGCATATATAACACACCGGTGTACATTACATACCATCATACATTACACACCAGCATACATTACACACCGGCATACATTGCACACCATCATACATTACACACCAGCATTCATTACACACCAGAATACATTACACACCAGCAAACATTACACACCAGAATACATTACACACCAGTATACTAGCTTTATATATGTTCTTATTAATTCTTTAAGGATGAAATAAAGATGGATTTACTCCTTTATTAAGTTTACCATTATAATATCATGTCACAACCACAAACATAACTCATTCCTATTGCAAAACCACACTCACACAAATTCTAGGGAAAATACCAAACTACTACATTGAAACCTATTATCAGCTCCGACAGTATTCAATAAATGCTTATAATCATGTTATTGCATGATAATTAGAAGGTCAAATCAAATGGATTGAAATTTATTTTTTTTGTTTTGAAAAGGAATTTGTAGTTGATTGGTATTCTAAAAATGTGGACATTTCAAACATAATTATCGTCATTTGTATTTTTTATATATATTATCAACTAATAATATTTTACGTGAAAGGTAATGTCATTTCTGCTATGCAGGTTGATTATGCATGTGACTGAAATGTAACATAGAATGGTTATGCAGTTTAATAAAATATAAACGGTAATGCAAGGTCTGTTACATAGAATGGTTATGCATGTGAATAAAATGTAAACGGTGATGCAAGCTCTGCTTTATAGATAGGTTATGCATGTGAATGAAATAACTTGCAAATGGATATTTAGAATTGTATGTTCCAAAATTTTGATTAATGTAAATGTTAAAATATAAATATTATTCCTGTTTGATGGGCTGGTCTTTTCAATGCCTACTGATTTATTTTTTGTAAGATTCTGTTAGTCATTGTATTTATTTTATAGTTGGAATAGTGTGGCCTTAGTTAACATAGCTTCTATTTTCTATACGCTACTAGACAAAAAAGTGGCAAGGCTTGTAATCATATAGCATCCATTATCTATGCCATTGTAGGCATAACAATGGCTAGACCCGTAATCTCATGATAATCATTATTTTTGCCCTCCTTGACAGAACAAAGAAACTATTATAGGACTTTATTATACTCTATTACATAGATACATCGAACAATCCCAGATCGATAAAGCGTGTTCCAAATGTCTCGGGAACTTAATATCAGCAATTATGAATCACACATCAAAAAACAAGGTGATTCAACAGTCTAATCGAGTAGTGCTAAGGAATCAAATATAGTTTATATCCTTAATATTGATAGATTTAGAACAAAGATTTAGGAGGTTACTCCACGTGCTGTGTGTCTGACATTTGTTTCAAAATGAAAAGAAACAAAGCATTTTTCAAATATTTTCTTTAATTTTTGTGGTGGAGTTGATTTGAAGTCAGAACATATAAAGAAAACCTTAGTGGTATGTTAGCTCGGTTGTTTTAGTCCAAAATTCTAGCTGGGAAAGAGGAACAGAAAATAAATGGAGAGATTTCGGATCCCAAAATATATATAACTACAAAAGAGGAAATAAAACCAGACTACATCTTGAGAAAAATGTATTACAGAGATTGTTCAAAACGAATTCTTGAAATGGACTGGAATAGGCGAAAATGCGACAGAAATAGTATACAAATTTTGAAATGGAGAAGCAGTTGAAACATAAGCGTGTGTTACGTATTCCTTTTTTCTTGTTCGAAAAGCTTTGTTTATGAAGAAAACTTGAGAAACAAGAACAAGACCCACAGTTTACGCATGTCACCTGCATGATTAATGTATGATTTATTTGAATTTTATTGTGCAATTTAAATTGAATAATTATAATATTGTATGATACAGTTGTCTCACTTTGTCTTATAAAAATAGTGTTCTCTTCTATCTTGAGAGTCTGCATTAAACAGCTGTGGTACAAGTTAGTTGTACGTTGGGGTACTGAACTCCGTATTCAGCAGGTCTAAAATACTGTAATCATTAAGTTAATTTTAAGATGATTGCCTTTAAGATGAAATCCACGAGCTTAGTAATAATACTGAATGATGGAACCCAGCTTACTAATTACTACCAGCTCAATTAGTTTCTGCAGGGACCGTTGTAGGGACTATTTTAATATAATTTAAGACGTCACTTAAAGACTCAGTTATGTCAGATATCCTGTCACGAGGTATCGAATTAGGGAAGAGTGTCAAAAATAACCCGAAAACTCTTCCTCCATACTGTAGCTATTATTTCTGACACTTGTTTCCGATATCGATTTCAAAATCAGGGTAAAAATTCTTCTTTTCCTGTCCATGTTTAGTGTGCATGTGTTAATGTTAGCAGCTAGGACTCCTATGCCAAAAGTCGTTTATGAAATAGGTAATCTAACATTTAACTACGTATATGTAGTAGGTACATTATATTGCATCTGTGTGTGTATATATATATATATATATATATATATATATATATATATATATATATATATATATATATATATATATATATATATGTGTGTGTGTGTGTGTGTGTGTGTGTGTGTGTGTCTTGGAATTTGAACGTTGCTTTAACAGTAATATCGCTTCGATGTCTGCAGTTTGTCAGTTTGTCTAGCACTCGCGCAACATGCCGCAGACACGTAGCGTGATGTCCGACACAATCACATTTGTCTGACACCAGGCCGACCAGCCCTAACACAAACCTCATAATGCTGAGCGCCATGCGAGGCAGCTGTTAGTACCATTTGTATAATTCTTTGGTATGACTCGGCCAGAGTTTGAACCCACGAACTCCCGCATCCTAGGTGGACGCTCTAACCACTTTGTAATCGGTACATTAACTTATATATTTTTATATATATATATATATATATATATATATATATATATATATATATATATATATATATATATATATATATACACACATGTATATAACAGGTACATAAACTTGAACCTACTTATATATATATATGGATATGTAACATATATAGTATCTTTTATCTACGTACATATAACATGTATATAAACTTTTATATACGTGTATGTAACAGGAACATAAATTTGTGTCTACGTATATGTAGCAGGGACATAAACTTGAACGTACGTACTTGGAACAGGTACATAAAATTCTATCTACGCATATGCAAGAGGTATATTTTTCTTTTATCTACGTATATGTAACTGCTCCGATGGCCTAGTGCTTACAACGTCCGCCTCGGAAGCAAGAGGTCGTGGGTTGGATCCCTGGCTAATTCATACCAAAGACTTACAAAAATGGTACTAACAGCTACCTCGCTTGGCGTTCAGCATTAAGACTTTAATGTTAGGACTGGTCGCCCTGATTTCAGGATAATGTGACTAGGTGAGACATCTTGCTACATGTCTGCGGTATGATGCCCCAGTTCTAGACATCATTATAAACTGCCACACTGCAGACATCGTAGTGATATGACTGCAAAATTGTAAAGGCTACGTTAAAAATCCTAATGATACATCACACGTATATGTAATAGGTACATTAACTTGTATCTATGTACATATGATAGGTACCATAACATCTATTTACGTATATGTAATAGGTACATTAATTTTTTTCTAGGTCTATGCAACAGGTACATAAACTGGTATCTACGATTACGTTCAAATATCGTCCCTTTACGTAGAGTGATGAGTCATATTTTGATGGTGAGTTGTAGGTATTTCGTAATTGTATACGTCTAAAAACTGTAACAGTTGCATAGTTTTCTTGATCAAATGAACGATAACAAATACCTTTTATTGTTATGATTTTATTTAAGTTTTCCTTTAATTGTACGCTTGGCCTAAATATATAGTGGCTCTTTTCGGATAGCTAAAACATTTGCAAGCAATGTTTTTGCTTTCTCCCCTTGGCACAGAATCATACTTCATAGTACTTTTAATTCCACCATTGTAGGGCCAATCAATGTATCCTAGCTAATGGAATGGTAATTTGATATTTGCTTAAGTAGCCGTGTACATTGATATCGAATATATTATTTGTTAAGGTTTTTATTATAGTTTGTCATTTGCTTATATATTATTAATCTCATGAATAAGTATATTCATAATTGTGGTGAATTATTACGAAGTAATGACGATTCCCTTTGCGTAAAAGTTGGTGTCAAGGTCTCTATCGAAAACATGTTTGTGGATGTTTTAAGTTTTTCATTTCCTTATGCTTCTCAAACTCCTTAATGGTGTTGGCTCTACTTAGAATGGGCCAATAGCCAGCCTCGACTATTCCTTTCGACGCATGTTCTTGCATCTCATTAGCGTCTGTTAAAAGTCACAGCATTTGACATAATGTTATTGCTACAGTTGTTTTTTATTTTACTTCCTAAATTTATTGATGGATTCTGTTCATGCTTGGGAGGAATCATCATAAAATTACTCCTATCTTTGCAACATATTAACTCAATCTTTTGATTTTGAGATCAAGGTCATACGCTTGAAAGCATTAGAGCAGTCGTTGGCTCCATTGCTTTCTTACAAGTCTGGCCTTATCTTCTAATCAAGAATTACTTTGTGTAGAGCTGTCACAAGACTAGGAAAAATACAAGCAATCTAGTGAACAAATTAAATGAGACGCTATATTGAAGATATACAAGTAAACTGACCCACCTAGGCTAGAAATTTAAATGAAAATAGACTCGGAAGGTCTGAGACATAGGACTAAAAGAACCATAATGCTTCTGAAGCTGATGGACTGGGTAATATTTCCATCCAGATGTCTGCTATTGTCCGTAAAACTGATATATTGCGTGCGTGATGTCCAAGTTCGTAGAATGTAGACAACATTCACTTAACTGTATGAAAATGAGTATTGCCAGAAACGTGTCTGATTGCAATATTAATGAATGTGTGGTCTGTAATATTTCTTCCTGCTTTGCATTCATATCCCTGATGCATTTAGCTTATTGTAACTTATCAAGGTGACTTGTACCGATACTCCTAAATTCAACCCAAAAAACAATGAACTTAAAGTACATATAGTTACGACTCTTTCGTCTAAAACTATGTAACGGAAACGTGCGAAAGCCATCAAGGCTTGGAAAATTCAACAAATAATTTATTTCCCGAGAATAAAAAGTGAACATGTAAAATGAATTTACAGTATTTTGAATTAAATCCTAAATAGTCATAAAGGTTCCATAGCAAGTCCAAATACGTGAATTCCAACTAAATTCTAGTGATACTCCAAAATAAAATTCCAATATTTAATGTGTTGATGTGCCTGTAGTCTAGAATATTCTAATGTGCTAGTGGCCTAGATAGTGGCGATGTGTTAAATGTATTTTTATGCATGACAATAATATAATCCGAAATGTTCATGACTGAATTTATTTTAATTCCAAATGAATGCTTCTGTCCAAGAGTATTATTAAGCATACATACATACATATATACATACATACATACATACATACATACCGCTCTGGTGGCCTATTGGTTAGAGTGTCCGCCTCGGATGGGGGAGTTCGTGGGTTGGATCCCAGGCCGATTCATATCAAAAACTTATAAAAATGGTACTAACAGCTGCCTCGCTTGGCGCTCAGCATTAAGAGGTTAGTGTTAGAACTGGTCGGCCTGGTGTCAGGATAATTTGACTGGGTGGGACATCATGCTACATGTCTGTGGCATGACGCCCCAGTGCTAGACATCACCATAAAGTGCCACACTGCAGACATCGTAACGATATGACTGAAAAATTGTTAAAGCTACGTTAAAAATCCAAATCACACACACACACACACACACACACACACATGTATGCATACATACATACCTACATACATGCATACATAATAGTAATTTATACAATTCTACGTTAACAAGAATAAAAAGGGAGTTCACCCTTAGTGCATAAGAACTGACGATTAACGCTAGACGCATCTCTCTTTTTCTAATTCAATTTCACTTAAAGTTTTTAATAACTTATAGAGTCTTAGTTTGAAGGATTTGTGTAGAAGATAAAACAATTTGAATTTGTCAACAACTACTATAGAGATAAAAAAGTATCCATAATTAAAAATGTGATATCAAGATGAAATGTGTGTCTCATTGTGTGATTTAGATTTTCAGAGTAGCTTTATCAGTTTTAGTAATATCACTACAATGTATACAGTTTTGGCAGTTTATTGTGATGTCTAGCGTTGCAGCATTATGCCTGAGATATGTGGCATCATATCCCACACAATCATATTATCCTGACACGAGGCCTACCAGTCCTAACAATAAACTCTTACGCGCCAGACGAGGCAGCTCCTAGTACCATTTTACAATTCATTGGTATGACTAGGCCGGGGTTCGAACCAGCGACAGCCCGCATCCGAGGCAGATGTCATAACCACTTACGCCGCAGGAGCGGTACCAAGGCATAACGAGGAAATATTATATAATCTCAAAATAAAGATGTGACTAATATCATTCATCGGCAAGTTTTGCGAGACATTTTATAGAAAATGGCTAACTTTTTGATGTTCTGTGTACAAAAAGAGGCAAACTCCGCGTTAAGAAAGTTTGCATGTTGTCTTGCGTTTCGCACCTACATTGAGGAGTTTGGAACACACTAACCCACTTAATTGTTTTACTTTACATTGCCATCAATTATTGGCCCAATAATAGCGTTATGTCTTATGTGTATCATATTTCGTCATTTTTGATATATGGTGGCCATTGGTTGGCCCATGTGTTTGGAAACTGATTGAATGTACCGACAACCTCATGAAATTGTGCTATATATAAAATGATGCAGAAAGTAACTAGATAAAATTACCTAATAACTGAACTGTCAGTACAGACCCGTAGCCTTTGGGTATAAGAAAACTGTAATAATCCATTTTGTTTTATGACTTCAGAGCTAAAACATGCAAGGTGGCTGGAGTGGGCTGATTGTCTGAGACCATGTTAATATATATTATGTACTGTCTCAAGGCATAATTCGATAAAAGTGATATCAGTATTATTTCAATCTTCTGTAGCAAATATATAGGCATTAAAGTGTTTCCTTTTTACATTCGTTTGAGTCACTGATTATGTCAAGCAGAGAAAACAAAAGATGATCGTAACTGATAAAGGAAACAAACTTTACTGTACTCAGATAACGAAATGGATGCCTTTTGGAAGAAATCCTGTTATTCAAGCTCTAATTCTTTAGCGTCAGTAAAGACTCAATCAGAAGTTATCAACAACCAAACATGTGAGATGACAAATCCCTAAAGCTCGATTGACAAAACTGGACACAGATTATTTATTTTTACTTGAAGAGCTAAAGATGCAATCAATATATGCAAATGTTTATAACAAGCTGTCAACATCGTTTGATTTTCCTAAATCTCATGATTTAATTGCATTTTTAACAAAAAATAAGATTCGGTACTCTTATTCAAATATGTGAAAATAAAAACTGGCTCATCCTACAATCAGCCGCATTCCATTCCTAAAAAATAGAATACTTAAATGTAAGAACGCCTCTGAATTAAGTGTTAACTGCAGCTCCGACTCATTGCAGGATATACACATCATACATTGTTAGTGTAGATTACAGCTCGGACTGAGTGCGATACATACACATCATACCTTAGTGTAGACTACAGATCGGACTGAGTGCAATATATGACATCATACATTAGTGTAGAATACAGCTCGGACTCATTGTAAGACATACACATCATACATTAGTGTAGACTACAGCTCGGACTGAGTACAATACATACACATCATACATTAGTGTAGACTACAGCTCGGACTCATTGCAAGACGTACTCATCATACATTAGTGTAGAATACTGGTCTGACTCAGTGCAAGGCGAAAATATCATACATTAGTGTAGATTACAGCTCGGACTGAGTGCAATACATGCACATCATACATTAGTGTAGAATACTGGTCGGACTGAGTGCAAGACATACACATCATACATTAGGGTAGACTACAGCTCGGACTCATTGCAAGACGTACTCATCATACATTAGTGTAGAATACTGGTCTGACTCAATGCAAGACATACACATCATACATTAGGGTAGAATACTGGTCGGACTGAGTGCAAGACATACACATCATACATTAGGGTAGACTACAGCTCGGACTCATTGCAAGACATACACATCATACATTAGTGTAGAATACAGCTCGGACTCATTGCAAGACATACATATCATACATTAGTGTAGAATACAGCTCGGACTCATTGCAAGACATACTCATCATAAATTAGTGTAGATTACAGCTCGGACTCATTGCATGACATACTCATCATACATTAGTGTAGAATACTGGTCTGACTCAGTGCAAGACATACTCATCATACATTAGTGTATAATACTGGTCTGACTCAATGCAAGGCGAAAACATCATACATTAGTGTAGATTACAGCTCGGACTGAGTGCAAGACATACACATCATACATTAGGGTAGACTACAGCTTGGACTCATTGCAAGACATACACATCATACATTAGTGTAGACTACAGCTCGGACTGAGTACAATACATACACATCATACATTAGTGTAGACTACAGCTCGGACTCATTGCAAGACGTACTCATCATACATTAGTGTAGAATACTGGTCTGACTCAGTGCAAGGCGAAAATATCATACATTAGTGTAGATTACAGCTCGGACTGAGTGCAATACATGCACATCATACATTAGTGTAGAATACTGGTCGGACTGAGTGCAAGACATACACATCATACATTAGGGTAGACTACAGCTCGGACTCATTGCAAGACGTACTCATCATACATTAGTGTAGAATACTGGTCTGACTCAATGCAAGACATACACATCATACATTAGGGTAGAATACTGGTCGGACTGAGTGCAAGACATACACATCATACATTAGTGTAGAATACAGCTCGGACCCATTGCAAGACATACACATCATACATTAGTGTAGAATACAGCTCGGACTCATTGCAAGACATACTCATCATAAATTAGTGTAGATTACAGCTCGGACTCATTGCATGACATACTCATCATACATTAGTGTAGAATACTGGTCTGACTCAATGCAAGACATACTCATCATACATTAGTGTATAATACTGGTCTGACTCAATGCAAGGCGAAAACATCATACATTAGTGTAGATTACAGCTCGGACTGAGTGCAAGACATACACATCATACATTAGGGTAGACTACAGCTTGGACTCATTGCAAGACATACACATCATACATTAGTGTAGACTACAGCTCAGACTCATTGCAAGACATGCGTATCATACATTAGTGTAGACTACAGCTAGGACTGAATGCAATACATACACATCATACATTAATGTAGACTACAGCTCGGACTCATTGCAAGACGTACTCATCATACATTAGTGTAGAATACTGGTCTGACTCAGTGCAAGGCGAAAATATCATACATTAGTGTAGATTACAGCTCGGACTGAGTGCAATACATGCACATCATACATTAGTGTAGAATACTGGTCGGACTGAGTGCAAGACATACACATCATACATTAGGGTAGACTACAGCTCGGACTCATTGCAAGACGTACTCATCATACATTAGTGTAGAATACTGGTCTGACTCAATGCAAGACATACACATCATACATTAGGGTAGAATACTGGTCGGACTGAGTGCAAGACATACACATCATACATTAGGGTAGACTACAGCTCGGACTCATTGCAAGACATACACATCATACATTAGTGTAGAATACAGCTCGGACTCATTGCAAGACATGCATATCATACATTAGTGTAGAATACAGCTCGGACTCATTGCAAGACATACTCATCATAAATTAGTGTAGACTACAGCTCGGACTCATTGCATGACATACTCATCATACATTAGTGTAGACTACAGC
Source organism: Sinohyriopsis cumingii (assembly GCA_028554795.2). Lineage (NCBI taxonomy): Eukaryota > Metazoa > Mollusca > Bivalvia > Unionida > Unionidae > Sinohyriopsis > Sinohyriopsis cumingii. The sequence continues at coordinate 16,037,721 of CM068830.1, forward strand.
TCGGACTCATTGCATGACATACTCATCATACATTAGTGTAGACTACAGCTCGGACTCATTGCATGACATACTCATCATACATTAGTGTAGACTACAGCTCGGACTCATTGCATGACATACTCCTCATACATTAGTGTAGACTACAGCTCGGACTCATTGCATGACATACTCATCATAAATTAGTGTAGACTACAGCTCGGACTCATTGCATGACATACTCATCATAAATTAGTGTAGACTACAGCTCGGACTCATTGCATGACATACTCATCATACATTAGTGTATAATACTGGTCTGACTCAATGCAAGGCGAAAACACCATACATTACTGTAGATTACAGCTCGGACTGAGTGCAATACATACACATCATACATTAGTGTAGAATACAGCTCGGACTCATTGCAAGACATACTCATCATACATTAGTGTATAATACTGGTCTGACTCAATGCAAGGCGAAAACATCATACATTAGTGTAGATTACAGCTCGGACTGAGTGCAAGACATACACATCATACATTAGGGTAGACTACAGCTTGGACTCATTGCAAGACATACACATCATACATTAGTGTAGACTACAGATCAGACTCATTGCAAGACATACATATCATACATTAGTGTAGACTACAGCTCGGACTGAATGCAATACATACACATCATACATTAATGTAGACTACAGCTCGGACTCATTGAAAGACATACTCATCATACATTAGTGTAGAATACTGGTCTGACTCAATGCAAGACATACATATCATACATTAGTGTAGAATACTGGTCTGACTCAATGCAAGGCGAAAACATCATGCATTAGTGTAGACTGCATCTAGGACGAAGTGCAAGACATATGCTTCATACATTGGTGTAGACTATAGCACGGACTCAGTGCAAGGCAAATACATCAAACAGTAGTGTAGACTAAAGCTCGGACTCAGTGCTAGGCATATACTTCATACATTAGCGTAGACTACAGCTCGGACTCGGTACCAGCCATTCATACATTAGCGTAGACTACAGCAAGGTATATACATCAAGAAAACTTTTAAACAGAAAGATTAACTATCTTAATAGCTGCATATTTGTCTGTACCGGGTCAAAATAATTTCTTCCGTCATATATCAACGGTTGCATTTATTGATAATCTAAACTACAGAAGTACCTACTTACCTGTGCATAAGTATCAGTGTGTGTAAGTGCGTATACAATAAATTATACTGCATCAATATTGGAAGTGTCAGTATTTGTAGTAGAATAAATATGAAGTGTCAGTATTTGTAGGAGTAGAATCAATATTGTATATGTCATTATTAGTTGCGGCAGAATCAGTAATGGAAGTGTCGGTATTTGTAGGAGTATAATACAGATTGGAAGTGTCAGCATTTTGAGGAGTAGAATGTATATTGGAAGTGTCAGTATTTGTAGGAGTGTATGCAATATAGTATGTGTCAGTATCTTGTAAGAGTAGAATCAACACTGGAAGTGTCAGTATTTGTAGGAGTATATGCAATATTGGAAGTGTCAGTATTTATAGGAGTAGAATCAATATTGGAAGTGTCAGTATTTGTAGGAGTAGAATCAACATTGGAAGTGTCCGTATTTGTAGGAGTAGAATCAACACTGGAAGTGTCAGTATTTGTAGGAGTATATGCAATATTGGAAGTGTCAGTATTTATAGGAGTAGAATCAATATTGGAAGTGTCAGTATTTGTAGGAGTAGAATCACTGTTAGACGTGTATGCATGTTTATGAGTAGAATCGATATTGATCATACTCCTACAAATACTGACACTTCTAATATTGATTCTACTCCTAAACATACTTACACTTGCAATATTGATTCTGCTCCTACAAATGCTGACACTTGCAATATTGATTCTACCCCTGCAAATACTGACACTTTCAATATTGATGCTACTCGTACAAATACTGGCACTTCTAATATTGATTCTACTCCTAAACATACTGACACTTCCAATATTGATTCTACTCCTAAACATACTGACACTTCCAATATTGATTCTACTCCTACAAATACTGACACTTGCAATATTGATTCTACCCCTGCAAATACTGACACTTTCAATATTGATGCTACTCCTACAAATACTGGCACTTCTAACATTGATTCTACTCCTAAACATACTGACACTTCCAATATTGATTCTACTCCTACAAATACTGACACTTGCAATATTTATTCTACCCCTGCAAATACTGACACTTTCAATATCGATGCTACTCCTACAAATACTGATACTTCATTATTGATACTACTCTTGCAAATACTGGCACTTCAACATTGATGCTACTCCTGCAAATACTGACACTTGCAATATTGATGGTACTCCTACAAATACTGACCCTTCCAATATTGACTCTACTACTACAACTATTGCCACTTCCAACGCTGATTCTACAGTAGTATAGTGGGCACATTAGGAACAATGGTACTTACCATTAAAAACAGGGTCCCGACACTCTGGGGACAATGGGAATTTAACATGGGAAATACAGGACCGGTACTCTTGGGACAATGGGAATTTAACATTGTGGGCCTGTATAGGAACAATGGGAATTAAACATAGGGAACTTTAACATTTGTGGGTCTATAGAGGGACAGAAAGTATTGGGTCGGTCTAGGGACAATAGGGAAATACATTACAGCAGAGATGATACAGACAATAGACAATATACAGTCACAAACACTGATACAATTGACTAAAAATATTGTTTTGAGGCAAGAAAACAATTCTTTTCAAGACATATGATTGGCCCTGGAAACGGTCTTTGGGTTAAGAGGGCATCTCATAGGTCTTCTTCTTTTCCTCAAACTTCTTCTGACTTCTGGTCCGTAAATCAGAACCCTCTTCAAGTACCTTGTTTCTCCACATAAATTCGTCTTTTCCAAATGCTCGTATCCGTGATCCTGATAAATATCCATGATGATTTCACATACATGGGTAAGTTCGTACGGAACAGCATTGACGAAACGAGGGTAGATGATTCTACGTTGGTCCACATCCTGTGACGAGAACAGGTGAAAGGAATGCAGTGAACTGCGGTTATTTATAAGGGAAGGGAGGATCGAAACGGATTGAGTTTATTCACTATTCCAAACACGCGTTAAAAAATTCAGTAACAATACAGAGTCAGTCTTCCAATCCGAAGAGAGCAGTCTGTGACGTCACATTCCCTATATAGATGCGCTAGCATCTGTGCGCAGTCAATCCATGCGACACAATTTTCAATCATGACGGAACATCAGAAGACTTGGGGTGCACCAGCTGTGGAGACAACAAGTGATGGTATAGCAGCGGCTACTCAAGTCAACACAAGCCTACTTCCAGAAGAGGTTAATTTTAATTGGGGTTTTGTCGATTTTCTTTCTTCTCTGCAAGAATTTGTTCCGGTACCAGTATCTTCCCCACCTTCTCCTTCTTTACCACACGTGGAGACTTTTAACAGAGACAGAAAGAAGAACTGGAGAATATTTTACAGCAGCAAAAAGAAAGCAGAACAAGCTTTTCTTCTTCAACAAGAGCGAGAAGAAGAAGAGGCAAGAAGGAAACGACAGGAAGAAGAAGCAGAAAATAAACAAGGTCTAAGAGAGAAGGAGAATAATGAAAGTAAAACGGTCAGGGTACTCTTAGACATTTTAGCAGAGTTAAGGAGTCTGAAACAAATGTATAAGACTTTTTTATTACGACCGAAGAGAAAAAGACCTTCCCGAGCTAACCCAACCCTGTTACTACGCCTGCCATACCACCACTAGTGATTTCTACCAAATCATCATCGACAGGAGGCAGTTCAGAAGTAGGCCTTGGCCGTGGCAAATGCTTAAGGCAGTTAAAGATGATTACGTCACTTTCCTCAGTTTGTTCTTTAAACAACCAAATACCCAAAGGTCCTTTTCAGGGCCTCTCACTATTCTCAAAAAAGGATAGTATTTCAATAGCCAAAATCAATTAAAACTCAGAATAACATTTTTACCCACATTGTATGTGTATGAGTGCATGAGTGTATGTTATTGTTCTAAAAATCAAAACCAAGAGACACTTACGTGTTTTGCCTGGTCTATTCTGGTACAAATTTTACAAACCATTTCACAGCACAACACAACACTTTAAAATGTTCATAGGCTTCTTCTGTGTCTATGATCACTCTTTCTGTTTATTAAATTTCTTCACTTTCACAGCTTTTTCCTCCACTTCGTCTTCACTTTCACCTCGTCTTCTTTGCTTCTCATTTTTCTCTTTCTGCACGTGTCTAGGTTCTTCCTTTGGGGAGGGTACCTCTTCTTCTTCCTGTTCTGAACCCCTCTCTTCCTCTTGCTCCTGTTGTTTCTTAGGGCAATGCGAAGACCAATGTCCTTTTTCTTGACAATGATAACAGGTATCTTGACTTTTGTCTCTTCTAGCACTTGTTTTGCTTTTTTGACGGTCTGGACACTCTGAAGACCAATGCCCTTTCTTTTTACAGATATAGCAACTATCTTGACCTTTAGCTCGAAAGAAGGGGGAGTAGTCCGTCGGCTTGTCTGAAGAAAATTATCTTATGACACCTCGCAAAGCTCTGATCAAAAGTTCGATCTGTGTAGGCTCTTCCATCGTTCTGCTCGGTTTGAGAGTGAAATGAATATTGGTAGTGAAGACACACACCTTTTATATATACGCTGGTCTGACATGGTTATAAAAGGACCAATGACGTTTTAAATGTAGTCATTTGACTTTTCGCTGTCAATATGAAACGATCGCATAAATTAGTGAAGAAAGGAGAAGAAAGTAAGAGGCAGAAGCGTCATGCATCGCCTCGTAGAGTAGCTGACGTCTTGGAACAAAGTCATGCCTGTGATTTTGACGATGATCTAGCCAAAGTTCACCATTAATAAACCCTGAAAAGTACTACCACATTCGAGAGATGGAAAAGCGTTCCTCTAGAAAATTTAGAAAGACCGCTTACACCTACTTGGTGAAGTTTAAAGATTTCAAGTCTAACGTATCACTGGAGAAAGCAGAGTGCTTCATCACCGAGGTGTGCAATTCTTTGTTAACCACTCTGAAACGCCAATGTCTAGCCAAAGAAGAGGATCGCTTGAGACTTTCCATTCATCACGACGGTTTGAAGTATCCTGTTTGGATCAAGTTTAGCAGCTCAGCAGAATTGACACCTTCCAAAGTCGTTGAAAAGATTCAACACGTGCAACATTCCAATGACAAGTTTCACATCACCGATGGAAAAGCGACACTGTTTATGACCCGCGTGTCTCTTCCCCAAGGGACCGGACGCAGAAAGGTGTTATTGGTGGACGACCTTCGTAGCACCAAAACAAGCCTCGTCCAAATTAACAACTCTCAAGGCAAGATGTGTTTAGCCAGGGCTATCGTGGTGAGACGAACGTATGCCGCCACAAACGGCACGGCATAATGGAAAAGGGCCTGGGAGAACATTTGAAAATCGAACCGAGCCAAACGAGTAAGTGAAGCTGAACTCCTGTTACATCAAGACGGTCTGTCTAAAGACACACCCTGTGACATTCCTGAAATTCAAAAATTGCGAGATGTCATAGCTCCACGCTACTTGTTGAAAGTGCATCCTCAATAAGTGCGCAGAACTCTATTGTTTCGAGGCAAATATTTATAAGACGGAAAATACATTTACGCCCATTATCACGATGAACATTTCGATGCCATTTCCAGTATCGCTGGATTATTCGGATATATTTATTAAATGTGACTATGGCTATAAAATCGAGAGCAACACAAGCAATGTGGATCGAAATGCTCAGGATGTTTGGCCTTTCAACCCTGTCTGGACGAAGGACAAGAACGAGTACATTGTCCTGCTTGTCTGCATACCTTTGTCAGTCCTACCTGTTACCAACAACATCTAAAGACGCAAGGTTCACAGCAGAAAAGTGCTTGTCAACTACTGAGATTGTGTCCTACTTGTGGACAAAGCATACGTACCAATCATCTCAAGGCACACGTATGTTCAGGAAAGAAACGATATCACATTTGTCACCAAATCGTGGATTTCGAATACGAATGCTACATTCAAAAATACCAACCGCAACAAGAGGAAGATGACCAGAAAAAAGGCAATTTCATCATTTTCGACTTCGAATGCGTGCATTCCTAATTTCTGTGTGGCTCATCGAGCGTGCTAGAAGTGCATCCAAGAGCCTATCTTTAGTCATTGGCCTCACTTCAGCAAGATTCCTGGAGGACGTGAAAAACTCGTTCGGGGACCGAATAAGCTAGCAAATTTTGCCCATCGAATCTTAGACCCCATCGACAAGACGTGGAGCCAAGAAGACATCGAACGTTACTGATATTGTCATCCCCATGCCACAGTGATGGCTCACAATTTCTCTGCATACGATGGACAGTTTATTTTGAGATACTATACGGAACATAGCACTGAAGGTCCTAAAGTCCCTTGGCATGCCTTTGAGCCGAATGCCTAAAACGTTTGGAATGACAGAAATAGCCAAAGGTTATTTTTTTTCAATACTGAAGCCAATCAACACGCCGTTCTACCCCAGTTGCCTGAGGCTCACGACTACGACCCCGACAACATGCGTACCAAACATCGAGAAGCTTTTTACACTTGGTACCAGGCTCACGCCCTGGACCCCTTTGACTTTCAGGAAGAAATATTAAGGTATTGTCGTTCTGACGTAGACATTTTACGGCGTTTCTGCGGAAAAGTTCGATAACTGTTCATGGAACACGGAGGGGTCGATCCTTTGAAAGAAGCCTGCACCATTGCCAAAGCATGCTCATTAGTGTAACCTCAACAATTCATGTCTGAAAACACCCTGGCTGTTATCAGCCCTCAAACGACCAACTTTGTCAAACGTCAATACTCGGTCAAAGTTCTACGCTGTTTACATTACTTGTGCGACAAGGAAAGCAAATGGATTCAGCACGCCCGCAACGGAGGAGACAGAAAGATCATCGGAAAGTATTCCGTGGATGGCTGGGACTTAGAAAACCTCAAGGTCGTGTGCAACTTTAACGGCTGCTTATTTCACGGATGTGCCCTCTGCTACCCTGAACGTAATACTAAAAATCAGTTTTTAAAACGAACCATGGAAGACTTGTACGAGACCAGTTGCTTGAATTTAGAACAGATAGGATACCAAGTGGTGGAAATGTGGGAACACGAGTACGATCACCGTTTGAAAACCGATCCTGAATTTAATCGCATTGTAGGAAGTTACAAGTTGATGGACCCACTGAACCCGAGGGATACTTTGTACGGATGAAGGACAAATGCCACATGTTTGCTGTACCAACCCAACGTGGAGAAAGGAGAAGAAATCAAATACTTGGACGTGTGTTCTCTGTATCCTTACGTGTGCAAATAGTGTCCCGTTCCTGCAGGGATTGATTAAGTGCAAAGTTTTGCCTCCCACAGACTTGTACCACCCGAGGTACCTCACCTATGCCAAGGAAAACTGATGTTTCCGTTGTGTCGTACTTGTGCCGAAACGTGTAACCATGACCACCCTTGTCAGCACACCAAGGAAGAACGAGCCTTGACGGGAACGTGGGTCATCGTGGAAGTGTTCAAAGCTCTGGACATGGGATACCAACTGTTAGAGGTGTACGAAATTGACACCTTTCCCAAGACACAAAAATGCCACAAGGGCACAGAGACTCAGAAAGGCACTTTTGCAGACTACGCGGATGACGTTTTGAAATTGAAACAAGAACATAGCAGCTATCCTTTCTGGTGCCAGGCTCCCGAAGACCAAAATAAATTCAAAGAGAAATACTGGGCGCAGGAAGACATCACCTTAAACTACATCGAGAAAATCGAAGGCAGGCTATCGTTTGCCAAAGTGATGTGAAATTGCTTGTGGGGTAAAATGGCACAACGACCGTATTAACCTATGACAGAGTATTTGGCCGAGCCTTCTCGCTACTTCCAGATGATTCACGACAAGACCAAATACATGAAACACGTTTACGTCGATCGTGAGGATTTGATCTTAGTCAATTACGAAGAAGATCTGGACTTTGTACATGCCTACTAATTTGATAATGTCATCATTGCAGCTTACGTGACAGCCCATGCTCGCTTAAAATTGTACGAAACTTTAGAAATATTAGGTGATCGTGTCCTGTACTTTGACACGGACAGTTGCATCTATATTGATCGCCCAAGTCAACGTCACCCTGACATCGAAGGAGACCGTTTAAGAGCCTGGACAAACTAACACCCCGACGAGAAGATTTTAAGTTCTGCTTAAAGACCATTCGGGGAGGACACCTGTGTGACATTACCCCATGTAGAGACTGTACGAACATTAAACACGGTCCCTAGGACAACTTGGTTACCAAAACATGTTGTACAGAGACTTGTTTATATTCCACTTTGATCGTTTTGATGTGTATTTTATCGTTCTACTTAACCCTTTGGCTTTTATGTATTTTTGTCTTCGTGTTTATTTTTAAAGAATCAATAAACGTCTCGTGAAAATAGTATAAAAACTCTTGTCTTGTCTGTATTCGTGTCAAAAGTGACATTCCTTGCACTACGGCTACTTCTGCTGTCCCTGCTCCCTCTTCCCCCACTTTCAAAGTCATCAATGAACACTTTGATCGTACCAGTTGGGAGGCCTTGTATCTTCGCCATCCCTGTAACATGTTAATTGCTGGACTTAGCGGTTCAGGCAAAATCGAATTTGTGAAACGTTTGATCGATCATAAACATTATTTCATCGAGGGTCCACCTCAACGAATCGTGTGGTGTTACAAAGAGTGGCAATCTGCGTACAGTCTCTTGCCCCCAAGGTTCTCCCCAAGAAAAAGTCTACTCCAAAGGCGAAGAAGAAATTAAACTGTGGTTTACTCGCAAAGGGCATCATCGTAATGCCAGTGTCATTTACATTACTCAAAATTTATTTCAACAAAGTAAATCCCATCTTACCATCAATTTCAATGCTCATTACGTGGTCTTGTTTAAAAGCCCCCGAGAAAAATCGCAAGTGCAAGTCTTAGAGTTAGGAACACCTTGGCTAACTCATGCGTACGACGATGCCACTCAAACCCCACACGCCTATTTTCTCGTCAATTTGAAACCCACTACCCCCGATTATTTGCGATTTCGTACCTATTTGTTTCACCACTGGTGTCAAGACGGAATGCTTGTCCTGTACATGTCTCCGTCGTCGAAAACCAAATAAATCTATAAAATCCTCGGACACTTTGCATCTGTCTCACACATCGTCAACATGACGTCCCCTCAGGCTCGTCTTCTCGACAAAGTGATTCTTGTCTTGTCAGTCGCGAACAAATCCACAAATACGTGCTCGTGTCTTAGAAGCCAGTCACCCTCCCCCCCCCCGAAAACCCACCTCTTCTAACCCAAAGGAAAGGAAAGGAAAGGACTGCCTCCTCGTTTAGTCAAACATGGAGACATGTTGTCCGTCCTGTCCAAAGCTTCTCCACCCATGCTAAAAGAACTCATTCAAACTGCCTCCAAAGATGTCATCATTACCGTGTGCGAATGTTGTTTCAACGTCCTGAAAGGCACGATACCATTGCCTAAACACAAGAAATGCTTAGCCAAACATCGTCACGTTGTTCTGTCAAATGGTTCAAATGAAAATTCTCATTCGTAAAATGAAGACGATGCTGGCACAACGCGGAGGAATTTTGCCGCTGTTATTAGGACCCTTGCTGAAAGGAGTATTGGGAATCATGCTGGGAGGATTCGTGGGAGCCAGATAAAAGGGACCTCTGAAGTCCAAACGTCTCAGACGTGACCCTTGGAATCGAATGGAAGGACGAAAACTGGTTTTAGTGCCTTACAGACGATGGATGGAATACCATTGTTATCAAGAACAACGGACCCGCATTTACCTCCCAATCCAAATTTGACCGAGATGTCCCAGTTACAACACAAATTGCAGCCATTGATGGATCGCCACGATTTGTCTGAAACAGAAAAATCGCAAAAGTACGGTCAACTCTTGCAATGACTACAACTCTTTTATCAGCAGACTTTAGACGAAACAGTTCTACCCACTCTAAAAGATTATAAGGCCTTGATGAAAAGTCCATCACCCACACCACCACCACCACCCCCACCACCCCCAGTGGTCATGAGACACGCAACCCCACTAAAGTCTGAGGAAGAAGAGGTACAAGAAGTCTTTCAAACAGCTCCCATTCCTTGTACGATTGCAGCGTCCTTGTTGACCCCTTCCCCCACACCCCAACGAGAAGAAATGAAAGCTTGGGTTAAAAAGATGATGTCCAGTCCTCCTTCGACAGAAGTGAGAAAGAAAGAAGGGAAACAAAAAGTGAAAAAGAAAGGAAGACAAAATTCATTCCATTGCCACCTCCACCACTAGCTTCGACTTCTACTCCCGTGGCCCAACGGACACGTAAATCCGTTTTCAAACCACCTTTTCGCCCCATCCAAAATAGCATCAGCGAAAAGTGGGTGACATTAAAAATGGACAGTTGTTAGCCAGCATTTACAACAATTCTTCGAATTCTGCAGGTTACGGTGGAGTTCAGAAATTGTATCGTTCTGCCAAAACTCGACTGAAAAGTCTCCGTTTACCTAAAGTGCAACGATGGCTACAAGAACAAGCTACCTACACTTTACTCAAACCCATTCGATGAAAATTTTCCAGAAGTCGCACTCGAGTGGAGGGCATCGATCATTAGTGGCAATCCGATTTAGCCGATGTCTCTCATTTGGCCAGCTACAATCCTGGCTACAAATATTTGTTTTGTGTCATCGATGTCTTTTCCTAATTTGCCTGGGTCGTGACATTGACTTTCAAATCGAGGAGTGAGTTGTGGAGCCCTCCAACTGGTGTTGAAAAGCGGTCGTCACCCTCTTCGATGGCAAACTGACAAAGGCACCAAATTTCTAAACCAAGCTTTCCAAAACGAATTAAACAAACGTGACATTCATTTTTTCACCACCGAGAATCCCGAAACTAAAGCCAGCAACGTGGAACGTTTTCAACGTACCTTGAAAGAACGCAAGTGGAAATATTTTACGCATCACCACACTCTGAAGTACATCGACATCTTACCTCACCTGGCTCAAGCGTACAACCAATCTTACCATCACAACATTGGACGTGCCCCCCACTGAAGTGACTCCTGACAAGCAAGTTATCGTTTCTGAACGTTTGTGTGGTACGTCCCTGACGGTGACTGTCCCCAAGAAAAGTGGAGTGTTGTCCGTAGAAGATTACGTGCGCACCGGTAAAATCAAACGCACTTTTGACAAAGGTTACTTACCCAACTGGACCACTGAATTGTTTCGTGTCACTTTACAGGTGTATATTCGTCATGCTGCCGTCTATAAATTGGAAGTCATGAACGGCGACGCCTTGAAAGGAACGTTTTACTTGCCCAAGTTAAAACGTGTCACCAAAAAAGAAGACAACGTGTACGATTTCGAAAGCATTCTCGAACGAAGAACCCGTAAAGTGGGAAAACTACATGTCCAAGAATGTGTGCATCTTTGGCTTCGGTTATGTCTGTATCGTCGAACTTGTCAGGTCTCCTTATCACGGAACCATCCAGATATATATTCTTGGTTTCTTTTCCGTAACTCAAGAGATTGTCCAGGTACGCTCGGTATAAGTATGTAGCTATGCTGTTTCGGAATGGGTTACTATTTAAGTAAAAATCTACTTTGCTGAACGAAAAGTTCTTAAAATGCTTGACATCTTCGCCTAGATTGGTGTTGTCCGCCTTGAGAACTTTCACTTTCAGTTACAAGTTCCTGCTGTCAGATCGATTCAATCTTCCGTCTGTCCTTCGATTTCAAATTCAATAGGGCCGAGAAATATATTCTCCCAGAACAGAAAACTTGGGACAGAATGCAATAGCAATTGTTTGGTTATATTTAAACTGTATTCTAAAATGATGTTGGACCTTATGGTATACGATGTTTACACTTTTGTTACATTTCTCAAGTATTTTGCCAAATTCATTGTTGTGAATGACATTGATCACAAGGCTACTATTGTTACTGCTAGTGAAATATTTTGAAGGGATGATTGGTAAGAAGATGTCCACAATTGTATGTTTCCTTGTTACAAACTCATTTTGGTCATGGCTGTTCCGATGATACAATACATCATAAGATTTGGCAGGAAAAAAAATCGATTTGAGTTTTATTCGTGCGTTTTACTAACCATACGCTCAGAGATTGCTTTTTTGAGGCTTTTGAAGAACGGAGTGGTAGTTTATGTATTTAATGTCATGATGGTTTCTTCTATTTATAGGCAATGATTTGTGAAGCGGCAATCCAATAAACAGTATTTGAATGTCCTTCCCAAGCATTTTCACTTTTGCGAGTCGGCGTTTGCCAACTTTACGCGTATATTTGATCTCAAATGCTTTCGATATTTGTACATTTTGTGCCCATGTCTTCCATTTTATAGATGGTAAGATCGCGGTCGCGTACTCGTTCAGCGACATCAAACAATCTGTCCATTTAGGTAAATAACACTTGCCGAAAGTGCGTTTGGTTGTTTTCCAATGCGAATTTAATCTCCAGTACGTAAGATTTCTTTGGGTCTGTAGGCGACGTTCCAAAATATTTACCAAATACCCTCACTTCCTTGTCGTAGGTGACTTGATCAAGTGCGCATTTGACGCTACTATAATGAGATTGATTGTAAAATTAGACGAGACATGGTAACACATTGATGTACTTGAGAGTGTGTTGATGTGTGCCATACTTTTACATATGTTCCTGTAAAAGTTCCTGAAATCATTCAGGAAGTCCGTACATCTCTCCTGGCTATTGTTGAATGTGACAAACGCTTTGTTTCTAATACCGTTTTGAAGAGCTCGAGCCAACTTGGAATCTGTTTAAAAATTCATATAAACTGCCCATAGTGATCTTAAAAAAACGGAGATGACACAAAAAAAAAATATTTGCTGCAGCAGCAGGGAGGGCGAACAGACCAAGGATTTCGACGGACCAAAAACATCTCCACGGAAATCTCATCCGGAGAAAGATTCTATTTACCGAATAAAGGCTTCCTGTAGGAGTTACCTCGTTATTGATCCTCAATCCGAGAATAAACATTTCGTTCGAAGATATAGCTGCAGAATAATATGTTCATGATTTTTTTTGTTTTTTTGATTACATTTTGACGACCGACCATACGGAGACGCCCTCCCTGCTGCTGTCGTGTTTAAATGGAATTTAGAATTCGGATTCATTAAAATAAAATAAAATATTGTAAAAATTTCAATTTCAAGATACAAATTGAAAATAAATTAACATGGATGTTGGAGAATCACTTAGTTCAAGAATAGCACGGGAGCGATTAAAGGCAATAAAGGAATATCTGCCAGTACAAAAGGAAGTCAAGAAGAAAATACGAGCTGCTCGAGAGGCAAAGGGAGGATTCGCCGAGACAACACAAGAATTATTCAAACCAGTAACCAAAGCAACAGAGCAAATCATCTTGGGTGATATAAAAGATCCTCAGGCGTTGAGAGAAGCAGCGAAGGAAGGAATTTTACCTTTGTTGAAAAAAATTGAAAAACAAACTACAACCAGGATCCGTACCGTTGACAAATTCACTGATGATAGCGCAACAAGAATAAAAGCGATAGCGGATATCAATACCCTCGCCAATTTTGCTGTTGCTTCATTCAATCGAAAAGAAAATATGTTGAAGCCTGAGTATGCTGATGATGTCACCGGTCGTGACAAATGGTACAGGTGGATCTATTACATTCGTTATAACGTAGATCGAGTCAGCGGTAAAAATCCTGGATATAATATGTATCTCGATGCGATAGCGGGTTTAGGAAAACAACCTAGACAACCTGTGGCACAACCTCTACCTGTACAACCATCTCTACCTGCAGAGGAATCTGAATTTATTCCGCATACCATATTCAAGAAAGATGTTCTTCAAGAACTCAAGAGTGAAAAAAAATGATCGAGGTGATCAACGATCATATTGGTAGAGATAAATACCTGAAAAAGAAACATGCCGGAGTAGAAATTTCAATGGCAGAATGGATTCCAATGGTGTATTTTGCCTCCAAAAGATCGGTGATTAAACCTAATGATCCAGATTTTTAAATTTTTACGAAAAACTAAAAACTCCAATTCCACTCAAAACATGCGCATGGATGTTCAAACCGGATGCTATCAACAAATTTTTCGTGGATCGTAGAAGAATCACTGAGATTGCTGAGCATGATTATAAAGAAAGAAGCAAGTATCTGATGTCGGATTATGTTGATCAGGTGAAAGAATCTGATTGGACTCCAGCGTTATATTTTGCATTTTACAAGGAAAAAATATGATCTGAATGATTCAGATTACAAGAAATTTGTTGAAGAGGTAGAAGAAGAAAAATCGCATCCAGAGGAAGAAGAATTTAAAATACCAGAGGATGAATCAAAGATGAGCGGTGAACCTGCATACAAATATTTTACTCATGATGTTTTAGCTGATATTAAGAAAGATGAAAGTGAATTAGTTAATTTAGCTGCGTATAAATACGAAAACAGGAATAACTATCTGAGAAAAAAATATCACGGCAAACGTCTAACTCTTGATGATTGGATTTCTCTGTTGTATTTTGCCAGCAAGGGAGAAGATGTTAATCTCGAAGATGAAGGATCTGACAGTTTTAGAGATGAAATCCACATCATGATAAAAAATAAGAAAAAAGAAGAAGAAAAAAAACCAGGATTCCTCGCATCGCTCTTTGGTAGCCCAAAAACAGGTAGCGGATATACCATTTGCCCTGATAGTGTTGTTAACGATGTATCTCGGTTGGAGGTTCTTTTTGGAGGAAAACGAGCTGGGAATAATTCACGCGAGATAATCAACGAAGCAACATATATCTGTCGAAGATTGTTTCAGGGACAAATTATTGACGTAGCTATGTATCGCGATCTTATTGATGAGCTCGTAGATGATTATCACAGTGATTGAATAATTGGATTATAAAATAAAATGATAGTTCACAAGAGCCATCAGAGAGCGATACAGGCTCGTGTCATGAATTCAAGGTTACCCATGTGCAAACTCAAGTACGGATCGCGGATAGGTGATTCAATAATTAAATTTTTCACTCGAGTAGCTCCTAAGGTCGGTCCGTTAGCTAAGCAACTATCATCAAAGACCATAGGGGTTGTTCGCGATAAGGTGATAGGTACCGTTGGTGATGTTGCCGGTAAAGCATACGACGCCATTAAAGATAGAATATTGCGATTGGTAAAAGGAAAACTGAAACCTGAGGATAAATTACCCGTCACGTCTGAGATGCCTGGTGATGTCAGTAAGATTATAAATGAAGCAGCCAATCAAAAACTAGCGTCGTTGGTACAACAACCACAACAGGAAATCAGTACCAGTGCATTCGGAGGGCGTCTTCGTTTTAGACGATAAGGATATTTTATAAAAACATGTTCTCGCGGACATCCAATGAAGCTTTTAAATTTGATGAACCAGTAGAGAGAGACGACTCAGTGCGAGATTATCAATATTACTCGTATGACGCGATAACACCAAACAGCCCCAGTAGAACTGAATTACAGGTACAAGATACAACAAGATATTTTCTACCTTGCCAGGCGTACATCGAGGTTGTTGGCAAGATTGTGAAAAACGATGATACCAATTACGCCGACGTCAAGGTTGGATTAGTCAACAATGGTATTATGACGCTATTCAAGAGTGCCGCGTACATGATCGATGGCAGAGAAATCGAATCAATCAACGATAACGTCGATGTAGCAACCACGATCATAGGCTTAGCGAGATACTCAGATGATTTCACTAGATCGGCTGGTCCCAGCATGATGTTCACTAAAGATAATTCAGATGCTGCCGAGGATAAACATTTTCGGTGATGCCGTGGCTGACGACGTACACAGATAACATCCAGAATAACATAAACGGCAATTTCACCTGGCATATAGCGTCTCAGCAGGGTGTATCTGCGCCAAGGCATATCTTTGTGGCTCTTCAACAAGCTGCTCGATTAGGTGATCAAACTCGAACCCATATGATCTTCGATACATTCAATGCCAGCGATGTATCACTGAGTGTAAACGGACATCAAGAACCAATCGAGGAGATTCAACTAGATTACACAAATAACTCAGTGGCACGTGGTTATCACAGATTGTGGAGTTATATGGGTCGAGATCAAAATATTGATACGGGATTGCAAATATCTCAGTTAGGTTTTAAAAAATTCTATCCGATCTATTATTTTTCGCTGGAACACATGGATTAGATAAAACAATCTGTTGTTGATATTCATTTTAAGGCTAGAATAGTTAATCCAGGTCCTGCTATGTTTAGAGCTGTTGCTGTTATACTCAGCGATAGAACCATGATTCTCGAAGGCATCGAAGGTAAAATGAGGATCATCGATGCTCCTGTGGAGAAAATGTAATTTAGATTCAATGTAAATTTACAAATGCCGTACGATCACGTTAGTGTGACTCAGACTCAGGGACAGATAAAAAAGTTACAATCAGAGTTAGCAAAAAAATGTGGGACGAAATTGACGTTAAAACACGATCAGATTCAACTGGTCCAAATAAATTATCTTTGACAAAAAGACAACAAAGGTATTTTAACAAAGCTAAATCATCTAACACAAGAGTGCAAATTGCGCTATCTCCAGCTGCGTTGAAGGATATGGTTAAGGTAGGTGGTATTTTCCCGCTGTTGGCTGCGTTGCCAGCATTAATAGATGCTGCTGCTCCAGCTGTAGCAAAGGCGGCCGCGTTAGTCGCGGTAGGATACGCGGGTCATAAACTAGCGGAAAAAGCCATCGGCGGTAGATACAGTAAAAAAAAAGGACGAGGACTCTATCTGCCAGGAACACGATACGGTCGGGGTCTTCGCCGAACAATATAACACCAATGTCAAATTACGATCTAATTAATGCCACTAAAAAACAAAAAATAAAATTTTTCAGAGGTGTATTCATGCGAGATCAATTACCGCCTCGTCCGAATAAATACGAAACAGGAATTATAAATCTAGACAACAGTGCAGGACCTGGTACTCACTGGGTAGCGTATGCGATAAATCCACGTGAAATTATTTACGCTGACTCATACGGATTAGCCCCACCTAGAGAGTTTTTAGATTATGTAGATCAGCTAAATATTCCAACGTGGTATTCTACGCTACCAACACAAACACTGACCGATCCTCCGATATGTGGCGATGAGGCAATAAATATCTTATCAGCGATATCCAGATCAAGAAAACCGTATCATAAGGCAGTTCACGAGTACACGCCAGATAAATTAAATTAGGTGAATAGGTATATGGTTGACATCTACGGTAGGCCTGGCTCGTCATCTGACATCAATGTGGATTTATCCAATTACACAACAAAAGATGATCTTGATAACCTTTTATCGCTAGCCGGAGTAGATCCTGATGAGGTTGTTGTTTTTCAGGATCAACATGGTAAATTAAAAACCAGCAACATCAAAATAACTGATATAATTAAGCGAGATGAACACAGTACGCACGTAAATAATCTCAATACCGCCAAGGAAGATATTATAAAAATTAACGAAAATATTAACAATCGTGTGAAAATCACCGGCGATACAATGTTAGGAGAAATTAACATGAACAAAAATAAAATAACTTCACTAGGAATTCCAACGACGGATGGAGACGCTGTGACAAAAAGATACGTCGATGATGTAACTTTAAAGTTAAATCAATTACGTGAAGAATATAATTCTCATATAATTACATTTACAAATTTCAGAAAAAACACCCTGGATGCGAACAAAGCTGCAGTTGATTTTTTTGGAAAACCACCTCTGATCACCATAAAATACCAAGAAATTAGGAATTTACTCGATAGCATGGTTCGTGTGGTGAAATTATCTGAATCTATACCATGGACGATAACAGATAATACCACAATAAAATATACTCTAGCTGCTACTGGTATATATAGATTAACAGTAATCAGCACAGATTTCAGAATGGTTGTACATGGATTATCAATCGAAGCACCTCATCCAGTAACGATGAAATTGTATAAAGATGTTGAACATGTATTTGAATTACAGCCGATCAACCGCCTGTTGGCTAGAACAGATTACTCCTACGTGTTAGAATTTTTGATTAAAATATAATGGAATATAGATACAGTCAGGCTCGCGCGTGGTGGATGTCGCTGAAGAGTATCATCGACGTCTATCAAGTAAAAATAAAAAAATATCAACGCAGATTGGTTATAATTGATGTTGCTGTTTATTCTGTCTCTGCGGTCATCACTGGTGTTGGAATAATCCTATCCGCGTTAACGATGACCGCTCCTGTTGTTATCACAGTAATTGTTTCAACAACAACTACCCTCGCTGGTGTATTCGGTATCATAACAAAAAAAAATATCCTCGTGTACCAACACAAAATTGATCGCGTACAAAGATAAACTAAACACAGCAACGGCAGCGCATTCTAAATTATCTTTGTTGCTGTCGGAGAGTCTCAATGACGGCGCTATATCCGACGTAGAATTCGCGTTGATATCTAAGATTTACAATCAAGCGATTAAAGATATCAATATAAATAATGACAGAGTTACTGCAACAGATTGCGACGAACACGACAGCGATAAAGACAGTAATGATCTGAGCTAGTTCAACTAAGCCCGAATTTAACATAATTTTTCCTACTCCTATCTCCATCAGCGAGATGGCATTAGCTCAGTTACGAATTTATTACAGCTGGCCAAATATCAGATCAAAGACATTTGGTGGACTACAGTCAAATAATTCTCTTGTTTTTGCTTATAAAAACAAACCCGATGGTACTCCAGACTGGAATGTGGTTAGAATATCATCAGGTAGTTACAGCATTGTTAGTATCAATGATGAACTCACACGAAGAATAAAAAATACAACAGGAAAAGATCCTGGAATAAAAATAACTGCACACGAACCAACACTAACCTCAATTATCGAGGTCGGCTCTGATTATCAGATTGATATTTACAATAGCTCAATAAGAACGGTATTGGGTTGGCCAGTAACCAAACCACCGGAACAACCAATACCACCAGAGCCACGGAGAGAGAATGTTATCACGGATAAATCAGCCTATCATGATATTGATCTCAGAGATGGATTTGATAGAATAATTGCTCTGAGATCAAGACCATCAATAAGGACTGAATTCAGATTTGATAAAAAAGATGATGTACACTGGAATTTTATTAAAAGTGAAGAATATTCTTCTGGAGGTGGTAAAAGAATTGAGATGGTATCTTTCAGTACCATTGGTATTAATCATCTTACCAAGAAGATCAACGAGATCTCTGGAAAGGCCATAATAAATCACGACAGGTATTTGTATGAGTGTATCTCTGATGTATCGGCTTCGTGCGATAATCTCAACAAAAATATGGAGATGATAAACCAAATAGCGGCAGATGCAGAATATCTTAACACGCAGCTGATCAAGGCGATAATTGATGATAAAGCAAGAAACAAAGAAAAATTTATGGCTGCGTATTCACTAACTGAGGCAACATTACCAAATTATAAATTTAGCGAATTCGACCTGAGTGGGACGAAAGCAACCCTTGTTGATTCTGTTGATGAAAATTTTCCCAAATTATACGCTGCATGGAGAAAAAAATCACTGCTGCAGCCACCATCTATCCTCAAGAGCAATAACGCCGAGGATGGTACCGGACGGCATATTTCACCTGGTGTGGTTAATATAACAAATGTTTTCACGGTTAATCTTAATTGCGATATCATCGAGAATAGCTATAACGCCGATGCGGAGGTGTCAGATCAGGCGAAGCAAGGATTTGTTTTGTATTCGTTTTCACCAAATATACCACCAGGGCATTTGATCGTTCAAGAACCAATTAACCCCGTTTATCTTAGGTGTCACAATAATTTATTGTAGCAGGTAAATTTTTCCTTGACTGATCAATCTGGGCATCTGCTAGATACACGCGGAGAAACTCTGAGTATAAATTTATTGATAAAATCATAAATAAATAAAAAAATATTTTTCCTCTGTAGATTTTCTGCAGATTTTTATTTTTTTTTTGTTGTAAACTTTTATTGTTTTGGTCGTTTTTCTGACTGTTTTGGTCGTTTTTCTGACTGTTTTACCCTGGATGAATTACCCAAACTGGTCGATTCTCTAAATGATTTCAATTAGAAGAGATACAAGAGTTAGTAAAATCAACCAAAAAACAAACAAAAACAAGCAAAATCAACTCAGAAAATAAGCAAAATCAGCTCAGAAAATAAGCAAAATCAATGGTTTTTATTGACTCCTGGATCTCTTCTAATAGAAATCATTTAGAGAATCGGGTATCTTACTCAACCAAACCGATGAGTGAAATTGGCCAAAACAGTCAAAAAAATCAACCAAAACAGTCAAAAAATCAACCAAAACAGTCAAAATAACAGAAAACAATATCTACAGAAAAAATAAAATATTTTACAGAAAATAAAATTATTTTTAACTATCTATCAATCTCCGCAATTGTCTCGCACGTGTATCTATTGTCTTTTTTGACTCGTATTCATCAGATAGCGATGATCGAATCTTTTCAACAGCACGTGCCAACGGAGCAAAATCACCTATGCTAGATTCATCAATGTTGATGAGCGATTTGTACATCGCAGATTGTATTTTCTTTATGAGCCTGTATTCAGACGACAACGTGTATCTGTTTTCTTGTTTGTGTTGTAATATTATATCAAAATCAGCGATGATTCTATCAGAATCTAGATCATTTGATAACGATATTTCTTTGATTTTCAGCGCCTCAATAGATTTTATTACCTCGTTGATATTTTCTTGAATCATATTCATCAATGATTTTACTTGTCTAATATAAGAGGAAATTAAGAAAATTTGATCCATGATCCAGATTTATATGAGAAGGTTGATTTATATCTTCCCTCTGCAACAAATCGCACTGAGGCTGAATTAATATCAAAATGTCTTGCAGCCAGACTCATTGATTGAAAATATGCCTCTTCGTTTGTCTCCATATTTACTGATTTTACTGCCTTGGAAATTCTTCGTCCACCTACATCGCCTTTTTGTAGATTTTCACTCTGAGTAATTGCTTGTAGATTGTCTATGGAGTTATTTAATTTATTTCCATCAATATGGTCAATTACCAGCTCATCCTTGATTGGTCCATGAAAACATTCAAACACAAATCTATGAATGGAGTAAAATTTTACGTTGCTGGCGTTGAATCTCCGGTAACCAGCATTATCAATACGACCAACCGGTTTTTTTGTTCTAACGTGTCTGACCGTACCATCAGCAGATGCTTCGTAGCTATCAATGATTGGATGTTTCACGAATATGACGTTCATTATATAATATCCATTCGTCTAAATGAAAATTTGTCTGAGAATCTGTTAAAATAATCTTCTTCACATTTGATAGCGATATTGCTATTGGGTGATTTTTTATCGTAATGTCGTTTTAATTCTCTGTATCTTTTTCCGCCACATCCTGCTCATATTCTGGTTTTTCTCCGTATTCCGATATTGCATCTAATGCATCTCGTCGGACCAACTCCACTTTGCTTTATGTAAGCTAAATGTACCCAGCAATATTCTTCTTTGCACGATCTGCCACAGCAAGTAAACGAACCAGCCATGAGCCATTTACAACTGTTCATTATATATTTAAACAAATACTTGTTTAAAATATAACAAATGGTATTTGATCTTGACGAAATAGATAACGTTATTCCCGAGCTAGATCAGGCTAAGAAAGAATTTTACGATGATGGAGCAGCTCATGTATGGTCGACATGGAAAGCAGCCGATATCGATAACACGATGAATGATACAAGAGCCAAAAAGATAATTAATTCCCTCAGCAACGACAAATATATATTCAGAATAAAATTTATTGTAAATGACGAAAATGATGTTTGGATTACACGCGATAAACGCGATCCTGTAATTAACGATAAGAAATCTGTTACTGTCAGCAGTAATTCTAAACCAGGATTACTGACAGGAATAGATAAACCGTATTATGTACGAGCCTATCCTGTAGCTGCTGTTGTCTATGGTATTTACAAGCTGAATAAGCCTGTTGCTGAGAATCTCGCCAAGATGAAAATGTCAGTAAAAATCAATTGTGTAGCTGAACGAGTGATAGAACATTTTACCAACATAAAACGCGGAAACGGCCTAACAGATCTAAGAAAAGAAAAAATAAACAACTGGGCGGAATCAGTTGCTGATTTTGCATCAATAAGCGACGTTGCTGTGTTACCAGCAAAATTAAAATTCCCTATCACGGTAAAAACGATATCAGGTGAAATATTATACTCGTCCGCGTATAAATCCAAAGGATCTCCCATCAAAATAATTGATCATAATTCTCATGCTTGGAGTAGCGCAGTAACAGGTTTTCCTCGGAATCGTGTTATTAAATTCTATTCTGAAAATATGTTCGATTTTATTTATAAAATAAGCAAATCAGATTCTGTATCTATCTGGTTATTTTCTAGCGACGATCGATACGATCAATTCGTCAGACCCAACGGGGATATGTATCGAAGTGAAAAATTACATGATTCTATGATATCGATAGCGAAAAAATATTCAGTGAATGAAGAATTACTTGTTAACTGCTTCACGATTCCATCTGGTGTTGCTCATGCAGCGCGAGAGGAAAATTTGTGGAAGCCAACTAGAAAAGATTTTCTCAAGGATGTTCAAGATAGCTGCGTCGAATACGGTCATGGTGGATTATGGAATACCAACTACGCTTTCATCGATATGATTTCATTCGACATGATAGCGTGTTATCTTGGTAGTTTTCTCGGAATGGGAGAATGCAACAAATATTTCACTCAATTTGGTCATCCGTGTGACGAGATGACGAGGGCATCAATTAACGGTCCGTTGCCGGATTTCCCCCTAACAAGATTCGCTAAAGTTACATCATTCAAATTCGCCACAGGATTACATAAAATATGTTATGTTTGGTTTGGTAGGCATCTATCAGAACAAAAATGGATCCCGATAGTATTATTGAGATATATGTTAGATTCTGCTATGTTGACGTCGTTAACGGTCAGCGAAGCTATTATTTCGTATCAGAAACAATTTGATGTTTGGCTACCAACCGAACACGATGATGCAAAGGATTTAGGTAGAAAAATTATTGGGAAATTCACTCAAGGTGGCGCTTATGATCATCAGAGACGTAATTGTAGATTGATTATGGATGAGGCTGAATTGGATTTCATAATCGCCGATACCGCTGAACGAGGTATATTTTGTACCAGAGAGGATATTTATGTCGCTGATGGAACGAAGCTAGGTACCGTGGTTAATTATCTCGAAGGAGAATCACCGCAGTATGTTCATTTAAGATCGTCGATGCTGGCATATGCGAGTATAACTCTCTTATCGATGATAAACAGATTTCCTGATACCGCAGTTAGAGTAGCTACTGATTCGTTTTATATTGACAAAAAATACCTGCCAGAGTTAGAAAATCTAACCGCAGATGGATCATGGGGTACGTGGCGAGTGAAGGATGAACATATCCTATGGTATTGCGAAGACGCTGATGTGGCTGATGAAGAAAAATATCACTCAGATAGTATATTAGAAACATCAACAGCACCATCTGTTTATGATCCTGCTGCGAGACGTAAAACGATATACATAAACGGACCGGGAGGATCAGAAAAAACAACAAGAATGATTGAATTATTCAAGAACTCCGATATGATCGTGTTGACACCAACACACAGATTAGCACGAGAGATGAAACAGCGAGGAGTAAATTCGTGTACGTATCATAGTTTTTTCAAGTATAATGGTGGTGCGTGGAGTCCATCCAGGATGGGAGAAAAATTTATAAATAAAAAAATCATATGGGATGAAATTTGTACAGTATTCGCTGGTACATTGAAAATGTTCTTGGAATGGCTATCAACAAAAAATACCGCTGTGATAATGTGTGGTGATCACGGTCAACCTAATCCTATTGATGGTGAATCGCCTCATGAATGGCTAAAGGGATTTGTTGATTATTACGAAGAGGTTGATACTGATTATAGATCTCTCGACGGCAGATTGAGTGAATTTAAGAAATTAATTCGATTAAAATCAAATAAAATTCAATGTACCGTGATGAGGGAGGTAATCCAAGAAACATCAATGAAAGATTTCCTATCGATGTGGACGCCGAATGATCTGATAGTGGCCAGTAGAAAAATAATCAGAGACGTTCTTCAACAAAAGCTATTCAAGATACATCAAGAAAAATTCCCTCTGATGCCTGTTCCGTTGTGTTATAGGCCAGTTGATAACAGACTATAAAATATTGACGTCGATATACCAGGACGAGGTAAAAAGAATCTTGTGTTAAATGATATTGTTGTTGTTGATATTGATTTTGTTAACGATATGATAAATGCAGAGAAATCGCCGTGGACGTTAGGATATGCCATGACAATACATTCTTCACAGGGATTGACTATAACTGATACTCGTGTTTGGATTGTGGATGATAATGTGGAGTGGTCTAATCTGGTGTACTTAGCTGGATCTAGAGTGAGAAAAATATCTCAGTTGGGCAGAATCATCTTAGATAGATCGGTTGTTAACGACGAAACAAACGAATACGTGATTTAAAAAAAATTGTTCAGCTATAAACAAACCGATAAGAAAAATAATCACGAATTCGATCTGGATGTAGATTTTATTTTATCGCTGAAAGAAAAACAAAAAAAATCACTGTTCCGGTTGTAATTGTATTATGACCTGGACGTATCAAAGGAACGATTCCAGACAATTTACCGTAGACAGAATAAACAATAATCTGGGACATAACATAAAAAATGTCACCCTAGCTTGTTTAGAGTGTAACAGACGCGGCGTAGATTATTTGAGTGACTGAGGTGGTAATTGAGTATCAGCTGGTATTACCTGTAATTCTTCTCGAGTAAAACCGCGTTGAGGGGCGAAAACATCAAGTATATAAATTGCTGGTCTACCTGATGATCTCGTTACAGATACTATCTTGTGTGTTGTTACACTCCAGATAGGATCGGTCGCTCTTTTTCTGCCTCCCTCAGCCTCGCCGTGTTTATATAAATACCTAACGATGACATCGCCGAGTACCGGTCGAATTGAAAAATCTTTTCTAATGATCGGTATAAAAATTTTTTGTATAGCTATTGCTGGTTTCATTTTTATCGCTCTCGTTACCTCGTTATTTATTGCTTAGATAACGCTAGGTAACCTAATGACCCAGTCGCTAGATCTTTTATCCTGAATAAATTCTCTCGCATATTGATAACCAAATAATTTTTCGGCTAGTGTTTTGTTGAATCGCTCAGCAATAGCCTGATCGTTATGGATGTTTACTTTACCGCGTCGTATTGCTACATTTTTTTTGTTCATCAACTGAGTAACAGCACCAAGGAAT
This sequence comes from Sinohyriopsis cumingii, assembly GCA_028554795.2. Lineage (NCBI taxonomy): Eukaryota > Metazoa > Mollusca > Bivalvia > Unionida > Unionidae > Sinohyriopsis > Sinohyriopsis cumingii. The sequence continues at coordinate 16,063,209 of CM068830.1, forward strand.
TCTCGTCCAGGATCAACCTGTAATAGCCTTGGCCACGTTAACGGACCACGATGATATATTCTATCAAATGCATTAGCAACCTCAGTCGCTGTTTTCGTTATCAGCGGTTCAGCTTCTTTGTATCTACTGGCGATATCTACCACGGTCAACACGTATTTATATGTTTTATCGTTAACGGTATCGTGCGGTAGAAACATTATATCAGCCTGATGAACCTCATTTGGAACGCTGACATCAAAGTGAGCGTATTCTATTCGTTTGGGAGGCGGTAGATATATTTGCCAAATAGCTTGTTTAGATAACCACGCAGCAGCTACTGATGGTTTTACTGTAGCAGCCTTCGCTAGTTTTTTGATCGCTGATTTACCTTTCCAAAATCCAGCAGGAGAATAATAAATTTCTTCCATATATTATCTACCAGTACCAAAAGCTAATTTACCTTTCATCGCAGCCTTTATCGCCTAGCTGGCTAATTTTTCTTTGATGGTCTTGTTTTTTATCGAATTTATCGCATGAATTAATTTAATGTCAGCTAGATGCCGTTGTTGTAGATCTTTGCTTCGATATACAAGATCGTGAATATAACACGCTCGATCAATTGCATTTACAGGATCCTCACCGGGATTCGGTTGATCTTGATCGTTCAATCTAAGATCAAGTCTGGTACCTGGTCCGCAGTAACTGTATCCGGGTAGATGTTTTTCTCCGGGGTATTTGGACCAGAAGAATCCTGGTAACGACGATAATCCTGAGGCGATATCACCTCCGTATCTTTTCCTTTTTTTTAACCAATTTCACTTTAATCGGTTTTTCACCAGATGAAGTAAATCTAAATTTTTTTGTTCCGCATATTTCGCATTTGCCAGTAACGGCCTATCAATTATTTTTTGTAACGACCGTAGCTACATCTATGGTTGGAGTTCGTGTTCTACATCGCACACAATATAGATTCATGGTATAATTATACCATGAATGTAACTGATTTTTCAGCTACAAAAAAATCTGTCCCTGTGAAGCATCATGCTGCGCTACCTAATTCGATCAGAATGATTATCATAGGACCATCAGGGTCAGGTAAAACACAGTTATTGTTGAATCTGATCATGAGGTGGCTAAAATGGGATAAATTATATTTGGTTGCACCATCTGTGGATGATCAACGATGCTATCAGGTATTGAAGGAATTTAATGAAAATGCAGCGTTGTTGAATAACGGCGAGAACATAATTGATTTTATCACCGATATCGAAGAAGCACCATTAGTAGATGTTCTAGATGGTTCAATAAATAATCTGGTTGTTTACGATGATGTCATGCTAGATAAACAATCAAATCCCGTTAGAATCTTTTCACGTGGACGACATAAAAATACTGATGTTATTTATGTGACTCAGAGATATACACAAATTCCAAAGGTAATCAGAGATAATTGCAACATGTTGGCGATTTTCAACGGCGTGGATACACATACGTTAATAAATATTCATCAAACGTGGTGCAGCGGCGATATGGATATAAATAAATTCAAGAATTTCTTTGGACGAGCTCAATCTACACCATATGGATTCGTCACTGTGAATTTATGTGATCCAAGAGCCAGATATCGAGTCGGCCTAGATAGAATCTTTTAACATTCTGAATCTTAAAATTCCATTTAAACATGACAGCAGCAGGGAGGGCGTCTCCGTATGGTCGGTCGTCAAAATGTAATAAAAAAAACAAAAAAAAATCATGAACATATTATTCTGCAGCTATATCTTCGAACGAAATGTTTATTCTCGGATTGAGGATCAATAACGAGGTAACTCCGACAGGAAGCCTTTATTCGGTAAATAGAATCTTTCTCCGGATGAGATTTCCGTGGAGATGTTTTTGGTCCGTCGAAATCCTTGGTCTGTTCGCCCTCCCTGCTGCTTTGCTGCAATGATTCTACGCTGACAAATGAGAGACATCCGCTAAATTGGCTTGTTATTGATGGTGGGTGCGATTGACTCTGGTTTGACTTCTGAAACATGTTTGCCGGACCGGTTGGTGTAACATGTACGTCCCTTGTTCTTATAATTATAAACGCACCTTTGATAAATGTACACATACATTTGGTTTTTGCAGCACGATACAATTTATTAACTACCTTATAACCCGCAGCAGAGGCAGCGTTGCAGTAATTGATCATGAAAATAATTTTGTTTCCATAATGACTCCTGAATAAATTACCTAATGTTCATCGATATCTTTCTTGTGGTTTGGAGGAGACTTGATGTGTCAACAAGCCACTTGCGAAGGAGCCATTTGTGGTGAAGTGTCTTTTTTCTTTGTAGTGTCCTTTATCAATTTGTTTTTCCTTATTTCCCTTTTCTTCTGCCGAATAAGTTCTTTACATCATGATTTTAACTCGAGCTTTATTTTCTCTCTTCTTAGAGTTGAGGAAGGTGTCAACAATGAACGTGTCGCCAGAGTGGGTACTGGAGCAGACAGATATTAAAATGCATTTCGTGTATCTTCTTCTTCGTTGTAGTCGCGTCTCTCTTGATGACTTTCGGTTCGGCTTTTACGATCGTCTTTAAATCTTTCTGAGTAGGTTTAGCATTTTTTTTCTAAAGCTTTCTCGTACAACAATTGAAAACGTTGAGTCACTTGACCGTACCGATGTGATTTGTTTTCTTGTAGTAACTATGACATCTCGTTGAGAATAGGATTCTGGAGTAAAGGAAGTGGCCATTGTTTGCATTAATTATGTAATTCCATTTGTTTTTAACGGCAATAAAGTGAGTTTTGTCTTCCCCTAAGATTCGGAGATCCATGTATGATTTTTGCCAGAGACAATTAGTCATTATATCTTCTATGTTCTTCCTCTTCATCCCATGAGCCTCCTAGAAGCGGACTAGCAATTGATCCTAACAAAGGAGCAGCCTTTACTTTTAACAAGGTCCTATCAGCATGGATATAACTCCTCTCCGTTGAATCAGCAATATTTGTATTTCCACCGATACGTATTTTGTTCACCATTTGGCCGAAAATGTTCAGATGTTTTCCTTAACCATGTGTCTGTACCTTGGACAAAAGTACCGTTCCTTTAAACACTTCCAAACAAAATCCACACAAGATACCGATGATTTATTTCGGTGAGTTGTGATGATTTATTTTCGTTTCGGTTTAAGCGAAAGAAAAAGATAGTTTCATTATTGTTACTTTCGTATTTGTGGGAAGGTTGTGTCTATAGAGGCCGACGAGTGGCATGGTGTGCAATACTTTGGGGTGACACTTTTTGTTTCAAGAGCAAAATACAGAAGTTAATTGTATCGCACACTTTTTTATACTATAATAACTCACCACTGATTGTCAGCTCATTGTGTCAACTCCATGACGGACAACTCTCGACATTGAAGTGTTTACAATGGATTAAATCCTGACAGTTCTTGTTTTGATAAATCTACTAAACATTTTAATATCCCTGGTTTCTTGTACTGTTGCCTTGAGTGAGTCCACAGCAGTCGCAGCTTATAGAGAATAAGGTGTCGTCCCTGCCAGAGAGGTTCCTTTTGTAATGGGATTCCAGTTCTTCGGGTCATTAAATTTTGAAGGACGGGTGTTAAACTAGGCTTTCGCCAGCGTTACAGTCAGCATCGAAGAATTTGATGGACGTGAGACCACCAACAAACAGCGTGGTTTGTTGGTGTAGATAAGCGCTTTGCAGCAGTACTTCTCTTAATGACAGGAGATTCTTTTATTGGGACCTGTAAACTTTCTCTAGAGTCATTCGTTGTTGTCTGAACTAGCCTTGGCTCATCTCAGTCTCAGTTATTTGGGATTGGTTGGTTTAACATTGATGAATAAATTGGCATGAGGTAAATTTGTACCAATGTTTATGCAAAAGAGTTCCTAACTGTTTGGCTTGCAATTTCAACTGAAATTATCTCTTGGTCTTTTAAAGAAGACCATATAATGGGCATTGAGACTGAATATGCGATGTCATTACCATGATATCCCTTTTGTGTGAACCAAATCTAATTTCTTCTATTTTTCATTACATGACATAGAAGATGGCAAGACGTGTTTTGCTCTTACAACCGAAATTGATTCTCCTTGACGTTTCTGAAGTCGGCTGTAAGCAGAGAGCCACTCTTTGCAACATCACACGATAAATTTGAATGGACAACCAAACTAATGCATTTTCTATTTGATCCTCCAATTGACAAATTCAGATTTTCCTGAAACCACTCGGTCTAGCTATCAAAAGATTAACGGGAACATAATATTTTAACATCATTAGTGTCTCGTGCGTATATAAAGCTGGAGTGGTCATGAGATGTATGCATGCACTGTTCATAAATAAATGAATCGACTGTGAATCGAATTGCGAGAAAAGTAGCCACTAACACGCATTGTGTCGAGTTTATCGGTATCGGTCAAAGTCTGCTGGACTCATAATCGCACAAATAGGAGTTCATAATAGATCCGTCACTGGCTTGTTGCTGTGTCGAATTATTCATCTTTCTAGGTCGGTATCTGTACACACAATGAAGTGTTGGCCTTGGAATTCGTCCCTTTTTATACTGGAGCTCAGGATGTTAGTACAGTAAAATTATGTGCATCAAATGTTTGTCATGCGAAAGTCTTGATCGTCCCTTGATTTTAAAGCTTCTTTCAACTCGCCAAACTTCACCACTTAACTCAATTGACAGTTTAGTTATCAGTTCTTTGTCTTTGCACTTGGCATGCAATTATCCCCATCGATCTCGATATTGCTATCCGTTATTCGTCTCATGAATTTTTCTTTGTCTCAACCAGTTAAAAGTAGAGTCAACAAAATATTCAGTCATGGGTAAGATAGTACGTTCTGCTAATTGTCCCCACAAGCAATGCAATATGATTTTGACAAACAAATGTCTTTCTTCGTTTTTTCCCCACGTGTTCCAAATTGATAAATTTTATGGAATGCTATTGTATATTGAATTTCTCGTGGTTTTCTGTAGTCAAAGACCTAGAGGAATAACGTAATGCATATTGTTTCTGTATGTGAAAATTCACTGACGTAGCCTGAGAAAAATTCCTTTCTTGGAAATGTCGTCTTTTTGGTAACGTTTTGTGATAGAAAAGTACCAAATTTTAAAAACCTTTAAAAATATTGATCCTTTATCCAGAACACGAAACAATTTGCCACTCACCCACATTCGTGAATTTTCAGGTTTTTTTGAGGAAAGCACGTGGGCAATCCGTGAAATAAGCGAGCCTGGAATTTGAAGACTCTCAGAGGGCAGAGTTTTGGTGGAATATTGACGGCTGACGGAGATAAGATTAAAGGTCTGGGGGATAGTTTATCCTTGGACATAAATGTCTTCCGGTGCAATAATCGGTAGGCCTTAGCAACGATATAAGTTTCCGTCAAAAGATGGATACATCCGTGATATAGAAGTAATTGTCGAAGGTTTATACAGAAACGGCGTTAAAATATCCACATCAGCTCGGCAATACTTCATTTCCTCTTGAAAGCCCAACGAGTTCAAAGGGTGAGTGTGGTACCAAACGTATGTGCTTCTCGTTGTTCTATGTGTATTCCGTCAGGGTAGGAATAGTGACCGTCAGTTAAATGTGGGATTACACCTTTATGGTTAGCTTCGGTGTTGTGTGAAATAACCTCTGATCATTTCTGTCACTACAGTCTTTGAAGTCTTTTGGCTCAAAGGCATGGCCAAATAACTTAAGGTATCTGTACATTGTATTTGTCCCACTTTCATGCAGATGAGTTTGACTCCGTTAATGGTGTCTGTGCATCATTCGATGCCTTGTCCCCAGTAATATTTTAGAAGAATGTGTCCGTCGTATCCTGAGATATGGTGAGTCACTTACTGAATGTAGTATATCGATGTCAGTCCACGAAACACCGAAACTATTCTATAGCATCTATCGTCCATTTGGCAAAAATTGGGAAGAGAGTAGGGTCCTCAAAAATCCTTTTCACGTCTTCTGGAATCCTACACGCACTGTGGCAGTTAATAAATATAGGCTGTTATATTCACTTCTTGAACACTTGATATCCTAAGCAGAAATTAAGGACGTGAATTCTGATCTCCATCGTATATTCAAGACCAAAAATAAGAAATCCACTTGTTTCTTTTTGTTCATGGTATTCAGGTCTTGTTCAAGTCCATTGTCATATATTTTGAAGTAGTTCTAATGTTCAAAATCCACGTTTTGATCACCGGCATCTTTCCTCATGGACAGATGTGTGACTTGGAGTTATTGGATCGACGTATATGTTCACAAACTTAGTGCAATCTCAATAATTCGCAAGCGCTTTGCTGCTGTTGAGCTTATTTCATACGATGTGGTTCGTAACATGTAGGGCATACAAAGGTTCGCTTACAAGTTAATCAGTTAATTTTTTCTTTTCCTACAAGAATCCTTGGTTTCAACGCTAAACAACCCCCGAAATATCTTTGCAAAACAAATATGTTGGTCCCGATAGGCAAAATCCTTGGTCACATTTCCCACAATTGTAAGGTATGTGACGTCATGCGATACTAATAAAAGCATCAAAATGCTCTTGGTGGTGATACATGTGAATATATTGTCCGTATGGGAATTCAGCGCCTACAAACATTGGAGCTCCGCAAACCACTTGAGAGTATAGCAAGAAGAAAAGACATCTTGAAACTATTGTATTTCAGGAATGTCACACGTAGTCTCTTTAGCACTGCTTGAATGCTGTAACAGCAGGTTCTTTTTCACTATTTGGCTCTTCCAGATTGTTGAACACTCTAACACACTCTTTTCTATTTCGCGGTTTAATTTTCATCAGCATATGTTCGACCCAAGACGATCGCAACGGCTAAACACATCTGGTCTTGGAAACTTTTGATGTGGATGGTATTGAGTTTCGTACCAATAACACTTCTTTGTAAGGTCCGCGACCTTTAGGAGGTGAAACGTGGGTCATGTGACGTGTGGATTTGCCATCGATTATGTTAAAAGCGTCATTGGATGGTTGTATGGGCTGAGTTTTGTCGATGGCTTTGGAGGGTGTTAATGCTGCCACTGTGCTACCCTCGACCCAGACATGTGTTTTAAAAATGTCAAGATGGATGGAGAGTCTTTAAAAGAGAGTCTACAAAAGCATTCCCTTTTTAGTGTCGCTAACGAAGATTTCACAACTCTGTAATGAATCTTCTACTTTCTGGGATGGCACACTGGAGTGTATCTCTTAACCGTGAAGGTGAACGCGGTCGTTTTGAATGTTCTGGAAGTCATTTTTGGCGTAGCTCGATTGTGATTATAATTTTCGGGACCTACTGATCGATTTTCTCTTTGGTTGGGCCTTGAGTCTCTTGGTCTTGTGGTATAAGTTAAGAGCGTTCGTTAAGGCCAGCGCAAATCCTCTTCCAAATTGTCTATGTATGGAGCTAATACTTTTAGGTACCATATACGGTGACGCGGTAGATCGTTGCCAATTGGTTACTCGTTCTAGTTTCTCTGAAATAGTGCCATCGGTTCATATTGATTGCGAGTTTCTTGTTGTAAGAGTAAAAAGCGTTCATTCAGGTTTCAAATTGTGAAGATGGTAGAGTCTAGGTATATTTCTCTTTCAGGAAAGACTTTATATAACGTCATTTAAAAGTATAATTCAGAGAAAACGACGACTCATCCCACTCTCAAGATATTGCTATATATGCCAGAAGAAGGAATTTTTCAGAATGGCTACATTGAGGACAAATGAGTGGCAAATGTAAATATACCTGTTATGATTTTTCAGACAAAAGGGAATTGGTCTTTAAAGAGTAGAAATAAAAAGTGAAAGAACAAGAGAAGACCAAAAAAACGTAAAGTAGAGGAGAAGGAGAAAAGGCATATATGTGTGTGTGTTTGTGTGTGTTTGTGTGTGTTTGTGTGTGTGTGTGTGTGTGTGTGATATGGATTTTTAACGTAGCTTTAACACTTTTTTAGTCATATCCGAAGTGGGGCAGTTCATAGTGATCTCTAGCACGGGGACAACTTGGCGCAGATATGTTACATGATGTCCTTTCCAGTCACAATATACTGACACCAGGCCAACCATTCCTAACACCGACCTCTTAATTTTGAGCTCCTAGTGAGGCAGCTGTTAATACAATCTGTTTGTCTTTGGTATGACTCGGCCGGGGTTCGAACCTGCGAGCTTCCGCATCTCAGGCGGACGCGCTAAACACTAGGCCGACGGAGTGGTCAGAAAAGGTCGTTAAAAATAAAAGATCTCATCGGCGTCAATAAATGCGAGAAATCAAGACCTCTAGAAGAAACATCAACAGAGTAAGAATCCAAAACATTTTAGAAATTCAAAAGGAGAGACAGGCAGTGCACGAAAGAAAGAAAGAAAGAAAGAAAGAAAGAAAGAAAGAAAGAAAGAAAGAAAGAAAGAAAAAAAACAGACAGGCAGACAAAAATTAAACTAACAAACAAACAGACAAGCCAACAAAGGAAGAAGGAAACAAAGAAAGTAAGAAGAAAATAGACTTTTGTTATGTTCGAAATTTTGATTGGGATTCATAAACGAGTATACAGCAAAGAAAAGATTAGTCTCTTTGTCTCTTTGTCTTAAAGTTTACACTATGGATAAGTGATTTAAATCCTCATTCACAAACGCACATTATTCAATTTTACATTTTATTTGAATTTGCAATATTTGAGTATATTTTCTTAGAAAAGGACCGTTACGTGTTTTCTTTTGACAAACCTTTGGAGTTGAAATTGAGCTTTAATTGGCTCATGCCTTTCCTACTACCGAGTCCTAGCTTTTCTGTTGCTACGTTTGCTGTAGCGGAAGTAGTAAATGCTACTGCTGACATCTCAGTGGCAGTGATCGTAGATATAGTGATGGAAGAGCTGGAATGATTGACACTTTAAGGTCTCTTTCTTTTGGGTCGACTTAAAAAGGTCGGACGAACTTGTATCAGACATCTTCTCTTTGCCAATATATTTTGTAGCACAAACAGCGTTTTGTTTTCATTCTTCTTTCCGTATTCGCACATCAAAGGTTTAATCTTTTCTTCTTCTCTTCGTCTTTCCTCTTCTCGCTGATGTTGAATAAAAATACATGTTCTGCCTCTTTACGTCGTTGTAAAATCTCTCCAAATTCTTTTTTCTTTCTCGTTCTAAAATCCTCTACCAAAGGTAATGATGAAGAAGGCAGTAAAGTTAGTACCACTGGAGCAGTCAAACATTCTTGCGAAGAAGACAAAATATAAGCCAAATCCAAGTTAAGTTGATCCCCTTCTGAAAGCATCACAGTTTCTTCCGCATATGTTATATCGTCTCTCCTCGTATCTACATCATGCGCTCCCAATATGAAATCTGTATAGATTCAACCATACTCAAGTTATGTTGCAATTATCAATATAGTAAGAACGCTCTCTGACCTATATACTTAATGTGGCCACACACGTCCCTCTGTTCTGATTGGAAGAAAGAATACCCACTCTGAATGAATGTTTAAACGCGCATTGAATTGGTGGTAATATTTCAATCTTTTTCGATCCAGACACAGGCTTATATATATATATATATATATATATATATATATATATATATATATATATATATATATATATATATATATATATATGCCATTACCTAAATCACCAACACAAAATATGATAGCGAAGAATCTATGTGGAGTGACAGTATATCCGGACGATGGTTATGCTGTATGGAGCCTTTGTGCTAAGAGGTTTAAGGAAAAGACGAAAACATGTTACTTATTATATATGACTTTGATGAACAGACCAAAATGCCCTTTCCAGGGCCACCAGAATCTCAACAAAAGAAAGGAACTACTCAGTGAATGTCATCTGTGTTTTTCTGTTTTGTTTATGTTGGGTTTTCTTTGTTTGTAATATTAATATTACTATTCACCTTGAATTCCTTGAACACGTTTGACCCATAAACACTTTTGATCCGTTATACTATTCCAATGTTAAACGTATGGACCACTTAAGCATAGTTATAGGTTAATGTATTTTTATGGGAAAATATAACTGTTTTCCAGAGCATTACTTCACGACGTTAAGAATGTAGTTTTACGCACAAAGAACGATTTCATATGCTTCCATACAAATGTAGTAACCTATCTTATCATATACTAATTTTACTTTCTATTTAAAGCTAAGTAATAAAAAGAGCAAATTAAAAGAAACAACGTAATTTAATTTCTGCTCAATTCCAAATTATATACAAAATCGGACATTCATTAATACGCAATGACAATATAAATACGCACACAGCACCACCCAGCGACCTTAGAACTTGTTCGCGCGCTCAGTCATTTGTTTTAAAGCGAATCTCGCTTTGATCTAATTATTATGTGAAGTTAGAGTCATATATTTAATAAATGCTCATTCAAACAACGTTTCCAGCTGCTCTGGAACAGATTAATTTCTTCCTTTATATCGATCCGACTAAATTCTGCTTTTCTACTTGTAATGGACTGGATGGATTGGTAGTTGCGCTTGTACTTCTTTTCTGTCATTGATTTTTCAGACTCAAACAGTTAGAAATGTATGAATTCTCAAAGAGACGCAGGGTTAAATATTGTTTGATAGGGAATATCATATTAATTTCGCAATAAGTGCATTAAGAAGAAAGGCATTTCTGTTGAAATTGTAGTCAAAATTATTGTGTATTTTCGCAATGTGGATTGATTCTTGGAACCCGTGTAATTCTAATCAGAAGAAATAACGATGAATGTACATTTTGAGGAAGTTCAAGAAGAGAAGAGGTAAATATTTGTATTGTCATTGTTATTACCAGCTACAGACGACTTATGTTTTTACCCGGTCATGCATGCTCGTTCTCGGAGGGTACCCATCTATTTACATGGCCTGTATGGCTCTACTATTAATCGAACCAGTATCTCAAGAAAGTGGCAATAGGAACATTTTAGGTTTAACAGCGCATATCATCAGACAAAACATACTTCTTCATTGTTTTGATTATGGACTCTGACGGTCTTAGTTTCTTACCAAAATCTGTCTTTTTGCGTTGCATATTTGTTCTCCAATTCAGCATTTTAACTGACTTGTAAAATGATACGTTCCTGAGGGAGACGGGATATCCCTTGGCCTTAATATGACTTGTTGTGCAGTTTTTATTTTGCCTTTGAGAGCACTTGTCATAGTCTGAACTATTGTATTTGCGAATGATTATGAATATTTGTCGTAAATAACTGTTTAAATCGGAATGATATATTCAATACTGAGTGTCTCCTGTTTTTAAAGTCGATATTACTGATATCACGTTCATTCATTTGCTTGGTTGAAAATTTTTTTGTGACTCAATGATTTTATCCACGTCATCAATATTATCATCTCTACGTTCGAATGTATCAAAGACGTTGTTTAATTCATCCAAAGATGAATCTATTAAATTTAAAATTCTGGCGTCTGCTACGTGATCATACAGTGCTGGTATACAAATCAAACGTAGTTTATAAAATGTGATACTAATTTTAGACCCACGTGTCATGCATTTTGAAGCCATGCAGTATAGAAAAATACTGCAAGATTATGACAATGTATATCTACCGAAGGAGAAATGAGCAGATAATAAAACACATATTGAGTTCAACTGTAACAATGTACCTATGTCTCCCCAGTTAACGTAAGTCACTTGTAGCAACGTGACCCCATCAACACTCTGTAATACTATTTCTAGGTTAAACCTATGGCCCATTTTAACATTGGATTCTCTTACTGTTTATAATGGGTGGAAATGTCTACATTTATAGAAACATACCTTTAATTGTTGGCCAGTAAAATGATTCAAGATCTTGTGATCATTCGCATTGACTCCTAAACGACCAGCCAATGTGTTTCATGGGCTATACTTTGGAGTTCACGTCGATATGACATCGGAATTATAATATGATAGCTCACTGACTAATCATAATCAAAGGCTACCTCAGCTGGTCTCCCTGTCCTCATAAGGACTCCATGGTTCACACAGTGACAAAGTAAGACTTGTGTGCTTTAATGTTCGCAAATTACCCTCTGAAATTAACATGAGATTTCATGATCTTGTTTGATTTCGACAAGTTGTCTTTCGTCACCTTCATTAGATTAAAGAGAATAGGTAGTAAAAGAAGGATCAACATTATCAATATAGCAATATGACCTCATCAAAGATCATTCTCAACAGGTCTTTTTCTCGCATTGATCTCTTAACTGCACAAACAGGATACAAATCAGAGACATCGTTCTCAAGAGAATCAACGTCTGCTCTTCTGGCCATTTCAAGGTTTCAACAATTTTCTTAAAGTGTGGAAAGTATTTAGATTTTTCTTTTTCTTTAAATGGGGGCGGTGACCTAATATTTCTTGTAAATATAAACCCACATTTTTGTATTAAGTGTGGTATTTTGCCCACAAGATCTAATTCTTTTAATATTTTTCATCATTCTATCTGCATCAGCAATTGGATTTTTCTTTCTTTCTTTTCTGTGCCAGTCCCATTATATTCTTTGCATTTGTATTAGTCTCTCTTTTCTATATCTTCTTCGTATTGCTCTTTCTTTCTTTCTCCGCATTTGTATTTAGTTTCCAGTCCATTTTATATGCATGCGTTTCGAATTCCATCGTTTCTTTCTAAAGCTATAGCCATGATCAGTCCAATTCCATTATATTTGCTAACTGTATTAATTTGCATTTGCTATCAAACCACAGATACTTGCTAATCAAACCTTAACCTCTATCATACAAAACTTTGTTCCACCAAATACTGAACCACAGTCTTTTGTGTCTCTTTTTTAGATGCTTTTCCATAACAGAGATAATAATGTCTGGAAATCTCAAGCAAATATTTCAAATTCTCGAACCCTTCCTGGGTAGTACACGATTCGATGAAGATTTTGTGAATGCTTGATGGTTTCACTAAAGATCTCGCAAACGTGTGAAATTAAAATCTTTATCAGGGAAAATGATAATTTAAAAACAAAGTCAATTTAAGTTTAAATACAATTTTTAATATGTCTGCTTAAAGAAATGTAGATTTTGGATGGGTCACAAATTTCAGTAACGATCCTGTGGTCTTAAACTACGTAACATAAACGAGCAAAATCATCACTTTTGCTAAATTTAACAAATAATTTATTTCTCTAATACAAAAGTGAAAATTTAAGAGGAACTTACAGTATTGTGATTTAAATCGCAATCAGATATAAATATGTTATCACCAGTCGCAATGAATTCCATTATTGAATGTGCTCAAGTACCTATATTCATGAAATCGGTTGATGTACCAAGTGTCTTGATGTATTACAATCAGATAATCCAGAATGTCTTTCATGTTGGTCACAGGGTCGCTTCAAGATCATTCTAAACTTGCCAATAGGGTTTGACCTTGAACTAAAATCGCAGTAACGAGCTTCAGAAAGTGTCCAAAAGACTAATAGGATGAAGCACTACCCTTAGTAAACAGCAAACGTCAAGCACGCAATATAAATCAAACATACTTTACCGTTAACAAGCTCCCTGTCCCCCAAAGGGAGTGAATAACATACTAATACAAATTCTTTTCTCATTGCCTGGAAAAGAATATGCAACTAAAACTAGCGTGCTTGCGAAACATTGACAGTGTACAGATTCGATGCCAAGAAGCTAAACCGTTCACACTTTAGCTGCCTGGGGGAAATGACCGGGATAACAATGGCAGTAAAGTGTTCCAGACATGATGCTTTCATACAGGCAGACATTCAAGGCATCGGCAATCTGCTGATAAAATCGCAATTGAATTGGCTGGTGCTGCTTTCATTTAGATGTTAAAAGGGCGACAACCACAACTGTTCTTCTACGGAGCGTTGCTGAATGAAAAGCGAAATCAGACTGCTCAAAAATAAGAAAATACTGCAAAGACACCTCAGATAATATATAAAAGACTTTAACATTGACTATAATTTTTAGCAAGGTCTCACATTTAATCTCTTGACCTAGCGCAGTTTCATCCATACTGACCCTTCAATATCAAACGGAGGAATATTGCAAAGGCAATACAGTTGCTCGAGCAGTGCATATCACATAACTGCAGCATGTTCTCTATTGATCAAGCAAACGGAAGCGGCATCTCCCGCCAAGGGTGCCATAGACAGTTCAGTGTACAAAGTGGCCTTATCAGACACTCACGCACTCACATACACCAAAAGCAGTGATGTTAAGGTCATCTACGAACTCGAAGGATGAACGCCAGCAGCAAAACAGACTGGACATTGAACTTCCAAAGGACCCCTTAAGTTGCACTTGTATTTCAACCTACGTGTGTAATGCTGACATCTATACAAGTTCAAGTGGCATATATAAACATTGTAGATAGATCGATTTTTTAATGATTATGAAGAGTGATTTTACAACAGAGACAGGTCGTATTTTTAGCTTCATTATAGCTTTCAGACTGTTATTCTCTCAACTCCAAACTATATCGCGAGTTTCAGAAATCTTTATATGTTTTTGATTCTTAGCCAGGCTTCATATGCCTTGGCTTTATTACAAGAAGCCTTCTGATAGTCCAAAGGTCAATGTATGTATTTTTTCAGTAATTTTGTACTCATATGTCAGTAGCTCATGCTAGATTTGATTACATTTACAATGGAAGTAAATCTCGACTTATCAAATGTATAACTATCTATCCGCATGACTCGTGTCGGGAGCAGCCTACAACTATATTTCCATCCCCTCCCAAAACTTTATCAAGTGCACGGCTTAGCTTTTTAATGACAACGAGATAGATATGTGTGTGTGTGTGTGTGTGTGTGTGTGTGTGTGTTGGACAGACTTTGTCTCCGTCTAGCCAAATGCTTATTTTGAGTGATATTGAGTAGAAGAAGAAAAGTACTCCTGCACCGGCGTCTATAATATTTCCATTTCACAGAAATGTACTTTGATTAATTCCGGAAATATAAGGCACCGTCAGAATTGGTGCTATAATCAGTTTCTTTCAGACTGGATCAAGCAAAACAGTCAGTTTATTTTTAACATTTTGAAACCTAACAAATAATGAAATATTCAATATGCAGTATCTAATGAAATTTTGTTCTCAAAAGGTTCAGAGAAATCGGAGGCGCTGTGTTATATAAATAATGTAAGCGACCAATACATATATTGGTAGCAAATTGTGGCCAGAACGAGTTAAATTAAATGGAAGAAAAATAGGTAGGGAAATGGCTACTCTGAGTTTTTGGAATGATTCAATTTGACGCTAGCGGGATGACTTAAACAAATTAAAACAATAATAATAATAATAATAATAATAATAATAATAATAAATTATAATAATAAAAATAATATAATTTGTCGTGAAATATGGAGAAAACGTAGTCTGAACAGCAGCTTTCTTTTACTGTAAGGGAGGAAAACCGAGAAATTGGAGAAAACGCCAATCACAAATGAGTGATGAGTAATGACATTCTCCAAACCGTGAAAATCAAATTAAAAGAAATCAGCCAGAAACTGAGATGCCCTGCATGTTGTTGGGTTGATGTTCTATCAACTCTAATTATGCATCTAAAAGGGCAATTTACAAAGCATCGCTTTCATTCTTCAGTTTGCTTGATTTTTCATTTATGAGTCATCTTGATTTATAAGCTTTGTTTTAAATCTGATTGTTTTATAAACGTGCCAAAATTTAATCTTGGTGATTGTCATTATTCGCTGGAGTGAAAGGTTTTAATCACTGTTTATTTGACCATTGAAACATGTACGGCCAATTTAACCACAGCAAACATAAAATTCTACTGAATTTGAAACTCTAATAGAAAAGAATGTCTATGATCATTTTACTACCCTTCTTTAAAGCTCCATCCATAATAAAGAATTATTTTCCGTTGATAAAGTGTGCCAATGTACAAAACACCAAACTGGGTCACAAAATGATAGATACTTGTCGTATTCGAAAATCTCACTCAAAGATCATCGATTCGCATGCGCATTAAAGATGAGAATGCTCAAATCTAGATACTCTTTATCTTCGCCATATATGCGTATGAAAAAATTTTGACGTAAAAATTATTAAACTTATTAATGTTGATTTTTTATCCCGTCTTCTTATGGAATTCAGATGTATTCTTTCAGTCATTACGAACATGACTAAGCATACAACTATAGGACATCATTAACTATGTGTGCATTTTATCTTCCAATACACTTATCGCCATACAATTAAAATGCCATATATTTTGGAGAAGATTATTACAAGTTAAAGTGTCGGTCCCACGGAATACATACAGCTAACAGTTTTACGAACATAAAAGTGGAATAAATACACATCTGTATTATGCTGAAACAGCTATATTGAAATAAGAAAAAAAAGTGATGAAAACTGTTGATCAAATCACTTACGTTGTTTTAATTGCATGGTACCACATATTTGCACGTGTCCATTTAATAATCATACTTGCCGCTTTCATGCAATATTCTTTTAAATTACAGGTCACATGATCAAACACTTAAGTTTAACAAATTTGCATATGTTTCTATGGACCTGCAAAGCAAGTTGTGCTCTTTGCCACAAGTGGGAGATGGAAATATTGATTCATGCTAAGATGCCAACCATTTGAAGTTAAAGGGGCCTTAGTCCTCATTTTAAGTATGTGCATTAGCCAATATAGTGCATTACGTACTTGATATATTTAATACCCTGTTTAATAATTACTTGTAATATGTGATAAAATGCACACATCATAAGTGTTCATATAATAAGACAAAGATGTCATGATACCATTTGTAGTCGTATCTGGATACGTTGATTGATATTAGACAAGCAAGATACGGAAATAATAGTGATCATTTATTTTTCAAAGAAGATACATATTTTGACAGGATACAATTTAAGGAAAAAAGAGAGAACTCCGAGTATGTGTGTTCAACACCTATGGCATAGTGTTTTAACAAGCAAAACATCCAATCGGAACACACAGAAGAACATTGAAATTATAGATCTCATCATTAAAGCAATACAAGCTTCAAACCGACTTTAGTATTTATTTAAAGGATAACTTTGAGTTCATACTTAATTTATCTTTAAAATTTACATGTTTAATTAGATTCTTAAAATTATCATTAGTGGATGTATCTGATATATAAGCTATTGGTACCACATAGACAATCAAAATCAATCCGTAGTAACATATGAATAACACACAAAATATTTTGTAGCACAGGGATAAATAAAATCGATATCTGGTAGCGAAAGAAATAAAATCTATATATTGTAGCATGGTGATAATACAAATCAATATCTGATAGAAAAGGCATACTGCTCTTACTGTCTTTGTCCGGGAATACAGTAATATCTTTGCGATGCTGTCTAGCTCTAATACTGTTTGAAATCGTGTTCTTAACATCACAAGGATATATAAATACATACTTACATAAATACATACATAAATACATACTTACATAAATACATACTTACAAAAATCATACATACATACATACATACATACATACATCATACATACATACATACTTACATAAATCATACATACATGCATACATACATACATACATACATACATACATACATACATACATACTTAAAGACCTGTATCAACCCGTGTTTCAGGTAACTAAGCAAAGTATTAGAACATTCTTGTAATGAAACTTCTTTTTTTTCATTCTCAACATATTGGAATTTTAACATTAGTAGTTCGTCGTGTCTGGAAAATGGAGTGGATTATGAGTAATGCTTACATATCCCTGACCAGGACACTATTTAGTAACGTGAAAATGAAGTCATTCGTGTCCCTAAACAAATCTAAGGAACAATTTGTTAAAATTTGCGTATGGAAAAGAAGATCATGGTATTGATCAGTACTAGCTGGTAGAAGCCTTCAACCATTTCCTTATGAAAAGAAAAGGAGTTAACAAACAGTCTCAGCGATCTGAACCAAAACCAGAACAGGTGATAAAGTTATCAGATCACAATTCAGTATCATCACTATCAAATGATAAAAAAGACAGTTCAGTAACAACAGAGAACTAATACAAGATAATAGACCTAAAACATTTTATACAAAGCAGTATTCAACAAATGAAAGATGACATTAGAAATGAATTGAAAACTGAGCTTGACAAGATACGTAAAGAACTGCTCAGTAGAGATGTTAACTCGACTAGACTACAATCGGAATTAGGAAGATGCAAAGAGGAAGAGAAGAAGTTATCAAAAGACAATCTGGCCTTGAGAATATCACTCAGGGAGAAGAATAACCAGCTGGAAACTATAAAGGCTCACCAGCTGTTTCTACACCAATTGCTCGGTGATAAAGTATGTAATAAGGATAAAGAAAATGTAACTTCCAAATGTGCGGCACAAACTCAGACATTACTAGCTGATATAGTGCGCATGGGCAAACATTCAATTGAAACACAAACAGAAAAGATGGCAAATGCTTTAAATGCTCTTGACTCTGATTATATCAAACGGCGGAAGCATTTATCGGACCAAACGGAATATACGGCCAAGTCAACTGGCTCAAGGGAAGGAGTGACATTGATACTGTCCACCATACTCAATACCTCCAACGAAGAACCTACATTAGTTAAAGATAACGGTGTACGTGAATATCAACACGATCAGAAATACTCGGCACGAGTACACACAAGGAACAACGACAGGGAGAGAAGGTCGCCATTAGCAAACAATCCGGGCACCTCATCGAAGGACGTGGATAAAGTAAGCAAAACGATCGATGTTATCACAACCAACAGAAACTGCAGACCACATAAACGTATGAGGAACTCTTATGAAGGTCGAGTTCTACTGCCAAGAATACCGGTTGACAGAACGAGAGAGGAGATGAGAACTTGCATCAAAAACACGCTAAAATAAAAGGGGTAGAAGTAATAGACTCTCAAATCTTAAAGCATTGGCGAGTAGGAGGAGGAAAGGACACTTTTACTGCTTTAATCACGGTAGATAAGTTAGACTTTGAGAAAGTTTTAGAGGAAGGTTTTTGGCCAAATTTTGTATGGGCAAGAGAATGGTATGATGATTATGGTGATAAGGACACCAAGCAGCACTGGCGTCAATAAATAAAGGAGCAGTAAGTAAAATACATATATTATGGTAAATTACTATATAGTCTTTGCAATACTTGTGTTGAAAATCTATTTTTCGTTAAGTCAACAATTGTCTAGTCATACATTTCGTCTGATGACATGGAACGTAAAAGGAGTCATGTATGGGTCACCTTACTTGTATTCTTTGCTAAATGAGGTAGATGTTGCTGTACTTACTGAGCATTGGCTTCTCCCGGAGCAGCTCAATTTCCTAGACAATATCCATCCAGAGTTCAAATCATTCTCACGCTCTGACAATAGACTAACAGTAAATTTCGAAGAAAGGCTAACGCATACGGGGTTCGGGGGAACAGCAATCCTTTATAGGAAATCACTCCGCATTAATCCTATGTCGAGCGCCGGCAGTGACAGAGTTTTAGGGATAGAGGTAAAATGTAACGATAGACTTAAATATTTTATATTCGGGGCACTTTTGCCATCAACTAATTTTCCTATTGCAAGTTACTCCGAAACAATAGAAGAACTAAAGGATCAGTCTGATATTTTCTGCAAAGAAGGCATTCCCATACTCGCCGGAGACTTCAATGGTCAGTTAAGTTCACTGTTTAGCTCCAAAGCAAATTGTCTAACATCAAACACTAGAGGCACTATTCTAGAAAAGTTTCTGAGCGATAGGCATTTAGTATCTATTAATAGTCAATCCATTTGTGAAGGGCCAGATTTTACTTTTTTCTCAACCGATGGCAAATCAAAATCTTTGACAGACCATATACTATTGCAAAAAAGTAAATTCGATTTAGTGGTTAAGGCAGAAATAATAGATGATCATCCTTTGAACATTTCAGATCATCTTCCTGTAAAAATAGAGTTGGTCACACCTTTAGTACATAATGCAACAATGGCTGACGAGCATATCATTCATTCCAAAAATTGGAAGAAAGCCTCAGCAGAACAAATAAATAGATATAAGGAAGCAACACGCAATGAATTGTTAGCGCAAATGCATAAAGCAGAACTAGCGACGAATGTCGATATTGAAATTATTATTCAAGACACCGTAAAGATTTTACATGAAGCAGCTTCTAGGTTTCTCCCCATAGAGAGGTTTTTCCCGTACGCTAACCCCTATTGGAAACTACTAAACGTAAAAAAGTTTCACACGGAAATGCGGCTGAAACGCAGGGTATGGATTTCTAATGGTAGGCCAAGAGGCTGGGAATATATGTCATACGCGAACTATAAGAAAGCGAAGAAATTGTTTGCAAAAGAATTATTGAAAGCTAAATAAATGTACGATAGAGAACAATTCAGTGAGCTTGAAAAGGCTGCAGAGCTCGATATTTCTACTTTTATAAGTTTATACGGAATAAAAGAAATAAACGCGATTACATTCACGAAATCGAATCAAAAGGAAAAATTGTACGCGATCACGATTCTATTGGAGAATTATGGGCAAATCATTTTTCCAGTTTGTCACTACCTGACAATACTTATCTGTACGATGAGAATCATTACCAGATGGTCTTAGCAGAGGTTAGAAAACAGAGTAAAGAAACCTATTCACACTTTGATGAAGTTGTTGATAAAATTCCCACTAGAGACGAAATCAGTAGTGTAGTTAGCTCTCTCAATAAAGATAAGACATGTGGTCACGACGGTATTGTTGCTGAGCATTTACTGTTTGCGGACCCTCCAAGCAGTGTACAATTACTTGAAATTATATTCACAAAAGTGTACGAGGCCGAGAAGTACCCGTGCCACTTTAAACAAGGTTTGGTAATACCAATATTCAAAGGAGGAGGAAAGAACAAATTAGATATGAATAATTACCGCGATATAACTATAATTCCAGTGCTTCAGAAAGTTCTAGAACAAATTATATATAGTAAACTACTTATATTTTCTAAGCAGATTTCTTTTCCAAATCCATTGCAACAGGGTTTTAGAAATAATTGCGGTAGTATCACTGCAGCGTTCTGTATTAAAGAATCTATATGCTACTATTTGGATAAAAATACTCCTGTCTATGCCACATTTCTTGATAATGCTAAAGCCTTCAACAGATATTGGCACAACGGGTTATTCTACAAGTTGTACAGACTTGGCATCAAAGGGAAGACCTTGCGCATCACGAAAGACTCGTTTGAGAGAGTAGCAAGCTCTGTTTTATTTGCGGGCAAGCTGTCCAAACGCTTCGATATTAGGCAGGGTGTAGGACAGGGCCGTATCTTGTCTGCCTGGTTCTTTCTTGTAATGATAGAGGATTTGATCACGGAATCAGATCACACTATCCGAGGTCTAAAACTTGTCGATCTCCACCTGCCTTGTGTCTTATTAGCAGATGACACAACTGTAATGTCTAACTCGCCTCATTCAATGCAACAGCTGCTTGATACAATTTCCAACTATGCGAAAAGGTGGAGATTAAGATATAACGCAGATAAAAGTTGCACCATCTTGTTTACTAACAAAAGAACGACTGATATATCTTCTTTTCTGCTCGACAAATCTCCAATTCCGGTAGTCAAAAGTAAGAAGTCACATCCGCAAATTTTGTTGTATGACAGCTGTATACAATGTATATATATATATATATATATATATATATATATATATATATATATATATATATATATATATATATATATATATATATATATATATATATATATATATATATATATATATGTGTGTGTGTGTGTGTGTGTGTGTGTGTGTGTGTGTGTGTATTTGTTTATGTATATTACCTAGAGATTTCTATATGGTTTTCTGTATTTATATATCTCATTTTGTAGATGCAGTAATTGACGATGTATATATATATATCATGCTTGCGTTCTCGTCTATACAGTGTCACACAATCTTATGATATGTATAATATGTATCTTAGTAACCTGATATAATCTTTGTTGAAGAGGTAATTAAGTCATTTAGACAGTCAGTCATAGATAAATGCATGCACGCACACATACGCGCAAACAAGTATATATATGCATAAATACATGTGTCATATGAAAAAAAACTACATATAGAATTACACTGTTATAAGTTTTCCATTTAATGTTCGTTGTTATCTCGAACTTAATGTTAAGCACATAACACTATATAGACGTATTAACTTTTCGAAATATTATCATCATCAAGCAACTGTTAAAAGATCAGTGCCATGCTCAGCCAAATGATTGCAGATTTGCATAATTGCAGGTATTGAGATATTTCGTTTTGTCAATACGGTAGCTGACACAGTATTACTATTGTACTTTTGTCACTTTTCTGTTCTATTTTATGATCTTGTATTATCCTGAATTTGTTTAATCTGATGTAATCTCTTTTGAAGAGGAAATAAAGTCAGTCTGTTCGATATGTTGGATGCCACATTTTTTGCATGGGATCAAATAAATAATATTTTTATGTTGTACGATTAGTATCACAACGCATATTAAAAGTTTCTTTCGTAGTATTACTATTGAAAGAAGTATTTTTATTAATACAAGAACAGTGCGAACATCTAGGTCTATAACATTTAGTTGATGATCCTTTTTATATGATATTTTTTCTAATTTAGAATTAATTAGGAAATCTTTATGATTTTTATACCTTTGATAATCAAGTGTGGGTTTGCTTTCGTGTAGCGATTTAATACTTGCTATACATGAAAATTCAAATAAATCCCAATATGTATTGATAATCTTACCTATATTATGTACACTTGGATTATATTCAATAAGGAATGATATCTTCATTTCTATTTTCGATTTTACATTGTAAAGATTCAAGTTGTGTAAGAGAAGATACTTTTTTGGAAAGCAGTATTAATGATGTCAGATAGCTTGTATAGCGAATCATTTCCTTTATTCCAAACTTTGGTTTGATGGGAAAATAGTGAAACTTATGAAAACGGCAGCATTGGCGCTTGAACAGATGTAACTAAACACATGCAATATATGCACAAATAACCAACAGGAAGGACTATACTAGTCTTACCCTAAAACGTAGTAAGTGAATGGGAACTAGTCACGCATATAAATGGTTGCAATCAAAACACATCAACACTATACGCAAAAAATACAAACGCGCGAGAAAGAACAAAAAAACAGCGAGAGGCGTTACATATTCGAAACAATGGGAAAATGTGGATCTCACAAATGATTTTGAAGGAGATGAGACACATTTTTTGGTATAACACGGTGCAAAACTGTTCGATATTTCCTGGGAAAAAATGTATAGAAGATTTCGCGATCGGAAATAATATCGTTCCTGGAATACAAAAGGTTTAATCTCATAAGATTACCAAGGAACGCAGGAAACATCATTGCAAGGATGAATATTCCTGCCGAGGAGACATGTAAAAGTATTGTCGTTCCGACGTGGACACTTTAGGCGTTTCTGTGGAAATTTTCGAGAACTGTTCATGGTAAACGGAGGAATCGATCCTTTGAAAGAATATTGCACCATTGCTAAAGCGTGTTCCTTAGTCTACCGCGAACGACTCGTGCCTGAAAGTACCATGGCTGTCATGAGCCCTCAAACAACCAACTTTGTCAAACGTCCGTACTTGGTCAAAGCCCTACGCTGTCTACATTACTTGTGCAAGAAGGATGACAAATGGATCCAACATACCCACAACTGAGGAGGCAAACAGAGCATCGGAACGTGAACGGTGGATGGTTGGAACATAGAAAACCGCAACATCGTGTACGAGTTAAACGGATGCTTATTTCACTGATGTCCCCTCTATTACCGTCAACTTGACAGTAAAAATCAGTTTTTACAACGGACAATGGAAGACTTGTACAAGGCCACTTTGTCAGCGGCGTTTGAAGTTAGAACATCAAGGATACCAAGTGATGGAAATGTGGGAACACAGTACAATCACCGTTGAAACCGATCCCAAGTTTAAATGCTTCGTGGAAAGTTAAAAGTTGCTGGACCCACTGAACCCGTGGGACAGTTTGTACAGAGGACGGACAAATCACACCTGTTTGCTGTACCAAAGCGACAAGGAGAAAGGACAAGAAATCAAATGCATGGACGAGTGTTATCTGTATCCTTACGTGTGCAAATATTGTCGCTTTCCTGCAGGGCATCCAAAATTTCTGACGAACACATTGACCTTGACAACATTCGACAATACAAAGGATTGATTAAATGTAATGTCTTGCATCCCACGGACTTGTACCATCCCGTTTATCTTCACCATTGCCAAGGTAAACTGATGTTTCCCTTCTTCCGTACTTGTGTCGAAACCTGCAACCAAGACCAACCTTGTCAGCAAGCACACGCAGAAAGAACGCGCCTTGACAGGAAGGCGAGTCAGTGTGGAATTCTTCAAAGCTCAGGACATGGAATACCAGCTGTTAGAAGTTTACAAAATTTACCACGTTCCCAAGACAGAAAACTACCACAAGGGCGACGAGACTCAAACAGGCATTTTTGCAGACTACG
The DNA here is from genome assembly GCA_028554795.2 of Sinohyriopsis cumingii. Taxonomy (NCBI): domain Eukaryota; kingdom Metazoa; phylum Mollusca; class Bivalvia; order Unionida; family Unionidae; genus Sinohyriopsis; species Sinohyriopsis cumingii. The sequence continues at coordinate 16,087,690 of CM068830.1, forward strand.
TGGATGCCTTTTTGAAACTGAAACAAGAAGCTAGTGGATATCCTTCATGGTGCCAGACTCCCGAAGACCAAAAGAAATTCAAAGAGAAATACTGGTAGCAAGAAGGCATCACATTAGACCACGTAGAGAAAATTGGAGGAATGCGATCGTTTGCCAAATTAATCTTAAATTGTTTGTGGGGCAAAATGGCACAACGACCCTGTTTACCCAAGAAAGAGTATTTGACAGAACCTTCCCGTTAGTTCCAGATGATTCGCGACAAAACCAAATACATGAAACATGGACGTCGTTCGTTGGGATTTGATCCTGGTCAATTACGGTTAAGAACTGGACCTTGTAGAAGCCTACGGATTTGGAAATGTCATCATTGTGGCTTACGTGACAGCCCATGCTCCCTTAGAAGTGTACGAAGCTTTAGAACTGTTAGTTGATCGCGTCCTATACTTGACACGGACAGTTGCATAGTCGCTTGAGTCAAAGGCTACCAATACCGGGACAAACAAGGAGATGTGCACACGGAGTGTAAAAATAAAGGATTGACTCTCAATCATCGCAACAGTCGAGTGGTGAACTTTGGCGTATTGGAAGAATCTTTGCATTTTGGAAAGGAGGGAACTTTAAAGGGACCACCTATGAGCCTCACAAGATTGTACGTTCGCCCACTCACCAACTCGTCAGTCCACCCTTGGAAAAACTGTATCAATTTGTCTACCAGAAGCGAGTGCGGCTTCCCATTCACTTCACCTTACCGTACTGTCACGTCGATATTGGTCAGCATATAATAAGGGACAACGTCCAAGACCGATAGTTCATTGTAACTACCAAGACCAAGCGAGAAAGATGAATCCTTTTAAACAGACATTATTCAAGTTTTTTAATTTTCAAGTGGAGTACGATACTGTGCCTTGTGATGAAAGCGATGCCATACGTTGTGACCTCAACGATGCAGTACCACATCATGGGAACTTTGCTATAACTACTACTACTACTACAATAACTACCATGGAAAGCGATTCTGTACTTGTTAAACCTGACGGATGCGAAAGCGATTCCACCCGTTATCGTGGACTCTTTACTGGTGTTCATGGTGTGAGTCATTCTCCACGTGACACCATGCAGCTACCACCATACGGATGTCATCCAAAACGGAGTAAACCTCTACGGATTTCACCATACCCTCATGGAAATGAACCTGTGAAAGACGAATATTCGTTCCTGTGCATTTGACTGAATGCTACAAATTTGAAAGTCGATTCCAAACCTTCCAAAGAAAATGGCCTACATATCTGGGAGGATCTACCCCCGAAGAATTAGCCAGAGCCGGATTTTTCTACTTGGGCCAAGGGGATAAAGTCAAGTGCTTCAGTTGCAGTGTGTCACTACACCAGTGGAAGCAGACAGATTCGGCTTACCTGGAACATGCTCAATGGTCTCCGCATTGTCACCACCTACATTTAGTGGATCCTAGTCATTGAAGTGGCTTACCATGTCGTTTAAGAAACCAGCTTGGCTGGGAGACAAACGTTCGACTACACCTAGACAAGTATTTAAACCCCATTTAAAACATATTATGCAAGTTTGGCAGGGACTAGCCAGAGCGAAATCTCAATGGTTGACTGTAGAACTTTTGTGCCGAGAAATTCACAAGAGGAAAGTGAAAGAAGTCAACAAACGGATCAGATTTCTCTGGATCAAGTGTGCGTTAATCCTATTATTCCGCTTTAGACCGTTTACATCAGAATATTGTATTGACATTCTTGACCGTCACCCTGAATGGCAGTGGTCAGAAATTACTCTTTATGTTCATTACTTTCGCTCTAGGAGAAGATTTTAAATAAAATAATACTGACTGACATGATCGTGGATACTTTACAAGAGAACATTCGTGGTTTGCCTGTGGAGTTGAGAGAATGCTTTTACCGAAAGCTGTTCAAAATGCAAGTGAAACGCAAAGAACAATTGCATCCGTTACGTCACCGGCGTTTAAACCACTGGTACCTGAACAATATAAGAGGACTGATTCAGATGAAAGTGTTCCAGCAGTCAGACATTGATCAACTACCCACTGGCACAAATGACTGGTTTGTTACTGCTGATACTATTCGCTACTTACTCCAACGAATTCCAAAAGAAGAGTTAGAGGCTTACCAAGTTCTTTCATACAACGTAAATGTAGTTAAGAGGAAACTTTTGAACGAAGTGTGACGTGCATGTTAGTGACTAAATCATTTAGATTCGCCACTGGATCATCTCTGATCACACGATCAGATCTGTTTAGAATGTACAATTTTTACCTCCGCCAAAAAAGGGTATAAAACGGGCTACCATGTCACAACCTTTATCGCTCATGATACAACAAATTCAGAGGAAGGAAATCAATGAGAGTATTGGGACTGAGGATTACTAATACTTATTACATCACCTGTGTCCATTAAATTGGGGTCGACGTGTAGTGTGTGTCTTAGTGACTTCCTTTCTAGGATTTCGTTTACCAACCGATTCATTGTGGGCTCTTTACGAACAGTACTTGCCACCAAATGAAACATGAAAGTGATCCCTTTTGATGTCGACTAGAAACTCATTTTGTTGAAAGCAATGCGTTTTCAACTGTGTTCTTCTCGGCCTGTACGGGAAAGAAGATCGTCAACTTTTAGGTACTGAAGATGTGTACGATAATGTGTGTGTAGCTTGTGACTTAGACATTCACTGGAAAGAAGTGGCCAATTATGTCCAAGAGTTGTGATACTCAGTTCAAACGTCCATTGAAAAATATAAATTTTAAACCTGTGTTAGTGACAGTGCCAGAAGAACCCGTCACCGAAGACAGCCACTCCCTTCAGGACAGGAGTGTAATGGACATTACCGAAAGGCCATTCCGGGAGGACACCTGTGTGACATTACCCAATGTAGAGACTATAAGATCATTACACGCTGTCCCTAGGACACACTGGTTACCAAACACATGTTGTAAAGTGACTTGTCGATATTCTTCTTTGATCGGTTCGATGTGATTTTTATTGCTGTACTTAACCATTTTGGCTTTTATGTCTTTTCGTCTTTCGAGTTGTTCCATTTCAAACAAATTAATAAATGTGTCCTGAAAAAAAGTATAACAACTCTTGTCTTGTTTGACTTTGTGTCAAAAGTGACATTCCTTGAAACATGGCTACCTCTGCTGTATCTGCTCCCTCTTCCTCCACTTTCAAAGTCATCGACGAACACTAAGATCGTGCCAGTTGGGAGGCCTTGTATCTTCGCCATCCCTTTAACATGTTAATTGCCGGACCCAGAGGTTCCATACGCCAGTACGTGAATACCTGTGTTTGTAGTGCACTACCTTCTTCACAAACACCATATTTCATGTTTACATCATTAGTGCGTCTTATATTGATTTAGTAAATTTTAATAAAATTAGAAACTCAAAAGAACACAATCAACTTATCAATTTGCATAAGAGCTCGTGAACAACAAGAAAAATCTTAGAACTACATTTTGTAGCGGACACACTAGCAGGGATGTGAGGAGTTCATTCACTCAGTCAATACACAGTTGACAGGAACATATCGTAACTCCACTCAGAGTTCGAATATGTTTATGTATGTGATATAAATATAATGTATGTATAGTATGTGCGCTGTATCAATGATATACCATTCGTAGTGTTCTTTTAATGAAACATGTATACATCTAGTGGTATATCACTTATACAGCGGAAATACTATATATATATATATATATATATATATATATATATATATATATATATATATATATATATATATATATATATATATATATATATATATATATGTATATACACATAGATAGATATATACGTATATATGTATATCTATATACTTAATTAACATTACAAATCACATTGTGCTCATAGTGATTTTGTGCCATTTCGATAGCCTCTGTATTTAAACCAATAAGAGACCATTGAGCTTTAAAAATGTTTCATCAATATATTCTTTATGTATTGAACTCTAGAGGCCATAGAGCCACGTGTCAGTACGATGGCCTATATAAATGTTATCAATATCATTATTATTATATCTATTTGACCTATGGACATTTTTGGGATTACATTTTCATTTGTCGTCAGTGTCAGAGCAGCATACTAATGATAAACCTATTGTTTCAAGTTTTTAAATCCCCTTTATGCCCAAGTCTCATATTGTAGCCCAAGTGTCGTACTTCCGAGATGTTGTCATTAATGTTACTTGCCCTGGTATCCAGAGGTTCATTTTTGTCAGCCACGTGTCAAACTATACCATTTGCTTGCAATATAAATATTTCCTTCTATTTAAAATAAGGCTCAGTTGCGAAGAGAGATATCTAGACGTTTCTACGCACCAAAGCTTTCATTCTACACTGATACTTATCCCCAGCTGACTAGCCAGTCGACAAACTTTACATCAAGATCACCAATATCCTCAACGATTGTGTTTTTATCGTTTTAAGAATGCTGTCGTTTACTACTGCTACTGAAATTATTTGTCTCTTGTTGCATATGACTTTAATGAAAATACTTTTATTTACCACCTTTTCAACTTATTTTCAAATCCCTTAGAACATTTTGAAATCCACGTCTAATAGTGATACCGAAATGTTTTTAAAAAATCTTCCTGCTTATTCAACGGTCACTACAATAAGTAGTCTATCACGTAATTCTATTATATCGATAAACATATTAAGGAAAAGTGACAGCTAGTATAGTTTTGCACAAGGGATCATGTTGGTCACAACAGAGAGAGAAAGAGAGAGAGAGAGTAATTGGGATTTTTGACGTAGCCAATTAACATGACTGATCTGCTGTACATGGCTTCTACTGGTGCCTCTAAATTGCTCGTCTAATATATTACATAATATACAAGGTATAGGAAGTTAGTTTAAGTTAGTGTAACACGTGGTATAAATGGTAAAACTTATGGTCAGCATATAAACATACATGCCCATCTAAAATACGTGTGTGAATTCAAATTAGCTATAGCTAAATTCAACTCTGTGACTGGTGCCATACATTACCCAGTTACTTCTTCAAACCTAGCCCAGAGGGTCCCCTTTTGCAGTCTAGGCCTGTCACATGATACATTTTTCATGCTTTCAGCTAGGTATGTAGAAGCCTTTTCTGTGATGTTTGGTTAAGTCAGTTGTTAAGTCAATTGTGTTATTACGACAGTGTGAAATTAACATTCCGCCCGCTCCTTAATAGGCGTATTAGGAGAAATTCTATGTTAAAAATATACACATGTTTAAAGTTATGGGTCGGTATGGCAATAAATGGAACAATTTAACATTATCAGTCTATTTGGTCTCTAATGGAAATCCGATAATGGGGATAAGCTATTTGGTTACAAATCTGACATTCTAGACCCTAACATTGACACTCTTGCCTCATTCACGAATTGTACAACACATTGGTACTGGTGTCTAACGGGAATTTAACATCGGAATGACACTTGTAGCTCAACCACACAAATATCCTTTATAAATCCACCATGAAACCCAGAATTTATTGTTTTAGAATTTTACCTTTGCTAGATATAAGTTTCACACTAGAATTGATTGACATGTTACTGGTAGCAGGTCTTATTGCAAACACGTTCGGCATTTAAGTCAGGCTAATTTTTATTCATAAGATTTATTTTGTTTAATAAATTTTACAATTTTTTTAAAGCCAACTCTGACTGGCTTTGGATGAAACAATACACATGGTGGAATTATAGTTATAGATTTTGATACAAGAATTACTTTGCTAAATTTTCAAAGTGAAGGCAGACTTGGCTTATTGAAGCTAAGATATTTTCACTTTGGGTATTACATATTTCAAATTGCCAACTAATTTAGGACACTGGCAAAGAAGAGAGAGAGAGAGAGATAGAGAGAAAGTAAAAATAGTCAAAGATTTTATGCACAAGACCGGTTATTATTATTGTTTGGATGAAAATTTGTTTGGTTTGTTTATAACCTTATTTTGTATGTCAAATGTTTCAAATTTGCCTGCTTAGATTTAGAACGTGACAGAATATTTCAGCTTCAAAAGAATTCAAAATTGTATTGAGACCAACGGATCGCATATGTGACCTATAACCAAAAACGTCAATAGGTGTAACATACACTTGACTATTAGCTATTGATATAGTATCAAACATACAATTAAGTTCCTCCAATGTTCCATATTTACTATCCAGCATGCCATTTGGAGTGACGAAACAAAACTCTTGATATAGTTCCTTCGAGTTCTAATATGACGTATGACATCACTAACTGGTTTGGTTTCTGTGAATACGTCATTGGCTGATTGGGCAATATTTTGCTTTGAACTGTTAGTGGCACATTTAATGGGATATATGGTTTGGAATGTTTGTTTAATAAAGAACACGGCGAGTATTTTAGATTTATGATACTCACGCATCTGGACTAGCCTTGCAATTCTACCCCGTTCAATGTATGTTGCTCCAGTATTGATAAAAGTACACCTGGTGGATCAATCCTGTGCGATATCTTCTCAAGACTCAGGGTCAGTTTTGAAGTCTTTAAAAAGTGACTTCAGGAAATCTGTCAAGGGTTTCTTCTGACCACCCTGAAATAGTTATCCTTCCTTCAAATCCGTTTTGTTACTCGTTCTCCTGGCATTCTGGTGACGTGGCCTGCCAATATCAACTGTAAAGATGATCAGCAGAGTTAGGATACTTGAAATGACTGCCCGTGTAAGAGACTCAGTGCATCAGATCTCGTGCTGCCGTTTTATTCTCATCAGTTTAATTCGGAAGTCGATGTCAAAATTGTTCAGTTTCTTGCCTAGTCATTTGTACACTCCAGATTTCGCAATCATACAGTAAGGTTGGCAACATAATGTCTTTGTAGGCCTTCAATTGTGTTTCCTCTGGGTTCCCAAAGCAGCACGTATTTTAGAAACTCAGGCATTGGTTTCACCATTGGTATGGACTGTACATGGAAGTGTACTGCTGAGATAGGTGAACGTGTCCACTGCCTCGAGGGTAAGGAGCTTTCCCGTGATGGAAGACTCAACATACGTCATTAATGGTGCAGATTGGTGCATCAGCAAGGTCATGCTGATACTAATTGCAAGATCGAAATTGTCATACGCTGAAAAGAAATTGCTCTGCATGTTAGACCTCCATCTGGCCTGCATGATACAGTCGTCAGCAAATAGGAGATTACGAACTGTCACTTTATATACCTTGTTCGTCACCTGTAGTTTCCTCAGATTTAAGAGTGTGTCGACAGTCCGGTATCTGATATAATTGCCAAAGTCAAGGTCACGGAATTATCAATAAGAATGTCGTACACCATATTACTGAAGAAAGATATGACCAACACATCTTGCCTGAGTGTAATGGTGACTGGAAAGGGTTCAGGTGACTCAAAGTCGTCAAGAGACGAACGAGCACGCTATATTGAAATTGCCTAAGTTTGGAGATGAATTGCACTGTTGAAAATAATTTTTGTCACGATAATACAAATGCCTCCACAGGTAACTGTGTCAAAGCATATATCAGGTATGTGAATGTTGCACTGATCCTTAGGCTCTGTTTCAGGCATTTCATCTGAAGTTTACGAAGCATCTAAGTAGTTTTTAGTCATTTCATGAAGCAACAATTGCTCTCAGGTACTAGCCCTTTATCGATGTAATGCACAAGACGATTCAGCAGAGTCCTGGATTATGTCATCTATTGACAGAAAGGAGACTTTTCGATGGTTTTGGCACAGTTGCTTTTCTTTTTGTACAACGTGGGCTATGGATGCACCCATGTTGACTTGGGGCATATTGTTATGAGTGCAACTGGACTAGAAGAGTTTTGAGAGTTTCTATGCCTTGTGCTAGACTGCTTATTTGTAGACGTATTTCTGGTTGAGTTTCTCCTCGAGGTGCTTTGCAATTTGATAGCAGGTTAGTTGCCTTCTCATATTCTGCCAGCTTTGGAGGATCAGAAAGTAATATTTTGATTTACACCTGGGGCAGTAAACAGGTTTCCTCAGAGGTAGTTGTTGAAACGTTCTGGCCATCATTGAAATTAGTTTTCGTTGCCATTGAAAGGTGTGGTTCTGTCAGCACTCATTTGTGGAGACGTTCCTGGTGACTGAAACCCGTATATTCTCTTCGAAGCATCATGTAAGTTTTTCATCTCATTCCTGTCTGCATAGTATTGAATCTAGTCAGCATTATTACATTATCATGACTCTTGGAACTTTTTGAATTTGCACTGGGCAGTCCTCTTAATGTTAAAAGCTGCTTTCTCTGATGATCAAGTACTGTTCTCTATACAGGTTTTCTGTCATAGGTCTTTACAGAAATATTTACCTTCCCTTTTCCATCTTCATACCCCATACAACCCTAATTATGCATGGAGTCAAAGAAGAAAAACAGAAGAGAGAGAATGAATCAACATATTTAGCAAACAAGCAATGTCTTACTTCTTCAATCCCAACGTCTGGAGTTGTAGAGTCCGGGTTATCCTAAATGTATGATTCGCGCTAAAAACTTGTATGTATGTTATTAACAGTATTTTACACTTTCAAACAGGCTTAAATGTTATTTTGCAGCTTCTGTGAGATTTTGACAGATTTGCAAACCTATGTTGTATGCAGTGACATGAATTAGTTGATCTTATTATGAAATAATTTTGTTATTATACCAAACGAGCTATTGAAATCACCATTAAAGTTTTGTCACATTGTTAAGCTAACTAGTATGTGCTGAGTTTAAGATATTTTGAAATGTTACAAAATTATGCTTAGCAAGATTTTGTTTTTTTAAAGTCTCGGAAGACAACATTTACAATGCTACATTTATGGCCATAACTTAGTCTCGTAAATCCAAAATATGTGATTGTATTGTGTGTAAAATAAAATTAGCTTTAAATGTTTCACTGTCATTAATTTTAGTAATTAAACTAGCGTGGAATGTTCCAATATCTTAACACCTAGTGACGAAACTGAAGTTTACTTCTCCAATATCGCAACATTTGGTGACGACACTTACTTTTGTTCTTGCAATATCACACACTTTAATGTACAACCTGACCTACACTGCTGCAGTGGACTCCATTTTAATGAAACAAAATTACTTTTAGTGCAGAAGAAGGATTCATTTCGGTCAAGAAGCATGTTCTTACGGAAGCAGTATTTTTAAAATATAGTGATGAGAACGTACCATTCCTTTGCAGTGGCGAATCTGATTTTTGCGGTAGCATACAACTTTAGTAAAGAGACTGGTCTACATTGTTGCAGTAGCGTCCGCATAGTGAAGAAACGGCTTTTAGTTTCCAGTATCACACAATTTAATGAAAACATAGGGCATCTACTGTTGCAGTAGCAACCACTTTAGTCTTGAATCGGATTTTTACTTCTGCAAGAGCATATCATGTTGGTGAAGAAGCTGACTTTAAATTTTTGCAGTATTATACACTTTAGTGAAGACACTGACTTTTACTCTTCCAGAAAAACACTTTAGTGTAGGCCTTGGCTTTTACTGTTTCATTAGCACGCAATTTAGTGCATATACGGGCTGTTCCTGTTGCAGGATTAGCCATTTTATTGAGGAAACTACCTTCTGCTTGTGGAATAGAACAAATCTGAATCAAGATACTGACTTTTACTGTTGCCACGCTCACAATGTAGTCACAAAACTGGCTTTGAATGTTCCATTATCACCCATTATCCTGAAGGCAATGACTTTTCACTGTTGCAGTTGCGTATAAATTTAGTTATGAAACTGACATTTACTGCTTCCGTATCATAGATCTTAGCTATGTAAACTCACTTTTACTCTTAACAAAAAATTGGCTTTTGCTGTTAGAATAACACATACTTTTGTGAATACATAGTTTGAATTGCAGTAGGTACAAATTTAATTAAGCTACTTAATTACTGCTGCAATAGCGTAGAATACAGTAAGCACACTGATTTTTCCTGGCGTCGAAGCACATAGCTTCGGAATAGCCATACTTACGGTCGCATGACTTTTTAATCAAGCGAGCTAATAAAGTCGTTATGACGGTTTCCATGCACAAATAATGGTGTCGATTCAGTACGACATAAACTTAAATTATAAGACCCATACTGATTTCCTAATGATTTTCACATGAGGTGGATTTTGCTGACATATAATTTTCATCAATTATTTTCCTATATCAAAATATGTGTACAGTAAAGACGAACAACTGTGTGATCCACTAGGCGATCGTAGACTCTATACGCAACATCAAATTCAAAACCATATCAGTGTTTGGTCCGTTACTTACAATTCCAAAGGAGGCAAAATATAAAAACAATGTTAAAAAATCTTGTCTGGTAAAAATGAATTCGTTATAGCAAGATATGTACATTTTCGTCATCTTGTAGGAGTACATTCGATTCACATGATTTGTTTCTTGCAATACCAAATCGTTTAAAACGCACTGAGTGGGATCTACTTTGGGAATAATAACAATCGTCAATTCATTCAATAATTTTGAAAGAGTTCCTTGACACGCACTCAGTTACCATATGACTCGAGCAGTGTTTGAGTGTGGAATGTAAATGAATGTCTAGTTTTATCAACAGATTTAATTGTATTGGCATAGTATCTGTTTATTTCCATAAAAAAAAGTAATTTCAAATGTGTGGTTATTATGTTGGCATGATCTAGGAAAATGTCCACATTGATAAAAATAAATGTGTCAAAATACATACAAAGATCGATGACAAACGAGAACTTTATAAATTAAACTTTCGCAGTAATTGTTGAATAGGCTATTAGAGCTGTGAGTGAGCGGTATGAATTTATAATCAAATCAATGGTACATATTTTCAATATTATTTTGCAACTTGAATTTTTAAAAAAAATATGTCTGCATGCGAGTGTCTCTTTCCAGCAGAGTCCAATGTAAAAATGGACAAAGGCCTTAATGGTGTGGACTATGAAATCAGTATAGTGAGCATCAATGCTATAAATGGGTCCTGTCCTGTTCGAGACAAACACTTAGATTCAAGTAGTAAGTATTTGTGTAGGGTCTAACGGCACGTCAGCACAATCGTAGCTATATATTACTGATTCAAATGTTAACCTTGACAATTATAGAATTAAATGGCTAAAAATTGAGACATATAAACCTTCTAAATAAAGATTAGCATATACTCCGAAAACATAAAAGTTTAAGCTGTTAGAATTCCTTCAGAGTTATATCAAATAAATGTTAGCCGTATAAGCCAAGTACAATAAATAAAGTATCAAATATTTTATTTTTCAAAAACATATTTCTTCAAAAGGTCCCATATTTTTTCTTCCTTCCTGAATGAGTTTACACATAAAACGTTACGTCTCACAGGGTTGAAGTCGATTCACTCTAGAAAATCCAGATCAAGAAAGACAAAAGAGGAATCTTCAATTCAGCTCGGAAATATACGAGCTTCCTGACTTTTAAATTGATCAAAGAATATTATCAAAAAGTGCATGGTTCGTTTTTTTTAATGAGTCAAAACAAATTACCATCAACATATTCACATCCAGGATTGCGAAACAGAAATTAATTTAACAGCTGATTTGATCTGGCTACTTTTTTGTGTCGATATATTGATGGATTAATTTGATTTGGCAACTTATTCTGGGGATCGATTGGTTCATTGATTTGATTTTTCTACTTATTGAGGTCGATCGATTAGTACATTTATTTTATTCGGCTACTTATTCAGGTCGATCGATTAGTATATTTATTTGATTTGGCTACTTATTCAGCTCGATTGATTGGTACATTGATTTGATTTGGCTATTTATTTAGATCGATTGATTGGTACTTTAATTTGATTTGGGTACTTAATCGGGTCGATTGATTGATACATTGATTTGATTTGGCTATTTATTCAGATCGATTGATTGGTACGTTAATTTGATTTGGGCATTTAATCGGGTCGATAGAGTAATACATCGATTTGATTTGGCTATTTATTCAGGTCGATAGATTAGTACATTGATTCGATTTGGGTACTTAATCCGGTCGATAGATTGATATCTTGATTTGATATGGCAACTAATTTGGGTCAATTGAGTGGTACATTGATTTTATTAGGTTACTTATTGAGATCGATCGAGAGGTACATTATTCAATTGGGCCACTTATTCCGATTGATCGATTGATTTCATTTGGTCGATTGATTGATGCAATGATAGCGACAATATTTATTAGACAAGCAGATTAAAAGGATTCGTATATAAAAATGGTCTACGGTCGACATGTAATCAGCCCAAGTTGTATGACCTTATTATGTCGCAAGTTTGAGTTCAACGTTTCATTTAATCTAAGCTCTGTAATGAACTGAAATCAAAATATATTATAGAGGAATTAGTAATTGTAAATCTTCCTGTATTTAAAATATGAGACAAAATTTAAACGCAGATTATACCCAAGTGCAGACCTTGTTTAAAAAGAGTTAGAATGCTTGATATATCTTCCTGACGATTTTTGGCAGCGGAAATAAATTAAAAACCGCAGCTTTTACAACTATTTGCCTTTTGCTCGTTTACCCAGGATACTGTGAACTAATACATTTTGTGTTTCGTGTTGTATACTAACTTTCAAAATGCGTGCATGTAGTTCAAGTAACGTGCCTGGAATTGACATAATGTTTGAATTCAACTTTTGTTTCAAAGCCATCTGGAGATTGCTAGTACTATTGTTTCCGCTCAAGAGTCAGACTTTGACGATTTAAACCGAAAGAGTTATTGGTGGTATGTAAAGTGAATCAATCGTCTTTAAGCAGCCAGTCAAACTAATTGGTGATATAATCAGTCGTTAGAGGCAAACATTAGGACCTATGGTCTTCAAGCAGCCAGTCAAACTAATTAGTGATTTAGTCAGTCGTTAGAGACAAACATTAAGACCTATGGATAATAATATATGACTGAATTTCAGGAAAGGAAATAATTTTATATTGGTTGGAATAGAGAGAAAGAGAGAGACACAACATGAAAAAGAAGCAACAAAATCGGACATTTCTTGTAAGTTACCTCAAAAGATGATGTGGGTATTCGAGATACGAAACAGTTACAATTGTTATTATCAGCAAGACGTCCATTAGTCGAGGTGGATAATAAGACTTAAGACAAAAGTAAAAGTTATTCAGACAAGTGACTGGCTCTACCAATCATATAAAACAAAGACACAGAGTTCAATGTTGTATTGGAGTAATAATGATTTGTTTATTGGTGTTTCACTACATATCAACACATCAAGGGTTACATCATTCCAAGATGGTCGAAGTAAGCTCCCTTTGTGAATGGACACAAGCTTGTCTGAACATGATATAAACTCGCACCTTCCTTCTTTATCCACTTTGGCCTCTTCTTTGACTCGTACCCTTCTTGATCCACTGTGGCCACTTCTTTGACCCGTATCTTTCTTTATCTACTGTACTCCCCGCTTTGACTCATATCCTTCTTGATCCACTCTGGGCCTGTCTTTGACTTGTACCGTTCTTGATCCACTGTAGCTCCCTCTTTAACTCGTACCTTTCTTGATCGACTATGACCCCCTCTTTGAGTCGTACCCTTCATGACCCAATGAGGAGCCCGCTTTGACTCGCACCTTTCTTGATCCACTGTGGCCCTGTCTTAGACTCGTACCTTTCTTGATCCACTGTGGCCCCATCTTTTACTAATGGAAATACGGTTAATGACTCAGGGCATGATGGGTTCAAAAAAACGAAAAATAATTTTAACTTATAAATGCACCAAATAATGTATACATATACAACTACACTAAATAACTTTCACATATAAATACAGTAAATACTTGTTATATATAAATACATGTACACCGAATAATTTTCACATAAATACCAGAATTGATAAGAGTGTTCTTCGAAATTGGAATGTAGATACTTTGTTTCAATTTCAGACACAAGCTGGTGAGAAATTAATTTCATCCAATACGACTGATACTGTAACAGCGATGATTTGTAAATTAACTTTGCAAGTATTGTCGCTGGTCATATCCAGGTCTAGTTATTTTCCTCTAAATTAACCCGTAATCCTTTACATATTTAAAATGCAGGAATCGACTTATTCAAAGACGAAAATAAGAAAATTGCATCTAAGAAATAACGCTAATGAGAAAACAGGGATTACAACTCACAATGACACATTTTCCTTCAGAAGAAGAATGATTTGTTCCGGCTTTATTTTCGAAGATCAAATGGGCTTTACTGAGTAAAGAATCCATTCAAATCCATATAATGAAATTTTGAATCGTGTTCTAACAGAATAAACTATTTTGTAAAAAAAACTCTTAGAATTATGTCCTTTAGCATAATACAATAACAACACGGGCAACGTTTGTTTTGATACCTGTCACACAGCGGGTACTGGAACAAACTGAGATGTGCATTAGAAACTAACGCCATAATCAGTCATAATAAATAAGGCAGTCATAAACCAAATCATCACATTTATTGCAAGGCGTTCATTGCATATATTGCATTCCTGGCTTCCATGAGCTGCATAGTAATACATCCATTGTACAACAATATAAGATTAACTTGTCGGAAGATATAATTTAGTTAACAAACAAGAATATGAATAATTAGTACTAATACATTTCTGTTATGATATAATTTGTTAAAAATGCTGAAAGTAAATACAAACTTGCAGTTTTACTTTCGATAGTATGTCTCATGGAAAAACTGTATCAGACTGTAAAACAGTTCCGTAAAATAGCATCGTAGTGTGCTATGACGATTCCACTGCAGGCAAAGCGGGCCGAAATGGTACAGGTGGCACCTGGCGAGGAAGACCGACGACGTGTCGCTTAATAAGGTCCAGAATTCAAACGTTCGCCGTTATCACAAGTGAACAGAATCCAAAACAGAGACGCCTTGAAGTGTCTCTCGAAGATGCGTCAGGGAATATTATCAACGTTGAACCAAGCGGGTGATATAGCACTGCCTTCTGGAATAAAGGTTGACATTATTCTCCATGTGGATGTTACCACGTCTAGTCATGTAACCGAATATAGCTTTGCACCATCTATAGCATCACAACCATGGTTTGATAGTAGTTTCTGTGTAATCCAAAACCATAAAGACACGAAGGCCATCAATAAATAATGTGACAAACGTTAAGCGAAAATCATCAAGAAGTTTGGAATATGCCTATATATATATATATATATATATATATATATATATATATATATATATATATATATAGAGAGAGAGAGAGAGAGAGAGAGAGAGAGAGAGAGAGATGTAATAGTTGTGTTGGTTAGAGGGAAGGTGAAATTTGGTTGTACATGGTCATATGCTTGCGACACACGTGCATTGTACGCTTTCAAGAGTCCCATCAATATATACTTGTCCCGATCCTGTGACTAATGCAGTTAAGTCGACTCAAACAACGCAGACTATAACATGAGGTGCCTTAGCGGACAAAAGTTGGTCCAATAAGGACATATGAGCTGAGATTTCACTGTTGTATTTCGAGGATTCTAATTTCACATACTGAATCAAAAAGGTTTGTGTTGAATTTTCCACTGTATATACCAAACGTTTAGATTGTATATGTTGAATTACACAGCAGTGACTGAAGGTTTGATTGTGCTTTCCAGAATTGTTATTTTTATATGCTGGAATGATATGTGGATGCTAAGTACTACATTTTGTGGTCACGATAACCAGTTTAATAATTACAAATATTATCCAGCATTAAGATGCACCAATGTGTTGCCAATGCAAACAACTTCACTTTAAACCCTTTCTTGCACTCAGAAATACATCATGACTGTAGAAAGCAATCAATAAAGTGAAATATTTCCTAAAATAAAGTATTCCTCCATACTCAGGAAAGCGCAAACAGCGATCAGCATGGCAACAGTTTAAGTACGTATAATGACGTCCACGTCTTACAAATGTGTTGCTGATCAGTTAATTATACTTGTGTGGTTGATTACTTATATATACATGTGTTGCTGATTACTTATATGTACATGTGTTGCTGATTACTTATATATACACGTGTTGCTGATTACTAATATATACATGTGTTGCTGATTACCTATATATACATGTGTTGCTGATTACGTATATATGCATGTGTTGCTGATTACTTATATATACATGTGTTGCTGATTACTTATATATACATCTATTGCTGATTACTTATATATACATGTGTTGCTGATTACCTATATATACATGTATTGCTGATTACTTAAACTCACCAGAGTTCCTAGATCGAAGATTTGAGGTCCGTGCAAGGTTAATTATGATCATCGTTGAACTGCACGAGAACAAGACTCTTAATAATAATAATAATAATATCATCATGATTATTATTATTATTATTATTATTATTCTCCTTATTATTATTATTATTATTATTATTATTAATCGTTTTGTCGGATGGATATACTTAACTCCCAAGGTCGTGCAGTATTTACATTCGAAAAACTCGTTCATATTTTCCTATACAAATGTAGTAGCCTATAAATATTGCCGTCTTCAAACAATACATTAAAAGCATCGTGATCCATGTACATAATTTGCCTCATGCATGTAATAGCTACAACTTCACAAAACGTAGGGTCTTCACCGTTTATTTTTTCATTTGAAAATTAAAACAAACATGTTACAAGCCAGATATCAGTGCTGCCCCGATGGCGCAAGCTTCGTCGCAGAGTGACAGGGTCATGTGCATAGAACGAGACAGAGCTCCAAGGGAAGGGAAGTAAATGATCATAGATGGCAGTTTACTTAGTTGGTCAGTCATTTGCTTAAATCAGTAAGGTCCTAGACTATTACACATTTACTCTCAGTTTACGGCTCACTCGTTCACTTTTTTTTATTGACAAAATAGTATATGTCTCTATATTCGTATATCAGTATGTTCTGTTCCTTTTTTAAACGCGTACTTCATTATCATCGATCACTGTAAGAATAAGTATATAACATTAATCCGTTGATCCTTTGATTTCCTCCAATCAAGTTGTTTCCTAGATGATCAGTTACCGCATCTTTGTTTTCTCCCTTTCCATCTCGATAGGTAATATTTAAAAACAAAACATTATTTTATTAGCTCGGTTGAGGATACTAGTAAGGTTTTAACACAAAGATACCATATGTTTCAGTATTAGAGAGTTCTGACGCATGGATCTGACAATAAACAGTAAGAGAATTGGCTATGTTGTTAGGTCTAAAATGATGTCGTTTGATTGAATGTAGTGGTCGTGAAAGTGATCCAACAATATTTTCGTAATAACATGCACATATATGTGGATGGGGCTCAGAAGTAATATATGAGAGACAATCGAGTAATAATTTGAATTAGACAGTAAATCATCGTATTTTATTTTTTGTCAATGGGCGACAATCCAAAATATCAACCTATTTAAAATGAATATAGTGGCCCAGTCATCTAATATATTACCTACTACTTTAATTATGCACTCATTATATTGAACCCTATTCCGCCCGTGTTTATAATAACTGGTAGTGAATTTATCTCAAATGAGTAATAAAGCATACGAAACTTTGTCGCCTTTACTTCGATTTCATGATTGAATGACATTTGCATTTTCAGTTATTTGCTCTTTAAAGAAGAAAACAAATTGGAGAGTTTCGCCAAATTTTAAAACGATAAACTTTTGTTAGCGATTATAAAGTCTTTATTGAATGATATATATGTGTCTCAGGAAATACGATCTAATATTTCTTCAGTGAAATATTATGCCTCTTTGCATTCCGAAATGTAATTTTATATCACAATGGCGAGTCTCTGAATTACAAAACTTCTTGATATGTATAACCAACATATTCTTTGAGCAAATGATGAAAGAAGCATGGCATACTATGCACAGATCTAGCAAACGAGAAATGAGGTATGGCATACTATGCAAAGCTCTAGCAAACGAGAAACAGGCATGGCATATTTTGCAAATATCTAGCAAAAGAATAAACATGCATGACAAAACTTCGCAAAGATCAAGTATCGGTGACAGACAATAGGTATTGAACTATTCTTGTGATTTGTTCTGATGAAATATATAACCAGTTTATTTAAGCTAACAGCTTTTCTATTTGGCGAAATCTATGGTCAGTTTATTTTAGCTCATGACCATTCTTTTTCATCATTGAGCGAAGGCTTGGGTAGAAAAGGAATGTACTTCAGAATCTTCAGTTTAAGTATTCTTTTAGGCAAGAGAGGCAAGTAGACTTCGAGTCCCTCGAGATAGTCATTCTTTGTCAGCTCCATATCATCTGGCCCCGAGTTGTCCTCTTGTATTTTCAATGAGGAAACACCACGCTCAAGTTTTGTACCTAGAATGGAGAAATATATATTCCGTTGTCAGTTTTGTACATAGAATGGAGAAAGAGGTTCAATTTTCATTATTACTTGTTGTGAATTGGCTACAAACTACGATGCCTTGCGGAACAAAATCATTCATTTTTATTAAGGCATCAATCCAAGGTATTATGTTTGTAATCGATAGATTACGTGTCTTACTTGATCAAAACATTTAACCTATTCAATACTAAATTTAAAGAAAGCTATTTTTTTGTCTCTAGTTGGTGGCACTAGATATAAGATGAAAATAAGTAGACAAGTGAACTATATAGACTTAAAGATGAATAAGTACCAGAACGAATCAGGGCGTGTTTTGAATACACATCTGCTTGCAGCGATGGCATCTTGGTTTGATCCCATTCCTAAATTTGTAAGTATACGTCAGTACCGGGAAGATCGTTTTCATAATTACTAGAAAATACTCGCTGTAGACGAATGAAAATTGGGAGGTATATTTTAATTGCATTTGTAAATTATCTGACTATATTTTTTTCTCATTAAAGCAATATTTCCAGTTTGTATAGTTTTTAATGTTTTGGAAGTGCGCTTTCTTTGATAAAACCAACGCTATCAAAATAATGCGTAGAATACTTGACCTACGCGTATGTCTGTGACATGCGTGTTCGTGACTTATATATGCGACCCGATTAGATCAATGTCTGTGGCATGCGTGTTCGTGCCCCATGTTGACGACCCGATTAGATCTATATCTGCTGCATGCGTGTTCGTGTCCTATGTAGACGACCGATTAGATCAATGTCTGTGACGTGCATGTTTGTGCCCTATGTAGACGACCTGATTAGATCAAAGTCTGTGACATGCTATTTCGTGCCCTATGTAGATGACCCAATTAGATCTATGTATGTGATACGCATGTTTGTGCCCTATGTAGACGACATGATTAGATCAATGACCGTGACATGCAAGTTCGTGCCCTATGTAGATGACCCGATTATATATATGTATGTGGCATGCATGTTTGTGCCCGAGGTAGGCGACCCGATTATATGAATGCCTGTGATACGCGTGTTCGTGCCCTATGTAGATGACCCGATTAGATCAATGTGTGTGGCATTCGTGATCGTGCCCTATGTAGACGACCCGATTTGATCTATGCATGAGGCATGAATATTCGTACCCTGTGTTGACGTCTCAACGGGATGTATGTGTATGGCATGTATGTTCGTTGACTATGTACACAACCCGCTTAAATTTATGAGCCATTTAAATGCTTTTCGCAAGCATTATAAACTTTCCAAGCCTTTTTGTCTTCATCCGGGGCACAGGCGCTCGTTACAAATAAAATTAGTAGTATCCGTCAATGAATAGAGGGCTGGTGGTCTAACCTGTACAATATAACACATTACAAATAAAATTATGAGTATCCGTGAATGAATAGGGGGCTGGTGGTCTAAACCTGTAACAATATAACACAAGGGAAGACACGAGTCCGCGCCCCTCGGTAGTTCCAACCCTGCTAGTTTATCCCAACTTCATCTGCTAATTTCCAACTCAAGCCAGTCTTAATCAAGAATAGTTCAATTTTCAAAACAGCTCGATCCACTTCGTTCAGTTTGTAACATACTGGAGAAAATGCGAGAATTGTTCGCCGATTTTGACACCTGGACAAATACAGGCAAGGAAGTGCCGTTTGCATTCGGATAATCTTGGATGTCACCACTAAGCGAAAGGTAAGAGCTAATTCGGATACACCTAATTTTATTTGTAACGAGGCCCTGTGATCCAGAGCGCACGTTTTCGTAAACAATTTTTAGATTAGCTTGCTACGGGTTGAGCATTCAGGAACCTTAACTTTGAAGTATGTGTGATGTGATTTGGACTTTTAACGTAGCTTTAACAATATTTCAGTCATATCACTAAGATGTCTGCAGTGTGGCAGTTTATAGTGATGTCTAGCACTGGGTCATCATGCCGCAGACATGTAGCATGATGTCCCACCCAGTCACATTATCCTGACACCAGGCCGACCAGTCCTAACACTAACCTCTTAATGCTGAGCGCCAGGCGAGGCAGCTGTTAGTACCATTTTTGTAAGTCTTTGGTATGACTCGGCCGGGAATCGAACCCACAACCTCCCGCATCTGAGGCGGATGCCTCTAACCGGTAGGCCACAGGAGCGGTCAACTCTGAAGCATGCATGCCAAATAGAATACCGAAATTGTGTATTTTCATGAGAACTTTAAAAAACAATAAAAGTCACCCAGACAAAACTTTTAATTAACAGGCTGATTTCGAAGGATCTGGCTTCAAAACCTTTGACAACAATACAAATTAACTGAAATAAATTTACAGTCAGAAACCTTTATTAAAAACGTTACAAGTGACAAACTGTGATTATAAATACCGTGTGAAGACTGCTAAATATTAAACTGTAATAAATAAGGACAATAATTTTACATAGACCCAACGGAAACACATCTCAAGCAGTATTCGTTGGTCAGTAAGTGATTTACGATACACATGAAAACGATATCGCTCCGAAACACTTGGAATAAAGTGCCTTGCACATGGACGCACCACGGCACCCGACTCTGACTAATCCGGTGTTAGAATTCGAACTCATTCCCTTCAGGTCTCGTGTCTGACGCTCAAACATCAGCCACTGCGTCTTCATTAAATAACAGGAAAAATAAATTGGAAACCAATCGTAGGCCACTCAAAAAAGATTCACACAATTATTTTATGTTAGAAACGACTACCGAAATGAGAAAATATTAGATCATGTATACCAGAACACGATCAATAATTGACTGGTCCGTTAGTTTCCATTTATCACAGAACATATGGGACGTAATTTGTGTTGTGCCAAACCCTTTACAAGATGGATAATTATGCAACATACGAGATAATCAGATGAATGTAAAATACCCGCATCATCATAATGTGAATTTCTAATTCGCTTAAATATTGTAATTTAAGCTCCGACAAGTATTATTTCCTATATCATGCAAATTAAATATTTCATTTTGTAAACTGTGTTGTATTGTAATAAAACTTGTGTGCCCTTACCATGTACCGTATTGTCCAGGATAAAAGCCAAAGCCATACCACCGAGTGCAGGATTAGCTACGATCATGGTCAATATGCCATCAACTTGTTTAGCACCTGGAATGTATGCATACAGTTTACTCTTGCAAATATGTTCGATTACACGATAAAGACTAAAGACACTATGTAATACCATAGCATAAAATGAATCAATCAATTAGTCATTAAAACCCTTAAATTGTAATGAACCCCACCAAATCATGCCCGATTGCGAGTATTTATAACTCGGGTTTTCAAAGAGTAGTATTGGAGACTAGACTGCCGTGAAGTGCTTGACGATAATGATCAAACTATGCCACATGGTCCATGACAGCCGTTTTGACATCTATGGTCTTTTTGTTAACCTGCATGTCCTCGAGGGTGAAGCTGTACATTTTAACTCAAAGTCCGATGCACTCTGTGATGGGTTTTTCGTTAGATTTATCTTTGAAATATTCGAATGACTTTTTTGTTGTTGTCATAGTGGAACTGACTCAGAGTGGGATAATCGCTGAGATCAATGAGGTGTTTGAAAAAGTTCAACCCACTTTGATATATCAACCAAATATGAGCCAGAATCCCCTTTGATAACATTGATCCAGAACCCCTTTTGATATATCAACCAAACCTGAGGCAGAACCCTCTTTGATACCTAGAACAACTGAGCCAGAACCCGCTTTGATCTGCTTGACAACACACACACATACATACATACATACATAAATACATACATACATACATACATACATGCATACATAAATGCATACATACATACATACGTATATACATACCTACCTACCTACCTACCTACCCACCTACCTACCTACCTACATACATACATACATACATGCATACATAAATACATACATACATACATACATACATACCTACCTACCTACCCACCTACCTACCCACCTACATACATACATACATACATGCATACATAAATACATACATGCATACATAAATACATACATACATACATGCATACATAAATACATACATAAATACATACATACATACATACATACATACATACATACATAAATACATACATACATACATACATACATACATGCATACATACATTTTGGCAGACAAATGTGGTCGGTGTCTGACTTATTATTATTTACCATTTATTTCACAAGCCAGTCATATGCCACGTTTACTCTAAACTTACAAGAATATATAAATATATTTTACAGTACTAATACCTGTATCGATCCAATTAGGATTTGTCTCTACATAAAGTGGAACAGCCAGTCCCATAAAAAGTGAAATACCAAGGATCGCGAGATTTCTGTTGGACTTTAAAGAAAGTGTCTGTAGATTGGACAACACAACACCATTGTACATTCCAAACATTGTTATCAGAGCACCTCCCAAAACAGGGTATGGTATTGTAATGAATACAGCAGAGAACTTCCCAATAATGCCAAAAAGGATGTAGATCAATCCGACGAAAACAAACACATATCGGCTGGCAACCTGAAAAAAAAATACCCATGGATTTGTTGTTGTTATTTTAACTCAATAATTTATCAATCCTGACATTGTTTTTACTTTTAATTATAATTGCATCTAAATAGGAAGATAAAAAAGAAATTAAAGAAAGAAGGATACAGACATAGACACATACAAATATACAAGGAAGACAATGATACATTCATGCTGTTATTTCTGTTTTGTAATTAAAAAAGGTACACAGATATATAAGGAAAGAAGTGCACAAATATTAAAGAAATAAGTACGTACATATATAAAAATAAGTATACAAATATATGAAGAAATTAGTACACAGTGATACAAAGAATGGAAACGAAACTGCGTTTTGCTATAGGCGCGTCCTTTTGAACAGAAAAATTACCAGATACGAATTGTTGCATGAAATTTATAAATAAATATTTCTTTAAGTAATGACAATGTGATGACGATGATTTAAATAATAACAATGTGATGACAATGATTTAAGTAATGACAATGTGATGGATTCGATGGTTTAAGTAATGAAAATGTTACTGATTTGATGATTTAGGTAATGACAATGTAACTGATTCGATGATAAAAATTATTTTGAGGACACACTGTTACCCTCTAAATGCTTGTTTCAGACATTTCTAGCGTTCATCAACCTATATGATATTTGTCATCCTTTAAGATTAGATATCTGTTCATCCTTCCCTCCATGTATCTACAACCTATGTTGCAGCAGTTGCAGCCCAGAGACTTAAAACCAATGTGTATCGGACGATGGGTTGAATCAGAGGAAAAGGTAGTAGTAATAGGGGGCTGTTTACGGACAATGGAAAACCCAGTCAAAAAGGTCGTGGCTACAATTACGGACAAGGTTTTTCAGAACCCCCTGGGCACGTTTGCGGACAATGGGAATTGAACATGGGGAATATTTGGGCTGTTTACGGACAAGAGAAGGTGAAGTTGTTGTATAGGGACAATATGAATGGAACAGGTAGGGTGACGTCACGGTACTGAAGATTGGTAACAATGTGTCAAGAGGCTTACCTCAATCAGACGAAAGTGCAGGAAAACATAAATCAGGTCTGGCGGGACACACACACACACACACACACACACACACACACACACATATATATATATATATATATATATATATATATATATATATATATATATATATATATATATATATATATATATATATATAACACATACAACATACAAACAATGATCGATGAACAGCATTCTATCACACACAAACAACTATACAACCGACTAAAACAATTTTAAACCAAGAAAGCAAATCTTTTTGAGGCATATGAGTGGTTCTTAAAAGGGCCTTTGTTCTTTGTTTACATCATTCCGTTAATATAGAGAGCAGCGCATAGGTCTTTTATTCTTCCTCAAACTTCTTCTGACTTCTGGACCGTAGATGAGGACTCTCTTCAGACAGCCTTGTCTGTCCACATAGATTCGTCTTTTCCAAACGTTTGTATCGGTTCGAGAGTACAATGAATAATGAAAGGGAAGACATTGACCATTTATATATACACTGGTCTGACATGGATATATGGCGTTTAAAATGTAGTCATTTAACTTTTGACAGCGATGGTGAAACGATCACATCACTTCGTAGAGAAAGGAGAATAAATTAAGAGGCAGAAACGTGATTAATCGCCTCGCACAGCAGCTGAAGTCTTGGCTGTAATTCATGCCAATGATTTTGAAGATGTCTTGGGTGAGCCAAAATCAAGAGCCAGAGAGTCTACATCCAACCAAAGTCCACCACCATTAACCCCTCAAAAATACTAATACATTCGAGAGACGGAAAAGCGCTTCTCTATAAAATTTAGAACCACGTTTACACGTACACGGTGAAGTTTAAAGATTTCAAGTAGGAGGTACCGTTGGAAAATGCAGAGGGGTTCATCACCGAGGTGTGGGATTCTTTGTTAACCACACTGAAACAACAATGTCATGCCAAAGAAGGGGATCCGTTGAGACTTTCCATTCATCGCGATAGTTTGAAGTCTCTCGCTCTGATCGAGTTTAGCAGCCCTACAGAACTGACACCCTCCAAAGTCATCGATAAAATTCAATAAGTGCAACAATACAACGACAAGTTTAACATCACCGATGAAAAAGCGACACTGCTTATGACCCACGTGTCTCTTCCCCAAGAGACTGGACGCAAAAAATGTTACTGGTGGACGACCTTCGCAGCACCAAAAAGAGTCTCATCCGAATTAACAAACCTCAACATCAGATGTGTTTAGCCCTTGTCATCGTGGTGGGATGAACGTATGCCGACACGAACGACTCGGTAGAATGGAAAAGAACTTGACAAATTATTCATAAATTGAACAGAGCGAAACAAAGGAGATAAGCAGCACTCATGTTACAGCAAGCTGGGATATCCAATGACACAGCCTGTGGCATTCCTGAAATGCAAAGATTGCAAGATGTTATGGCTCTACGCTACATCTTGAAAGTACACCCTCCTGAAGTGCGCTAACCTTTGTTGTTTCGAGGCAAAGATTTCAAAGACGCGTTTGTTGACTAATGTCACTTTACTGTTGTGAATTTCTCGACACATATGTTCTATAGTCACCAACTGGGAATTAGCGCTATTAAGTCCCTACCAAACTTCCCTGTAGATCTCTTGTAATTCGTTTGGTAATTCTTGACTATTATTTTTAAATGGGGTTTAAATACTTGTCTAGGTGTTTCCAACGTTTAACTTCTAGCCAAGCTGGTTTCTAAAACGAAATGGTATGCCACTAAAATTTTTAGGTCCCACTAAATGTAGGTAGTGAAAATGCAGAGACCATTGAACATGTTCCAGGTAAGCCGAAATGTTCCGCTCCCACTGGTGTAGTGGCATACAAAAACTGAAGCACTTAACTTTATCCCATTCTCCCAAGTAGCAAAACCCGGCTCCGGGTAATTCTTCGGGGGTAGGTGCTCCAAGATATTTAGGCCATTTTCCTTGGAACGATTTAATTCAATTTTCAAAGTCCCAGTATTCAGGCACACACAGGGATTAAATATTCGTCTTTCAGAGGTTCATTTCGACGAGGGCAGGGTAAAATCCTCAGGAGCTGACTCCTTTTTGATAACATCCGTAGGGGGTAGCTGCATGGTTTCGCGTGGAGGATGATGTTGACAATTAAAATCAATAAAGAGTTCACGATAAGTAGTTATACCAAAGATCCCCATGATGCTTTACAGCATTGCAAGGCACAGCATAGCACTCCACTTGATAATCACCGAATTTGAATGATGTCTGTTTAAAAGGATGTATCCTTCTCGCTTGGTCTTGGTAGTTAGAATGAACTATCGGTCTTGGACGTCGTCCCTTTTTATATGCTTTCCAATATCGACGTGTCCGTACGGCAAAGTGAAGTGATTGGGAAGCCGCACTCGTTTCTGGTACACGATTTGATACACTTTTTCAAAAGGTCAACTGACGATTTGGTGTGTAAGTAAACGTACAATCTTGTGCGGTTTGTAGGTGGTCACATTGAAGTGTCAATCCTGTCCAGACTGCAAGGCTACTTTCAATACCCCAAGGTTCATCACTCAACTGGTGTGATAAGTGAGAGTCAATCCTTTCTCTTTACATTCTGTGTGCACTTCTTGTTTGTTCCGGTATTCGTAGCCGTAATTTTAATGTTAATTGCCGGACCTAGTGGTTCAGGCAAAACCGAATTTTTCAAACCTTTGATCGAACGAAAACATCATTTGATCGATCATCCACCTCAACGAATCGTGTGGTGTTAAAGCCAAGGTGATTCCATCGTGTTTGTGGAAGGCATTCCTGGCGAAGACGACGGAATTGTGTCTGACCCATGTCAAACCCATCTGGTAATTTTCGAAATGTTAGAAGAAAACGAAGAGGAAAATAAACTGTGGTTTACGCGCAAAGGGTATCATCGTAATAACAGTGTCATCTACATCACTCAAAATTTGTTTCAACAAAGTAAAGCCCATCGCACCCATCAGTCTCAATACTCATTACGTGGTCTTTTTTAAAAGCCCTAGAGATAAATCGCAACTGCAAGTCTTAACAAAACAGTTAGGAACGCCTTGGCGGACTCATGCGTACGACGATGGCACTCAAACCCCACACGCCTATTTACTCGTGGATTTAAAATCCACCCACCCCGATTATTTGCAATTTCGAACCCATCTGTTTCACCTCTGGTACTATGACGGAGGGCCTGTCGTGTGCACGTCCCCGTCGTCGACTTAACAAAAAAGTCTTTAAAAACCTCGGACACTTTGGATCTGTCTCACACTGCGTCAACATGACGTCCCTTCAGTCTCATCTTCCAGTCAAACTGATTTGTGCCTTGTGTGGCATCAGTCGCAAAATACTCCACGAATACTTTGATCGTTTCTTAGAAGCCATTCTCAAAGAATTCTTAGGATGGGTTACTGTGACAGCACGTCATTTATTGCAATGCATCATTCACATTCCTCATCAAACCAAGCGCCTTTTTGACAGAAACAATGTAGCCTTGACGAAACTTCCCTATCCCCGCATCGACACTAAAACCAAAAAGCAAATCATTTTGAAACCTGGAGGTAGTAGTCCTCTAAGAGGTGTCATCATGGGCTCCCTCTTAAAATGGGATCATAATGCCCCTAATGTCCTCCACAAGAAATCGTCCACTCCCAAAAAGGCCAAACGAAACAAAAAGAAAAAGAGCAACGGTGTTAAGACCAGGTCACAAAGCAAACAGCCTCAACCCGTAAGAGAGACACATCGGCCGGGACGCAATCTTACATTTGCAAACCACGACCTTCAGCAACAGTGGCCACGCCTCCAGTATCCTCACGTTCTTCCACTTCTCCGTTGCCGGTGATGCCAACCAAACCCAATTTGATACCCATTCTTCCACAGTTGCTGAAACAATCTAAATCCCTGTCTCCGAGAACGTCTAAACTACCAGTGACACCATCTTCCTCTTTAGCTTCAGTACCAGCTGCTCACAAAGTACATGACCCCAAAATCTAAATCCTAGAGAGATCGGGAATATTGCAGAGTTTACTAGATTTGTCCAAACAAGGACTTTCCCAATTTGGCCCTTTGCGAATCCCTCCACTACGTGTGATGCCTGTCATCAAGTTGATACGACGTAAAGTCAATCAGTGGTGACGCATTCCAGTATAACAAATACATGAGGCAAAGAATATGAATCAGTGTTTTTGCGCTCCTGAACACCCAAAGATGTCACCCACCAGAAGCCATTCCTCTTCTAACCCCAAAGGAAAGAAAATAAAAGGACTGCTTCTTCGTTTGATTAAACATGGGGACATGTTGTCCGTTTTGTCTAAAGCTTCTCAACCCATGCGAAAAAAACTCTTTCAAACAGCCGCAAAAGATATCATCGATAACGTGTGCGAATGTTGTTTGAACGTCTTGAAATGTACAACAGCTTTGGCTAAACACCAGAAAAATGCTTAGCCAAAATTGTACACGTTCTTCGACAAATGGTTCAAAAGAAAATACTCATTCATCAAAAGAAAAAGATAGTGGAGGAATGTTTCGCATGTTGTTAGGAACCTTGCTGAAAGGTATATTGGGAACAATGCTGGAAGGACTCATGCGAGGAAGATAAAAAGGACCAAAAAGATAAAATGGACCTCTGGAGTTAAAAGATATCAGTGCCTTAAAGATATCAGTGCCTTACAGACGATGGGTGGAATACCATCGTTGGCAAGAACAACAAATCCAGCAATTGCCTCCCAAATCTCTTTTGACTGAGATGTCCCAGTTACAACACGAATTCATTCAAACACCGTCAGCAGTTCCCATTCCTAGTTAGATTTCAGCGTCCATATTGACCCTTTCCCCACTTCCCAACGAGAAGAACTGAAGGCTTGGGTTAAAAGATGATGTCTTCTCCTCCTTCGACAGCAGTGAACAAGAAAGAAAAGAAACCAAAAGTGAAAAAAAGAAAACAAGACCAAAGACATCCTATTACCACCTCAACCGCCGCCACTAACCTCGACTTCTGCTTGCGAGGCACGTCGGACACGTAAAGACGTTTCCAAACCACCATCTCGCCCCATCCAAAGTAGCATCAGCGAAGAGTGGGTGACTTATAAAAAGTGGAGAAGGTGTTACCCAGTATCAAATGCAATTCATCCCATCATGAAGGTTACGGATGAGTTAAACAAATTGTATAGTGCTCCCAAAACTCGACTGAAAAGTCTCCGTTTACCTCAAATGCAACGATGGTTACAAGAAAAAACAACGTAAGATTTACACAAACCCATTCGACGAAATTTTCAAAACGTCTCACCAGAGTGGAGGGCATTGATCAACAATGGCAATCTGATTTACCGATGTCTCTCATTTGACCACCTACAATCGTGGCTACAAATATTTGTTTTGTATCATGGACGTCCTTTCCAACTTTAAATGGGTCGTGCCATTGATTTCGAGCAATAAATTAGTGCGACCCTTAAAATTGGTGCCCAACTGGACCACCGAATTGTTTCGTGTCACTAAACGAGTGCGTGACCGTCATTCTTCCGTCAATAAATTGGAAGACATGAACGGGGAAGGTTTAAAAGGAACGTTATACTTTCCCGAGTTACAACTAGTGACCAGAAAAGAAGATCAAGTGTACGACATCGAATTCATTCTCGAACGAAGAACCCATAAAGTGGGAAAACGCAGTGTCAAAGAAGTCAAAAAGCGTTGGAAAGGATATCCTCCCAGTCTTGATCATTGGATCGACGCTTCGCAAGCCATCGACTATAAAAAGAAATGGCTATCAACCATAATGACCACTCCTTCACCTAGTTCTTCTCAAGAGATATACAAAAGCAACCATTGTCCCATTGTGGATATGGTATGGTGAACGAGTACCTAAAACGCATATCGTTTTTTTTCTGCCACATCATAAACCTTACAAAAATCAAAAACATCACTGAAAATCAAAACAGTTTTGCGGTCGAAGTTTTATGATGAAAAAGTGCAAGAATACTTGAGCACTCACAAACCTGTTGTAACTACAGCTGACGCTAATCCAATACCACCGCTTGGTAATTTTTGTTTGGACAAATAACATAAAAGCTTCAACACTGAGTAACATAAAGAGTCTCGTCGACTACGGATGAAATTTCCGGATGACAGTGATAGGTATCATATTTTGTCGTGAATTGAATGACATTTTGGTGGAGACATGAACATAATGATCAGTAAACCCATACAAACCATTACCGGCAACCTGGATTTTGCAAATTATTTTCGTTCCTTGGTAGAACTGAACCAAGAACTCAATTTGATTTTTGTGTACTCAGATGTGTGGAGTACAACGTGGTGGACACACCTCCACGCCGTTACTGCATGTCATTCCTTTCAAAGTAGGTTCTCTCACGAACGATGACGAGGAAGATGGAAACACTTATCACGTTCACCATAAATTTGTACATCCGCATTATTTGCCTGTCAGTAAGTCGTATTTTGACACCAAAGGGAAGTTCACGATGAAACTCCATTTTCAAAAACGATTCTCTAAAGACTAGTAAGTCACGTAGCCAGTGGGCGTCGCTCGAAAGCGAGGACGTGGTTTAGGAGATATGTTGAAATCTGCCTTTCGTTCGGTGGCTCCTGCTTTGAAACCGATGCAGACACTAGGATTGCATGCTTTAAAAGATTCTGCATTGACGCAAATTAAAGAATTTCTCCAAAATGCTATCATCGACAAACAAAACCCGAAACTGTTTTCTTGATTTAAATGGGCAACAACATTTTTGGCCGACGAGAAACCCATGTAAATGCCATAGACACTGCATAATCAGGTATTCCCGCTTACATTACACCACAGCAAGGACAAGGCGGAAAGAGACGACGAACAAAACTCCCCTTCAGAAGGCTTCATACTTATAAAGCTAGAAAAACAGAGAAAACAAGAATCGTCCGAGACTTATAGGTTTTTGAATATTAAATCATAGAGACAAAAATGATGCACCGAGAGTCTTGCACCTGTTCCAAGTCGGAACTGGGTTTGTTTGCCATGCCACCCACTATGATGACGATACAATAATGCCAATGGGTAGAATTTCATCCCGTCTCTTCTTTGATGAATTTTGCACCATCGGGTTTGATATTAAAGGACAGTTCGAAGATTACATCGATCTGAATAACAGTTACTTATACTTGAAAGTCAAAGTAATCGAAGCGGACAGTAACAATCTAGTTGACGCGTCCAGGCTATCTCCCGTCAACAATTATATGAATTCCTTGTTCAGTGGAGTAGAGTTTTACTTGAATAACAATATGGTAAGCAGCAGCATGGATACTTACCCTTACCAAGCCAACCTAAAAAAATGTCTTGACGTACAAAAAAGATGCCAATAATACTTATCCGGCTGCTTGTGTAGTATGGAAACCTGCCGCGATAGGCCCCAAGTTCGACAGCACTGCGATTGCTGGGGACGATCAAAATGTATCGGGATTTATGCAACAACGAAAGGTAATTGCTCGAAGCCTTTTTTTAGAACTGATGGATCGCTTGTTGTACATGTTGTTACAAGAGAAGTATTTATTGAACGGGGTAGATGTCCGCCTGAGACTGAATCGATGCAGTACCGGGTTCCATTTGATGGCTAATGCTGCCGAGTACAAAACTTTCATCCAAGAAGCCAGACCTTGCGTGCGACCTGTAGAAGCGTTACCTAAAGTGGGAAACAACATCAGTCACACATTGAGTAAAACGACCGACAAGTATCTGATACCACGCGTAGAAGTGAAAACTTTCACCATTCCCAGAGGTCGGCGATTGATGACCGATGAGCTACTGTTCCAAGGAAAGTTTCCCCAAGTGTTTTATCATTAGTATGGTCAAATCTACAGCCTTCAATGGAAACATCGAGGAAAATCCTTTCAACTTTCAACAGTTCGTATGGATCGCCACCTTTAGAAGACGACATCATCGACCTTATGAGAAAAAATGCCCAGACAACACAATTCAAAAATGTGAAGTTACAAGGCGCACATTCCATCGTGTGTGGACAATATTGTGTGTATTTTCTTGATCTTGGATATTCTTTAGAACATTTAGTGACTTATTTTGATCGTCATTCTTCTAGAAACGATGAGAAAGTAGATCGATGGTTTTGTGCCCATTAAGATTATCTTTTGTATTTAGCTAGGAAACGTAGTGTACATCACTGGCCCAGTGACTTCCATCAGTGGAAGTCTAGCTTCACTTCACAACGTTGTCAACCTTATCAACAGTTGGTTATTAGAAAAATGTTTGTTTGTTTGTTTAATTGATTGAAAAATTGGTAATTGTTGGTTGTTAGTTATTTGAATAAAATGTTGACTTTTGATAAAATGTGTCTTTTGTTGTTTTTTTTCTCAGTTTTTATCATGATACATGGTCTTTGACTTTTCTCTAACCCTCACCCTCAAATCAAATTCTCTAAACATTGTAGGGATGTTTTCTATCGCGTCCGCGCTTGAACTATATAAATCAAGAAAGTCTCCAGTCTGACCATCGATTATTGACTCATCCTCCTATGATGTTATGTTCAAGACTAGCCAAACTGAACGAAGCCTACGTCAATTTACATCGTGTCAGGCCAAGCCTGATACCGAATCCTGAAGATATAGAGAATCTCAGGACGTTGAAAATGACCGAATGCCAGATAGAAGAGGTCTTCAAAGAAGAAATCAAGAAAGAGAAAGAAAAATCAACGGAGAAGTACAAGCTTCATAAGAATGGAGAGAAGAGAGAGCAACAGCAACATCAGCAGCAGAAACCATACAGAGACTTTTGTTGACTGCCGTGTAGACACGAAATAGTTCTCCTTCTCTTTACGAAGAAGCAGACCCGATGTAGTGGGAAAGCCTGTCGCCAGACGGGTTCGCAATCTTAGACGATGAAAGATTGCCATAACTCCCCGTCCACAGAAAACAGCCATTTTCAAGGGTACCCGATACTCTAAAAAAGAGATACTAGTTCAATTGCCAATAATATCTTGGTAAGTTAAATAATAGAAGTGTGTCTGTAAGTACTTTTCTCGTTTGATTGACTTTGTTAGAAATGTGTCTTTAAGCACTTCATTTCGTAGCTTGTCAAAAACATTGTATGTGTTTGTGTTTGTAGTTAGTGCTAGTAATTAAAAAGCGAATGAGTGCTTATTTTAAGTCCGCGTGTTTCATGATTTTGGGGTGATGATATTGGTCTTGTACGTTTTAATGTCGGGGGTGTTTTCATCGCGTCCGTGCTTCACAAAAATAAAAGAAGAGCTTGTTAGTCTGGCTACCCATTGTCAACGAGACAAATAAAAGAAGATGAGCAGGATAAGCAAATCGCTTGAACTCCAAATGCACCTGCTGGGCGAACTGGCCATGGAGGCAATCCAGGAAAGTGCCAGGGTTGAAGAAGAGGAGGAGAAGAAAAATAAAGAAACTTAAGAAAGGATCCTACCTCACCTCATGCTGAGACCATTGTGTTAGGTGACTTCGATGGTCAGTACACTTGCACAGGCAGCACCAGCACCTCAGCCACGTCAACCACAGACACAACCTCTCCCACCAGTACAAAAGACCGTGATTCCACAGACGGAAAACTGGGAGGAGGAGTTGTGAGAGCAACCACGACAACCTCAGCATCCACGGGTCTGGTACATGAGAAGACTTCAGAAGGAAGGTCTTCAGGGTCCCGCAAACTGAAGCTTGGAATGATGAGGCTACACAGCACGCCTCCGCTTTCCCATCAGCTACAGTCAATTGGGACAACAACCGGAGCCTTCTCTGTGTCTGTGGGGCACGGCCTGGGAGGTGTCATCATTAACCAGGTGCACCTGGATTTGAAAAGGCACCCCTTTTCAGGGCAACCCAAATCGCTAGAAAAGAGACTATTCAAGTTGCCAATTTTAGTGTGTGTGGAGTAGCGTGATTATAAACACTTATTCCTTTACTGATGTAATTGTGTGTATGTGTGTTTGCATAAGTAGCGTACGTTTGTGTGGATAGTAAAATGTGTGTTTGTATAAGTGGGCATACCTTTGTGAAGATAGTAGTTTTTGGGGGTTTGTAAGCGTTAGCGTACGTTTTTGTGGATAGTAGATGATGGGTAATTTGAGAGCATAGTTTGGATTTGTGTTTTTTTCTCTATCCCGTGTGTGAATAGTAGATAATGGGGTTTTGGATAATATATTTTGGGTTTGTTTTCCTCTTCCCGTGTGTGGATAGTATATTCTGTTTTTTTTTCTCCTTCCCGTGGTGGATAGTATATTTTTGTTCTTTTATTCTCCTTCCCGTGTGTTGATTGTAGGTAATATATGAATTGAGTATAATAGCTGTTTCCTTAACGTCCGTGCTTGACAACTATAAAGTCAAAGCGTTCGCCATTCCCACTATTCAACATTGAATGAACGAAGATGGCAATGTATTTGTTGAACAATTTGAAAGACAGTTGGTACTGGATAGTGGATGCTGCCTACGTTATGGAAAGGCTAGAACATGAATGGATGTATCCAATTATCAAAGCCTTTGTGACAAGTCAAGTGACCAGCCTGAAAGTAGCCAGACATCTGGTGAAAGGAATGACAGAGAAGGAATTAGAAAAAGTTAAGATGCTACATTCGATCAAAATATGTGAGTTGTAACCTTAAATGAGGTCCTTGAAAATGTGAGGAAAGTCTGGTGTTTTTTAGAAGACATATTGAATTATACAGAGTGGTGGTCTTTTCTGAAGTGGGGGCTAGACCAACTTAAGAAAGCTGAAGAAATGATGAGAAACGTGCTGGAAAAAGTGGTAAAAAATTGAAAGATAACTGGGCAAACAAGAGAAAGGAAAAACGCAACAGAAATAACAAAGAGGAGTTTGAAACAATGAATGAACACTGGATGCAGGTGCAGGAGAAATTTACATCTATGGGACATCCTGACTGGATGCCAGATAATGTAAAGACGAAGAAGAAAGGAATCATTTAGCAGGTTCGGAAATGGTGGAAGAACTAGAGAAAATAGAAGAAGAAGAAGAAGAAGAAGAAGAAGAAGAAGAAAAAGAAGAACCAAAAGGACATTTCGTGGTCACTCATATACCACGAAAAGATTTGCTTTCTTGCCCAAAATATTTTAGTCGGTTGTATAGTTGTTGTGTGCGATAGATTGATGTTCATCCATCAGTGTTTCTATGTTGTATTTTGTATGTGTTATGTATGTCTATGTCCCGCCAGTCCTGTTCCCGCCAAGTGTTCTAGGTTTTTTCCGCTTTTTGGTCTGATTGAGGTTAGCCCCTTGCCACATTGTTATCAATCTTCAGTACCGTGACGTCACCTTACCTGTTCAATTTCTTTTGTCCCTATACAACAAATTCACTTTCCCTTGGCCGTAAACAGCCCAAATAGTCCCCATGTTCAATTCCCATTGTCTGTACAATTGCCCAGGGGTGTCTGAAAAACCTTGTCTGTAATTATGCCCTCGTCCTTTTTGACTGGGTTTTCCATTGTCCGTAAACAGCCCCTCTTACTACTAAAGGTTCTAGTCAGTCACCGCCATTTGTGCTGTCGAATTTGTATTTTTTTGCATTTCTTTATTACTCAATTGCTTTATTTACTTGAGGCAAACTAATTTTGGAACCTCCTTTAAAATTGTACAGTTCTTGAGATTCGGAAGAACAATACACTGGTTTGATTAACGTGTTAATATACGTCCCAAAAATTTATTCGGATACAAGATTAACTATAACTTAAATGTGATCGTGAGGCTAGTTGGATTGGATCTATGGTTTATCTCGCTGCTGTAATTTACTGTTAGAAGGTGCTTTGAGTCTATCACATTTATGGATAATGTTTGAGTATATCACATTTATGGAGGTTTGATTAGATCACATTTACGGATAATGTCTGAGCACACAATAACGAATAATGTTTGAGGATTTCACATTTATTGATAATGATTGAGTACACGTATATGAGTAATGTTTAATCATATCGCGTTTATTGATAATGTTTGAGTAGTTTACGTTAATGGATAATGTTTTAAAACACGAAAATGAATAACGTTTGAGCATAAAAGGTTAAACCAAATGTTTGAGTATACCCCATATAGTTGATCCTGACAAGGTAGGTCATAATAAAAACATTTGCGTTTTCTTTAAAAAGAAATATATCCCAAATGCTGGAGATACAACTGGGTCTTAGTTAATCAGAGGTACATATCCAAACAATGTAGTTACTTTCGTTATCCCAATAGCTCCGATATTTCCTCCATACGTCGTGGTTGCATGGCCACAACCGATCGCACCAGAGAGAGCACTCATTAATCCTTCTACTGCTATTCCCCGATTGGCTGCGTGTGCAGGTGGTGGCGGCACTCTACAGACTCGGGCGCATGCGATGTAATCGCCAATGGAGTCAAGAATGCACATGAACGTTGCGATGAGAAACCCAACGAAAACACTGATGTCAAAGGATGGCAAACCAAACTGACCTAAAAGAAATATAAGCTAAGTAAAACGTCAGTATCATCTTGTGGCAGTGATGGAAGACTCAGGAAAAGCCTTTTCAAAATGTCTGTATGAGAATAATTTAGGAACAAAAGGCCAATTTCAGTTGTACGAAAGCTACATTAGATAGTCACCCTCAATTTCAGCTGCTTAATTTGGTAACATACACAATAAATATACGGATACTTAATTTGGTAGCATATAAAATATCATATACGGATACTTAATTTGGTAACATATAATAGTTAATGAAACATGAATAAGAGACTGACAAATGGGGTTTAAAAATATCTCATGAAAAAACTGTGGCAATCATATTCACCCCCAAACGAAATAACAGCCTAGTCTATCCAAACTTCTATATACAAATCAATTAATCAAATACGTAACAGTAGTAAAATTCCTAGGAATGTTCTTTTGACAACCACCTCACATGGAAACAGCACATTGAACAACTCACCCAGAATTGTAACAAAGATCTCAATTTACTCAGGAACATCACAGGGACTGACTGGGGATCCAACCAGGAAACCCTCCTCACGATATATAAAAGCCTAATTAGATCAAAACTGGATTACGGTTGCTAAGCATATAACTCGGCTAAGCAGCCTGCACTACAAAAACTTGACACTATCCAGAGAAAAGCCTTGCTATTATGCACAGGAACACTCCCCTCAACATCATTAGAAGAACTACAAACACTAACAGGAGAACTACCCTTAAAATTACGTAGGTAAGAACTGCTTCTCCGATACTCCATTCGATTAGATACCCACCCAGACAACCATCCCACCAAAATAACTATAAATAAGTGTAAAGTTGTCTTCAAACCCAAAATCATACCTATCACACCAAGTGGCAAAGTAATCCTTGAACTAAGAAAAAAGATACCTCAACTAAAAAGACAGGTAACAAACAATACAGACCAGAACAAATCACCATGGTTACAAAAGCACCAAGGATTAACATTGAAGCTACCAAATTAGGTAATAAAGAACGACAAGAAAACTTACTAAAACCTGTACTGGTAAACGAAATCAACCAAAAATACCCGGACTATGTTAAAACATATACCGATGGATCAAAAACAAACAACCCACCAAGAACAGCAGCTGCAATAGTCATGCCTGAATTTAATATACAAACGGGATCCAGATTACCTGACTATTGCTCCATTTACACCACTGAATTCTGGGCTATACTTGAATCACTACAATGGATCAAAGACAACCAAATACCTAAAGCAGTCATTATAAGCGATTCCCTAAGCGTTATCAAATCGATCCAAAATCGCAATACACACTCTAGGGAACAATTCCTCGACAGAGCATGCCAATTAATCGACGATATCACCACAGCACATCAATTAGTCAAGCTCATGTGGATACCGTCGCACATTGGAATCTCTGGCAACGAAACAGCAGACAAAGTTGCAAAAACCAAACTAGGAGATCAAAACTCTATCAAGTTTCACTATAGCTCTACAGAAGCAATAAGCTTCGCACAAACATATATAGACCAAATATGGCAAGATTTTTGGAACTCCTCCACAAAAGGTAAAAAGCACCATGAAACCAAAAAAAAACGTAGATAGGAACATGCAGCTACCTAAGGGTACCTATTTAGAACAGAAAACCATAAACAGGATAATAACTGGGAAAACTAAATTAGCAAGCAGTTTTGGAAGGTTTATAGGATCCAAACCAGCAACCATTAACTGCTTTAACTGCCACACCACCGAAGATCTACACCACGTATTCAATATATGCCCAAAATATCAACCCGCTCGGAAAATATTTATCAAAAACCAAAAAGAGATTGGATCACCACACACATACCCAGAGTTACTTATGGACTCTAATAAAAATAAACAATCAGCATATAAAAATATAAATCAATTCATAGACTCAGCAGGACTTAGGAACAAAATATAATTACTATCCCCACAAAACCAAAAGACCCAGTAACTAGCTAAATAAATTTAGAAGCCACCACATAAAAAACGATAACATATCATTCAATTTTAAAAAAGTATTAATAAATAATTCACTTGCGAAGCAGCTATAAAAAAAACTAAGGAAACCGCAAAATCGGATGTCCTAGATGTCCTTAACGAACCGAGTAATCAGCTAGGATTCCTGTCCTAGATGTCCTTAACGAACCGTGTAATCGGCTAGGACTCCGGTCTCTTGCTAAATAAAGTATAAATAACATTCAATCTCTAAAAACATCAATTAATAAATAACTTAAAGAGGTAATATCTAAAAACTTATAAATAACATAACGTAGGAAACACACCCTAAACACCTCGACTAGTAATAACATAATAACCTTGAAAATCTCTCTTCATACATGATATCTACTAAGAAACGCTATAAACAGCATAGAACATCCCCCCTCCTTTTAGAACATTTTGAAGAAGAAAAAAAAAAATTTCGAAAAAATAAAAAAAAAAAAAAAAAAAAAAAACACCAGGCAAATGCAACAAGAAACCAGCGATGTAAAGCAAGCAGGACCGTTCCCGAGCTCTCCTTCTCACTAATGACAGCCAACCATTCAACTGTAGGGACCTTTATGGACCCACAGATTGAGGCCAAATTATCAGGGTTCCTTGAATCCATAAAAGCCTGGGGGAGGTGGCACCATCCCCTTCCCCAGGAACAACTAGCAGGCTGCGGTGCAGTCAGAAAGAAGTGGCACATGCACAGTTGTGCGAACGCTACTATAATTAAACTCAACAACAACAACGACTCAAAGACTCTCTCCTCAATCAATTATACAGCTAGAATGGTCAAAAATATCATTCACTGAGGAATGAAATTTGTTGGAATCGTTACCTGGATATGGCACAGAAAACCACTTGGCGTCGTGTATAATTTGAGATCGAGCATCAGTTCTAGCCAGGTAATCAGGAGCGTCCTTAGAAGATGAGAAAACGTTGAAATATGTCAGCACAGCGCAGACCAACCAGCCAACCATAATTGATATCAGGATCTTCAAAAAGAGAGAATATATTTACAGACGCAACGTGACTTAAAATGACGTTAACGGTTATAGTGACAGGTGCCCCTTAAACTTTGCATTTATCTGAGATACTATGTAAGCACATCAACCGCTACATCGTGCACTCAAATTTCGCATTCCATACAATG
Source organism: Sinohyriopsis cumingii (assembly GCA_028554795.2). NCBI lineage: Eukaryota > Metazoa > Mollusca > Bivalvia > Unionida > Unionidae > Sinohyriopsis > Sinohyriopsis cumingii. The sequence goes on from CM068830.1 coordinate 16,127,196, forward strand.
TTTTAAAAGTGTCATACCTGGTCACATCAGTGATCACTTTAAGTGTTGGCAACATCATGTGACCTATCTTTAATTCCGCATTAATAAAAATGATGTACCAATCCTTGATTATTGATTAGTAAACATGTACTTATATTTTATACTAATACTTAAATCACGACAAGCATTCCATTTCTGATTTTAGAAATATGAATTTGGCGACATGAAAACAAAGAAATCTATATATCATGAATCAATTTGTAGAAATCCGTTCAAAAACCATCGAGTTGTTGCCGTGTCTTTAAGCCAGATTGGATCCAGACTTCATATGATACAGCTCTATTTGACCCGAACTCAATGCTTAAATTACTTGTGTTGTCATTGCATAAATTCAAAATATATGTAACTTGAAATCGGATGCTTTTCATGTCATCATGTTTTTAATATTTGGTGCTCTTTAGGATGCTTTCTACCTTTAGTACAAATATATAGTAGTTATTCTCACAGCAAATACTTGGTGAAATGGGTAGAACGTGATGTGAAAACCCTTGTCCCTGGTCCAGTATGGCAGGGGTGTCTTCTTATGTTCCAGATATACAGACCGGATAACCGCGACACCACACGTTCTGAAACATCAACTAGACATCAGTGAAGTATGTATATAAGGTATTATTAACATGAATGTAGAGGATTCAGATAGTGTGATAAATCAGTCCATAGCTAATTGCATTCGCTGTTCTATATTAAAGGAATACCAAGTTGCTTATGACAGAGTGATTATTTTAAAACTGTAGATGTGGAGAGAATTCATTATTTACCTAAATTTCGCATTTTCGTACTGCTGGAAGGGATGATTTTAAGTTTCGGCTGCTAAAATCAACAACTTTACAATAAAAGAGCCCTTAATATGTGAAGGTAGTGATTTGAAATACATGTGACGTTATTGAGTCAACCTGATTGTGCAGTGTAACGCAAGATGACTCGATAAAAACAGAGAGCTGACACATTATCTATTAAAATATTGTCAGAAGTGATACATATTCGATTACACCACTTCCTACATTGTGTGATTATTTTGGTTCGGTAATTTACATTATGTGTCAATCACTGTACATAGACAGCAGATGTATTTTAAACATGGTACAACACTCTAGCAAAACCACATCGTCATGTTTTAGCGGTGACAATTAATATACATCATCTTGATCAAAGACCAAAAACACAAAACGCTAGCTCATTTATCATACCTTATGCTTCCCTAAGTGATAATGTTCTTCGTTAAAAGATTCGCATTTGCAATTATAAGACATCTTTGATGCTCTTGAGGATCACTTGAAAGCTGACAACCATAATATGTAACGGTTCTTTAGTCTTTAATTAAGTGACAGAAACAAGCAAAGCTAACAAGCTTAGTATTACAAAGCAAAACCTTAACTGTTTGGAATGAATTCCCATATAACCCTAAATGTCCTATCACAAGTAATTTTTTATAAAATATTCCGAATGATGTAATGCAGAATGTCTTTTAACTTTAAAGAATTCACAATAACCAAAAAGTAGTGTTTTAGTCAAACAAAGTCATTGAGCGCTTTGTAACATCAATTAAAAATTTTAATGAATGATTCCTTTCAAATTACATCTGAACACAACAATAAATGAGTTCCCAAATCAGCCTACAAATGCCGACAGTAAAAAAGCCAACTCAAGCATTTGATACAGAAATCCATGTACAGTCTTCTATGACCATGATCAAAACTCTTGAAGAACTCAAACCCGGTGTCTCCGTGTTCGGTTGAGACAAAGCTTTGATGTAAAGCGACTACTCACACATACGTTTGAGTGTACTAATATTGGTCTGCTATTGCTAAGCGACATGGATGGTCCAGAGACACCATTATGTGTGAGTAGTAAATGATTGCCAAACACCTGTTGCATGGGGAGCACATGCAGGCAATGTCGACATGGGAACCTTTTCGTCTTGCATTTGATATTCTGGCATAAATGTGTTTTGCCACATGTAATGGTGTATCTAGACTATCCATGTCATTTATGAAAAGTAAATATATGAACTGAGAACAGCCTCGTCAAAAGAAAGATGTTCAGTGGTGGGCTTGCTGTTTACAGTAACAAAATCAAAGTCGCAAGCAAACAAATTCAACATCACTGAGTACCCGAAGAACCATCTGTTGTTCAGCAGTGTCAGCAAGAAAATCATTGAAAACTTCAAAGAGGATTGTGATGGTATGTCCATCGAAGAATACGTTAGACTGTAACATATACTTTTCTCGATCATGGTTGGCTCTGTTCTCCCCTTCGAATAAGGATCCAGCAAAATTGCTAAGAAAGCCAAAGGAGTCTCGTGTGTGGTTGTGTATCAAATCTCCGACACGACATGTACGGAGAGTGTTGTGTTACCTCGATCGACATGAATTCACACATGTAGCAAGTTCTACCCACTCATGTAAACAACGCCTATATGTGGTGGGTTGCACTCAGATGAATTTATCCCGCTGTGCACCAAGTGATGGATTTTTCATGACGAAATCACCATTTAAGCATCATTATACCACGCGATCGCGCGCTGAGGATGCTCACTTGCGGTAGTTATATATTCGTGGGAATGATTTACAATTCTTTTCTCACGAAGACTATACCAAAAGCCTTTGTCGCTCGTTCTTCGGGAGCATTTAAAGTTTCCAGCGCCAGATGGTAAGGTGTTAGATGTCCTGAAATATTAATTTGGTCCGATATCTTATATAAAACTAGAAACCACACTGGATCAGTAGCACGAAGTTGCCCACATTCTAGTTACCTCTGTGTGTGAAAGCAAATCACCTCTAACAACCTCTACAATCATCTGCCGCTTAGAGCCAGTGGGTTTTAATCCAATTGCGCGTTTAGTTACATTGCTATAATATTGTGATATTGAATCAGCCACGTTTGAGAGCACTCCTCACGATTCATCAGCAAATAATCGTTACGCAAGTGTGCAATTTATTCGTTAAACGATGCTCTTTTGCGATGAAACCTCGCATAATATATTGTAAAACGATCATCAAAGGCTCAACACAATTATTTTCCTGGAACCATCTAGATAAATAGAGGCCATATTAGTGGCGAAGGTGCATAAATACATTTCAATGCGACACTTAATGAATTTTCGGACTCAGCGGCTCATCTTCCTTGTATATACAGGATATATACTCTCGTTGACCAGATAGCTTTGAAAAGCAGCAGAGATTTTACCAACAATATGTATTTAGCCCATCATACAGAATCGGACGTTCTCATGAACGCAAACTTCTTTGCGTCTCACTGAATGCAAGACCCAGTAGTTTCGGCTAGGTCGTTATTTACACGAACCCGTATTTGTGCACGTCATCTCAAGCAATGGTTGTTCTTTTCTGTTTTGATTGTATTCCTCCAAACTCATTACAATGCCAATATTAGTGATAATAGTTTCTTCACAACGTTAGAATATCTTGCTTTTTTCCCGAATGTACCTGAGATTTTTAAGATCATACGTGATACTTCTCCTATTAGAAATATATCTATCAATTTTCTACCAAAGAATCCAGAATCTCTAAAGTAGGAAAATCATCAAGATTTTTATATTCCTTATTATCATTTTATAAAACAAGGCTGGAACTACATTGTTTCCAGTTTACAAGTGAGAAACTTTGAATGGCTATGCTCTTGCCACAAGTGACGTATAAATGGAAATGTGTAGCATTCTCTTCAACAAATCCTTATCATCAGGTTCCAGCAATTTGCTCAATCCAGGTGTAAATAACTGTCCAAATAAAGCTCTCTTTCCTACGCCAAGTCCCCAAAATAGCTTCGCATAGTGTCTCGCTATAAACCGCTCAAATGCTATCATTAGGGATTCAGAAGGAAACTTGTATAATTATTCAGCTGGTGATATCGTCAGTGTTGCACAATCTGATGACTGTGCAATAAGTTAAAATCACGTTGAAGAATCTGCTTCCCAAAACTTATGTTGAATATGAGTGAATGTTGTTACACACTCTTCATACATGACATCAATATTCATGCGCATGTTAGCTATTTTAAAGTAAAATTGAGTTTATACCTTCCAATGGAGCTCATTCAGAGAGGTTGAAATTTTAAGACAATTTTTTTTTTCATTTATGTTTTGGGATTTTATTGCTTTATCTGAAAAATGATAGGTTCATAACAAATACATCGTCGTCGCAGTAATTCCATATTGTTTGCTAGATCACTTTTTATGTGAGGATCACATTATCCGGAATATGACTCGACGCTTTGCATCCGGGTTTTCTGATGATAACAGATCTATCAGATCTGGCAGTCAAGATTATATATGTATGGATAGCTAAAATTCGCATTAACTCGATCAGTATAGCAGACCATATCTTTCCTTTTCTCGAATATGCGGACAAAATACGGGCTAAATGTACACAATACAGATATGCGAATATAATACGGGATAAATGGACACGATACAAATATGCGGACATAATACGGAATAAATGAACACGATATAAATGTGCGTAAAATAACATTTAGACCGTAAGAATCGAATCATCTTTTGAAGAAGTTAGTATGACTATCTTTTGAGCAGATTATAACTCCTGATAATTTTATGAAAACTCAAATGCTCTAACATAATATGTCAGAATATCTTTTGAAACCTAAACTCAAAATACCTAAATGGAAACTAAGATCGAAGGGATTTATTTGAATATGGTATTTAAGGAGATTCTCTAGATTAAAGGGATTTACTTGACATGTAATCAAGAAGATATTATAGATCAAAGGGATTTACTTGAATATGGTATTTAAGGAGATACACTAGATTAAAGAGATTTATTTGACTTGTAATTAAGGAAATATTCTAGATCAAAGGGATTTACTTGACTATTGTAACTAAGGAGATACTTTAGATTAAATGGATTTACGTGACTATTTCAGTTAAGGAGATAGACCAGATCAAAGGGATTTACTTGACTATTGTATCCAAGGAGATATACTAGATTAAATTGATTTGGTTGACTACTGTAATTGAAGAGATGCTCTAGATTAAAGGAATTTACTTGACTATTGTCTTTAAAGAGATATACTAGTTCAAAGGAATTACTTAAACAGAGTAATTAAGGAGATAATGTAGATCAAAGGGATTTACTTGACTTGCAATTAAGGAGACACTCTAGATTAAAGGAATTTACTTGAGCATTGTGTTCAAGGAAATACACTAGATCAAGGGGATTTACTTGACTATTGTAGTTAAGGAGATACAGTAGATCAAAGGGATTTACTTAACTATTTTCCTTAAGGAGATACTCTAAATTATAGGGATTAACTTGACTATTATAACTAAGGCGATACTTTAGAGTAAAGGGATTTACTTGACTATTGTAACTAAGTAGATACTCTATATTTAATTGATTTGCATGACTATTGTATTTAATGAGATAATCTAGACTAAAGGGAATTACTTGACTGTTGTATTTAAGGAGATGCTCTAGATCAAAGGGATTTAATTGACTTGAAATTAAGAAGATTCTCTAGATTAAAGGGATTTACTTGACTTGTAATTAAGGAGATACTTTATATCAAAGGGATGTACTTGAATATTGTAATTAAGGAAATATTCTAGATCAAAGGGATTTACTTGACTATTGTAATTAAGGAGATACACTATTCTCTTTCAGTAATCTGTGTTTTATTAGGTAGTTCTTACTATGCAACTTGTCGATGGTTTATTTAACGATTTAATAATCTTTGAAACTTTTGTTGTGAATGATCATTTCCGTGTAGCGCGGACAATTGTATCGCCAATGTTTTACATTGTAATATGTAGCGAATTCGAGAGATGATCTAACATTCTGCTGGAATGTATATTTGATTTTTAACTCAATTGAAATGTGTTAACACGTTTGTCAAATAAACATCTATGTGCTGTCATATAGTCAATTGTTAACCAAGATAAAATAGGCTGATAAGCTATGAAATATCTTACATTTCCATTTTGGCTGGTGCAGATAGTGGACCAATTGTAAATTTCAATAACTTATTCAAGTTCTTGCTTTATGCTAATGAAACACTGATTTAATAATCGCGTGGAAAATTGTGTTCATTTTTTTCTTTGTCCGCTAGATATTTGATATCTGGAGAACTATTATAGCTATTGCAAAATAGATTGAAAAGTCTGTTATGACAATTTTATGATATTGCTGTCATGGTTGGATTTTACCTTTGCGCTTTGGTTGATTTATCATTGTCATTTTCAAATGTTTGTGCTGATGTATTAAAGTAACTTGGCATTTTGAAATAATGAAGAAGATAGCCAAAACAGATATTCCACACTTTATGAAGTCATATATTGTCCGTTTGAACAATTTATTTTGTCCTGCTCTATTTATTTTAGTGTTACAGGAATTTGTTCATTTTTTGCGTTCATATATGTGACTGCTGACCAAGATGCCTAGGAAGTTCATTTAAATCTGGGTATTGTGTCCTTTGCAAAGTTTCTGTCTTGGTTTTATTGATTTCATCTTGCTGCTCTTCTTCGCTATCTTCCATTTTATTTTACAATTAATTTTTTTCAACTAGATCAACATGAATCTTAATTTAGCACATGCTATTTGGAAGATAACTTCAAGTGTTCCTACGAGCAGTTAACAATGTAATTGCCCAAAGAAAAGGCCTGATTACCTAACATTTTATCAGAATTGTTTCATAAGAAAAACTGACTAGAACCTAACTAAAACTGCGAAAGATCACCAAGGTTTTGAACATTAATGAGGTCCTAACGCCAGTAACTCTAAATACGAACGGGGCTTGTTATGCGAAAACGTAAAGGTGAAGGGCGACGTGCTGAAAGATGAAGAAGTGCAAAGGAGGCGAGAGACTGTGGATGGAGATCGTAAAGTGGATCCTTTTCATAAGGTACAAATATCGAATGACAGTGCTTGTGTTTTAAATTTGCACCGCATGCACATAGAGAAATGTGATATATCCCTAGAAATAGGAATATGACTCGGTTTTCCAAATAATTAGTGGTCGAATAAAATTAATAAAATAAGCCTTAAACATGCCATGAAATAATATGTTAAGCACTGGCTACGAGTGCCCTTCTAGCTAGGTCGATACATAATCCCCTCACCCGTGATGATATTGATTTTCAGGTTAGGGGCTGATATCACATATTCTTTAAATGCTTCAATTATTTGCAGCCAATTATCGGCTGAACATATCGGAGTACAGTGTATACACGTATCGGTATTTCTCGCGATTGTAAAGCTACCGTCGGCTAAAGGGTTCTTTTGGTGACATGTACATTATATTTCCTGAACAAATCCTATTTTGTTTACTTGTAAATCCCTGTGGAATTGTACAACCATCTGTACTGTGGCCATTTTGAATTTCGCGCTCGATATGGCTATTACCAATTACCGGTATGCGACTAAAGCGTACGCAGGTTTGTTTCGGAAAGATTTGCATGCAGCAAAATTGCAAATTGTAATGAACAGGTGACATTAGATCCACATATCGTCATCAGTATCAGCAGAAATTTGGGGAGTTGATTGATCGAACTACTTTCTAGCTTGCAAGATTTCATTCTTTGGAACACCTTGGCATGAAGCACGCAGAGGACTACATCTGAGATAAAGTCTTTTGTTAACAGAATTCTATGAAGATGCAGATTCCATCGTGAAAGAGTGCCATCTCAAAACAAAATTCATTGATAATCTACTGTGTCCGTCGTGAAAGAGGGTCATCTGAACTAAATTAATCTGTCTTCGGGGCGATACGATAAATTATATTATTTCTTTGGTAAATGTAAATGAATGTCGTAGAAGTAAAATTGTAATAAAATGCTTGGATTTGGTAATAACTACATACAGTTTTGCAGTCTTCAACGAATACATAGGTAGATCTAGATACATAAATCGATTCTTACGAAATCTGTCTCTAAGATGATAAGATAATAAAATGACGTACAGAAGTGCAATGCCCCACTGTGCCTGAATGAATTTCATACAGGCCTTGACTATGTAGATTCCGTTCAGTAGCATGGCCGTAACTATGGTTACAGGTCCCAGGTAACGTAGGAGTAATCCCGTCAATCCTGTGGCCCCGATGAAGAATTGGATCAGACCAGCAAGAATTAGACTGCCTTCTAACTGAAACAGATGTGACATAATTACTTCACAATTGGATTGTACATCAATATTCGAATAAGTACAATGTAGATGGTTTGTAACAGATTAACCACGTTGTAATCACACTGATGTCATGTATATGAATAACACAGGGTGTCATTAGGTTTTTGTTGGTGTTTAACGCTGTTTCCCAGTGCCAGATAGGCTATATATGGCGGTCAGAATAACTGGTGAAGGAAGAAGCCTCGAAAACCCCTGTAAGATTCCCGGATCCAAGGGAAGCTAACTGTAGTTTGCTAAAATACCCACATCGGCCGAGCACGAGACACAAACCCACGTGGAGAGAAGTGAAACGGCATTGACAGCGAAAAAGCGAGTGATTTAGACCACGCAGCCACCCGGTGCCATGCATGGTCATGTTATACACCTCTCTAGTGGCCTAAGTGTTGGAGCATCCTAACAGATGCAGGAGGTCGCGGGTTTGAACCCCGGCCAAGTCAAGCCAATAAATGTTATTAGCAGCTGTTCCTCTGTTAATGTGAAATTTGTGGGACATGCTGCTACATGTCTGCAGCATGATGCCCCACTGTTAGACATCACTATCAACTGGCAGACCTGATGCATCGTAACGATATGACTGAAAAATTTTTAACGCTACGTAAAAAATTCAAACACATATTATGTGGAACTCCAATAATAATAATAATAATAATAATAATAATAATAAATTCTTTTCTATAGATCCTTTTCTCTCTTGAAAATTCTTTCTTCATTCATTTTAATGTCATATATAACAGCTGTGATGAAAACAAACTTTGACATGATCAATGCATACCATGCAAATGATCAATGCATACCATGCAAATGAAATACAAAATACAAGATGCCTGACTCTCTGATTGATTAAATATGGCTTGGAGGCATGTTTTATTAACAATATAATTAAACAAGATTGTTTAGTGTTGTTGCCAAGTGATTAGTCAGGCTAGAAAATCTACCAACTCAAACAAAAAATAATAATGCTATGCGTCAGGATAGAGTATTGGTAATGCACTCGTTTGCATCCTTGCGGTCCCCATATCGATCCCCTGTTCTGACACTTTTCAGAGTTAGAGCATCAGAGAGGGTGTACGAACCACTTGGTGGAAGGTCCATTTTTGAAAAATAAAGCTTCCTACGAAGACGAAAAATATATGGTCAATAACGTTGGGTAAGATTATTTTGTTACTTTATCTTCGTGTTTTTCAAAACAAATTTTACCCACCGTGACGCTTATTTGTGGTCGCACCATCTCTACTGCTATAAATGTGTGAGTAATTAAATCCTTATTATATCAATATATCAACCAAATATGTTATCAAAACCTATACGATATCGCGGTCGAGGATCATGTAAATTTATTGTTATAAATCCGTGTGGAGTAGATTGTGCTGTAGAAAAGAAGTTTTCGAACCTATCATGTCCATGTCCCCACTACACCAAGTCTGATGAATATTTCGCAGAGTATCTGTATCGACTCCATTAAACACAACTAAAATATTACATTTATCTCTGATTACTTTAGGTATTTGTTTATATCGCTGAGTAACATAAATACGTCTGTATTTTTATGCCTGCCTCGAGAAAACATTCTAGCTGCATTTGATTGTTAGTACAGAATTAAATAATCGTATGCCACAAGATTATTAATAAATCCATCGAGTTCATCTACAGATAGGGTTTCATCAATATCGGTTATAAAATCAATAATATTATTACCATCTTCGTCCAACAATTTTGCATTTTCATTATAATCTTTAAGTATATCGTAACATCTCTGATCATCGACGAGACGTAGGTACTAAATACAACTTATCCATTTTGAGTCGTCGCATTATCAGATTAAGCAGTAATTATGTTTTTGCCCGATCCGGATGGAACTATGGTAATTGCTCTGACAGAATTTGGTAGCGCTGGATGATGTTTTGCTGGTTCTTGCTTTCGTGTCGCTGAGAAATCAATGACATCCATTTTATACAAACATAATAAATAATATGGATTTATATTATGTTCCATGTAGAGCATTCACCCCACAGGTCGATTAGCAACATAAATAACAAAAAATAAAATAAAAAATAAAACGTGCACTTACAGGTAAATGTGTAAAATGTGGTACAAAAAATATATATTTATTTCTAATAAGAAAATCGGTGGTGATATCGCTCGTTCCTTATAAAAATTATCAGGATCTCCATGGCCTAAATACCCAGGGGAAAACATCTTCCTGAATATAATTATTGCGGTCCTGGAACACGACATGATATCTAACTTGACGAGCTACATCAACCAAGACCTAGAGAATATCCAATAAATGCAATTGATCAAGCATATCACGTTCATGATGTAGCTTATATAAGTAATTATTGACACCAACGACATATTGCAGATGTAAAGTTGATTCACTCGTTAAATTCCATAAAATATAGATCCTTCAGATAATCACTAGCTATTTGGTTGATAAGATCTGAGATGAAAGGTAAACTAGTGCTAGGGGCTGGTGATTAATCAACCTATTATTACAATAATGGAATCGAGTTATTATAGCCCAAGATGATATTGGACGAGTAGAGCAGCGATTAGTAAACGTGCTGATGCAGCAAATGTTACATGTTCTGTTGCTGCCAACTGGATAGCACGACAGGCAATATGGCAAATGTATCTACCACCACCTACAAAACTACAGCATGCATATTTTGATGTCAGCACTCCTAATGAAGTTCATCAAGCATATATTTTACTTTTACCACACGGTACTATTTAAATCGGTAGACGTCAGTCACGTACATACAAATACGTTTTGACTGCCGCTGACTTTGAAAGTAGGTATAAAGACGTAGAACCACTATCAACTTATCAACTAAAACAGCAGCTGAAGTTGTATCTGCTTTTGAACGAATTCTGCAGCGATGACCCTTGCGATGGCCACAGTTGCTACAGGTTGATTCTGGCAAATAATTTCTTGGTGTATTATCAACTCTGATAAAAAATCATGTCAAACTTAGACGAAGACATACTGCAATTCATCGTGATCAGGCAATTGCTGAGTGGTTATTTGGATATCAGTATGCGAATGAAATAATTCAGAAAGATATGAGACCTCGCGAATAGATTGCTTACTAAAATAAACACATACCAATACAACGACATGACTTTTCAAGATAACCAGCATTAGGTAATGTGACTGTCCGGTATTTATATGAACCTGGTGAACATGATGGCGGTAAAAAGAGCTACTGATCTTATTTGAAGTATTACGACACAAAACATTTCCACATTTCCAGCGTGGTGAGATCTACGGGTGGACCCGCTATCTGCAGACTAGATTCAACTGCTCGTCAGCGTGGATTTGTACGCGAACAATTACAAGTAATTCCTGAAGACACACAAATACCACCGCATTCACTTTTGTAATCTAGCACCTCGACGTTGACTATATTCAAGAGAGGTCAGTATCACATTTTCGCGTGTATGAACAAAATTACAATTAATTCTGTAAATTATCTTGGATTAGCATTTGAATACTTCAACAACATTCTGTGTTACATCTCGTACAATGATTAATATGTCGTTGTTTCAATGTCATTATAAATTCAGCATCGAGATCAAAGTCGCGCTTATTTTTTGTCACACTGTTTACAATTTACTTTTTTTTCTTACTATGTCATTGTTGGTTTCCTGAATTTGATAATTATTTTCAGTGAAGTCTATAATAACCCTCAGCAACTGACATATTCCTCTGACTCGAGACACTGCGAGATAAACAAAATTTTGACATTCGATACGATCATCAACAATCCAAACATTTGTATCAAAGATGGTTAATCCTTGTGATGAATGAATCGTCATTGTATATCCTAGCCTCCGTGTAGTTCAGTCCATAGTTAATGCGCTCTTAATAACACTGAAAAGAACTTAAACAACATCATTTAATGCAAGATTTTGTTTCTCTAACAATGTTGGTATATCAACGTCGATATTTTGTCGTCGTGTATCTTCTGCTCAACAACACAATGGTACAGGTAGATTTGAAATTTTCTCTTTATGTAACATAAATAATTGTTGTTGGAGCGTATCAAGAACTATCTTTCTACTTGCCACTATCAAATCATTTCGTCTGCATAAATTCCAAATATTGTAAATAGGAGTTTCAGAAATTATTTCAAGCATTTGTTCACATTGAATTTTATTCGGCTGTAGTCTGATTAATTTCTTATTCTCTCTTAAATCTGGATCAAGCGCTCTATGATCATCAGTTATTTCTTCATATTAATCTACAAAATTTCTCGGCCATTTATGTGGAGACAATCCAATAAAAGGTGGCGGTTGACCATGATCGCCATACATTATTATAGCAGAATTTTTTGTCAATAACAAATCAAGAAATATTTTTTACGTTTCTAATGAAACGGTGCATATTTCATCCCAAGCAATAATATTTGGAATATATTTCTCTCCCATTCGTTCAGGAGTTCATTTATCTCCCTTCCATCGAAAACATTTGTGATAAATGCATGATATAATATTTCTTTTTTCTCACCCATGCGACAGGCAAATCTAGCTGTTTTGCTAACCTTACTTTTCTTATTTCAGTCTAGTCATCTCAGACCAGCCGTCTCAGTCAAGGTGTCCACGCACTCAGAACTACTTTTAAGAAAGTAACCCTTGCTGTCGTCTGTTGTGCCTCACGTAGTTGTTCAAAAATCAAGCAACAACAGAACAAATATATAACAAAAACATAATAACTTAATATAAATCCACATTTGAGAACACACCATACAAAAACATTTTCAGAGAGACAAAGACATACACGCATAAGACGTCGAACTTTTTGGTATTATGCTAATTCGTTCCGCACAAAATGGTCAATTTTATCCTAACATAGGTCAGTCCATTTTAAGGTCAGAGTCATTAAGTGTAACTAAAGCTACCTATTAACTAGTTTTAAATACTTCGTGTGAAATAAATTATATACTGTTTGCAACATTTAATGACGCTGACCTGAAAAATGAATGACTACAGATAGGATACAATTCTCAATGCTGTGTGAAATGAACTATGATAGAAAACCCTGATCCAGGCACATAGGCTATAGACCTATACAATTCATAGCCTCCCAACTCTCTTAACAACTACAAAAACTTAGTAACAGACAGAAATGTGTTATGCCAAACAGGCTTTATTCTAATTTTGTTAAGCATCTACATTGTGCCCAAGTAGAATAAAAAATATACCAACAATATTTAATGACAAAAAATGCACTTACCAGCCAGAAGGAATAATTTTATCCGTCACCACATTAATCGATAAGCCTCTTTCACTGTAGCAGTTGCCATATTTCCAAGATTAGCTAAACTAAATTTTAAAGAATACTTGAACATGAAAGCATAGCACGCGCTTATCCGCTAGGGTCCGTATTTGGAGTGTGTTTTATGCATGTGGGTAATTTTGCAATCAATATTAAGGACAACACAAGTATGTCACAAACAGTTTCTCCTCCTCCAAAGAAAATGAGAGTTATATAGTAACACAGGTCACTAATTACCCGTGAATTGTCTAAAGCAAGATGTCATTCATCATTACAGCTTGTACTAAGAATAACTACAGTAGAGCTGAGTATATATGATAGTGACACAGATCACTAATTACCCATGAATAGTCTAAAGCAAAATTTTACTCTTCGTTACAGCTTGTACTAAGTATAACTACAGTAGAACTGAGTAGCCAATATCATTTCATTATTTACAATATAACTTATTTCTTGACAGTTTCATATAACATCCATATATTAAATGGGACAATGCCTGATTACATTTCGACGTTTTCTATGTTATTTTTCTTTGCTCACACTTATAAACTGTGTACTTTGGATGCAACAGTCACACCACAGCCCTCATTAACATATTTGTATTAAAGAGCCACTTGAAAACATTTGCATGTGAACTATATTACATTTGTGAAGACTTCTTTTTACTTTAAAGGAAAATATTGGGTGAGAAAAATAATCTACGTTGGGGTTTCAACCGAAACAAGAACATACCAGTCGCACATATCAGTCGCGGAGTTACATTATATGTCTCCCCGCGATGCTTGCCTCAAGCTTCGTGGAGAGACAAATATAGTAACCCCTTGACTGGGGTTTCCTTGTCTCGGTCCAAACCCAATATAGATTCTATATCTCTCATTTCTCTTGCGATCTGTATGTAGGTGTTAATACAACTATTTTTGAACAACTGTTCAATAATAATTTGATCACATGAGTTGTTTTGCCAGAACTCCAGGTCCATTGAGATAAACTGTTGTATGTCTAGCTCCAGGATCAGATACTGATGGCGCAGATGATGATTTTAATATTTGACTTTTTGGGTAATAAATAGCCTTAATTTCAAGGTCAGCGGATTTAGAATAATTAAGTATATTTTCTTGCTTTATTCTCCATTCACCCCATGATGCATAAGTGCAGATATATAGTTTTTCTAGCAATGCTGTACTTTTTATAGATATAAAACGAATCCGTAGCGACTCTGACAGCAACCTCAGAAACTATACTTATCATCGATAATAGATTAATCTAAACGTACGCAAGCATTCAAGATCTTAAATTTGTAAATCGCGGTGACTCACCATCAAAATAACTCACAAATGTAATTTAGTTCCGTTTAAAAAATTAACATTACTTCGACATATAAACGTATTTATATTCGCTGTATCATTAAATATAAACTCTAGTTCAGCATCATCTATAATTAATCTTGTACAAATTTCGTTTATGATCATATCATCCTCCTTGGGTGAATTTACTAATTCTTCTTCTGGCAAGATCTTTTGCAATTTTATTCTCAAAATCTGTCATATCAGGATTTTCATCATCAGCCTATTTCTTTTGTTAAGGTAACCAAACTTGTTTCTGCGAACTACAAGATATAAATGCTTCACTTACAACCAACGATATCAATATTTTTACATATATCCTAATAATACTCTTGGTGCCCATATTTTTTCTGAAACATGTTTGCCAAACTAGACATAACAAACTGGATGAAGTTCTTTGGCCAACTTAAATGAATCGATACAATCGAATCCAGTGAAATCAAAATCTCGTAATGGTTCGTTTATCGATGCTCTTTTCATCTCGTATATGTTGGATGTCCAAGTCGCTCAAAATACTTAGAACACTCTCCCATTCCAAGAAAACTTCTGGGATAACATGCAACCATATCAACCGGGATAACATCCTTATAATCGTATCTGGTATTCCATAATCCATTGTGTTCGTATTCGACACAACTGCGTTGTATATCTTCAAGAAAATTTAATCCTGTCGGTTACCGTGAACTTTCTCTCCTGCAAAAGGAGCAGCAACTGACGGAACTATAAAACAATTACTCAATAATTGTTTAGCATCGCTGTGGGTATATTTCAGCGCAAAACGTTTCATTTCTTCGTGGAGTGATTATGTTCGATACCTATCTCCATTAGGTCGTACAAACTGATCATATTTTCCGTTATCTGAACTTTGAAACAGCCACACGGATACAGGATCATTCTTACTTATTTCATTAATAAAATCAAATATATATTCTCTTGGTAAAATTTAACATTTCGATTTCGTGGAAATATTGTTACTGAATTAGTCCACGCTAGCACATCATGATCAATAATTTCAATAGAAGCTTCTTTATGATATAAACAAGCACTGATAATAATGATAAAATCATAAAAAGCGCTGACGATTTTCTAACCAGATTTTCAAAATTATCATTTAGACAAATAATCACGTAGAAAATGAATATTTATATAAATGGAGCAAATAAAATCTGTGACACTGCCTATCATCAATAAGTATGAAGCATCTTGTGATGGTGTAATTAGAAACCAGTGGTATGTGTCACTATTACTGGTTATATAATGTTTGGTATTGATGAGAATAAAAAATATTACTCTCATCAATATATTTCCAAATGTTTTCGGGGGTAGTCGAAGACGGTCTTTCGATCGATCATATCAATTACGAATAACTTAATAACTCTTTAGATAATTTACAAACCATTACACAGAGTCAAATTGGGAAATACTGGCCGCAGTAGTAAGATCGCCAGAGCAGTTGTATCTACAAATGTAGAAACTGTTGAAGAAAAAATGCATCAATCAATGAATGCAACTGGAAAGTATTTTGATATATGAAAGCATAATGTTCAGCGCGTCGCAAATAATATTACCAGATCTCCGTTCTCTACGAAATATAAACAAAAAATTCAATTGTATTATTGGTGAAGGGATATACCTCTGTCAAGCTAAAAAACTCTCCGGCAAAGAAATTCAGTACACTCGCTTGTAAATAATAATGACCTTAAGATAGGATATATCTCTGTAGCATATCTTTCTCCGGTAGAGCTTAACTTTTTTGTCATTGTAAATAATTATTAACCATCTGCGTGGTAATTAATATCAGTGGAGTAACATCATTTTATGATAGTCCAAATCAGTAGAAGGATATTTGTACCTTCTAACTTATGGACAAAATCAAGGCAGAACACAGTGGTCACACACGCCCGCTTATAATGCACTTCAGTTATTTCTTTATCTTTCTGTTATACAGAAATATGTTATTTTCACCTGACTTAGTCAAAGTCAGAAATATATACAATATATGATTATTTAAATATGATGTGTTCTGGAAAATGGAAAATAAATCCACGCCGTAGTTATTATAATAATCATTATTAGGAAATCCAGCATAAGTAACTTCTTAATAATTTCTGAAACATATATCTGTAATGTTGGAACATAGCGCAGTGGTAGCGTGGCTGACTCTCATTTTTAAATAAGTTGGGGGCTGTCAAGCCCAGAATGAATTGCTTGTACACCTCCTCACTACGTCAAACAATGTAATGAGTGAGCTTAGCCCTCAACCCGGGATTTGATATTGTGAGGTGCACACGAAATTGAAAGAGCTAGAGAGCTCTCTGAATCTCTAAAATTTTGTTTCGATTAGGGATTCGCTGGGGGATGTCTGTATAGTTTGGAGCCATCCAAAAATAAAGCGTTGCGTGATGTGAGCTCTCAATCTCACTCAAGGGTACCCTACATAAAACATTCAGAGAGAATATCAGCCAAACAGAAAAGCATCGTAGAGTGCCAAGAAGACCAACAGAAAGATCTCACAAAAGGACTCTATGGAAAGCCACAAAGGCCAATATGAAGGGATCCCAAGAATGATAACCGCTCATCATGCTACAGTTTAGTTTTTGTTAAAAATTACATTATAAAATTCAGCTTGATCCAGAACATTTATTTGTTATTTTGAACAATTCGAAAATAGATCTACACTACAATATTTATAATGCAAATTCAACAGTCTATGTTCCAATCATTGGCTATGGTTAAAGATACAAATGTTACAAAATTTGTATCTCTCTCACAGGCCATTGAAAAAATTATGTCAGAATTAGCTGACAGATATGAAAAGAAAAAGATTATTAACACGCACGTGAGACAGTTGAAAAAAGTTTATGTCAGATCCTGAAAATGAAAACAATGGCAAAGTTATTAGTGATTGTGAAAGTGATAGCATTGGCAATGTCATTGACGAGAGTGAACGTCAAAGCAACTGGGGTACCTTGTCTAATTTTGTTTCCCGTCATTTGATGAGTTTTTCGTAGAGATTTATATTCAGAGTTCGATTTCCTAAATCAATTTAGTGTCCGCTCTTGTCAGTTAGTTTGAAATTTATTCTTGATAATAAATGAATATGACCGAGTAGATAAACAAGATTAAGAGGCTATTGTACGATCACATATCCAGGAGGTACTTGAGCTGTACATGAATATAAAATATATTATTGCTGGTCCTGACTAGATTTTTCAAGATCTATTTGATAGCTGCCATCAGTTATATCACATACAAGATTGCGATTATTTATGCGATATTTACCAAATGATTTTGATCTGATATTTGTCCAGCTGTACTATACTCGTAATTGTGCTAGCGCTATTTCTTTCGCCGGAATTGCAGTTGGAAAGTTATCATTACATTCAGGATTAGTTGAGCTTAACGATATCATTGTAGTTTTTGATGGAGATGTATTAAGATAATATATTGTAGTAATTCTTTCGGAGTTGACATTATTATTATTATTATTATTATTATTATTATTATTATTATTATTATTATTATTATTATTATCATTATTATTATTATTATTATCATCATTATTATTATTATTATTATTATTATTATTATTATTATTATTATTATTATTATTATTTTTAAATCAGTCTATCACGGTCAATACTTCTTTGTAAATTTTAATTATCTGTGTAAATTCAAAATCAGATATCTTTGCATCACTAAGACTTGTTGATAATAACGATAATAATTTAGAGTATGCTAACGTTGCTGTGTGTAATTGTATTATATAATCATGTAATGTTGTGTTTGTGCATATACATTTTTTTGCGATGTTTTTAAGAAGTTCAGCAATTGTTGCTGCAGCTGAAACACAAATTGTTACAACTGATGTTGCCATTGCTAGCGATAGTGTTATTGTTGATAATAATACACCGGTTCCAGCAATAACAGTAGACGCTGAATACACAATTATGTCGACAACAACTACACGTCTACGATATAACTTTTACTTTTACCGTATATTCATCAACGATATTTTTTTTGTGCCATTACCATCCTCTATAATGTTGCGCTGCAGGTTGAACGTGGATCGAAATGTTCATTATATTTTAATTAGGTTGGAACTTTGCGACTAATCCAAGACACCAATAGTAAATCAAGCCGAGTTTGTTTTTCTTTGGGTTCCACAGTAAATGTTTCCTCATCAGCAACGTAAATCCAGGAGATCCACCTGACGGAGTCAGCAGTGGACAAGTCGTGAAATTGTGGTGGATATTGCAAATGTAATAATGTCAAGTAATGAGAGCTTGTATATACCGGTAACCTCAGCGCGATGTTTGAAAGATTTATTAAGTGGTGACAATAATGCTTGTCCAGACGCTACTGTATATAATATATTGTCGGTACGTTTTTATGTCGGAGAGTTTAAAATCGATAGCTGGTGGTTTTCCACAAAAAAATCATCAACAATCCCATTTATTCTTTTATGAAAACCTCAAACTGTGTTCACAAGAGTAGTATAATCCGTTCTAAATGAGGTCATTTCGTTACGTACTGAAATTAACGAGTTCACTATTATAATGATGTATTTCTTCATTACATCGTCATTGTCTGATTCTGGTTCTCCAAGACCAGCAATGGTATTATTAGACATATTGAGAGAACCAATCATTGTATCACCGGATTTTCGTACTCGACCACGAGTATTAACTAACATCGTTGACATAATAACATCGGGTTTAATTTTTTCATTATTATCAAACACAGCTATGATATTTACAGCTACTCCAATAACTTTAATGATAATATCCAGCACTGAAAGATTACTGGCTTTTAAGATTGCAATCTTAGAACCCTTCCCCTTTCTCCAAATCCTGGTCATGCTGCTTTCTGCAGTGCCATCCCAGCAACAGTTCCAACAGCACCAAGTGCATCTGCTGGGGCTGCAGCGGCTATTAACGATGTTATAGCTGCAAGAAGTGGACTATGCCGACTGTTTTAATTGAGTCTTTAACTATACCAGCAGAAAGATTGTGTTTAACGCCAGTTTTTGATTGTTTGGCGCTATTTGAAATGTCTGAGTTGACGTTCTGCCAGTAATAGTTTATTTTGACCATCTGAGCTATGATCTGCTATTTTGTAATGATATTTATATTCTTTGCTGAATTTGATTGAAGCTTTTTAATGTGACCAGGAGTCAGACTAACACTAACATGATGATATGAAATTTATACAAGTAATACGTTATTTTCAACTGAGATGTTACATGTTTTCTATCGGTGAGTTAACAACTCGCGTTCGTTCGCCAGTGCCTTCAAGTATCATTGCTTTATCGCTGGGTATAACTGCGGTTGATCTAAAACCAAAACCATCAGCGTGTATTACACCTATTCGAGATCAAATATAACTATCAACGACAGATTGTTTAAATAATTATATATGCTCCAATGAAAATTAATAAAGTGGATAGAATTGTGTAAAATCCCGCTGGGATATTTGCAAACCAGTACCTATATTTTGGTTACGTCATATACGTCATTAAACGATGATATGCACGCCCTACACGAGTTCGATCAAACTTTAACAATATATCTTTAGATGGTTCTTGATGTCCATTTATCCTTAAAGACATTTCATTAAACCCAAGTGTGTCAAGTATCATATGACTGCTTGCTTGTGAGTTAAGTTGATTAACATGTTGTCAAGCAATAAATATATTGTTGTGATGCAATATGCCATGTAAATAAACCGTGAACATTACTTTGAATGCAATCTGTGGTCATTGTCAACCGTGATGACAATGATTTTCCACCTGAACTCATAAAACTTATTAAAGTTTTCTCTTCAGCAATTGTTAGAGTCATTATTGACATCCACAACGTTTTGTTAGTCTTACCATGCAATTATGTCCGGTAGCAGGACGCCCGAAGGAATCATTATCTCAGCTTTTCATATAAGTACAGCTGTATGTTTAGCTCCAAAAATAACTTTTCTAACATGTCTACAAAATCCAAATATATGAGATAGTGGAATTGCATATGAAAATGTTTTTTCGTCATTTAAAATTAATCTACATGTAGCAAATCCTAAGTTGTAATTTTCGTTGATTGATACAATAGCTGGTGTAGCAGCCTTATTTTCAGCGTTTCCTACATCACCAACAACTTCCCTAACGTGTTCAGGATGATTAGATGCATCTTTAGCAAACATCATTGATGGGCGAGCTGATCTTGTATAATCTTCTGAATATCTTGTAATGCTATGTATGGTTTAGCAACATCAACGTCTTTTTGAATTAATTCAATATTTCTTCCATCAATCATTTATGTATCACTATCAAACAATGCCATCATACCATGATTAACAAAAACCGGGAGTTTGATCAAATCCATATACTCCACCATCATCCTACAAAATGTTTCCTTCTGCTTCAATAAATGCTTCAGCATGTAAAAAATATCTGCTTGTATCTTGAACATGTATTTCAATTCGGCCACGCTGATCTAGTACACGTGCGTCATAAAAAATAATATTGATAATCAGGAACAGATTCATCTTAAAGAACTGGTGCGTCCATATCAAATACTGGATCGGATCTACGCTTAAACATTTCATTATAATTATTATCGTATAACACGAAGACCAATTCCTGCTATTAAACTTGCTGTTATATTTTTAGCTGTTTCTTTTCGTATAGCTACAGGCATAATTTCATTAGGCAATTTTGTAGGAACGACTTCATGAACAGCCAATTCCGATAGGCTTTGATTTTCAGCTTGATTGATTTTTTTCAAACATTTGCAGGCATAATTTCAGTGCTGGGTAATTTTACTGGCTGTGGTCTTCTTCGTACTAATGAACATAATACTTCTTTGATTGTTGAAAATGCTTTACCAGAAAGATTACCAACAGAACTTAATGCTTTATCTCAAATATTTTAAATAGCTTTCATCCTTAATTGTTTTGCTATCGGTACTGCATTTGGAGCCATCCTTCTAAAAAACCAACTACATCACCAAGTTCGTCTCCATAAATCGCTTTATACGTCGGTAATCGTGAATTTACTACCTTAACTCTTACAAGTCCACGTTGAGCTTTGTGTATAATCATTCTTTTTAAATTAAAAGTTCATTAAATAGTCGTTGTAATATTCATCAGCAATTTCATTAATGAGAGGGTGAGCAATGTTAGGATCCATAACACCGCCTTTAAATAATCTTCTTCTCCGATCAGAATTTCTAATTGTTCAACATAGACAAGACCACAGTCAGGATAAATTCCTAATCCACTTCCTGTTCTTGGAGGAGTTTCTACTGTTGTGACTTATATGATTAATCTTTTTTCTGTACTCCTTCTACCCGTTTCATAACTTCTTTTAACTGATCTTTATCATCGTAATTTTTACTACCAAATCTAACAAAACATAGATCTTTAAACCAATTGTTCGGTGTTGAGGTTTTAAATATTTATCTTTTTCATCATAATTCGCAGTAATATATCTTAACCCAAAAATATCTGTATACTTGATTTTTTTCTAAACCATCAGGTGAAAATCTATTTTTAATAAAAGATTCAAAATCATCCTCAGGTTGTTGTGCAGGTATAGGAGATTGTGGAGGAGGAAGAGTAAATTGTGGTTGAGATGAAAAAGATTGTGTCTCTTCTTCTTGTTGCGTCACATCATTCTTAAATGGTAGAAGTTTGATTATAGTCCAATCATCTTTCCTCCAAGATTTAGCATCTTTTGTTCTTACATATTTTCCCATTTTATCATAATTTCAAGCTTTATCTACTAATTGGTCATAATCCGCACGCTCGATAGCTTGTAAACCCTAAATTTTACATTTACCTCTAAGTTTAACTAATTGTTGATGAGGAGATTGATCTTCAGATTGGCTTGTCTTCTAGATTTAACATACTGTTGTGCATCTAAAAAATATTTATCTGTTTTATCTCTGTAAGCAATATAGTTAATATCATCTTTATCTCTGACTTGATCACCTCCTGGATTTATTCGATAATCTACTTGTACCAAGTATCTTTTGAGACTGAGCTACAAGCATATTCAGGTTATAATATATCTATCTCTTTTACTATAATTTTCAGCGGCAAATGCAGCTGAATCATCTACTTTTTTATATCCATCTATTTGATGAATAGTCCTTTGAGTAAATGTGTTAAACAGTTTAGTTTTTCTTTTCATTTCTTTCTTGTCATGTTATGTAATTGGTTCATTACTTTTAAGTTTGGCTGTAGGTTGAACGGCAGCTATTCCAGCTGGACGATCTCTTAAAATCTTTTTTGTCTGTTGGTTCTTCTTGCTATCTTTTCAGTTTGCTCAGCCGTTTGTTTTAAATCCGGAAGAAGACCTTCGTTAGCTTCTGCAACTCTTCGATTAACCTTTGTAACAGGTTTAAATAATTGTTCTGTACCTTCTGCATATTCATCTTGTGCTTCTTGCCGTTCTTGCAGTTTTCGTTTGAGAGCATCACGAACAGGAATATATCTTCTAATTCCTTCTAATCTTTCTCGAGCTAGTCTACTCATATAAGATTCCATTATTGATATAATAATGATTTAATTACTCATACAGTACAGCAGTAGAGAGGGTGCAACACAAATAAGTGTCACGGTGGGTAAACAAAATTTTGAAAAACACGAACGAAGAAGATAACGTAACAAAATAAACTAACCCAATTAGATAAAGTCTCGGTCAGTTAGATGATTCGGTTTGACGTTATTGACCTTAGATCTTTCGTTTCCGTAGGAAGTTTTACTTTTCAAAAATGGACCTTCTAGCAAGTGATATGTTCACCTTCTATGGTGCCGTTAGGAACTGCCCAATCGAAGTCGGAGGTTTTCACTGGGTTTTTCAATTTCCTCTATATCAAATATCATCTTGCGTCGATACCTTTTCTTTCAGGACTGATTCATATAGGTTGCAAGATTTTATTGTAGAATAGACGTAGAGGTATACAATGTTTGTCAATGTTTTACCTTTTCGTTATATTATGCACTAGGCAGATTAAAAGCTGTTATTGTAATCGACCTGCTCTTTTGGAGAATTCATTTACATTGTGATTTACTTTATTGGTCTAATTAATGATTGAACACTAATAACTTTTACAGTATAAAACTTTGATTTTGAGAAATTAAATGATGGTAACAATATAAAATTCTCAGGCAGACTAAATATGAGACAAGGATCAACCTAATAGTTTCATCTAACAACAACGAAGCTCTATGGTAAAGTTAGTGATTTTCTTCTCTTCTGTGCAAAGACTACACTTAAGGCTGGATACATCGATGAAAGTTAACTACAAGCAAACTGGTCTCGGCATAATGGCAACGACTCACCATTCTGATGTAGTTCAAAATCATCTCCGTTGAAGCGCTTCCAGGGTCCGCGCTTGTAGTACTATTTGATGTATTGTTTAGATCTGTCATATTGATATGATTTGCGCCTGAAAGAAAGAATGATGATACTGAACAAGTTAGCGACCATCATTGTTGTATCCGCTTTCCGAAAATCGTCTTAATGTTTTGTGCAGCTTTCAACATTCAACGTATTCGACCGCTAATGTATCTTCCATTGGCAACATGTTAACGTGTAATTGGTAACTCCATACAAAACACATGTACTACCTGACTGAAGTAAGCACAAACTTTTTCTGAACAATGAATGGAACACAAATAGTTCTCGACAAAGTACCAATAAAAGGTACTTAATTATTAATTTCATGTTCGGTTGGCACAAATAATTTTAGAGGGATACAAATATACATTGTGTACTTGCACATAAAGAAAACCGTGCAAAAGTTAAAAAATCTTATACGTTTCTCTGAGAATTTAAAAAAAAATAATAAACGCTGCTATTAGAGCCAATAACAAATCTCCAAGTATTGAATACAGTGTCAAATATTCGAGACTGGTACCCCGTTTTCATTAATGCGTTCACAGGATTAGAAGAGTAATAAAGTTCTAATCTCTATAAGACTGCCATACTAGTCTATTCCTCAAAACTGTGCGCAATGCAAAGCGTAAGGAACTTTTTCTTGTAAGCATGACACCCTGCCTACTTTGTTGCCCTGGTTATATCAAAATTATAAAAACACATCTCAGTATTGTAACTGTAACACACTGTCTACTTCATTGATACAGTTATGATTAAATTGATAGAATTTCTTACTCTAATGACAATGATAACTAATAAATGCAACCTCCGTACCTAAGATGTCGTGCCTAAATTTTAAAAATGAAAAACCACGAGCAAAAATTTAAACAAATGACACAAAATTAATCAGAGATTGACAAAAATTAAAAATCAGAAAATTATCGAAAGTTGACATAATAGATCATTACTTATCAGAATATATTCCAGGTTTTGAAAATAACGAGTCATTTAACATGTGTAATTTAAATAAGACAGTTAAAATGTTATCTATCCACAATTTATACTTTTCATTCTATCATTGATTGGATCGATTACAGTCATAATCTTACTTATTAAGCGGTAAGTCATGGAACTGTATCATGGATCTCTGTTTCAAATCTAGGTGTATGCAGCACTGATGAATCTTAGTCGTTCGTAATGCAATCTCCCATTTTAAAAATTGACTCCTCCATTATATAAGAAATGTATTTCATAGTTAACTGAAATGACTTAATAGTTTTGTCAGCTTTGATGATTCAGTATAATGATACAAACACTAACATTACGTTTTCACAAAACTACTGTTGTGTTCCATTTAAATTTCTATATTTGCTAATAATATTAAATTTATAACATTTTAAATTCTGTTTCTTACGTTCAATTTCGATTAATTTGCGTTTCTTTTCATTCCTCTATGTGACAATGCATCCCTTAATTTGGCCATCCATTCGCAGAAACCCTATGAAGACCAACCAGATTTGAGAAAATCGAAACACTAATAGTGTCGCAGATAGGTGAATTAACTGTGGGTTTTGTGAACAAGCATCAATAGCAGTTATAGTTTATCCTAAGAAAGATATTTAGCTATAGGGTCTTTATCATTTTTTTCTAGTGGCGAAAATAGCAGCCATTTGCCAATCTGGGAGCCATCCGTTTATATGCCCTAAATCTACTGGATACATCTGTGGGTTTGGAAACTTGGCTAGACTGCATTACTTGAATTATATTTGCATTTGTAATAATTGTATAATGCTTCTATACGATACTTTCATTGATTTAGCCTATATTATAAGATTGAGACATATTAAATGAGATGATTTCTTGAGGAAAAATACGTAAAGAATACAAGATGAAATAGCACTCACATCAATTACAATGTATAACATACTATGCAATGCATAGTGTTTCTATAACAGACATATTAGTTTTGATCATATTCGCTAATGCAGTGATAAAGGGAAAATCACCAAAAACCTGCGGTACCAGTTGCAGCCCTTCTTGCAATTGCAGAGCATGATCTGACGACTAGCTTTTGTGGCTTCTGGAGAATTGTAGAAGCAGGTGGGGTACGATCGACCAAAATAAATCGCGTCAACGTTTGGGTTTACCCCCACCCACCCACAAAAAGCCTCGTTTTCGTAATCTGACATAAACAAAATTGAAAATAATCCAATGTTTAATTTGAGACAAAATACGCATGACCAATTATGCTCATTTTTGCAGAAGTGGGCGACGGACCAAAAAAAGTGTGGCCTTTAAAAATGCTATTTTAGTCAAGCAATGTTGACTGATAAACTGTCCAAAGGCCAATCCGAAGCCTGTATGTAAGCATGGCTATTATAAGTGAATGAACGAGGTGGCCTGGGGGATGCATTCAAGGCCCTATTGTGAGAATTATACTTTTACCTGCGGTAACGCCGATTTATTAATATTCGACTAGCAAAAAGGAATAACTGCGACCACGTTGATTGAACTGACCACAACACTGTAATTAAATCGTTATTGTAATAATAATAATAATAATAATACTAATAATAATAGTAATAATAATAATAATAATGAATAAGTGTATGTATCCTAATACAGTTAAATTAGCTAGACAACAACAAGACGCAATTAAGAAATATATTCTGTCAAACAGCAACTACAACAGTGTCAAGAAGCTCATGTCTATTTTACAGACGTTCAAAGCAGTTATTTAAACTAGTCATAAAAGCCACTAAATGTCTACTTCCGTCGTTGGAACAAACCGCTAAAGCAACTGGAAAAATAGCAGAAAGAACTAACACGCCATAAAAAGGCAACAGCACAGGGTCTAAAGACCTCCAAAAGAGTAACACTCTTTAAGATTATCAGGAACGCGGTATGGTCAAGGTCTACGTCAGCCGTGGATGCTTCGGTAAAGCTCCCCTTATCCAATTTCGATTTACTAGATGCTACTATTTTAAAGGCCGATCAGTTACTGGAAAAACCAAAATGCTTTTAAACTGGTATCATTAATTTTGATGGCCGTTTTGGTCCAGGTACTCATTGGGTTGCATACGGGGTTGACCCACGTAGCGTTGCTTATTGTTGTTCGTACAGACTTGCACCGCCAAGAGAATTTGTTATAGATGGCCAAACCTCAGAGAAAAAAATAACTAAGTGGATTAGACGCCAACAATTTGCTAGTATTCGCACATGAAACCAAGCTTGATGAGTGAAGGCAGACCGTCCGTGACTGGAGAGTCATCAGCGTACCAACAGGATCAACAGAAGAAATAAATACCTAACTTTAGCGTAGAAATAAATATATATATATATCAGGAAAAGAATCAAAGATCGCTATCAAAGTACACAAATCAACGCTAAGTTCCGCCACTGAAATATCGACGCCGGATTACGCCGTTGACGTATATAACTTAATGATCAGATCTGTATTGGGATGGTTACTGGAAGCGACGATTTATGTTGGACCACCACAACCGCGATCTGAATATTTGACAGACAAAGAAAACTTCGTAAAAGAGCTAGAGCATAGATACACCGGGCAATGGTATGTTCTGACAGACAGTGATGTCGGTGATATGCTTGGAGTGCCTGACTTAGATATCCCTGGAAAGGTTGACTCAGGTGACCGTAGTTACCTGGCATGGTCGTATGACCCTCTAACACGGACGGTAAGGGAATCGTTTGGGAGTTTCTCCTGGAATAGTGATTACCAAGAGAACATCTCAGTAGCATACAAATACACAATATAATCTGAGAAAGCTACTTAAGGTGTATATGCTCAAATATCCGAATGATGATCTTAAACAAAGAATCACTGAGACAATACAACATCTGAACCAGTTGATATCTGATGACGAACTACATCGAAAATCTATGATAGAAAATGTAATGAATATGAGTTATGATATCAAGACCAATTGTCCACATTTAAACTTCCCCATTTCAACTTCGATAAAATGCAGGATGGTCTCGATTAATTAATTTAAGAATATGTTCCGAATAAGAGGCGTTCCAGATATTCTACGACGCTTAAATGATAAAACAGGTGGTGATCATTATGTATCGCCAGGCATTGTCAATATCTCATCAACGATTTACGTAAATCTAGTCTGTGAAGCAGTCGACGGTAGGTATACAACGCCTAGGCAAGCATCCCAAGGGCAGGCCCTGCAGGGATGGGTTCTTTACAGCTTTCATTCGGAGGTCCTACCGGATCATTTGTTTGTGTCAGTACGAGTTGAACCGCGAGACCGTATTGTTGTAATTGATCGATTTCAAAGATAATCTCATTAATATTTCCTGGTTCATATTACAACAAAGGCATTTCTTTAATAAAAGATTTTACTGAGACCAATTCGATAACGTGCTGCGTAATCGTGTAAGTAAATTGTGATAAATCCATACGGGGCATTCTGAGCATGTGCAAAAAAGTATTTGAGCTTGTTTATGTCTATGTCACTGGGTAACCAGATCTGATAAATATTTCTTAGCATATATGTGTCAACACAGTTAATAATAACCAAAACATTTCAGTTATCTCTGATTACCTTGGGGATCTGAGCGTACCGATGTGTCAGGTAAATGACATCTGTATTTTTTGCCTGCCTCGTGAAAATATTCTGGCTGGATTTGTTTATTTTTTAAGGGTGATATCATCGTAAACCACAAAATGCTGATATCCGCGTCATAATCATCGACGGACGGAGCATCATCAATGACAGTTATAAACTTAATAAAGTCGTTGTTTTCCAGACTCGCCGCCGATCCACTAAATTGCTTAAGAACATCGTAGTATTGTTAGTCATCTGCGGATGGTGCCACTATATAAGGTTTTTCCCCTTTGAGCCACCTCATTATTAGGTTCAACAAAAATAGGGTTTTATCACAACCGGACGGGGCAATTATAATAGTTAAAATGGAATATGGCAAAATTGGATAACGCTTGGTTCGTGATAGCTCGCGTGTCGCTGTAAAGTAAATCACGTTCATTTAGTACAAATGTAGTATTATCGACAATTATGATTTTATATTGTGTTCGATTCAGGACGGTTACAGATACAACTGTGCTGAGCTCAATAACGACGAAAAACGACAGGTGAGCACACACGAGTAAGTCTTTGAGATGCAGGATAAAAATACAAGTTTGCGAAAGAGGACGCAGTCACTGGCTGCGACAGGCGGAAAATTACCAGAAACGCCATTGGCGAAGTGCTCGGGGTAAAAACATCTTGGGGGATATAACTAGTGTAGTCCAAGAACCCGACGTGACATTAGACTTCATGAAAAAAGCTACAAAACCCGGACGAATATCCGGTACATGCGATCGATCAAGCGTGCCCGTCTCATAGAGTCGGGCAGAAAAACAAAGATCTGCAAGATCTGTTGATTCACACGCTAAAGTCGATAAAAATTAAAACATACGAAAATCATTCGCAGATCAGCGATGAGCGGTAAGATAGCCCTATTTTGAAAGCCCCGCCCCCCCCCCCATCCTGGGTTAATAAACGCTGACAAATACATATTTGAGTCTATTTATCATAACCCAAGAGGATATTGGAGAGGTATAGCGGCTATTAGCAAACTAGCCGATAAAGTAGGTGTCACGTTTGCTAATGACTCAAATTGGTTGTCATGACAAGCAATATCACAAATGTATCCACCATGTCCCAAAACGATTCAGCATGGAAGGTTTTATGTCAGCACGATCAAAGAAGTTCATCAGGCATATGTATTGCATGTCGTCATTGGCACGTCCAGTAAACGGCGCACATACAAATACACGCTGACAGTCGTCGACGTTGCAAGCAGGTACAAAACAGCGGAGCCGCTACCGCATAAAGCAGAGACCTTAGTCGCATACGCGTTTGAACGTATTTATTCGTGTGGCAGCTTGCGATTGCCACATTTCCTACAGGTTGATCCTGTCAAAGAATCAGTAATGTCGCTGATGCAGCAATATAACGTTAAAAATAGACGTGAACACACCGCGTTACATCGTGATCAGGCAATTGTTAAACAATGTAACCAAATACTTGCATAGCGACTGCTTGGACATCAATACGCGCAGGAATTACTGAGCAAGAATAGATCTCGTAAATGGGTTGCGGAACTACCTCACGTGGTGGCTGCCTTAAACAACTAGGTCACGAGTAGAATTAACATGAAACTCTTCGCTGAAATCGCGGATAAACACATACAAACACAATAATCGCCAGGAAATCAATTGCTCCAACCAGTCCTGGGCAGTAACGTAACAGTCAGATATTTATATGAACCCGGTGAACTTCAGGGCGGCGAAGGAAGAATAAATGATTCCATATGGATTTTAAAAACTCATGCAATTTTCAGCGTGGTAAGATCTGCTGAGCAGCCTGCAATCTACAGACTAGATTCAACAGCTCCTCAACGTGGAGTTGTGTGGTAACAATTACAGACAATTAATGAAAACACCCAGTTACCACCCAGTTTGATTTGGCGTTGCAGAGGCTCGCTCGTAGGAACGAATCACGAGATAGCTCCCATTCCTACGTTTCCTTCATTAAAACATGTCAGAGCGATATTTTCTTACGTGTGGCCAAGACTACTATCGATTCTGTCCACGGTAAATTGTCGAAAGTTGTTGGGAAAATGTTGCCAAAGCGTTATAATGTTACAGCAGATGCAGTGATTATTTTGTCGCTGCCTCGGTGTTATGATAAATTCGATAGCAGCATCAAACTGGAGATATTGTTTGGCCTCCTTCGCATAAGCAGCTAATTTGTTTATTCAGGGTGCCAGGGGATATCGTTGGCGGAGTCAGCAGCAACACCGACGTTGGTCGCAAAGCTACCTGACTAGTATCTGGGCTACCGTCGCCTCCGTAGAAAATTATACGCAGTTGAGATATTATTGTAACTCTCAATACCGCCAAATATATTAAATTTGACCATTCGATGCGATCGTGGACAACCCATATATAGGTATCTGAGATTGTTAGATAATCCGACGAATGAAATTATATCGCATAACCTAGAGTCCATGGTGAGCCACGTATGTGGCAAGCGTATCTGACGCCTTTGCAATCACTAGATATCACCGTTTTCACCGCCGACAGTGCCTGCTCTACAGCGTCCACGGACACTTCGACGATAACATTGATAACCAGTCGCTGTTGTTTATCCATTCCTGGAATGTCAACGAGTATATTTTGTCTACGTGTATAGGCTGTATGATTACATAATGAAACCTACACCGCTGAAAACATTAGTCTGTGAAACTAAAATAATTTCCTCAGAAGTGAATCACGGACGTTTTTTCTTTGTGATACAACTATCAGATCATACGGTTGCCATGAGTTCCAGATATCAAACATTGGTGTCTCTAGAATTACGGTGGACATTATTTCACAAGGAATCTTGTCCAGTTCTAATCTGATTAGCGATTGCCACTGTCATAAAGTTTTCTCGCACGATCCATGGTCATAAAATATTTTTTTTGCAGTGGCAATGTAATTTTTGTAGCCATGTCAAGCGTTGATTCTCCTGTAAACGGAGGAGGCTGTCGCTAATCTTCGCACATGATAATTGCAGTGTTTATCGTCGACAGCCAGTTGAGAAACATATTTTATAATATATATGGATAGAGTGCATATTTCGTCCCACATAATAATTCTCGGTATTTATTTATCTTTTGTCCCATTTCTTTCGTGGATTCACTCATTACCACGCCATCCAAAAAAATGTGATACGTGAATGACTAACTCTACGCGCTTTTATCTCTCTTGCAAGACGTTGAGAAGGGGTCAACACAATCATATCCGAGTTTTTAAATAATTATACAGCACGTTTTGGTTTACCAGAACGACCATGACTGTTAAGATAGACTGTGTTATAGCTCTTAAATGGATCATTTACTATAGGAGACGATGATGGTTCTAATAATGTACCGCTTCGGTAATAAGCACCGATTAGTTTAACATCGGCCGATTCAGAATAATTACGCATTTGTTAGCGCTTTATTCTCCAGTGTCCCCAGCCAGTCTCTCCAATACCAACATCATACTCGTGCCGCGTAGCGTCTTTACATGACGGAGTTGTGTCGATAAATGGTTTCACAAGATCTATTTTTTATCGACTTACATAAAAATTATCCGTGGCGACTCTAACAGCTTCAGTTGGAAACCGGTAAATCATCGACAAAAGAAGATCTAAAATGTGTGAACTGCGGCGAATCACCATCATAGTAACTAACATCCGTGCCAATACTTGTTCCGTCGCATAAACACACACGCTGCCGAGAAACTAAAACACTTCGCGTCCCTGCGATCACAAAATCTACTTCTGCCAGATCCATGATTAATATGGTACATAGTCGCTTCTTATGAGATGACGCACAGAACCTAAATTTACCGATAGTTTGTCTTCTCATATATTTATCATCGTGTGTTATCCAAACTGTCTTCGCAGGCCTGAACGAAATTATTTCATACGTTAAATCCATCGTTGTAAGTATATTGGCGTTCATCATATATGATAATTGCACTAACACGTTCCCATGCACGTTGATTTTTTGTGCAACAGTCGTTGAGATTAACTGTTGTGTCCGGTTTGTTAAAAGACGACCACACCTGACTGGTACAACCGGATGAATACTCGCTTATAACTCGAATGATTCGATCCCGGCAAATCCGGTAAGATTGTTGTCCATGGGAGGAATACCATCTATCGCTATTCATGTCATTTCGTGTGTTGGATGACCGGATTATTCAAATTACCGTTCACATTTACCATATCATAGACAACTAGTAACGATAAAAACCCAAACTGTCAACTGAGATCATATCGGCGGTATAATATTTTATGTTCCAGAGACCACCATCTCCAAACTCAACATAAGATCATACTATATCGTCAAGACAAAATTTTGGTGTTGGACGCCATGAATTTGTTTTGTTGTGCTATATGGGCTACAACAGACGACATGGTAAAACAGGTACTGAGTAATTTATCTTTGTCGCCGTCATATTTCACCACAATCTGTTTCACGTTGGAGAGATTCCTTCTGGTAAAATATACCAAACGATAGCAAAAATTTATTGTTGCTTCATCCGTAGCAGAAAATCTTCCACATATAAACATGCTGCAGTTAAATCTGAGCAAATATATCTGCCACCGATAAATCTGTGTCGTCCCCGTGAATAAGCCGGACCTATATACGGTCAGGCGAACTAATATTATAAATCGCCTCAAAATATCACCGTCATAAAAGCGAATTGTTCCTTGCAGCGGAAAATGTAACTGATTGAGTCCAGTCGTGACTGTTATGATCAACTATCGCTATTGGGGATCTTTTATTACGGTATTTGCCGAAATTTTGCACAATCTCGTTTTCATTGTTTATACCACGATTGGAAACTTCAATGTTTCTTAAAACACTGCTACGTCATATATTTTAGCTTTGTTCATAAGAGAGATTTCCCATTGTGCTATGTTTTAAATCCGTGATTCTGTAAGTCCGTTTCTACGTTTCGAGTTAACAAAATGTTCTCTGACAGGATGAGCCACACAACTGAACGTGCCTGTGGCCGCGTCAGCGTTGTTTGTGCTTGCACCACGCATCTACTTGAGAACAACAATATCAGGACCCTCTAAAAGGTATAGCGCATAAGCCATCGCGAGCACTGGATACGCGTTATTGTAGTATGTTTTTTCTATCCTGGTAAACGTGCCTGGTTTGGAGTTTTTGACCACGCTGCCACAGTGTTATGTCGCTCTGTTACATCGCCGTGATTTCTTAACAGAGTCAAGTTTATCACGAATAATCAAAGTTTGGCTATCTTCTCTGACACGTTCGACAACAACTTTTCATCTGATAAGATATCGTTTATCTTCTGCTAGATTATTAATAATCGTATCTCCTCTTTTGTTGTTCATTGTAGAGTCGACAATAATACCGTCTCCGTTTATCCAGAATGTTGAACAAACATTTGAGCCGTACCATCTTGTGCACACTCTATTTTGACCATTTTGATAAATTCGTGTAAGTACAGTTCAAACTGTGGACGTCTTTTTTTTTAATCTTTTGCTTAATCTGTGAAAATGAAATCTAGTTGCGTGTTGTGGTTCAATATCTGATATTCATTATCGTTCTCGTCTAAACAACTGGTCACTGTTTTTATTTAGTTCGATCACCGATAATCTCTCAATTTCAGGCACGGTTAATAATTCGTTAATCTAATTTCGTAATTTTTTGTGTGCAATTTATGACCTTGCGAAAGCTGGTTTTATCCCGGATAGACTAAAATACTGTTTCATCAGCTGCTTTGCAATAGTAGAATTGCTCATCGCTATATAATTATTGAAAGCAATTTCTTCAATTTAACTTTCTCAAAAAAGGATAATATGGGAGGAGAAAAAAAACAAAACAACTGTAGTCGATGAATCATGATCGAATCAGTCCCACCTTGTGAAAAACTTTGTCCTGGCGAGTACTTCGGGTATCACATGACCAGTGTTCGTCGTGGCAGTACTGCACCAAAACCATGTTTGAAATGCGAAATTGGGGTCAAGAGAAGAACACAAGTATGTGTATGCTGCGGTGGACGAACATATCGTGCTATAAATAATATTGCGAGATAACAAACGATCCTGATGACATCATATAAGAGGACCCCAAAGGTTATCTCATTCCTTTGCTGAAAAATCATGTTATATTAGACAAAGAGAAAGGCATATATGGAGCTCGATGAATTTAAGAACAATCCGATATTCTGCTGAAAGGGACATAGTAGTTTATGGCTATTCTGTTTAAAATTTTACATTTTCTTTTTTCGATTTCGTTTATGTCATATTACCGAAACGTCGACGCCACGGCTCTCCACCCCCCATCTGCAGCCGTTATCGAGCATATTTCCCAACCACATTTGTCACTATATATATATATATATATATATATATATATATATATATATATATATATATATATATATATATATATATATATATATATATATATATATATATATATATATATATATATGAAAGACAGGACAAACTCAGTCTATGGTGGATTCTATTGTCCCTCTTAGTCTTCGGATCAACTTGGTTAATATGGAGTTAAAGAAATAAATGGTAAATGTAATGTTAATAGAGACTAGAAATATAAAGCTACTATCGATTTCAAGTGCATGGCTGTACGACTTGTGAGCAGCTCATTCATGTGATTACATCATACAAATGAAATGAAATAAAAAAAATAGAAACCTCGGTAAAAGGAGAAAGAAAGAAAAAGAGAAACAGGAATCGAACTCACTTTGTGGTTCTCCCTGGATGGCGCATCTGTCTTTCTGTACATTCACCAGAACTAGTAATGGAATTATATAATCTCCAGCGGCTCCTAGGTACAAGGGCAATCTGACACAGAAAGAAAAATGGAATTAGCTCCGAGAATCAAAAAACTATTCAAACGTTGAAGTCTTGGATAGAGAGCAAATAAAGCTTACGATTTTTAACCCTGTGTTTCCGGATCTGACTTATGATTCAATTACATATATGAATATGCAGCCGTCCCATCAACCTAAGCGGTGCTTACCAGTTTATACGACGACTTCCAAGACAGCAGTTTTCAAGGGTCCATTAAACTATTTGTAAGAATTCGTAAAGCATTTGGAGCAATATTTTGCTGTTCATTTTGTGTAGTTTTATCAACCTGATTAGTGTAGCGGGATACCCTAGCGACAATGGGTGAATGCATTACAGACCCCCCTTGTGACGGTCTGGCGACAACGTTTTTTAGCACACCCTGGGATAGTCTAGCGACAAGGGTAATTGAACATGGGGAATACTGGGACTGTCAAGTGCTAAGGGAAAGTGGTGTTGTTGTATAAGGACAAAATGAATGCAACAGGTGAGGTGATGTCACGGTACTGAAGATTGGTAACAATGTTGCAACAATGAAGGAACAGGTGAGGTGACGTCAATCGCGACCAAAGAGCGGGGGGAAAAAACTAGAACCCTTGGCGGGAACTTACACGCGGTACATATACATATACAGCAGCAGGGAAGATTAACAGACCATTTTTTCCAAGCAAAATAAACGCTCCTACGAGAACTTTATCCGTAGAAGCCTCTATTTTCACTTTTACGGCTTTCCACAAGGATTAATTTCGTACGATTCAGACTTGGTGCATCGGGTGTGTATGCCGAGTGTGTCATAAAATATAATATCCGAGGCAGAAATAATCCAGGTTGGGATAATTTTTTTGGTTATTATTTTTTGTTGCCACGCGGGCTGCTTTGGTTCATTTTACGTCACATTAAAATGATATAATTAAAAATAATATGAGCTCGAGAACTAGTACAGTTAGAGAACCGCATTCTGCTAGATTAGCGCGAGAACAATTAGCAGCATTAAGGAAATTTATTCCCACGAAAGAATTATTTAAGAAAAAAGTGCGTGAGCACGAGGACGCATAGCAGGGATTCGCTGAATTATCGTCGAAATTATTAAAGCCAGTTACCGAATCAACCGAGCGAGTCTTACTTGGTGATGTGAAAGATCCAGATATCAGAAAACGCGGAATTCTTCCCGTGTTAAGAGACATTGAGGAACATACTCGAATATTACCGGATCGGCCAGTACAAGCGCAGCAAGAACCGCAGCAAGTAGAGGAATTGGAAGAAGAAGAAGAAGAAGAGGAAGAAGGTCAAAAGAAAAGTCCTCGCGAGAAATTGATGGAAAATTTCACCGATGACGGTTGGAAATCAATGATAAAACAATTTGAAGATTTTGATAAATTTAGAAAAATTGATGGTGATGATATTTATGTGTTTGCTACATTCGCGGAAGATTCTTTCAGTAATAAGCAAGTTTTTTTAACATCCGAAGGATTAAAAAAAAATAATAAACGAGATATTTGGTATAATACACTATTCCGAGCTAGATTTAATTTACCCAAGGCGAAGAAGGCTGACCCGATTTATGCTCGATTCTTGAAAATTGCACGTGAAAAATTTTTGTATAATAGGGAGATAACTCCGGAAAAAGGAAAATCTAAATCTTCGCAGAAACCACAAAAAGAAATTCAACCTCTGGAATTAAAGGCAAAATCAAAAATAAAATCCATCCATACATCTCCGGTATTTTCTCCTGTAAGGGGGAAAACCAATATCGATGGATATATGCCCTACGCACATTTTACTCGGGAGGCCATCAAGTATTTTGATGATAGCGAGGATAATTTGATCAACGTTGCCAAATTTGGTTTCGAAGAAAGAGATAGATATTTATCTCCCGGAAGTATCAATAAATATACCGAAGATAGTTGGATTCCCACGGTATATTTTGCCGCAAAAAGAAGAAAAGTCGATCTTAATAATCCGGATTACAAAAAATTTCTAGAAAAAATAGAAGAACCGGAAGAAGAGGAACACGAAGACGTAATATCATCATGGCACAGTGAACTATCTCCAGGAGAAAAAACAGGAAGCGGATATACTATTTGTCCTGACAGCGTTGTTAACGACGTATCTCGCCTCGAAATATTAATCGGAGGAAAGCGAGCTGGAAATAACTCTTCTGAAATAATCAACGAAGCCTCCGATATTTGCCAGCGATTATTTCGCGGTGGTGTTATTAATTCCTACATTTACAAAGAGCTCGTTGACGAACTTATCGATTAAAACAATACACTTGAAATAACATGATCGTTCACAAACATCAACGTAGGCCTAGACAGGTCCGCGTGGCTAACTCTCGATTGCCAGTATATAAATATATCCACGGCAACGGATTCGGCGACATCGTTAAAAGTTACGTCACAAGAGTGGTACCTAAAATTGGACCCACAGCTAAGCAAATTGCGTCAAAAGCAATAGGAAAGATCGGCGAGACTGTTATTTCTGGCGTTGGTAATTTGGCTAGTAAAGGTTTCGATGTTGTCAAAAGCAAAATATCAAACTTAATGCGTAAAAAAAGCAACCTGTTGTCAAATTACCCAGCACCAGCGAAATGCCCGCTGATGTCAGTAAAGCTATAAACGACGCAGCAAATAAAAAAATAAATGACCTAGCACAGGAAGTTGCGAACACAAGTTTCGTATCGGGTAGCGGTCTTCGTTTTAGATGATAATTCTTAATAATAATGTTCGCACAAGTGTCAAACGAAGTGTTCAACATGGACGAACCTGTAGGCAGGGACACCTCCGTGCGTGATTTCCAGTATTTCTCGTACGACGCAGTTGAACCAAACACATCTAATCGCTTGGA
Source organism: Sinohyriopsis cumingii (assembly GCA_028554795.2). Taxonomy (NCBI): domain Eukaryota; kingdom Metazoa; phylum Mollusca; class Bivalvia; order Unionida; family Unionidae; genus Sinohyriopsis; species Sinohyriopsis cumingii. The sequence goes on from CM068830.1 coordinate 16,165,658, forward strand.
AATTCAAGTTCACGATACGACAAGATATTTTCTTCCATCTGAGGCATATATCGAAGTTGTTGGGGAAATTCTTAAGGCGGATAGTACCGCCTACGCAGCAGATTTTAGAGTCGGATTTGTTAACAACGGCATTATGGCATTATTCAAAAGCGCCACTTACATGATCGATGGAAGAGAAATTGGATCAATTACCAATGATGTTGATTTGGCAACGACGATAATAGGCCTAGCCAGATACTCGGATGATTTTACTAGATCAGCTGGCCCTAGCATGATGTTTGCCAAAGATAATTCCGATCGTCCCGAAAACAGGCCATTCGATATCAGACGACCGAAAAAACATACTGCTGCTGCTGATGACGCTGATACCGAAGTCGTGGTCGTTAAACCTTATCCTGATTATAATCTCGGATTTGCCACGCGAAACCTCATGTTAACAGCAAATCGCAGAAGATTCTCCTGTGCAATTCCGCTATCTCACATTTTTGGATTTTGCAGACATTTCAGGAAAATTATCTACGGAGCAAAACATACCGTTACGTTCGTCAGAAAGGGGAATAGCGACGATGCTATCTGGCGAGAAGGTGCTGTTAATTACGCTACTGGCGTGATAGGTGACAATGATGCCGTGGATAATAACGGCATAGTAAAATTACTTAAATTTACCTTGTGGATGCCAGCGATAACTCCATCAATAATCGAAGAAGAAAAATTATTGTCATTTATGAACCAGGGTGGTAAATCTGTCATGTCGTGGCTGACAACAACAACAGATTCCACAAATACCGATATTAATGGTGATTTTACCTGGCGTATTGCATCGCAGCAAGGTACCTCTGCACCTAGGCATATCTTTATCGCTTTTTTGCGTACCAGAAGATACCATCAATTGTACAGTCACATGATATTTGATAGCATTCAAGCAACGAATGTATCGTTGAGAATAAACGGGCAACAAGAACCATCTGAGGAAATATCGATTAATTTTGAAAATCATTCTACGGCTCGCGCGTATCATTGATTGTTGTGTTTCATGGGTCGCGATCAAAATATCGATACCGGATTGCAAATATCACAGCTGGATTTTAATACTCGCTATCCTATCTATTACTTTTCCCTGGAGCATCTTGATCTGGTAAAACAATCCGTCGTTGATATCCATTTCAAAGCCAGAATTACCACGGGAGGTAATTTATATAAAGCAGTCACGGTTATTCTCAGCGATAGAACAATGATTCTGGAAGGCATCAGCGGCAGAATGAGAGTCATCGACGCGCCTGTCGAGAAAATGTAACATCGAAGGTTTCGAAATTTAGATTAAAACGATATTAATATGCCATACGAACACGTCAGCGTAACTCTGACCCCGGGTCAGATGAAAAAACTTCAGTCAGCGACAGCAAAGCGATGCGGCGTAAAATTAACCCTGAAAAATGATCAAATTCAGGGCGGGCCTAACAAACTATCGCTAACTAAGAATCAACGTGGACGTTTTACCAAAGCCAAATCAGCAAATTCCGGTGTTCATGTGAATCTTAGTCTAGGTGCCATCAGAGATATGGTCAAAACAGGCGGATTTCTCCCTCTGCTAGGATTATTAGCCGGGGCTATTCCGGCACTAGTAGCAACTGCTCCGGCAATTGCAAAAGCGGCGGTGTTAGGTGCGGCTGGAGCCGCAGGTAGCAAAGTAGCACAAAAAGTAATGGGAGGGCGATACGGTAAAAAAAGGGAGGTGGTTAGATCTATACAAACTAGGAACCGGCAGGACAATAATGGAATTTCCCGATCTGCCACCGGGGGGACTACAAAAGGCGTTGGAGGAAGTTCTCTCAGGATTGAAGGGGAGACAAAAAGCAGGAAGCGGCCTTTACCTAAGACGCCCCCCGTACGGATCCGGCCTAAGATTAGCACGCCCTATTCAAATTTAGATTTATCCAGCGAAGCAAAGAATAAAAAAATAAAATTTTTCAGAGGCGTATTTATGCGGGATCAACTACCAGAAAAACCAAATTCCACCGAGACGGGAATAATAAATCTCGATTCAAATACCGGCCCTGGCACACATTGGGTCGCCTACGCGATTAATCCTCGCGAAGTTGTTTATTTTGACTCATACGGACTAGATCCACCAAACGAATTCATCAATTACGTGTCAAAGTTAAATATTCCAATTTGGTATTCTACACTTCCAACACAGACGTTAATGGATCCACCGATATGCGGCCCTGAATCAATTAACGTTCTCGATGCAATTTCAAAATCATCCGGCCCGTATCATAGAATCGTATTTGAATATGCCGTAGGTTGTATCATGGTTGATATTTACGGAAGATTCCTCTACAGGAAGAAGGAAGTAGCTGACGTCGATCTATCAAAATTCGCCACGAGGGAGGATATTAATAATCTTCTGTCGCTGTCAGAGATAGATCCTGGCGAAGTTGCCATTTTTCAGAACAAAGAAGGAAGATTACAAACAAGTAACGTCAAAATAACCGATATAATCAGGCGGGACGAATATAACGATCGTATTAATCAATTTACTCGCTTATCAGAATCGGTATCAAAATCCATCGCTGATATCGCCGATTTTGTAGCAAAGTTACCCCTGAAGGCTGATATCGCGGATATGGAACAAAGAGATAACAAATTATCAGCAACGTTGCTTCTGAAGGCCGATAAAACATTACACGACGATCTTCAGGACAGAGTGACAAAAAGACTTAACAGGTTAAATAACGATCTTAAAAAACTCGACGATACCTTAGCTAAATTTAGTAAAAAAATTGAGGAAGATATAAAAACATCCGGCGATAATTCCTCCGCCGCACACGAGCTAGCAAAGAAAAAAGCCGATGAAGAATCGCACGATGATCTTAGCGAAAAGGTAGGAAAAACAAAGACATCACTAACATTTTCGCCGATATTACCGAAATAAAAACCGTAATGAGTCAGAAAAGCGATAAAACATCGCACCATTACCTTGATGAGAAAACAAGAAAAATCAACGAGGATATTATCAAGATTAACGAGGAAATTTCCGCGATACGTGATTTGGCGCGTCAAAAGATAGATATATCGTTGTACGACGGAGAAATTCGAGATTTAAGTGCGAAACTTCTCGACGCAGCTACAAAAATTAATGATATTAACACAAAAATATCGTCAGTGAATCTTGGAAGATTAGCGCGTATTAATATACCATCCGAGGTAGAAACAAAAAATCTTACTTGTCATGTACCATTTGTGTTAAAAACAAAATAACACATGGACACCCGAAAATAACACATTTAGCTTTACCGCGCCAATTACTGGCGTATATCGAATATATGTTATCTCCGTGATAAAATTCAAGATAATAACCGAAATTTATAATACCTACGACGAATTTTTAAATATTTTGATAATTGCAAATTACACGGAAATATTTACGCTAGAACCACCAGATAGAACTACGACAAACCCGATCATTTATGTTGTAATTTTCGAATATTTATCCGGAACACACGCAATTGGTTAGATAAATAATCAATAAATGACCGCATCGGATTACCGATACAATCAGGCGCGTTCGTGGCAGGATTCGTTAAAAAAACTCCTTGACAAATATCAGATAAAAATAAAAAAATATCAGCGTAGATTAGTTGCCATCGATGTTGCTGTGTACGCGGTAAGCGCAGTAATCGCCGGTGCGGGAATAATCTTATCCGCGATAACAACAATCGCGCCGATTGTAGCAACGATAATAATTTCATCAACAACAACAATCGCGGGTGTTCTTAATATTATCGCAAAAAAAATATCCTCATGCACGAGTGAAAAATTATTCCTGTACACGAGTAAACTATCCCAGGTCAACGAGGCGTATTCGAAATTATCATCGCTGCTTTCTGAAAGTCTCAACGACGGAGTTATATCTGATCTCGAATTCTCCATGATGATAAATATCTATTCTGAGATTGAACAAATGAATATCAATAATGTCGGAACTAGCTCAAATCGTGACAAACACAACGCCACCGATAACAACGCTGATATCGGCAAGCTCAACCAGGCCAGAATTTAGTATCGATTTTCCAATACCAATTAGCGTTAAGGAAATTGCGCTGTCACAGTTACGCGTTTATAACGGTTGGCTCAATGTTAGATCGAGATCATTTGGTAGATTATTATCGAACAATTCGCTTGTTTTTGCCAATAAAAACCGTCCCGATGGAACTCCTGATTGGATTGTCGTTGGCATACCAACAGGCAGTTACGAAATTGAGCAAATCGACAAGGAACTTACTGGTAGAATATCAAATATAACTGGTGATACTGAACCAGGAATAAAAATATAAGCGCACGAACCAACGTTGTCATCGATCATCGAAGTAAAATCGCCATATGTCGTCGATATTTACCAGTCATCGATTAGGACAGTCCTAGGTTGGCCCGAAATCGCACCTCCGGTAAAACCAGAAAAATCTGATTTTATTATTCCAGGTTGGCACGAAGAAGCTCCTCCAGAGCTACCGGAACCAAAAAAATCTGATTTTATTACCGATGAAGGATGGTACGGAACTATCAGACACAAGCCTCTAATCAGCAGTGCCATCAATCTCATGAACAGCTACAAATTTAACCTGGTAATGTTCGCTTTTACTTTCAGGGACAAAAGAATTCTCTCGTGGTTGCCTCTTCCCAAAATTCCCCCAAATGTCGAAATCTTCGACGCTACCAACATTAACAGGATAATAGCCCCCATAGACGGCATCTTGATAAGAAGAACCATCGACGAATTTAATCAAGAACATAAATTACAATTAAATTTACTGCAGGAATCCTTTCATGAATGTATCTTAAATAAATCAGGTTCATGCAGCGAAATTATCGAACGCGTGAAGATTTTAAATCAACTTGCGAATGATGTTGAATATTATAACGATATGTTCATTCGTGCGATAATTGATGATATATCAATTGCCGATTATGTTCTTCCTATTAGCAGCTTCAAGTTGATCAAAAATTCAGGAGAAAAACAAAAATTCATGACAGTATTCGGATTAACCGAGGAAACGCTACCAAATTTCAAATTTCCCGGTTATAATGTTGATGAAATGAGAAAATCCGTCACTGATACCATCGATGAGTTATTTCCGAAATTACATGCCGCGTGGACTAAAAAATTACAATCAGAATCGATTCTCAAACACAATAATGATCCAACCGGGCAGGGGCGGCATATCTCGCCGGGTATCGTTAACATAACGGAGGTTATCGCGATTAATCTTCACGCGGATGTCGTTGAAGGTAGTTATAACGTGGATTCGTCTACGTCAGAACAGGCACAGCAGGGATTCATCTTGTATTCGTTTTCACCTAGCGCCTCTCCGGGATTTTTGATAATAAAAGAGCCAGTAAATCCGTTTTACCTGCGATGTCACAATCGACTATTGTCGAAGATAAATTTCAAACTGACGGATCAGAATGGAAATTTACTTGATATACGCGGGGAAACACTTAGTATCAATTTGCTGGTGAGATCGTAAAAATAAAGAATCTTCGATTCTCAAGATTTTTAAATCTGTCCACGGCAAAAAAATGACCAAAAAAATAAATAAAAATCGGGGAAAATAATATTTTTTTACAAATGCGCGATTTTGACTACCAACTACCCCATCAGAAATAAGAAAATATTAATATTTATTTTACAAAATACAAGAAAAATGTACTAAATACTTGATTTTGACGGGGTAGTTGGTAGTCAAAATCAAGAAAATTCTAACTTTGTCAAATTATTTTTATTCTTCACAAATTAATTTAATTTATTAAGAATATTATTTTTACTGAAATTTTTTTTTTTTTACTAAAATCAAAAAAATGTACAAATTACTTGATTTTGAAGGGGTAGTTGGTAGTCAAAATCAAAGAAAAATGTACAAATTACTCAATTTCTGACGGGGTAGTTGGTAGTCAAAATCAAGAAAATTGAGCAATTTCGTTGCATTTTGTAAAAAAAAATAAATCTTCAGTAAAAATTATATTCTTAATAAATAAATTTTATTTATGAAAAATAAAAGTAATTTGACAAAGTTAGAATTTTCTTGATTTTGATGGGGTAGTTGGTAGTCAAAATGAAGAAAATTGTACATTTTTCTTGTATTTTGTAAAATAAATATTAATTTTTTCTTATTTTTTACGGGGTAGTTGGTAGTCAAAATCAAGAAAATTGAGTAATTTCGTTATTTTTAAGAATCTTCGATTCTAATTTTTACTTTCATCGACTAATTTTTTTAGCTGCCTAACACGCGAGCTAGTAACTTTTCTTGACTCGTACTCATCGGATAAACTCGACCTTACTTTTTCTACCAGCATCGATAATTTAACAAAATCCTCGATTTGATCATCGCTGACAGACGCAAGTGATTGATACATCGCAATTTGGATTTTCTTTATGAATTTATATTCGGATGGCAGCGTGTACCTGTATTCGAGTTTTCCTTGGACGATCGTCTCAAATTCGGACCGGATTTTATCTGCGTCCAAATCCGAAGATAAATTTATTTTTTTATTTTTCAAATCCTCGATGGCTTCGATGATGTTATTTATATTCTCCTCATTCATTATACAAATTTGTAATATTTAATTAAATTTCCGAATCTGAAATTATCGGAATATAGTAAAACTCGATCCATGCGCCAATTTTATAGGAAAATGTCGCGTTGATTATTTTTTCTACCACTCGCCACACCAAGGCTTGATTGATACTGAAATATTTTGCAGCGGCGTACATTGATGTGAATATAATTTCTTCGTTTGTCTCTTTATTTATCGATTTAACCGCCTTGGAACAACATTTTAGGTTTTTACCAACGTTACTGCCAGGGAATTTTCACTTGGAGTAATCGCCTGAAGATTGGAAATTTTGTTGTTGAGTTTATTTCCGTCAATGTGGTCAATAACAAGACCATCCTTAATAGGTCCGTGGAAACATTCGAATACAAATCTGTGATTATAATATGATTTTTTTTGTTTGAGGGTAAATAACAGATAACCTGAATTACAAACCTTACCGACCCGATTCCTTGTTCTGATATTTCTAACGATACCATCGGACGACGATTCGTATCCCGTGATCGTTGGGTGAGATTTAAACTCGTATGTCATTGTTGATTTTGGAATCACTGATTTTTGATCCATATAGGAATATCTATTTGTTTAAATCGTTATTTGCTCTGAATCGATTAATATAATCTTCTTCGCATGTTATCACGGACGAAGATTTTTTTTCGTAATATCGCCTTAATTCCCGATAATTTTTTCCTCCACACGCCAGACACAATAGAGTTTTTCCTCGCGTGCCAACTTGACAAACTAGGCATCGCTGTGGTCCTTTACTACCACGCCGAATCGCATATATGTGAGCGCCGCAATAATCACCTCTGCAGGATTTGTCACAGAAATTTGTTGAGCCGATTAATATCCATTTGCAATGCATTATTATTTAGATATTTGTCTAAAATAGAATCAATGGATGCATTTGATCTTGATGAGGCAGAATACATAATTCCTGAGGTTGACCGAGCTAAGAAAGAGTTCTTCGACGATGGAGCGGTTCACACTTGGTCGACCTGGAAAACAAATTCCATTGATGCTACGATGAATTTGGAGCGAGCTAAGAAAATAATCGAGCACATAAAGACCGAACATCCCGAGGAGCGACTTATTTTTGGAATAAAATTTAACGCACAAATGCCTGACGATACTTGGATTATTCGCGATAAACGAGATCCGGTGCGTGGCGGCAAGAAAAACGTTATTCTTGACAAAAATTCTAAACCAGGATTGTTATTGGGAATCGATGGTCCTTATTATGCTAGGTCGTATCCAGCCAGCGCTGTTGTTTATGGAATTTATCGGCTAAATAACAATCCGGATGTGAAAAACCTACCTGCGATGAAAGAATCACCGATGATAAATTGCGTGGCTGAGCGCGTAATCGAGCATATGAAAAACGCTCGACGTGGATCTGGTTTGACTCAATTGAGGTTGGATAAAATTAATGCGTGGGCGAAGACCGTCGCTGATGGTGCATCGGTGGACGACGTGGCTGTGTTGAGTAAAAAACTAAAATGTCCAATCACGGTGAAAACGTTATCGGGAGAAATATTATACTCGTCGCCATACAAATCCCGAGGAGCACCAATCGAGATTGTCGATCATAATTCCCACGCGTGGTCGCATTCGGTAATTATATTTCCGCGGGATCGTATAGTTAAATTTTATCCTGTGGAAAATTCCACGGCGGATAATTTCGTTGACATGTTCAGATTTATCAAAAAATTAAGCGCATCTGATCCAATATCGATATGGTTATTCTCGAGCGAGGAAAGATATGATCAGTTTATCCTGCCATGTGGCGATATTTACAGGAACGAGATATTACATGAATCGATGAGAAAACTCGCGGTGAAATATTCGTCAAATCCCGATCAGTTACTAACGAATTGTTTTACAATTTCGTCTGTCGCCGCTCATGCCGCCAGAGAGAAAAACTCGTGGAGGCCTACAAGAAACGAATATCTTGCTGATATTCAACTTAGCTGTATCGAATACGGCCATGGCGGACTGTGGAATACCAGGTACGATTTCGAGGATATGATTTCCGTTGACATGAGCGCGTGTTATCCTGGAAGTTTCCTCGGATATGGCGATTGTGCAGAGTATTTTGCTAAATTCGGCCATCCTACCAGCGAAATGACAAGGGTGGCAATTAACGGACCGTTACCTAATTTTGTCATGACAGGATTCGCTTGTGTTACGTCGTTCGAGTTTGCTGAAAATTTACATAAAATTTGCTATATTTGGTTTGGCAGGCATTTCTCTCAGCGTCGTTGGGTCCCTACGGTGTTATTGAGATATATGCTAGATTCATCGATGTTAGTGTCGTTGACGGTGAGTGAGGCGATTATATCGTATAGGAAACAAACAGATGTGTGGTTGCCGACGGATTGTGATAATGCGAAAGATATAGGAAGAAAAATAATCGGTAAATTTACTCAGGGTGGATCCGTTGATCACAAGCATCGACACGCTAGATTATTCATCAATGACGCTGAGATGGATTTTATAATCGCCGATACGGTATCACGAGGAATATTTTGTAGCAGGGAGAATATTATCGTTGATGGAGCAAAGTTAGGTACCGTGATTAGTTATCTTGATGGAGAATCAGCGCAATATACGCATTTGCGGTCGTCGATGCTCGCCTATGTGAGTATAAATTTGCTCTCGATGATAAACAAATTTTCCGATATCGCAGTAAGGGTTGCGACGGATTCGTTCTATATCGATAAAAAATACCAAGATAAGTTGGAAACTTTAATTACCGACGGTAGCTCATGGGGAACTTGGAGAATAAAAAACGAAGATATTCTAGATTATTGTGAAGACGCCGATGTTGAAGATTGCGATGAATTTCACCGAGGTAGATTTGAGGAATCTTCGACAGCTGCATCTGCGTTCGACCCAATTTCACGATGCAAATTCGTTTACCTGAATGGACCTGGCGGTAGCGCTAAAACAACGCGAGTAATAAATTTATTTGCGAACTCCGATATGATCGTATTGACTCCGACACATAGATTAGCGCGAGAAATAAGGCAGCGTGGCGTTAATTCTTGCACGTACCATAGCTATTTCAAGTACAGCGGTGGATCATGGGACTCGGTGCGTATGGGCGATAAATATATCAATAAGATTATAATCTTCGATGAGATTTGCACGGTGAATTTAGATATATTAAAATCGATATTAGCTTGGCTGGGGGGGGGGGAAATACCGCCGTGATAATGTGCGGCGATCATGGTCAACCTAATCCTATCGATGGTGAATCGCCTCATGAGTGGCTTAGAAGCTTCGTTGATTATTATGAGGAAATCGACGCTGATCATAGATCGACGGATATTTTGTTGACCGAATTCAAAAAATTAATTCGATTACAACCGAACAAGATTCAATGTGATGTCATGAGAAAAATAATCGATGAGACTCCGATGAGCGATTTTCTAAATTTGTGGCGTCCTGATCATTTGATCGTCGCTAGCAGGAAAATTATTCGTGATATTATTCAGGAAATATTATTCAAGTTACATTGTGAGAAATTTCCTACATTGCAGGTACCATTATGTTATAGGCCCGCTAATACTCGGCGACAAAATATTAATGTTACTTTGCCGTGTGGAGAAGAAAGGAACTTGGTCCTGAATGTTATTATCTTTGTTGATATTAATCTTGTTAATGATGCGTTAAATGCAGAAAAATCACCGTGGAAATTAGGCTACGCAACAACGATACATTCATCGCAGGGATTGACCGTAGATGGTCAAGTTTGGATCGTCGATGATAGAATATCCTGGTCAAATTTGGTATATTTGGCCGTGTCGAGAGTAAGAAAATTATCTCAGCTAGGACGAATTCGAGTAAACTACATTAGTGACGCTGGTGGTAATTGAGTATCTTCGGGTACTATTTGTAATTCCTCTCTGGTAAATCCACGTTGTGGCGCTAACGAATCTAAAATATAAATTGCCGGTCTTCCTGATGATCTTGTTACGGCGGATATTTTGTGTGTTGTGACACTCCAGGTTGGGTCGGTTGCTCTTTTTCTTCCTCCCTCGGCTTCACCTTCCTTATATAAATATCTAACTGTGACCGTACCTAGTACAGGCTGAATTGTGGAATCTCGCTTCAGAGGTATATTCGATTTTGTGATTGCAATTGCAGGTTTCATCGATATTGTTCGAGTTATTTCGTTATTTAACGCGCTGATTACATGCGGCAATCTTGATACCCAATCGTGAGATCGATTATCCTGGATGAATTCACGCGCGTATTGATATCCGAATAATCGTTCTGCGAGCGTTTTATTGAATCTTTTGACGATGGCCTGATTGCGATGAACACCTACAATACCGCGACGGATTTTCACATTATTCTTTTTCATCAATGAAGTAACCGCGCCAAGGAATTCTCGACCTGGATCAACCTGGAGAAGATTCGGCCATGTTAATGGGGATCGTGAATAAATTTCGTTAAATGCCTTAGCAATTTCCGTTGCTGTTTTATTCGATAATTGTTCTGCTTCCTTATACCTGCTAGCGATATCGACGATGGTCAAAACGTACTTGTATGTGACTCCGTCGACGGTATCGTGAGGAAGAAACATTAGATCCGCTTGATGGACCTCATTGGGGACGCTGACAGTAAAACTCGCGTATGGTATTTTTTTAGGTGGAGGAAGATATATTTGCCAAATTGCCTGTTTTGATAGCCACGATTCAGCGATGGATTTTTTTACCGATGCGGCTTTGGCGAGTTTGGCGATCGCTGATTTTCCTCGCCAGAATCCTCGCGGAGAATAATATATCTGTTCCACATTATTTACCAGCGCCGAACACTAATTTGCCTTTCATCGCGCCTTTTATCAGCCAGGATGCTAATTGCTCTTTGAAATTTTTATTAGGAATCGCGTTTAATGCGTGAATTAGTTTAATATCAGCAAGATGCCTTTGTTGTAAATCTCCGCTGCGATATGCGAGATCATGATCATAACAAGCTCCATCAATGGCGTTTATTGGATTTTCGCCTTGTTTTGGTTGTTTATTATTATCGAGTCTGATATCGAGCCTTGTTCCGGGTCCACAGTAATTATATCCTGGTAGATGCTTCTCTCCGGGATATTTTGCCCAGGGTAATCCAGGTAGATTTTTCATGGAGGCGGCAATGTCTCCTCCGGTTCTACCTTTTTTTTTACAAATCTAAACTTGCGTGTCTTACAAACTTCGCATTCTCCTGCGATTGCATTTCTGTTGTTGCGTGTAACAATTTCGGTTGGATTTATCGTAGCTGTGTGTGTACGACACTTAACACAATATAGATCCATGTATTTTATTAACATGAATGTAATTGATTTTTCTGCAACGAAACGACGCGAGCAGGTGAAACATCATGCGGCATTACCAAATTCGATAAGAATGATAATCATTGGTCCATCAGGATCGGGTAAGACACAATTATTGCTGAATTTGATTATGAGATGGCTAAAATGGGACAGGTTGTATTTGGTTGCACCATCCGTCAATGATCAGCGTTGTTACCAAGTGCTAAAGGAATTTAGTGACAATACCGACGAAGGCACGATCGAATTCATCACAGATATCAACGAAGCTCCTTCCGTGGAAAATTTGGACGGTGATATTAATAATCTTGTTGTATACGACGATGTTATGCTGGACAAGCAAACTAACCCGGCTAGAATATTCTCGCGTGGGAGACACAAGAACACCGATGTTATTTACGTGACACAGAGATATACGCAGATTCCGAAGGTGATCAGAGATAATTGCAATATTTTATCTGTGTTCAATGGCGTGGATACGCACACGCTGAGAAATATCCATCAGACCTGGTGCAACGGTGACATGGATATAAATAAATTTAAAAATTTGTTCAGCAGCGCTCAGATGACGCCGCATGGTTTTATCACGATAAATCTTCATGATCCACGTAGTCGGTATCGTATCGGTCTTGATCAAATTTATTCATGAAAAAAGCAGCCCCGCGTGGCAACAAAAAACAATAACACAAAATAATATTCCCATCCTGGTTTATTTCTGCTTCGGGTGTTATATTTTATGACACACTTGGCATACACACCTGAATGCACCAAGTCTGAATCGTACGAAAATTAGATCTCGTGGAAAGCCGTAAAAGTGAAAATAGAGGCTTCTACGGAGAAAGTTCGCGTAGGAGCGTTTATTTTGCTTGGAAAAAATGGTCTGTTAATCTTCCCTGCTGCTCATATACATATATAACACATACAACATACAACATACAGACATCCATTGATCAAGATCAATCTATCGCACAAACAACTATACTAAAGTTTTGTAGCAGGAAAGCAAATCTTTTCGAGGCATATGAGTAGCCCTGAAAAGGACCTTTGGGTTATTATTCTTCTTCTATTTTCTCAAGTGCTTCCACCATTTCCTCACTTTCTCAATGATTCCTTTCTTATTCTTGTCCCAAGGATCGAAATTTTTCCTGCACATTCATTCAGTTTTATTCAGTCTTTTAATCTTCACTTTTTTCTTTCTGTTGTCTTTTTATCTCCTTTACCCAGTTATCTTTAATCTTTTTACGTCTTCTTTTATTACCTTTCTCATCATTTCTTCAGCTTTCTTTAGTTAGTTTATACCCAACATCACAAAGGATCACTTTGTCAATTTCAATATTTCTTCTTAAAAGCAAATAACTTTCAGCACATTATCAAGGGCTCCTTCAAGGTTCCCACTCTAACATACGGAGGATGAATGAATCCTCTTAATTTCTCCACTTCCTACATCTATCATACCTTTTATCAGGTCTCTGGCTACTTTCAGACTGGTCACAATGTCTATGCTACCTTGAAACTTCCAATCATCTGCAAGCCGTTCCACCATATAGGCTCCATCCATCATCCAATACACACTGTCGTTCACGTTTTTAAATAAATCCATTACCGTCTTCATGTATTAAGTGCTGAATGGCGCGAATGACGAACGCTTCTGTTTACATACTTCAATCACTCTCGTGAAGGAAACCATCCCTTAATGTGGCATATTATCTGCTATCAACACTGGGGAAGAGTAAAAAGCAAACCCCTTATATAATATTCACACAAACGTACGAAAATGTGTACAAACCCACAAAAAATATTTTAAAAGAAAAAGATATGCTATCCACATATGGGAAGGAGAAAAATATTAAACCCCAAAATATACTATCCACAAACCAAAACAATACTCTCCACACACGGGAAGTAGGAAAAACCACGATATTTACTATCCACACAAACGTACGCCAACGCTTAAAATCCCCAAAATCTACTAGCCACACACCGGAAAAAGAAGACCAAAAAAAAACAATCACAAACACAATATTCACACAAATGTACGAGAATGCATTAAAGTACACACTCTACTATCCACACAAGGAAAAAACCACTCATTCTACTATCACACAAACGTACATGAATCGATACAAACACAGTATCTACCATCCACACAAAAGTACGCACACACGCACACTATCACATCAGTAAAAGTGTGTGTTTATAATCAATCTATTCCACATTCACACAAGTTGGCAATTGATCAGTCTCTCTTTTCTAGACATCTGGTTAGCCCTGAAAAAGAATGTTTTTTTGGAAATTCAGATGCCCTTGTTAGTGATTACATCTCCTAGGCCGGCCCCCTTCACACACACACACATCGCATACTAGAGTCATTGTCCCAATTCACTGTTTCATTTGGGAGCGGAGATGCAGCCACGTTATCTCATCCTTAAGCTTCTGGGATTATGAAGATTTGTTTCCTCTGTCTTCTTCTTCTATGCCAACCCAGGGATGTTATCCTTGTCGTTTTGCCGCTGTCTCCAACTTCTCCTAGTTTTCTGTCTGGGAGACAGCAGCTCTTGGTACTGGTACTGGTAGTAGTTGTTGTTGTTGACGTTGCTGTTGTGCATGATCGTTCTATTCCTGTCCTTCTTTTTCTCCTCTTCTTTTTCTATTGTTTCAATTTCTTATACGGCCTTATAGATACACTTCTATTTTTTAAAACTTACTAACATACAATTAGCAATTGAACTAGTATCTCTTTTCTAGAGTATTGGGGTAGCCCTGAAAATGGCTGTTTTTGATGACGGTGAATTATGCAATCATTTATTGTCTGAGATTGCGTCCCGTCTGGCTACAGGCTTTCCCACAGGATAAAGTCTGCTTCTTCGGAAAGAGAAGGAAAACTATTTCGAGTCTACACGGCAGTCGACAAAACCTCTGTCTGGTTCCTGTTGTTGATGTTGCTCCTGCTGTTGCTGCTGCTCTCTCAGTTCTCTCTGTTTCTGAAGTTTATACCTTTCCGTCCATTCTTCTGTCTTCTTTTTGATTTCCTCTCTGAAGATCTATACTATCAGGTCTTCTGTCACTTTCAACATTCTGACATTCTCTATATCTTCTAGTTTGGGTATCAGACGGTGCCTGACACGATGTCAATTCACGTAAGCTTCGTTCAGATTGGCTAGTCTTAAACACATCTTCATAGGAGGATAAGTCAACAATGGAAGGTCAGACTGAACTGAACTGATAACTGAACGGGTACAAAGTTTGGTCGCCTATGCAACTAATGCTTTCGCGATTTTTTAAGTCCTGTAGGTCAGGATTCTTAGATGGTCGAGGCTCTGGGTATGATGCCACCACAGTCCCGTTCTTATACGCAAATGTCGCACTTCTTAATATTCAACATGTCTAGGCGAGGCAAGGAGGGAAAGCACCAACGGGACACGAAACGTCACAGAAAAATGAAACCCTACAAAACGGCAAAACGAGTACGATCAAAGGTTAGCCCAGTTTTGATAGTGGACAATTACATTTCAATAGTGTGTGAGCCACCGATGCAATTTTCTAATTTCATTAAATCATACGATTGTCTTTATTATTGTGACAAAAGTGAAAATTTTGTGTACATGGTGTATCTTCAATTATCTAAATATTACCAATCAGCTGGGTGTCAGACACCCTATGTACTCTAGAGTCATGTTATGTTTATCTTATGTCTTGAATTTTGATGGCGGTAGTCGAAGGATCAGATCAGGATTTTGGGGATAAGGTTTTTATCGAAAGAGGACTTCAATAGCCAAAGGATTACCTTCATGTAAGTAAGCAATTTGAACGATGATGTCGTTACTTTTTTTCTTCTTCTTTGCTTTCTTTTCTCCTCTTCGTCAAGAGATTTTCCAGGTACGCTCGGAAATAGAACGTATCCATGCTGTCGATGACTAGTAGCAGCAGAGGGGCTGTACAGACCGAAACTTTTTGCACAATAAACCCCTCCAGGAAACTATTCCTCGATAGAGGGCTTATTTCGACGAAATAAACCCTTCTATTCAGAATACAGGACAAAAAAAAATGTCCCCCGAAAACTCGAAGAGTTTCCAGGGACAAACTCGTTGAGTTTGCACTGACAACTTGGGTTACTTCAATAAATCTGAAACAGTTTCCGTGGCGGGGTCGTTATTGAAAAATCCATGGGTCGGGTCCATCCCCTCTGCTGCTCTGGGAAATGAGTTTCCAAGGAAAAACATTTTTATGTTAGCGGAATGAAATCATTGACAAATAAATAATGGCAAATATTGGAGAAGCACATACGACTAGATTAGCTCGAGAACGTCTCGAAGCAATTCAGAAATTTCTTCCTGTCCGTGATAGTGTCAGACAAAAATTACAACTAAGACAGCAAGCACGGGAAGGCTTTGCAGAGACTACGGAGGAATTATTTAAACCCGTGACCAAAGCTACTGAAAAATCCGCAGCTGTTACCAAAGAGGCTTTAATAGAGCAAAGGAAAATTTTACAGGATATTTCAGCTGGACTTAAACCCCCGCCTCCACCCGATGAAGTTGTTGTGTCAGTACCTGCTGGTAAGCGAGTAACAGGGAGAATTACTGACCCCGCCAAAAGATTTACGCCGGATTATATTGAACTTCTTAAAAATGTACCAGAAGAGAAATTACCTGAGACAATACTGTTAGGATTGATTAGAAGAGATGTGTCTTTAAACCCAGAACACGGTTCTATGACAGATGATAATTTTATCAAATATTCGTATCGTATACGTGAAAATAAAAAACAAATCAGCAGGGACGATACAAAATACGATAGACTTGTAGATGCTATACGTAAACTTGAAATTCCACCATCGCAACCTCAAGAAGAAAAATCACCGTTGCAACACACAGAACGACAACAATATCCTTCACGGCGAAGAGCAATAGATCCTGACCTAACTCCGTTAAGTGAATACGAGGCTGCATCTGAAGGAAGTCCGCGGGGCCAAAAATTCAAACAAACTAGGTCGCCGATAATTAGCTTAACAACATCTTCTGAAAGTTTGCCTCAAGACATTTTATCCCCAAGAATTGTACCATCAACAGGGGAGGGTTTAGGATCCGGTTTTATTGCCTGCCCTAATAATATCATCGATGATGTATCACGGTTGGAAGTTCTCATCGGAGGAAGACGTGCCGGAAACAATTCTCCGGAAATTATAAATGAAGCCGCAGATATCTGTCAGAGACTATTTCAGCGTGGCATCATGGATATCAGCATCTACCGGGGGCTCATTGATGAACTCGCAGACGGTTACCACAGCGACTAATAATTAAATTTGCTAGCAAATTCAGTTAGATAAACAATAATTAAATAAAATGATACTACACGATTCTTTTCGCAGACCAAGAAGTGTCAGAGTAGTAAACTCACGATTACCAGTATACGAGGTTGTTTACGGAGATGGAGTCGGTGATGTTGTTAGGGATTTAGTCACAAGAATCGCTCCGAAAGCTGGACCGTTAGCAAAACAATTCGCGATGAAAGCCGCTGATGTTGTCAAGGATAAAGCCATTGGCACTGTTGGTAGTCTTGCCGGGAAAGCATTTCAATCAATCAAGGATCGACTAGCACAGCTGATACGAAAAAAAAACCCAGTCGAGAGGTTGGTGCCAGTAAAACTACCATCCACTGAAGCTATGCCGGCAAATGTTAGTAGCGTAGTAAATAAGGCCGTAAATCAGAAATTAGCTGAGATCGCAACAGCAGGAATTACCTCCAAAGCGTTGCAAGATAGTGTAACTGCTAATTTGATAGCTGGTAGTGGTTTCCGGTGACGATAACATTTTAATTAGATCATCACAAATAATAATAATGTTTGCACGAAAATCCAATGACGCGTTTGATATGTCCAAACCAGTACTTAAAGATGATTCTGTACGTGATTTTCAATATTATTCTTATGAAGCACGTGATCCTAACCAACGCGGAAGAATTGAACTACAGGTCCAGGATACAAGTAGATACTTCTTGCCCGCTGAGGCCTTCATCGAAGTTGAAGGTAGGCTTTTAAAGAATGATAACACTAACTACGGAATCGGCGACCGAGTTGGATTTGTTAACAACGGCATCATGGCGTTATTTAAATCCGCTATTTACATGATAGATGGAAAAGAAATTGAAACAATTCATGATAACGTCGACGTTGCCACAACAATTCTCGGGTTGGCGAGATACTCGGATGATTACACCAGATCAGCCGGACCATCAATGATGTTTGCAAAGGATATAACCGACAGCCCCGAGAACAGGAATGTAACAATGAATAATGCCGGTGACGCAGTTGCATCGATGAACGAAAATTTTAATTTGGGTTTTGCAACACGTAGATCGATGTTAAGTGGAGATGAAGAGTTCTCAGGTGTGATTCCATTGTCTCACATCTTTGGATTCTGCAGAGATGTCCACAAGGTCATATTCGGTGCCAAACACACAGTTGTACTTGTGCGAAAACCTGATGATAATGACGCTATCTGGCGAGATGCTGCTGTTGCCCCTGGTCAGGTAATACTAACTAAACTGTGGTTGTGGATGCCAGTGTTGTCTCCGTCAATCACCGAAGAACAACGACTGTTGTCTTTCATGGACACGGGCGGTAAATCACTGCTATCCTGGAAAACAACAACCACAGACGTTATTCAGGGTGATAATGGTGGGTTGTTTACATGGCATATATCATCGCAACAAGGAGTATCAGCACCACGACATATTTTCATTGCATTTCAATACCGTGCTAGAACAGATAGCCAGGAAAGAAATCCAATGGTATTTGATACACTTGGAGTTTCTGAAGTTTCGTTGAGAATAAATGGGCATCAGGAGCCATCTGAGGATATATTAATAGATTTCGAACATCATCGTGTCGCACGCGCGTATCATCGTCTGATGTCATTTATGGGGCGCGACCTTAATGTAGACACTGGCCTGCAAATATCACAGCGAGACTTTATGAGTTTATATCCGATTTATTACTTTTCGCTGGAACATCTTGATCTGGTTAAACAATCTGTTGTCGACCTACATTTCCGAGCTCGTGTAGGTGTTCCTGCTGGTGGTTACAGAGCGATTGCTGTCATACTCTCCGATAAAGCAATGCTGCTTGAAGGTGTTGGCGGACGAATGAGGGTCATCGACGCTCCAATCGAGAATATGTAACGCAATTAAAATCAAACTTAGGATATAATGTCATACAGTCATGTTAATGTCACCTTGACTTCCGGTCAAACGAAGAAATTGCAATCAAAGAACGCAAGCACGTGCGGGACATCAATAACACTAAAACGAGATCAGATTACTGGTGGTCCAAACAAATTGTCGTTGCCTAATACTCAGCTTAAACATTTTAATAAGGCACTAACAGCAAAAACCGGTGCCCGACTTGATTTTTCTGCTGCAGCTATCAAGGACATGACTAAAACCGGTGGAATATTTCCTCTTCTCGCAGCAATACCGGCGTTGATTGCCGCGGCAGCACCAGCCGTAGCAAAAGCCGCAGCACTCGGTGCAGTTGGAACTGCAGCTGGAATGGCACTAAAAAAGGCAACGGGAAAAGGATACAAGAAAAAAAAGGGACGCGGTCTAAGACTACCAGGAACTCCACCATCATGGTATCCAAAAAAATTCTAACGCCGTTGAGCAATTTTGATTTACTCGATGCTGTTAAAAAATTGCGTGTAAAACATTTCAGAGGCGTATTTATGCGAGATCAATTACCGCAACGACCGAATAATCCAGAAACTGGCATTATCAATCTCGACAACAAAGATGGTCCGGGAACTCACTGGGTTGCTTACGCGATCGATCCACGTGGAATTATCTATTTTGATTCGTACGGTTTAGCACCGCCAGTTGAGTTTCTCAAGTATGTCAGCAGATTTTCTAATGTTCCAGTGTGGCAGTCGACGTTACCAACACAAACATTAATTGATCCGCCCATTTGTGGGAGGGAGGTTTTAAATGTTCTTGATGCAATCTCAAGAAATCCAGCAACTCCTCCTCATAAAGTAGTGTATGAATATACCGCATCGAGAAATGCTAGCATTTGAAAAACAGCAATAAGAATAATGGTGGATATTTACGGAAGACCTTTCACACGAGGAGGTAAACCAAGCACAGATGCTGATCTCTCAAAATATGCGACCAAAGATGAAGTCGATAATCTTTTGAATATAGCTGGAGTTGACCCAGATGAAGTTGCTATTTTCCAAGACAGGCAAGGAAAACTAAGAACGAGCAACATTAAGTGGAATGATATAATTCGCAGAGTTCTTGGAGCTACCAAGGATAACTTCGTTGCATTTAGTGATGGCGGCCGGATCAAGGACTCGAATATATCAATCGCAAGCATCAAAGACAGTATTGATAAAGGTGTTGATAAATGTGTGAAAAAAGCCGGTGACACGATGACAGGCGAACTCAGCATGAGCGGCAACAAAATAACCGCGTTAGCGAATCCCGAATCCGACCAGGATGCGTCAAACAAACAATACGTGGACATCGTCAACGGTAAACTAAATACGCTGCGTGCAGAGCATGATGTTCACGTGGGCGCGTTTACAAGATTTCGAAGAAACTTCGTAAAAACTGATGAGGTCGTGGATAAGTTCTTTGGGACTCCTCCAGTCGTCGATGTAAAACTCGCTGATGTAAAGACCGACATTAACACGATCAAACAAACACAGCAGGATATCGTATCGGGTATTCCTGATATCGTTAACAAAACCAGTTTGATTAAAGTTCCCACTGGAGTTACTCCGGGGCATATCACCAACATCGTATTCACGGTATCATCGGGATTCGCAACATGGTCACGACAAAATAACACTATCAAATATACAGCAACAGCCACCGGTGTTTACAGGTTGTCTGTGTTTTCAGCCGCTAAATTTGAAATCTTCACAACATATCCTTGGAGACATTCCACCGATAAGTATTCCGGGGTTTGCACTGTAATACTAAACAGCGGAACCGAGGAAACATTTATGCTTGAAGCCGAGGACGATAGTTTAACAGCAACATCTTACTGGTTTTGTTTGGAATTCGTCGCTGCAACGCCTTAATTGGTTACCGCGTAATTGAATAATGTCAACGACGCCAGATGCTCAACAATATCGATACAATCAAGTCCGTGAGTGGCAATCTGAGTTAAAAACTGTCATCGAAGTAACTAGTCAAAAAGTAAAAAAATACAAGCGCCGCATAACAGTGCTGGATATTATGGTTTATTCAGTATCTGCCGTTGTTGCATCTGCCGGAGCAATACTATCAGCGGTCACTCCGGTAACTGCAGCAGTCGCCGCCATTATCTGTGTTTCCGCGGCCACAACAACAGCTGGAGTTTTCGGCATCATAGCAAAAAAAAATATCATCATATGCTAACACAAAATTACACGATTACACGACAAAATTAAATACAGCCACGACCGCATATCAGAAATTATCATCGCTGATATCATCATCGTTAGACGTGCAAAGTAGCGACGCTACGATATCAGATTCTGAATTCAAACTAATGTCAGATGCGTACAATGACTATTTGAAAACTAAACAAATAAATAATGTCAATAGAACTGCTTCAACAAATAGTCACAAACACAACACCGGTAAGGACCACAATGATCTCAGTGTCCTCGACGACACCAGAATTCGGTATTAATTTTCGAACTCCAATTCCAGTGAGTGAAATCGCGTTAGCAAAGCTCAGTGTGTATCACAGCTGGCCCAATGTTAGGTCGGCATCATTTGGTGGTCTGCAGCCAAATAATTCATTCGTGTTCGGGAAAAGCAAAGCCGACTCCGGCGAACAGGGTGAACTTGACTGGAATACAATTACACTTCCCACTGGGAGTTATCAGATCGAAGAAATCAATAATGAGATACAACGCCAAATAAAACGAATCACCGGCAAGGAAGCCAAAATATCTATAACAGCTCATGAACCAACGCTGTCTGCGGTCATTGAAATCTCAACGCCAGGATACGCCGTGGATATTTATAACAGCTCAATCCGAACATTATTAGGATGGCCAAAGGCCCCCGAGGTTAAACCTCGTCCACCAAAACCTGAAAAATCGGATTTTATGACCTATAAAGAAGCACCACACGACCTCGAGTACAATTATTATTTACTCCTTGCAGATCAATTACTAGCAAGAAAAAGTACTTTAATGCCCGATACTTGGAGTATAGAAGCTCCACGTGTTAAGGGGGGGCAGGAGCTCCGTGTTTACCGTCTAGATGATATAGAATCTGAATTATTTATTCCGATCAATCTAGTACATAAACAACAGCTACAACTCCTGCGAGTATATTTCCAAGATTATATTTCTGATTTAACAAGTCCGCGTGATAATATTATCACAACCATAGAAAAACTAAACAAACTCGCATCGGCCATGGAAACTATAAATCTAAGAATAATTCAGGCTTTACTGGATCTTAAAGACTATATCGATGATAATTATAGACAGATAGCCAGAGCAGATTTTGCAATTAAATATGGTATTCAAGTGAATGATATTTCAGATTTTAAATTTCCTGGATATAACGTGCCCGAGCTGAGAAAATCAGTCTCTGATCTCATCGATCAATCTTTCGAAGATATTCTTGCCGCGTACGAACGAATAAAACCACAACCTGTTATTCTCAAGCACGACAACAGTACAGCATCCGATGGCAGACACATCTCACCCGGGATCGTAAATATCACAGATGTTATTGCGGTCAATCTTGTATGTGACGTCATCGATGGCAGTTACAGCGCATCAGATACTACGACGGCACAACAGGGGTTTATCCTGTATACGTTCACACCAAGAGACCCCCCTGGTTTTCTGATTGTGCAAGAACCAATCAATCCGGTCTATCTACGGTGTCATAACCCGTGGTTGTCAACGATAAATTTCAAACTCACCGACCAGAGGGGGAATTTGTTGGACCTGCGTGACGAGACTGTTAGTATAAACTTACTGGTGAAGTCCTAAGTCAAGGGATCCATAATATTTATAATAGTTTTTTTTTCTGCACTGATCCATTTTCGTCATTTTATCGTGCAAATACCCTATCAAAACCAGCATAAGTTATCGTTGAAAGTGCTAGCACGCATTTAAAAAAAAACGGTTGTGTATAATGTATCAACCCGAGTACATTCATGCACGAGTTCATATTCATGATAAGCAAATTCTTTACGAGGCAATAAAAACCGCATTTCAAATACAGACATTCCCAGAACAGTATTTCCCCGTTAAAATAGTTATTGACGTGTATGGTGACAAAGACTTCTTGTTAACTCCGTCACAATTAACAGAGCTACAGCAAAATCATATGATCATAGTTTGGTGTCAACGAGAACAGATTATGAACTATTCTCATTCCTGTATTGATGTTGAAACGCTTAAGCAAATCCTGAAAATCTGAAAGCGCCCTTCACTTGAGAAACTCTTTGAGTTTCCAAGGGCAAAAAAAATAATACACTTTTTTTTTTACCCGTGGAAATGTGCTTTACACTCCAAGCGGGGGGGGGGGGCGCTAGCGTTCTCAGGTTCTACTTTCACTTTGTGCTGTGAGTCACACGCTATGCGGTTTATACTTCCTTGTCGGCCTCGTAGTCAGAAACACTAGTATTTTTGTCAGAAATGCAAGGCATTTCCGTGTCTAGATTCTTTATATAACCTTTTAACCGTCTCACCCTGGTGCTAATTAATTTTCGAGTCTCATACTCTTGTGACAATCCAAGACGAATCTTCTCAACTGCACGGCACAGTGGAATAAATTCAGATACCTGATTTTCAGTTATCCCGGCAAGTGATCTGTAAACACGATCTTGCAAACCCTTAATGAACCTATAACGAGCAGGGAGATTGTTCTTCCCCAAGCGTGATAGCTCATTCAAGGATTCAAAATCTGACATAATTGTTTCAGTGTCTAGTAAAATATTAAAACCTCGCTGTTGTAATTCTTTAATTTCAACAAGTATGGTATTTATATTTTCGTGATTCATATTATTATATATTTTTATATTTTTAATAGAAACACTTTGCATGAGAAACGCTAGCTTTCCAAAACAAAACGAGACAGTCGGAAACATTTATCCCCTGCAAGGGCCTAGATCGTCAAATAACGTTCTAGAACCCCACGAGGACTGCTTCCGACATGACAATACAACATGTAACACGAAACACTTTATCCCCTGCAAGAGCCTCTAGATCGTCAAATAACGTTCTATAGGCTCAAGAGGACGTGTTTAGTGAATTGACAAGGACAAACATATAACACGTAACTTATCCTAAGGACGGACCCCTCTGACTGCCAAGTGACTCAGAGGCACATTTATTTACAAGACGAGACAGCCCTGGCTTCTAGGATCGAGTTCTCTAGCAGGCCCGGCAAACATTTATTTGACAACACAAACAACCTTTACCTCTGATTCGAGTATCACAGCAAGCAAAGGTACAATGAACATGTAATCTTATCCTAAGAGACGGTACAGAACAGACAACCTTTACCTCTGATTCGAGTATCACAGCAAGCAAAGGTACAATGAACATGTAATCTTATCCTAAGAGACGGTACAGAACAGACAACCTTTAACCTCTGATTCGAGTATGACAGCAAGTAAAGGCACAATGAACATGTAATCTTATCCTAACTTATCCTAAGACCTTATCCTATGACGACACAAACATACACAGGTGGGTCATTTTCTACGGTCAGCAGCAGAGCAAAACCATCCATTGAATCGACCATTGGATGGTGCACAAAAGACACCCGCCATTGGCGGATTAAATTTATGGTTTTGCTTGCGCGTGCTGACTTTCGATCGACCCAAAGGTCTTAGGGAGCGATTTCGTATATAACCCAACTGTTACTTGCGAGTTGGAAATTCGCTCTAGCAGTGGGCGGGACTTGTTTAAAATATTTTAATTGTATGTTTTCTTAAGCGCGGTCATATAACAAGCACAGAAGAGCAAAACAGTCGGATATATTCAGTAAAACGAGGATATTGTTTGTAAAAAAATATATATTCTACGGTAAATAAATGATTACATGTTATGAACTCGATAAAATATTTTATCAAGGTGGCTTTCTTAGGGGGAGCAAATCCTCTGACCAGCAACGACAACTCTGCAAAACGTTACACACTCTCGGAGGAGTTATCGTCGTTTGTGTCAACGATAAGAGTTATATAACAGAATGAAATCTTCTGTTTGAGCTTCTTTGAAAATGCTGTTTTGTAGATCCCATCTGCGACATGCTGTACAGAAGGTGGACAAATACCGAAATACCTACCGGCTGCGCTCATTGATTGAAATATTATTTCTTCACGAGTCTCAACATTCACAGATTTCACTGCTCTTCTTATAGCTGTTTTACATTTAACTCTTCCTCGTATGGTATTCTTGCTCTGAGTGATCGCTTGAAGGTTTTCAATACTGTTATCAAGTCTGTTCCCGTTAATATGATCAATGACAAGGCCTTTAGGGATCTCTCCGTTAAAAACCTCATAGACGAAACGATGACATAAATACCTCCCTTTCCTAACAGTAAATCTTAAATAACCAGCATTATCAACTGTACCAACTTGTTTCCTCAGCCTGTAGTTTCTCACTATGCCATCTCGGTTTGCCTCATAATTTGGAATAGTTGGATGTCGGACGAATTCTTGATTCATTATACTATAAGCAAATCATTGTCTAATTCATAATTTGTCTGAAAACTTATTTATGTAATCACGCTCGCATTTGAGAGCGTTATCACAGTCTGGATTTTTTTTATCATAATACCGTTTTAGTTCTCGATAGCGTTTTCCACCACACGCTGAACATAATTGCGTTTTTCCTCGTACTCCAATGCCGCATCTGATACACGGTATCGGTCCTAGACTCCCACCGCGGACCTGTTGAGCATGTTGTCCACAGTATTCGCCTCTGCAGGGTTTGCTACACGGCGCTGATGAATTTAGTTTGATCCATTTGCATTGGTTCATCATATAATATATTTGTCTATTTAAATATTTGTCTTAATTATAATAATGGGTTTTGAAAGACTATCCAGAATAAAACCCATATCAGGTTCTAGATTCGATCTTGACCGGTTAACCGCTGATCCACGACGAAGAGAGTTAGCAGAGGTAATTGGTGTTATCAAGAATGCCAAAGAAGAGTTTCGTCGTGATGGTGCCGCACACACGTGGTCTTCGTATAAAATTATCCTCGGAAACGCGAGCGTTTCTCGGGAAATGCAAAGCATTTCTCGTGACCGTATCATTGATGCTACCATGAACGATACAATCGCGCGTAACATAATTGGGTATCTCGACGATAGAAGATATTTCGTACAGATAAAATTTATTGTTGGAGTCGGCGAGGGAACGTGGATTATCAGAGACAAACTAGACCCTGTTCTTGATGCCAGAGGCGTTCGTGGAAAAACCGTTCTGTTAAGTAAAGACTCAAAACCGGGAGTACTTGTTGGGATTGATATACCATATTATGCCAGAGCGTATCCTGTGACCGCAGTTGTTTATGGAATTTATCCGATGAAGAAACCACGCGTTGATAAACTCAAACCGATGAAGGTGTCGGTGTTGAATTGTGTAGCTGAGCGAGTAATGGAACATTTTAAAAATGCAATGCGAGGAAACGGCCTAACACCGCTAAGACAAACTAAAATAACAGCGTGGGCGACACGAGTAGCGGATAAAGGAGCGTCAATAAATGATGTTGCTGAGCTAGAGCGATTACTAAAATTTCCTATAACGGTCTCATCGTTAACCGGTGAGGTATTGTATGAGTGTAAATACAATTCCCGTGGAACACCAATAACTATTATCGATCATAACAGTCACGCCTGGACTGACTCGGTTAGGATATTTCCGCAAGACCGTGTTGTGAAGTATTATCCGGAATTGCAAAGCAATTCTGGGAGCATGTTTGATTTTATTTATCAGATAAGTAAAACCGATCCAGTGTCTGTGTGGTTATTCAGAAGTAGCGAAGATGGAGAATATGATCAGTTTGTGAGACCCAACGGGGAAATATACAGAACAATGGCGTTACAGCAGGAAATGAAAAAACTCGCAGAAAAATATCATGCTGGCAACACTGATACGTTACTGACACACTGTTTTACTGTCCCGGGTGTTGTCGCGCATGTAGCCCGGGAACGAAATTCATGGAGACCAACTCCGAAAAGTTTTCTTGCTGATATCCAGCAGAGCTGTGTCGAATACGGACACGGCGGTTTGTGGAATACTCAGTATGATCACCGCGGTATGATATCCGTGGACATGACGGCGTGTTATCCAGGAAGTTTCCTTGGGCGTGGAGAATGCAGCGAATATTTTAAACGGTTTGGCCACGCTGGCAATACCATGACAAGAGTAGCTGTCAACGGTGTTTTACCCGATTTTGACTTGACCGGATTTGCTTGTGTGTCGTCGTTTAAATTCGCTAAGGATTTACATCCTGTGTGTTATGTTTGGTTTGGCAGACATTTCGTTGAGAAGCGATGGGCACCGATAGTGTTATTGCGATACATGCTTGACAGTCGAATACTGTTGTCGCTGACGGTCAGCGAAGCGATTATATGTTATTGTCGTCAAACCGAAGTTTGGTTGCCAACTCCAACGCCGGTTACGTTAGAAGAAGTCATCGAAGATTGGTCACGAGAATATCCAGAAACTTCTATCGACGCTATCATCAAGAAAACTCCTGAAGTACTTAAAAGCAAACTCAGAAATGATGAAAGCACAGCAAAAGATCTAGGACGAAGAATAATAGGGAAATTCACTCAAGGTGGAGCGTATGATCATAAACAACATCACAGTCGATTAATCATGGACAAGACTGAATTGGATCTTATTGTCGCTGATGCAGCCACGAACAACATATTCTGTAACCGCAAAGATGTGTTTCTGTCAAACGGGGAAAAACTAGGGACTGTTTTTAGTTATATTGACGGAGAATCATCTCAGTACATACATTTGAGATCTTCGATGCTGGCTTATGTATCCATAAATTTGTTGTCGATGATCAATAGATTCCCTGTTGCCGCAGTGAGAGTTGCAACGGATTCATTTTATATTGATAAAAAACACTCAGCGCTGTTGGATAATGTTATATCGGATGATCCATCGTGGGGCTCGTGGAGAATAAAGAATGAAATGTTACACGGATATTGTAAATCGGCTGATGTTGAAATCGAGGATGAGTATCGCAGCGCAGAAATATCTTCGATGGTTTCGTCGGGGGCAACTTCGTTGTTGCCGCCGGTGCACGATCCTGTTACAAGACACAAAACAGTTTATCTGAACGGTCCTGGTGGTTCTGGTAAAACAACTCGAGCGATTGAATTATTTAGAAACTCTGACATGATTGTGCTAACACCCACACACAGACTTGCCAGGGAGATGAGACAACGGGATGTTAACGCGTGCACGTATCACAGTTTTTTCAAATACAGCGGCGGCACGTGGACACCTGAACGAATGGGAACGAAATATATTCCCGAGAAAATCATCTGGGATGAGATAGACACTGTGCCGTTGGATACATTAAAACAGTTTCTGGATTGGCTGCTAAAGAAAAATACCGCAGTGGTGATGTGCGGCGATCATGGTCAACCACCCCCCATTTACAGGTGAATCTCCACACGAGTGGCTGAAAACTTTTGTAGATTATTATGAGGAAATAACTAACGATGTTAGAGCACTCGATGAAACGCTGAAAGAGTTTAAGGCACTGATCAGGCTACAAACCAATAAAGTCCAGTGTGAGATAATGCGTGAAATAATTCCAGAGACTTCGCTGAGCGACTTTTGGGAAACGTGGAAACCAGGTGATTTAATTGTGGCAAGTAGAAAGATAGTCAGGGACACACTTCAGCAGCGGTTATTTCAGTTACATCAGAAGAAATTTCCCATGTTGCCAGTGCCGTTGTGTTATAGACCAGCTGATACGCGATTGCAGAATATTGATGTTGATATTCCAGGGCGCCTGACTGCGTCGGGTCCGGAGAAACAGAATTTAGTATTAAATGATATTGTCACAGTTGATGTTGATGCTGTTGAACAGGCACTGAAAATGAGCAAATCCCCGTGGACGCTAGGATACGCTATGACCATCCACAGTTCGCAGGGACTAACTATTTCAGATACAACAGTTTGGATTGTTGATGATCGCATCGAGTGGTCAAATTTAGTTTATTTAGCCGTGTCAAGAGTAAGAAGGATAGGTCAGTTACGAAGAATTGTATTAGATGATGTTGTCAACGACAGCTCAATCGCTGATGACACAATAAGAAAGAAATTAGCCGGTTACAAACAGAGCGACAAAAAAAATGGTAGAGAGTTTGATCCCAAACAAAGTTTGGATGTTGAATTTGTAATACAATTACAACAACAGCAGAATAATCACTGTGCGAGTTGTAATTGTTTATTGCTGTGGCAGTATTCGAAAAACGACCCAAGGCAATTCACCGTAGATAGAATAGATAGCAGTCGCGGTCATACACGTGAAAATGTGATGTTGACCTGTCTTGAGTGTAACCGACGCAGAGGTGTTGCTGCAGTTATTTAAATGATTGAATCACTTCAGTGCGGATCACTTTAGTGATCGGGGTGGTAATTGTGTATCCTCGGGAATCACCTGAAGTTGCTCGCGTTTAAATCCGCGTTGAGGAGCAGTCGAATCTAATCTGTAGATTGCGTTTCTCCCAGTTGATCTGGTTATGCTGGATATCTTATGTGTAGTAACACTCCATGTGGGATCGGTTGCTCTTTATTTCCTCCTTCTAGTTCGCCTGGTTCGTATAAATACCTAACGGTGACATTACCCAGCAGTGGGGACGCTAGCGTCCCTGGCTGCGTTGAAACATTTTGTTGCTGTTGTCCGCGTTCACTGACGCGGGGTATATATTTTTTTGTGATTGCATTTACAGGTCTCATGTTTGTTGTTCTGGTAATTTCATTATTCAGTGCGGCTATCACGTTTGGCAGTCTTGCAACCCATTCACGAGATCTCGTATCGTAAATGAATTCCCTCGCGTACTGGTATCCGAATAATCTCTCAGCGAGTGTTCTATTAAATCGCTCAACAATTGCCTGATCCCGATGAATTTCAGTATGTCCTCGTCGTATGGTAACGTTATGCTGCTTTGTCAGTGATGACACCGCGCCCTGAAATTCCTTGCCAGGATCAACTTGTAATAATCGTGGCCAGTTTAGAGGTCCTCGTTGATAAATTCGTTTAAACGCAGAGGCGACTTCGGACGCTGTTTTAGTCGCTAACGGTTCTGCTTCTTTGTATCTACTGGCAACATCAACTACTGTTAGCGCGTATTTGTATATTTTTCTACGGACAGTATCATGAGGCAGGAATAGTATGTCAGCCTGATGAACTTCATTGGGCACACTAACATCAAAATGTGCAAAGTTGATTTGTCGAGGTGGTGGTAAGTAGATTTGCCATATTGCTTGTTTTGATAGCCAATTTTTGGCAACCTCGCGTGTTACTGATGCCGCGTTGGCGAGTTTATTAATTGCTGAGTTACCTCTCCAGTATCCGATTGGGGAATAATAAATCGCTTGCATTTTTATTTAATTATCCAGCGCCTAATACTAATTTAGATTTCATCGCTGATCTTACTAACCAATTAGCGAGTGACTCCTTAAATGATTTATTTTTTATGGCGCTTAGTGCATGAATTAATTTCACATCCGCGATATGCCTGTCTTGTAGATCTTTACTTCGATAAGCAACATCATGTATGTGACACGCTGCGTCGATAGCGTTTATCGGATACTCTCCCGGTTTTGGTTTAGATTGTTCATCAAGTCTGATATCTAGTCGGGTCCCTGGACCGCAGTAATTGTATCCTGGGAGATGTTTTTCTCCGGGATACTTTGCCCAGGGAGTTCCGGGGAGCTTTCCAAGTTTGGCTGCAATGTCACCTCCGCTAAATTCTCGCTTTTTTTTTTGAAATCTAAATTTTTTTGTGCCACATCGCGTACACTTACCAGAAAGTGCTTGTCTGTTATTTTTTGTTGTAATGGTTGTTAGATCATTCGTAGGGGTTCGTGCCTTACACTTCACACAATATAGATCCATAATTATTATTCTTTATATACAAATGGAAATTACAGATTTTTCTGCGACAAAAAAGAAAGAGCCAGTTAAGCATAATTCAGTGCTACCAAACTCTATCCGCGCGATTATAATTGGGCCATCCGGTTCAGGTAAAACACAGCTGTTGCTGAACTTGATAATGAAGTGGATGAAATGGGATAAACTGTATTTGATAGCTCCATCTGTAGATGATCAACGATGCTATAACGTTATAAAAGATTTTAATGAGAGTGCAAGCGCGCTGAGTAAAGACGGTGAGGATGTTGTTGAATTTATCACTGATATCGAAGAAGCCCCCAGCGTCGAGGATCTTGATGAATCAATTAACAACCTAGTAGTGTATGATGATGTTATGTTGGACAAGCAAAAAAATCCCGCAAGAATATTTTCCCGGGGACGTCACAAAAACACTGATGTGATTTATGTTACTCAGCGTTATACACAAATTCCTAAAGTAATCAGGGATAATTGTAATCTTCTTGCGATATTCAATGGAGTTGATACACATACACTGAGAAATATTCATCAAACCTGGTGTGGTGGCGATATGGATTTAAATAAATTTAAAAATTTCTTCAGTCATGCTCAAAGAAAACCTCACGGATTTGTGACAATAAATTTACACGATCCCAGAACAAGATACCGTATTGGACTTGATACACTATTTGCAACATAAAAATGTTTTTCCTTGGAAACTCATTTCCCAGAGCAGCAGAGGGGATGGACCCGACCCATGGATTTTTCAATAACGACCCCGCCACGGAAACTGTTTCAGATTTATTGAAGTAACCCAAGTTGTCAGTGCAAACTCAACGAGTTTGTCCCTGGAAACTCTTCGAGTTTTCGGGGGACATTTTTTTTTGTCCTGTATTCTGAATAGAAGGGTTTATTTCGTCGAAATAAGCCCTCTATCGAGGAATAGTTTCCTGGAGGGGTTTATTGTGCAAAAAGTTTCGGTCTGTACAGCCCCTCTGCTGCTCTAGTTTGCTATTTCAAGTACAAAACTTCTCCGCTAAACGAGGAATGCATAACATTGTTGACGGGAGCTACTGTCATTCTCCCTCGGATTGGCGTTGTGTGCCTCTTTGTTAACTTAGAATTTCAAGTACAAGTAACTGCTATTCAGATTGATGTAATCTTCGGGCTGTCATTTGATGTCAAACTCGATGGGAACTGAATCTGTCAAGGACGAAACGGGATGAAATTCGACACATTGGGATTCTTGCATCGTCACCATGGTGGACGGCATGGAAAATAGATCTAGTTCCGACTTTGAAAATGAGCAAAACTCTCGTTGCATCATTTTTTTGTCTCTATGATTTAATAATAAAACGGTCTAAGTCTCGGATGGTTCTTCTTTTCTTAGTCATTCTAGCTTTATCAGCGTGAAGGCTTCTGAAGGGGTGTTTTCTTCCTCATCTCTTTCTTCCTTGTCCTAGCGCTGCCACTAAGAAGCATGTATGCCTGATTCGGTAGCGTCCAGGTCATTTATATGCTTTTCTCGTCGACCCAAGATATCTTTACCTGTTTTCTGCAATATGCAAGACTGTTTAGCCTGCTCTCAAGAAAGCGTATGTAGGATTTTGTTTGTCGATGATGACATTTTCGAGAAATTCTAAGCTTGCGTCAATGCGGTATCTTTCAAGTCGTACAATGCTCATGTCACCATCGGTTTGAAAACAGGAGTCATAGAACGAAAGCCGATTTAAACCATGCCCTCGCTGTCGGGCGACTCCTCGGTACACTGTATACATCACTTACGATTCGTTAGAGAATCGTTTTCGTTTCACCGTGACTTTCCTTTTGTGAATGTAATATTTTGTTCCAGATCTCCTTTCATAGTAATGTTGACACTGTTAAAATATGATTTACCGACGGGGAAACAGTGAGGACGTACAAACTTGCAGTAAACCTGATAGTTGTATCCACCTTCCTCGTCAGTGCTGGTCACTTTGAAAGGAATGACACGCAGTAACGGTACGGAACTGTATCCCACCACGTTTTAATCCACTACATCGGAATACACAAAGATCAAATTGAGCCCTTGGTTCAGATCTACCGGAGAAAGAAATAACTTCGCAAAACATTCCTTGTCGAAACAATTGGATATTGGAAACGATTGTAGACCCTTCTGACAACTGGAACACTTTCTTTTATCTGAATCAGTCCTCTTATACCATTTAGGTATCAGTGACCCAAACATCGGTGATGTAACGGATGCAATCGTTCACTGCGTTAAACTTGTATTTTGACCAGCTCTCGGTAAATGCGTTCTCTCGACTACACAGGTCAACCACGAATGTATTCTTGTAAAGTATCCATAATTATGTCAGCCAGTTGTTATTCCGACGTTAGGTGGCTCTTGTAATTGTCCTTATTTTATTTAAAATCTTCTAATAAACCGAAAGTAATGACATGGTAATTTCTGACCACTGTCATTTAGGGTAACGGTCAAGAATGTCAATAAAATCTTCTAATGTAAACGTTCTAAAACGTAATGATCGGATGAACGCAGAATTGATCCAGAGACA
The DNA here is from genome assembly GCA_028554795.2 of Sinohyriopsis cumingii. NCBI lineage: Eukaryota > Metazoa > Mollusca > Bivalvia > Unionida > Unionidae > Sinohyriopsis > Sinohyriopsis cumingii. Next base: position 16,199,275 of record CM068830.1, read on the forward strand.
TTTGACGAGTTTGTTGACTTCTGTCACTTTCCTCTTGTGAATTTCTTGACACAAAAGTTCTACAGGCACCAATTGAGATTTTGCTCTGACAAGTCTCTGCCAATCTTCTCTTGCAGTTTGTTTGGTAATCCTTGAATATCATTTTTGTAATGGACTTTAAATACTTGTCTCGGTATTGTCCGACGTTTGACTCCTAGCCAAGCTGGGTTCCTGAACGACATGGTATGACACTTCAATGACTAGGTCCCACTAAAGGTAGGTAGTGCAATGCAGAGATTATCGCGCACGTTCCAGGTAAGCCGAATATTTCTGCTCCCACTGGTATAGTGTAACTGAAGTACTTGACTTTATGCCCTTCTTCCAAGTAGAACAATTCGGCTCTGGCTAATATTTCCAGGGTAGGTCCTCCTATATATTTAGGTCATTTCCCTTGAAATGTTTGAAATCGACTTTCACAGCTTCATTGTGATGAGGGTAGGGTGAAATCCGCACGAGTTTACCCACTTTTCTATGACATCCGTTGGTGGTAGTTGCATGGTTTCACGTGGAGGATGATATTAAAAATGAAAACCAGTAAAGAGTCCACTATAACGAGTGGCATCCGTCATGTTTGACACGCACTGCACCACTTTCCATGGTAGGTATAGTAGTAGTGGTAGTAGTAGTTATAGCAAAGTTCCCATGAGACCTTTTTGTACCATTGAGATCACAGCGTACAGCATGGCACTCATCGCAAGGCACAGCATCGCACTCCACTTGAGAATCACCGAACTTGAATGATGTCCGTTCAAAAGTATTCATCTGTGTCGCTTGGTCTTGGTAGTTACAACGAATTATCGGTCTGAAACATTGTCCCGTTTTATATGCTGACCAACGGTAAAGGGAAGTGGCTGGGAAGCCTAACTTCTGGTGCACGATTTGATACACTTTTCGTAGGTGGTCACATCCTATCCAGACTGCAAATCTTCTTTCACTACGCCAAAGTTCACCAGTCGACTGGTGTGGTCATTGAGAGTCAATCCTTTCATTTTGCACACCTTAGGTGTGCACTTCTCCTTGTTTATTCTGGTATTCGTAGCCGTATTGTCTGGGACCACCACTTGCAAAGCTTAGAATCTAGTCGTCCATCCAGGCTCTTAAACGGTCTCATTCTAATTTAGGGTAACAGTGCCCCATGCGATCAATGTAGATGCAACTGTCCGTGTCAAAATACAGGACACGATCTCCTAAAAGTTCTAATTTTAAGCGAACATGGGCTGTCACGTAAGCCGCAATGATGATATTTCCAATTTCATCGGCATCTACAAAGTCCAGTTCTTCTTCGTAATTGACTAACATCAAGTCCTCACGAGGGACGTCGTGTGTTTATGTATTTGGGTTTTTTTCAAGACCCTAAAGTTCACCACTCGACTGGTGCGATAATTGAGAGTCAATCCTTTCTCTTTACATTCTGTGTGCACTTCTCCTTGTTTGTTCCGGTATTCGTAGTTGTACTTTTTGGGGCCGCCACTAGCAAATTTTAGAATCTTGTCGTCTGGGTGTTCGTCCGTTCAGGTTCCTAAACGGTCTCCTTCGATTGTAGGGTAACAGTGTCCAATACGATCGATGAAGATGCAACTGTCCGTGTCAAAGTACAGTACGCGATCTCCTAACAGTTATAACACTTCGTACAATTTAAGCGAGCACTGGATGTCACGTAAGCAATGGTGACATTTCCTAATTCGTCGGCTTGTACAAAGTCCAGTTCTTCTTCGTAATTGACCAGGATCAAATCCCCACGAAGGACGTCCGCGAGTTTCATGTCTTTGGTTTTGTCGTGAATCATCTGGAAGTAGCTGGCTGTTTCTGTCAAATACTCCGTCTTGGGTAAACACGGTCGTTTTGCCATTTTACCCCACTTGCAATTTAACATCACTTTGGCAAACGATCGCCTTCCGTTGTTTATTCCTCCATGTGGTCTAAAGCGAAGCCTTCCTACTTTCAGTTGCTCTCTTTGAATTTCATTTGGTTTTCGGGAGTGTGGCACCAGGAAGGCTAGCCGCTGGCTTCTCGTTTCAGTTTTAAAAGACATCCACGTAGTCTGAGTAAATGCCTTTTTGAGTTAGGTCTCACTTTTGGTATTTTTCTGTCTTGCGAGATTTGTATATTTTGCAGAGCTTAGAATAATTCCACGCTGACCCATGTTTCTGTCAATGCGCGTTCTTTCTGGGTGTGCTGACAAGGAGGGTATTGATTTCACGTTTCTGCAGAAGTACAGCACAATGGAAACATCAGTTTTCTTTGACAATGGTGAGGAAAAACGGGATCAGCAATTGCGGGTGCCCTGTGGGAAAGTGAGAATATTTTTCACGTTAGGATTCAACGAACACATCCAAGTCCTTGATTTCTTCTCCTCTCTCCTCGTCATATTGGTACACCAAACATTTGGCTTTCGTTCGTCCTCCGTACAAACTGTCCGTCAGCTCAGTGGATCCATCAATTTGTAACATTCTACGATACGTTTAAACTCGGGATCGGTTTTCAAACGGAGATCGTACTAGTGTTCCCACATTTCCACTACGTGGTATCCTTGCTGTTCTAACTTCAAGCGCCGATGACAAATGACCTGGTACAAGACTTACGTGGTCCGTTGTAAAAACAGATTTTTGAAGTCACGTTGAAGGTAACAGAGAGGACATCTAAGGAACACGCTTTGGCTTTGGTGCAGGCTTCTTTCAAAGGATCAATCCACCCGTGCTCCATGAATAATTCTCGAAATTTTCCACAACAACGCCGTAAAATGTCTATGTCGGAACGACAATACTTTAACATTTCTTGACAAGCACTTTTCGGCTGTGAAATGTGCGTATTCAGATGTTGTTGGTAACAGATAGGGCTGACAAACGAGCTTTGAAAAGCAGGGCAATTCACACGTTCCTGTCCTTCGTCCAGACAGGATTTAAAAGCTAAACATCCTGAGCGTTTGATCTAGAATGCTTGTATTGCTCTCGATTCTTATAACCATAGTTACATTTCTCACAGTAATAACCGTATCCAAGGAATCAGGTGATACTGGTAATGGCATCTAAATGTTCATCATGATGATAGACGTGAATGTATTTTCCGTTTTTGAAATCTTTGCCTCCACGCACTTCTTGAGGATGCACTTTCTACGTGTAGCATGGAGCCAAGAAGTCATGCTTTTCTTGCGTTTCAGCAATGCCATATGGTGTGTCTTTGGTTAGTCCCGCTTGCTGTAACAATAGTTCTGCGTTTCTTCGTTGTTTTGCTCTGTCCGCTCATTGAATAGATTTCCAAGCTCTTTTCCATTCTAACACGTCGTTCTTGTCAGAATACATTCGTCCTACGACGATGGCACGCGCTAAACACGTCTTGTCTTGAGAGTTAATAATTCGGACAAGGCTCGTTTTAAGAATATGAATTGGGAAAGAGATACATGGGTCTTGAACGGTGTCGCTTTTTCATCTCTGCAAAATGTCGTTGGATTGTTGCAAATCTTGTCGGTGACTTTGGAAGGTGTTAATTCTGCTGAGCTGCTAAATTCGACCTAAAAAGGGGGCTTCAAACCATCGTGTTTAATGGAAAGTCTTAAGCGATTGTAACTTGACATTGCCGTTTCAGTGTGCTTAACAAAACATCCTACACCTCGGTGATAAACCCCTATGGTTTCTCAAACGGTACTTCAGACTTGAAATCTTTAAACCTCACCATGTACGCTGTAGTTCTAAATTGTCTAAAGGAGCGCTTTTCCGTCTCTCGAATGTGGTAGTACTTTTCATGTTTTACTGGTAGTGGACTTTGGTTGGGTTTAGAATCTCTGGGTGTGGATTCTGGCTCACTCATGTCATCTTCTAAATCACTGACATGAATTTCAACCAAGACATGAGCTACTCTGCGAGGCGATAAATCACGTTTCTGTCTCTTATTTTCTTCACCTTTCTTCACAAAATGATGCGATCATTTCATCTTGACTGCAAAAAGTCAAATGACTACATTTTAAACGCCAGGAATACCTGTATCCATGGCAGACCAGTGCCTTCCCTAAATAAATGGTCAGTGTCTTCCCTTCCAATATTCATTTCACTCTGAAACCGACCAGAAAGATGGAAGGGCCAACACAAATCAAACTTCTGATCAGAATTTTGCTAAGTGTCATACGAAAGTTTTCTTCAGACATGCCGATGGACTACTCTCCCTCCTTTGGATTAAAAGTAAAGATAATTGCTATATCTGTAAGAAGAATGGGAATTGGGCTACAGAGTGTCCAAGTCGTTAAAAAAGCAAGATTGGTATCAGAAGAGACAAAAGTCAAAGATATTTGTTATCATTGTAAAGAGAAAGGACAATGGTCTTCAGAATGCCCTAAGAAACAACAGAAGCAAGAGAAAGAGAGAGGTTGCAAACAGGAAGAAGAGGTACCCTCCCCGAATTAAGAACTCAGACACTTTCAGTAAGAGAAAAAAGAGAAGAAAAGAAGAAACGGAGAAAGTGTTGTTGTTGTAGTGGAGTTTATCGCCATTTTTCAGCACAAGATAGGCTATACATGGCGGTCGGTATTAATGATGGAGGAAGAACCCGGGTAAACCCTGGAAAGAACCACCGACCCACGAGAGGTTATCGGCAAGCGTTCTCACATAACCACATTAGCCGAGCCCGAGACTCGAACCCACGCAGACAGAGGTGAGATGGCAGTGATCCGTAACTGTGAGCGCTTTAGATAACTCGGCCACTCAGGGCCCTCCTGTGAAATTGAAGAAATTAATTTAAAAAAATAACAAAACAATTAAAATTTGTATTAGAATAGACCAGACAGAAAACTAAAGTGGCCATTGGTTTTGATTTTTTAAAATAATAACCTACACTCATGCACTCACTCGCACACGTACATCATCAGCGAAAAGGGGATTTTGAGTTTTAATTGATTTTGGCAAAATGAATGCTATCGCTTTTCGATAGAAGTTTGTGACCCTGAAAAGGACCGTTGGGTATTTGTTTGTTTAAACAACAACCCAAGAACAGGATGTAATCAGCTTTAACTGCTTTAAGCCTTTGTCACGGTCAAGGCCTACTTCTGAACTTACTCCAGTCGATGATGATTTGTTAGAAATAACTAGGGGTGGTATTGCAGGCGCAGAAACAGGCTGGATTGTTTGTCGTTGTAAGATCTTTTTTTCTTGGGTGGTATTAAATAAGTCTGATACATTTGTTTCAAACTCTTTAACTCTGCTAACATGTCTAAGATTATTGTCACCGTTTGACATTCACTGGCCTCATTCCCTCCTAGACGTTGTTTCTTCTCTTCTTCTCTGCTGCTTATTTTTCTTCTTCTTGTCGTTTCCTTCTTCTTTCCTCTTCTTCTGTATGTTGTTGTTGGAGGAGAAAGGCTTGTTCCGCTTCTTTCTGCTGTTGTAAAAATTTCTCCAATTCTTCTTTCTGTCTCTCTTTAAAATCCCTTACGTGTGGTAAAGAAGGAGCAGGTGTCGAAGGTATTGGTAACGGAACCAATTATTGCGAAGAAGAACGAAAATCGACTAAATCCCAATTAAAATCGACCTCTTCTACAAGTAGAACTGTGTTCACTTTGGTAGCCGCTGCTATACCATCGCTTCTCGTCTCCACGGCCGGGGCACCTAAATTCAGCGTCTTCTTAGTTTTCCTGATGTCTGAAAGCTATCTCACATTTATTCACCTATATAGCAAATGTGACGTTACAGGTAGCTCTCTTCGGATTGGAAGACAAACTCCACGCTGTGACTGAATTTCGTAACGCGGGTTAGGATTGGTGAACAAATTCAATCCGTTTCTATCCGCTCGTCCACCATAAATAACCCCATTCATTTCAGTCCCTTTACTGTTCTTGTCATAAGATGTGGACAAACGTAGAAACAATGCTGTTCCGTACGGACTTAACCATGTATGTGAAATCAACATGAACAATTATCAGGATGACAGATACAAACGTTTGGAAAAGATGAATGTATGTGGTGAAACAAAGCTCTTTGAAGAGAGTCTTTATCTACAGACCAAAAGAGAGAAGAAGTTTCAGGAGGAGAAGAAGACCTATGCGATGCCCTCTATGTTAACGCAATGATGTTAACATTAACCCAAATACCCTTTAAAGGGCCTTTCATATGCGTCTAAACGATTTGCTTTCTTGCCTAAAAATTGTTTAGTCTGTTGTATAGTTGTTTGCCTGATAGATTGATATTCATCCATCTATGTCAGTATGTTGTGTGTTGGATCTGTTATATATGTCTATGTACCGTCAGTTCCCGCCAGGCGTTCTAGGATTTTTTCTTCCTGCTTCTTGGTCCCGATTGACGTCACCTCACCTGTTCCTTCATTGTTGCAACATTGTTACCAATCTTCACCTAACCTGTTCCGTTCCTATTGTCCTTATACAACATCCCCACTTTCCCTTGTCGCTAAACAGTCCCAATATCCCCCATGCTCAATTCTCTTGTCAGTAGACCGTCCAAGGGTGTGCTAAAAAGGGTTGTCGCCAGACTGTCCCAAAGGGAGGTCTGTAATGCATTTTGCCATTGTCGCTAGGTTATCTCACTACACTACAAAGCTGGCCATCAATGAAATGAGGAGCATATCTTTCAATTTTGAAAGAACCACGAGTGAGTTGGCTAGCTGTACATACAAGTATAATTTTAAATTTGAATGTCATATTTCTTCATCTTTCTATGCAGTTCATCTACGTATCTACATGGAGTAAATTACAGAGATTATAAATTGTAGTAATTTTGTATTTCCCCGCATATCATAAAGAAGCGACTAAAATAGGCATCAGCCAGGATGGATCAGTCGTGAAGTATTCATGACATAAAGGATGTGGGTTCGAATTCTATCATATAATCAGTCAGGGTCGGCTACCCTGATGCGTCTTAGGACAAGGCACTTTACTACAATTGGCCTGGCACTAAATAATCTACCATTGTTGGTGTGACTTTAAACACCAAACCAAAAGAAACCAAACCAGTGTATTCCAAACAAGTAGACCAATGCACCATAAAAAAGGAATGAACTGATATCATAGAAAGTAAGACAGCAAAACATAACATTTGCTATACTTCCATAGGAATTTATCAAAGTGCATATAGCTTTAATGAAACAGTTAGAAATGTTACCTCACACCGATGACTACCATGGCGAGTGTTGTGACCCCGTTCATAAAAAGTGTGGAACTGAGCAGCCTGGATTTGATGGCCTCGTCATTTGCCGCACATACTACATCAGCCACCAGCAGGGATATCGCAAGGGAGCTGGATAGAGACAGAAGGGCTTGCTAGATAGATAGAGAAAGAAACATTAGTTGCTAAGAAATATCTTATAAAAATGTTCATCATATAATTTCTTTCTTTTCAGGACAGAAATCCTGCCAACAGAGTTTAAACGTTGTTGAATTAGCGCTCGCAAATTCAGACCGCAGTACATATTGTGAGTTTATTTCTCTGACTTTCTCCTGCTTATAATGAGATGATGATAAGCTAATTTCCTAGAAGGTAACCTGCTTTAATAGGACATGTACATGTACATGGTCCACCTCCCTTATAATATCTTTGTCGCTGTGATCAAAGGAAATATGTTTTGACTATAAGACGATTTTCGTTTTGTGAACATACTTAGTGACATTGCTGAGTCATTTAACTTCGGACAACGTCAGTTTTAAAGGTGAAAGAGTAATATATGTGAGCATCAAAACAATTTTCCTGATTTATTTGCAATGTAAGTAGTTAGTGGCAAAGTTTGTAAGGGGAGGTAAATCGGCGGGCCAATCCCTCCTCTGCTTGCAAATAAAATGAGCGCAAAATAATCGGAATGTTTCTTGCAATCAGTTGTTTCAAAACTTACAATTATTACTTGGTAATGATTAAAATGCATGGGGTCGAGGGCTTTACTATCGAACGACCCACATTTACCGTCTAACACGTCGTCTGAAGTGCCAACATCCAGTCATGTACTATCCATCACCCCACATTTGTTCTCCAGCACCCACATTTACTAGCCAGCACACCGTTCAGAGTGACTGACACCGATATATCTACCAACCATCGGGTAGGGGTACTCACACATAGACAAACTGGCTTGTGCACTATCACCCATGAGTGACAAAAAGAGTCAGGGGTACGCAAACATAGCCTGATATAAAATTAAACATCATGGATAGTAGAAGAAAAACACACTTAAGAATAGGATAATTCAACAAGAGTGTTACATCTTCTCGTAAAGCATATATTCGTACAACAATCCAAAAAAGTGTGTTGCAACAGATCAGATACTGACATTAAACCTGTACATAGCCAAAACTGGCTTATGACTTGTAGAACTGAATGGTTTGTACTGTTTTATATTTAAGTCTCTCCCTAAATGGTTACCAAGTGTTGCTATATAGGCACTGGCATAACATCGCTCGCATATCCAATGGTTTATGAGGCAGATCTGGCTTTTCAGTTACAGATTTACCTTTTACCACCTTAGATTAAATACACTGACTGACGTTACTCGTTTTCAGCTCCCTTAATTGCAATTTTCGTTTGTTACATATGAGCTGTTGAGACAAAAGGCAAATTTGCCACGTTGTCAGACTAGGTCACCATTTGGCGTGAAGATTGACACCGGTCAGACTAATTACATTGTACATAGAGTATATGTACGTGCTCCAAAGCAGCAATCCGTACATGTTTTCTAAATTAAATCTAAGATGGCACATACAATTAAAGTATAGCAAAATCTAATTCACATATGGTTCCATGCAAGATTTATAGCAATGTCTGATCCGTTTTAACACACTTTTTGACTTGTAAAGGTAAACTAATGCCTGTTTGTATACATGTGCTTGTCATGGATATTACATGTTCATAAATTAGTGTTAGTCGCCAACAACGACGTGTTGGGTAGTAAAGGTGTAGTGTTTGGTGGTAAATGTGGGCTGATGGATAACACGAGGCTTGGTGTTCGTCACTACATAAACAGCGTGTTGGATAGTACGCGTAGTCTAAAACTGCATCTTCTGTTAGACCCAAATACATTTTTGTGTTATGATTATGTCGTCTTAAACTAAGTAACAGAAAGTATAGAAACCAACAAGTTTAGTAAAGTTAATGAAATATTTATTTCTCTAAGTGAAATTTTTAGAACACCTTACAATATTGTGAACTAAATCACAATAATCATAAATGTTCCATTACAACTACGAAATTATAGAGTGTTTCCTTTGAATTTCAAAACCCTTGAATACCCTAATGCACAAATAATCTTTGGTAGAATGATATACCAACAGTCTCGATGTATCACAATGATAGAATCCATAATGACTTTCAATGAATTCACAAAAATCCCAAAATAGTGTTTTAGTTTTAAAAAAATAATGAGCTCTTTGTACTTCCAATGAATACGTTTAAAATAAATAGTTCCATTTAAATCGTATCTGAATATAAATGAAAATGATGTCACATATTGAGATCAAGATAAGAACTAATATTTTTGTTTACCACAACCTTATTTACAGATTTTACTGGATCTAACATAAGGAAATAACCAGGATGTGGGTCACAATTTCTCTTCCAGAACATTCTAAGGCTAGATCTTTAAATCAAATATCAGTAAATATCTTTATAACTTACAATCATAAAAGATCAGCTACAACACAAAACTCAATTAGGAGCAAAGGTCATGCATATAATCTAAGTTGAATACATGTAGCACTAAATTAACACTTTAATGTTCAACATATGGACTAATGTTAAATTCCCGTTACACTGCATGTCGACCCTCAAGATAAACCTAATGACTAAAGGCGCAATGATAAGTTACCGTTAGACATTATATCAATGTTTATTTGTTAAACCTATGATCATTCCACTGAGTCCCCGAATCAGTCCAAAATATTGTAACAGTCACTCACTGCGTACCAACCAGGAGTTTCATCCCGCGACCCCTCGTCCACTTGTTTACATTCAGCCTTAAACAATATTTCTGTACCAGCCCCGAAGCAACGTTAGTCGGATATATTATAATAAACCAAATTCAGTGGTTGTGGAAATAAGTAATACTCTTAAAAATAACAGAATAGTCAATAAACATTTTCCATTTCGCAGCATCTATGCATGTTCCTATTAATGAATGCAATTCATGAATGAAGAGACTAGATAGAGAATCCAAGCATTATAAAATTCAACAAATGATCTATTTTCCTAAAATAGGAAGTGAAAATGTAAAACGAAGTACTTGCCGAATTGTGAAAACAATCCCAAACAATCCTAAATTTAATTAAGCAAGTCCTAAGTATTGAATAAGTTGTTGTGGTATTCCAACATAAATCCAAAGATAGATGTCTTAATGTGATGTGATGGCCTCATTAGTAATGATGTGCCAACAGTCTGTTGTTTAAACACAATAATAATATCCAAGAATATTCTTTTGCATTTTGACATAAATCCAAGTGTCTATTTCCAAGAATATTGTTTTACGTGAGCACTGTATTTCCTGTGAATACATATTTAAATAAACAAATTCCAGCAAATTGAAATACTGGACACATCGATAAGACTGATATCTGCTTCTGATGTTATTTTCAGAATAAATATTTGTCCAATAAGCATAATTTTATACTCCTTTAGCTGACCTAAATCAAAGTTAACATTTTCTAAACACAAAACTATTACTTAATAAAACAAAGTTCATTCTAGAAGGTTCAATGTGCTTGTGAGATAATATTTTAGTTGATTCAGATCAAGATAATAATACTAATATTATTCTTAAATCAGTGAAGGTAAACGCACACACACAGACACACACACACACACATATATATGTGTGTGTGTGTGTGTGTATGTGTGTGTGTTTGTGTATATGTGTGTCAGACGACGCTAAAGTGGACTTTGTATCTTATCCGCCTTATGTGTGTGTGTATATATATATATATATATATATATATATATATATATATATATATATATATATATATATATATATATATATATATATATATATATATATATTTTCATGTGAACGGACTTGCACATATATAAGATTGCATGGTAAGTACATCGTCTGCATTTTTGTCGGTAGTGCAAAATTAATTCTGAAATTTTAAAATTAGCATTGTGGTTAACTTTTAGCAGCTAAAAGTGAAATTGTTATGTACATGTAATTTTGTTATTTGTTCCTTAGTTTTAAAGTTTTTAATTCTATTACATGATTTTGTAATGCAATATTATTTACTGGATTTGACACTGTCCATAAATTCAGTTTAGTACTGTTTGATTTTATTTTTTAAAAATTTTATTTCATTGATAAACACCTAATAATATAAAAACTGTCTCTTGTTTCTGACCTTGATTCGGAACCAGGGACAGTTTTGGTAAACAGCTGTTTTTTTTATTTATTTTTATTCTTTCTCAGAGTAATATTTATTAAGATAAGTCAAGGCCATACCTGGACGACGTCATAATTCTCATAAAACAAACTTTTATAAGGAACGATGTACTCGTGACCCCCATCCGGGCATCTGTTTTGCGTTTTAATTAGTCTTATAACTCATGTTATGATAAGAATTTAGTCAGTCTTGCCTCAACACTTGAAAAGTGAAATCGTTTTATGTTGCGGCCAGTTTGGGCTAATTATTTTACTTTCTTCGAATTACTTTGAATTTAAGTAATTATTTTCCCTGTGAAATACAGTTGTGCTCCTACAAAAGTTTTGGACAAAGACATTCACCGAAATTTATACAGAATTTAGAACAGGAATAATATGTTCTGTGATTCAAAAAGAAACTGTTGACATAACAGCACTTCGCAGGTTACAACAGACGTCATCGTATTCCATTTTGGATTTCACCGGTATTCGAACTCAGTTTCATTCAGGACTTTTTGTTACTAGGACTTCTATTTTGTAAATCATGGAATATTGTTGGATTTGATTCGTAATACCGTAAGTTATTTTTTCTCATATTTCACTTCATACTCTAGGGAAATAAATTATTTGTAAAGTTTTACAGAGCTTGTTGTCTTCACTCTTTTCTGTTACTTTTTGTAAGAGCCTAGACTCATAACAAAATATATATGCTAGTGGGGTAGTGGGGTGTTTTGGGGGGAAATCTAAAAAAAAAGTCAACTAATTACAAACCGCTCCGCCACGGATGCGGAGGTTGCGGGTTTGAGCCCCGGGCGGGTTATACCAAAGACATGAAAATGGTACTAACAGCTGCCTCGCTTGGCGCTCCGCATTATGTATTTCATAGGGGAAAATAGTTACTTGAATTCAAAATAATTCGAAGAAAATAAAATAATTAGCCCAGTGCTAGACATCAATATAAACTGCAACACTGTAGACGTCGTAGCTGTATAAGTGAGAAATTGTTAAAGGTGCTTCAAAAAATCCAAATCACACCAGCACACAATTGATTATATAGTTTTAATTTGTAGAATTTAAAATGTGTGTGTTTATGCGGTCGTATTTAGCCATTTTATTTATAGCTTGTTACTGTTGTTTTAGGAGATGGTATGCATAAAGGATGGATGGACGGTTCGTTGGACAGGTGAATCTCATTTCATAGAATAGCACAAAATTATTGACAAATATTCTTAATGCTCAAACTCAGGTGGCTGAGAGCATTTTTAAAATGCATGAAATGAAGACCTTCATTTTATGATGTTTCTCACTAATTTCATTTCCTCGTGGATTTGGAAAATAAAAGGAAAGACATTTATGGAAATTTTTACAAAGTTCACATATGTTCCTTGCTATTTAGTACAGTAGAATTGATGATACATTAGTTCACTATGCAAGATTGAACTGCTCTCACATAGGAATCCTATCTCTGTGAGATTTATTGAACATAACATCAGCTATGTTTATATAACGTCCAATACAATCATCGTCAGAATCTATAATGTTTGGACAGGAACCCGAATTCGTGATACAATATCGAAGCTGAAGATGGACTACAGCTATGGGCTTTTTGTTTGCTCGTTTTTGTGCTTCTTTTGTGTCCTTGTTTGTTTAGATGTTTGTGGCTTTATGTGGGGTTGTAAGTAATTTTTGTTTTGTTTTGTTTGTTTTTTGTTTTAATTGGAAAAGGTCATACAGATTGTCAGCCCATGATCAACGTTGCTTTGGCTCATAAAGTATTTAGATAACAGTTATGGAGTGTGTTGAACATACGGACAGAAATAAAGACATGGTCAACACTTAAAGTACTGGAACATCCGGGCAACACTCTAAGACCTCCACGTAACATGTGAGGGATAGGCAGCAATCGAACTAGCGATCCATGGACGCTCCACCAACTGGATTCCTTAAATTGTGTGCATGTGACAGCAACAAGGAAGAAAACTTCATGGTTCAAATTAAATGTACTCTACCTGCAAGGCGAAGAATACTGCGAGACGAATTGGAGGTCTGTCGCTGATTTTGTACACCAGACCCAGTCTATCGCTGTCTTCTATTTTGATATCCATCTCTTCGATGAGTTTCGGCAACTCGACAGCATCCACGGCCTCTGCATAAATGGAATTCATTTCAATGTCTCCATTTGCATCCGGAACGTCCTGAATCGATGTCGTTGCTGATGTTTCGGTTTGGTTCGCGCTCATGTTTGCATGGTACTTAGCTTGTAAAGAAAAGTGATGGAAATTAGAGTAATGTTGATAATTTTGTAATAAAGTGCAATGTCATACGGTTTTTATTAGGCACAAAATGGATTAATATTTTGTTTATTAGAGTGTATTATTTTATTAAAAAAAACTTGAATAATATTAATTTATGAAATTAAAATCGTAAATTGTTTATAATTGCTTTATTATCATTTTCACTGTTACGAATCTATGGTCTTAAATTAAGTAAGAGAAAAGAGCGAAAACCATCAAGCATTGAGAACATTCAATAAATAAAATTTTGCCCTAGAACACAAAGATAAGATTGATAAAGAATGTATAGTATTGTGAATTAAATCCCTATCATTCCTAAAAGTTCTACCAAAAAGCCAAAAGTATATAATATTCCGAATAAATTCCAGTGGAGTTCCAAAAGAATTCATGTCTTGAAAGAGTTGATCTACCAATAGTCTAGAATAGAATTAATGTGCTTAACAGTGACAATAATATAATCCAAATGAATTCACAGTAATCTCAAAACAGTAATTTAGTCTGAACGTATTATTAAGCATTTAGTAATTCCAATGACGTATTTAAATAAATAAATCCTCTCAAATTAAAACTGAACACAACCATAACAGACTGTTTCCAATAGTCACATGTTAAAATAGGAATAATGAATTTCTGTCTACATCTCCCTTTAATAAAAATGAGGGTCAAAATCTCAATTCTAGAAGATTCTAAGTTGTCAATAATGTCAGTTCTATCACTGAACCTTTAGTAAAGGATATGAAAACAGCAGGTACACTAGGAATTCCAGACTGGAAAACGATTGTCCTGGACTCAAACATTTTTATCTACATATAAAATTAATCTTAATATATAATATACAATCATATATACAAAATATCTATGTAATATCCTATTTACTCAAAATACAAAAGAACATAAAAACAATTACTGATATACCCAATACTCAATAATGGACAAAGGTAACCAGGATGCAAATTAAATATACATAACATCACTGCCATAGCAAATAAAGATTTCTCAATAAAACTTTCACATGTGCTACAGTTAACACTTGGAACGTCAAAGATGATCCCTATTTTCGCAGTATTAACTGGCGAGATTTGTTCACTAAGATCTGCGATTAACGAACTCCGTTTTCTTAGAGATAGTTACAAGATCTTACTGGAATAATGATTTACAATAATAGCCTTTATCTGCATGGAAATTTAATTAAAAGAAAGTGAAATTCATGTATAGTATATCGATACACAATTTCATTATTTCCTCGTTCCCATTTACTGGAAATTGTTTATCGATGTGTCTTAACAATAAGTTGGACAAGGTATGCAGAGATATCATCAGAGTCCAAATCGAGGAAGGAAAAGCCCAAGTCTGTGTATTTAAATACTGCAAACATAATACTATAAATAAACATAAATATACATATTTGTGTAATTTTCATGATTTCAATAAATGTCCTTACCTGCTAAGAGTGATATCTTTCTCTATGATAATAATTAGGTACATGTTTACATATAGTATTTGCCAACACGAGCAAATTAATCATTCCATCAGACATAATTAAATTCAGGACACGGATTTCATCAATTTCGAAGCCGCTTTTTATTAAATAATTCACGACAGCATCTTAATAAAAATGCATTGTCATTTGCATATAGTCAAATATCTCCTCGTAGACTCAGTTTAACTCATTTTAAATCTTTCTTTTTAATGGCCATCTTTTTCAAACAAGATAATATCTTTCTTTTGGCTGACCCATTTTGATTCAGATAACAAAAGGCTATTCTGTCATAAATATGCAGATTATCCTAAGACTAAAATTTAATCTCTCTCTCTCTCTCTCTCTCTCTCTCTTAACTTTTAAGGGCTGTCTATGTTTAAAAACCCAGATCAAGTGGCCACATTTAAACGTAAGGCGGTAAGGCGAAGCTTTCATCTCCGTATTTAAAGACCATATGTCTGTACCGACCAGTTCGTTTAAAAATATATCGAAATAGTGCTATCTCGCCAAACAACATGTAACTCTGCTGCAAGATACAAAAGTCAATCAGCTAGGCTAATTAAGGTATTCGGGTAGGAAGAATGAGAAAATATTTGGAGTTTTGATCCATTTACCATTCGTTCTCGTAGACATCTTTGCTCAAGGTGACTATTCCAAAAGAAAACCAAGCATCGTGTTCGTGTCTCACCGCCTATTTTAAGATATTAATGTCATAAATTGATCATCAGTTATGCCCACGTTTGTAAAATCAATATTTAGATATACCTATAAGTAATGAAATTGTTATTTTTATGTGAATCCATCGTGGTGTGTTATCCTTTAATTTTGTGACGAAAACACAAGCGGGGAAATTTGGCATATACACCGTGGAAGGGACATATACAGTCCTATAGCATAATGTCTTATTTTTGTAACACATGATATTTAGAATCATTTTGTTTATTTATGCGGAGTGAAAAAATCTTTTTAGCTAAAAATTTCCTTGACTTTTTTTCAATCGACAACTTGATCGTTCTATATTCTGTTTGCTAGGGTTAATGGAAATAGATGGAAAATTTCGCACACTTATTACTTTCTTATATTAAATATCCAGATAATCAGAAAATCAACAAAAATGATATTTCCCCCTTAAGTGTACAAAATCAATCGATCTCGTAGTTTTTGGAAACTTATGAGTATATTAATCGATATAAACCTGTAGAAAATGAGGATTCCTTTAGAAAATGAAAACTGCTTTAGAAATTGAAGATTTCTGTAGAAAATTATGCTTCCCGTAATCGAAATAAACCTGTAAAAATGAATATTCCGGTGTACAATGAAAATTTCTGTAATCGAAATAAACCTGTAGAAAATGAAGATTATTGTGGCTTTGAGTTCTCTGAAAGCAATATTCCTACATGAATAAGATTCAACTATTTGTCATAACATTACCACCTCTTAACAATCTGAAATACATATACAAAACTTTTCACGGTTACAAAAGTTCGCTTTTTCACGCATTCATACAAGGTACTCGTTCTTTTAAAATTCTGCAGACTTATCATAACTGATATGAAAAATTTAATAAAATTAATTATTTTGCGTGTAGTTATTTTAGATAGTGCAACCTACTTTAAAATTTCGCAAAAAAGGAGCATGCAAAAATTAGGTTTACAACATTGCTCGATCTTGTTTTATCAGGATGGTGTCTGACGTACTTCTCATTGAACTAGAAGTAAGCATCACAATTCAAAGAAAAGCAACCCACCCAGGAATTGACTGATAATTGTATTTAAAATGAATATAAAATTACTCAAATTTTGAATTAAATACATAATTTGATTTATTGCTTTACTTTCTTGAGAAATCACGTTGATTTAGAAAGAGTCCAACTCGTTCTTCATTATTGAGTCCCGAGACTATATTAAATTTATGTTCTTAAACAGTGGGCAGATCCTAATTAGTAAGAAATACCTATCCAAACCATCAGCGGTATCTCTCTGGAGCACAGCGGTGTGATCCACGCCGATATCACATGTCAAAATCCACCATGGAATGCTGTGCCACATCGAGGTGGCCTAAAACAAAAGCGCCGTGTGGAAGCTCAACCTAAACATGCAAGCCAAAATATGAGGGTGATAGGTTCTAAGAGGACACGACATAAAACGTTAATTTCACACGTCGTGCTGAATATTTATACTGCTCCCTCACAAGCAAGGCGTCTTTGATGATCACGGACGTCCCAAACCCTATTTCTATCGACGGACAGGATTGATAGCAACAGAGGATGAAGCTCAAAATAATTACAGCAAGCGAGTCAATCAAAGACGATTTGGTTTGCCCTCGATGATGTCATCGGAGAACCACACATTTACGGGTAAGGAAGGCGCATCGAATACTCGAGTTAATCAAGGAAACAAATAGCCTTGCGGCACGCATGTTTAACATGTACTTCCACATCATAATGGACGCTCACTACAGCATGAAAATGTCCAGTTTGTGTCATCTTCTACATGTTGGGAGGTCCCGTATCCCACAACTCTTTGGGTAACCTGTACGGGTTCATTGAAAAGATCTTGCTTGATTTCAAACTGATTTAATATACATGTAAAGATTTCATTGATTGTATCATCATCATCTGTCTCACGTTAGATAGGCCATGTCCCCGCGATGAAAGCAAATAAGCCGGATATTGCTTCTCAACCCTGAAGGTCATGATTTAGGTTCAATCCGTTTGAGCTCACTGAATGATTCAAGGAAACCCTATTCTGTTTTCTGATCGTTGATTGCCCCTTTCTTTCTGGCGATGGAATAAGAAATGGCCCTCACTAAGCTCAGCTAAGTCATGCTGAGAATAGTGTGTATATCATAACACATCATTACAAGGCCGTTATCCCTTAATTCCCTGAACAGGTATTATGAATAGCCGTCTTTTACTGTAAAGACGAAGAATCGTTTAGGCATACGATAAGAAAACGATATAATTAACGATATAATTATGTCGTCCAGACAACAGTTAACGCTTTGCGTGGGGTTAATTGTGATATTTATGTGAAATATAAGGTTTATATTAGGAATGGACTGAGCATTTAGATTCGTTCTGATTTTGTAGCCATCCTCAGTTGTTGTAAGTCTGCAGACTTTTTCTTTGTTGCAGTGAAAGAGACAAATCATTTCTTTGGATAGTTCAGTAAAAGCAGAAAGTACTAATTATCTGGACATTGATAGTATTCGATGAGCGTTGTGAATTATTCGAAGGAAATCTGGAAGGACGATGCCACCTTGACAAAGTCACGATCCTAGTCACGGAAGAAATTTGCAACCAGTTGCGGAAGGTCAACTGAAGAAAAGGTAGTTGGAAGTGGTGTACATTTGTTCCTTGACATTAGCTTGTTAGCAGTCTCGAAGAGCTCTTCGCAGCTGGATTTTTCCGTGATCTTTTACTGTAATGGGATGATTCCACTGCATGGACTATGTTTGTGGCGTTCTTCTTAGCGGCTTCATGAATTTGCTTATGAATATTGAGTCTGGTGGAAAGCCAAAGCCTCTCAGCTTTACGGTGGTCTATTTTAGCAGTGCGAAGCTAGTCCATTAAGGCATGAACGCAGGCAGTTATCGAGTTGTTCTGCTGTAGGAGGTAAGCAAGTTGGTAGGTTTCATTGGATGTCATGCATTAGTTTGGTTATATTTATCATACGGAGGTTTCTCTTAGTAGCAAATGAAGGTGGAGGGTTAGGGACTGGCACGTAATGATGGCATATAATGCAGAGGTGATCTGATGCAAGGTCGTGGGATACCAGGGAGGACCGTAGAATATCATCATCAGATCTGTGAAGAATCATGTCCAAAATGTGGCCATGTTTATGGGTGGTTTGGTTAACTGACAGTTTGAAGTTGAAAACGTGAATTGAATCTTAGAGCTTTGATGTGTATCGGTTTCCAAGACAGACAAAGTGAAAGTTGAAATCTCCAAGAATAATCAGATGGCCACCTATCGAATTTTCATACTCCAGGAGATTCGGAAACTGCTCCAAAAATATAGATTCAGTCAGCTTGTTTTTTTATACTAGGAGGACGGAGGTAGAGGCAGAAAAAATGGACTGAAGTGAAGGTTGTGGTGTGGCTATGACGTTTGATCATGGCGTTCTTTGCGATGACAACGATTCCACCTCAGCAAGAGTGGCGGGGAAACGACTTGACAGAGTAACCGGTGGGTGTTAGATCCGCGCACCTGGGCTCATCGCCTATTCTTAGCCATGTTTCTGTCAGGAAAAAGACGTCGATATTCTGATTTGTTGATTAAATTAACTATTAATGTGCGCTTTTCCGGTGATGCTAATGATTGGACATTGAATAATGCGATACGCAGTGGTAGAGATAAATTCCGGCTTCTTCTGCCAGTGCGAACGATTTGTCTTCATCTAACTATTAGCATTAATTTAAAGAGTACATAACAAATTTGTTAGGTTTCTACAAAACTTCTTTTCATTATGTGGCTCGTGCTTGCTCAAGAACGTGTAGAGGTACTCATCAATCATTATCACCAGAATGATTATATGAGTTATCCATATTCATAAACTGCATTTATCCTTTCAAACTTTCTCTAGTGATTTCTACGTTATCTTCCTTGTCAATGAACTATGAAGCCATGGCCAACGGCGTAGTATTTGTTAACGTCTTTATTGTTGGTCCCTTCTTCTTGTTCTAAGCCATTCTGTTATTTTGATCTCCGTTTCATCCGCAATCAATTGCTCGGCTATGCTGTGTTTGACCTTAACCGGCTGTTGTTAGAGACGTTGGATGTGTCGTCCACATCGATATTTTCTCTTGCCTTCTTTGTGGTTGCTGTTGTGCCAAGTATCTGTCTTTGCTGATCTGTTCTGTACTCAACGTTTTCGTTGCTTTTGAAATCATGGAATGTTCAAGCGTTCTGTCCGTCAGTGTAATATCGTCTGATCTATATCGCGAAACGTATTTTGTTTATCTTCCTTAGAAACCAATGAACTATCAAAGAGCTTTTTCAGTGATTTTTTGTAAAGTGTAGATTCCATTTTAGTTATGCTTCCACTGAATACATTTATAATGAATTCCTGTATATAAGGTTAATTGTTATTTTTTTCCTTTGTCATCCTAAATCTCCCATGCCGTTATCTATACATTCTCTAAAGCTCCGCGATCTTATCAATTTTAGATCTTGTGTGGAAATGTTTGTTCTTTACACATTGCATGAGCAATTTTAATGATTTCACACCATTGGCGTTCAAATGCAAAATATGTCTGCTAATATGCAGGTATAAATTTTGTTCAGTCTTCATGATCCAAACTTGACTACGCTTTAGAGACGGTCATCTACAACCTACTAGTGAGATTTATTATCTGCTTCAATTAGCAATTAATAATACCTACAGAAGTTAGTCTTTTAGTGCATATTATTGATTTTAGTGACTACTAGGACCGCCTAAGCGAAAATATTAGTAATGCCTTTACGTGCTTATTAGAACTGAAAGTTACTATTTTCACGACCTTACACAATTATTTATGTCAAAATGGTATCCATGTTTTCCATTTTCATCAAGGGGTATGTGCATTTTAAGACATCGTGTTAAAGTAAACATCTTAATAGGTTAGATGAATTTTAATCACTTTAATTAACAAAATTTGCAGTCACAAAATCAGAGGAGACATAAAGAAAACTCACAAAAAGATGGTTCTGACGGCAGTTAACGAATGTCTATTGTTAAAGCAAATTAATGAATAAAAACTTAATCCACGCCTGTACTGAGTGAATGAAAGCTTCAAAACAAACAAGCAGGCTCCTATTTTAACTTGCTTGCAAGCTATAGCTTAAAAGAGTTTATTCTACACATGAATAATGTTACAAAACTATAGTCTTAAACTAAGTAACAGAAAAAAGCTAAAATCAATAAGTTTACTAACATTTAACAATAATTTATTTCTTTTCAATACAAAAGTGAAAATTAAATTGAAAGGAAACCTACAGTATTAAGACTTAAAATTCGAAACAGTTACAAGCACTAAAGAACAGTGTTCTGAATGAACTCAAGTAGTGTTCCGACTAAATTGCAATCTTGAATAGGTTGATGTTCCTCTAACCTTAAACGTGCTGATGTGCTAACTACCTTAATGTATCCAAATGAAATAATCCAAAATGTCCTTGAATAAGACAACAATAATCCCGAAATGGTGATTTAGTTCAAAAGTCAATAATCAGTTTTAATTCCAGTTAATAATTTCCGTAAACAAATCCTCGTAAATTATGACTGAACACAACAAAAAGATTCCACTAGAGACGTGTTAAAATAGGAATACAAAAACGTTGCTGTTAACAACCTTACAAACATTCCCACATTCCCAACTGGCTTACGTTACAATAATCTTAGTGGAAAATTATCCAAAACTATAAACATGGTAAAGTCTGTTTACTTGAAATTTAGTGAATCGGGTAGCCCATTGTTTTGACCAAGGAACAGTAAATATCCTGAACTCTAATTCAAAAGAAACATTTTAGATACAAAGGATCATTATATTAATATATAATCTACAATCTTTGACAAAATATAAAGCAACATAAAACCTACATAACACATCCAAGAGAAAGAGCCATAATATATTGAACACGAAATGAAACAAATACAAGAAATGGAAGAAGAGCATAAAGGAAGACCTGAAACGAAAAAATTGGTTTTATCAGCAATAATATTTACATCAAATTGTTGCTCTAGATTTCACAATAAATAAGGTATAAACAAGGGTAAAACGACTACCAACTTCACAACATGGTGTGTCTTAACTTCATAGTTGATTTCACAATCCCTGTACCAGGCAATAAAGTAAACCAACTATTCAACCAAACAACAATTACTGCGTCTCTGAAATACAGTAACAGCTATTCTGGTAAGTTTGCTTTAATTCTCATTTTTGATTCTTTCGACTTCTGTGCAACGTTTGATCCTATAGATCTGTAATGTATTTGATTCTGTGCAACGTTTGATCCTATAGATCTGTAATGTATTTGATTCTGTGGTATGATGTTATGATACCCCTTAAAGAATTGCAACTAATCCAAGTTACTGTAAAATTACGTGTATCGCCTTGAATAAAAAATTGGTTATCAGCATTCTTAACATTTCTTTGTATTCAAAATACCGGACTATGTTCTGTGCATTTTGTTTGCGATTTTGGTATATTATTTGCTTTCATATCTCTACTAAACTTGCTAAACAAGTGATATTTTTTGGAAATGAATGGAATAATAAAATCTACCAATGAAAGCCTTGTTGAAAAGATGAGAGAACTAACTACTAATAAAAGACACCATACACTTTACTGAATTATTCAAAACTATACGTTGCCCACATTGTATTGTAAATATGGAGGTAACACATTTGCAACATATTTCTTTTTGGCACGCAAATCTTGAAATGATAATGCAATATCCGAACGTGATGATCGTTTTCCTAGAGACTAATTGACTGTTTATTCATTTGAAAATTGTTATGAATCCATGTTCTTAAAATAAGTAACAGAAAAGAGTGAAAGGCAACAAGCTTTGTAAAATTGAACATATAATTAATTTCTCTTGAATATAAAGAGAAAATGAAAAAAAAGAACTTACGGCATTGCGAATTAAATCCCAAATTTATTCAAGAATTACAGACGCACGTCCTATTAATTTAAAGTCCTGAATACAATTCAGTACAAGTCCCAAAGAAATCCAAAACCTACGCCACAAAGAATTAGTAAATGTAATTGAAGCGTTATCGGATTGACAATAAGTTACATTTGCTACTTGATACAAACGATACGGCAACACTAAACGAATAAATATCGGTCGGAAGCCATTTTTTAGAAAAAAATGTTGCTTTAAATATCAATCTTTCAAAAATTTGGACTTTATCGCGATAACTACCTGCCTCATTTTAACACAATTATCTTCGGACTCTTAATCTTATTGGGAATCTGGTGCAATGTTTTAGTTTTCGGCAAAAAGAATTTTACAACGAGGACTGACATAAAAATGAGAAGTTTAAACAAATGAAATAGTAATTGCAATTATGCATTCCAATATATTACATATAATTAAACGTAAGTAAACATTTTCATTGAATAATTGTTTAAAAGTTCGTTTGTACACTGAAATGTTTATATCAAGTGAGATTTTGTCCTATATGGCATTTATCTCCTGGAATCTTTGCTATGCACGATCTCCAATATTTTCATTCTCCTGGTTTGTGTACCTGTAAACAAAAGATAACGTAAGTCTTATAGTGAGCAAAATTTTGACCACGCATCTAATAATTATGTTGTAAAACGTAAAATCTTGATACATCATATCTAGAACTTGAATATTAAAAATATTTCCCTAAAGATCTCTGATATTATTGATGCAAAACATCGGATATTATTTCTTCTAATTTCTGTCATTCCGTCTTCTCCACTAAGTCTTCATCTTCTCCACAAAATATCTATCCCTTATACCATAAAAATAATATCCAATACACCAACTATAACATCCATTATATCATACTCACTATCCAAACGGTCTGTGCTATCTTAAAATGTAAGAGAAGAAGATAAAATCTCACAAAATAGACTATTACACCACCAAAATACTATTTGGAAAAACGATAGTGTCTATTTATAATTACAACTTGTAGGGTAAGGCCAATTTTAAAAAACCAAGTATCTATTTATAGTCACCACTGGTAGGAAATCCCTCGGGAAAAAACCTAGTATTTATTTTCAGCCATAATTTGTGGTAAAATCCTATGGAAAACCCAGTTTATATATGTTTAGCTTCAACTTGTATGACAATCATATTTAAAAACCCTAGCATATATTTATACCTACAACCTGTAAAAATTCCTATGAAAAAACACAAATCTATATTTATAGCCTCAAAATTTCAAGATTCAATGACGTCACTGTACTGGACACTAAGGTAAATATGGCAACAGTGTTGCGAGTGGCTAACCATAATCAGACGAATGCTGAGTATTATTGATGCGAGTGGCTGACATGAATACGCGCAACTTTAGGTAGGTAAGTGAAATGAATTTGAGAGGGACAAAGGGAGTTTTATAGAAACAAACAAAGACCAATACACATACACACACACTCATACACGCTCTCTCCAAACGACCTCTGTTAGCTTAGAATGTAAACGATGAAGATGAAATTTCACAAAAAGACTATCCCTTACATCTAAAAAATACTATCCATTACATCAACTATACCAACTATTATCATACTCACTATCCAAACGCCCTCCTTTAGCTTAAAATTTAAGAGAATGAGATAGAAGCTCACAAATGATACTATACTATTACATTATAAAATTAATATTCATCACACCATATATATCATCCATCACCCCACACACGAGCTGAACTGTTAGCTCAAATGTATGCCAGTGATTCCGAAGAAGACATGAGTGAGCTTGCATCAATGTCCTACACTTCTGTCACAATACCACGAGAGTCCTGATTCAGCGCCAAAGAAATTCGTTCGTCCCGTTATAATTATTGTCACATTTGAGAGACGTAAAAACACACTTACAGAAAATTGAAAACGAAGACTTTCATCAACACTGTGAAGTGACAAGAGTTCAACACCATCTGCATCCACTACAGAGAGAGAGAGAGAGAGAGAGAGAGAGAGAGAGAGAGAGAGGAGAGAGAGAGAGAGAGAGAGAGAGAGAGACTGAGAGGTTGAGAGAGAGAAAGCGGTGGTACATATGATAGGATGACAAAACCAATTAAACCAATGAAGAAAGAAATTCATTTGGTGCCTCATGAACATTATGTTTTACAACCTAGTAGCCAAAAAGTGACTTGCATGAAGAAAAAAAATTGAGAACGATGACATACACCTACACGGAGAAATTAAAAAGTTTAAGGCAATGGTTACTACGTCTTTGTATGTAACGTTCATATTAAATTTTGGTACAAACGAAACTAACACACATACATAAACACGCACACACACGCATGCACGCATTCACACACGTGTTACTGCATTGGGTGACAGTAGAACTGGGACTAGTAGTTTGAGAGAAGGACAGACAGACTTAACGTTACATTGCAGAGACAAAGAAAGAATTGAAAAATACGGTAAAAGGGACACCATTTTTTGGTTCTGTTATTTTTTAAAGGTATTATAGGACAATGATAATTAAGACGACGTCACATATTCTATGTGAGAATGTTCATATACAATTGTTTTCATTCAACCATAAAATTTGTTGGATATCACAATTTAGGAGATGTCATGTTTGGCAGCACACGCAACAAACAATGTGGCAAAGTTTCCAACAAAACTAGGAACATCATCAAAACAAAATCTGGTTCTACTGCACTCATAAGTAATGGAGAGAATGAAAATAGGACAAACATATTACATTTTCTGAACGCATGTTTTGGTTTTAGAATGAGAGTTTACCATGGGCAGGGTCATAGATTGCAGTGAAACTCGCTTTTTTGTTGAATAAGCCGTGTGTTTGGTTTCTTTCTGAGAAACGGTAGATCTAATGTTAGAATTTTATCCGTGACAAATGGTAGTGCCAAATAGGTTATATGATGTGTACAAGTTGAAGTCAATTCAAGACGTTATAGCATTTAAAGATTTACTTATGGAAAGAAATCGTTCTACAATTTTTGCATAAACATTACATGACAAACGGAACTATTCTCGTAATTACGGAAACTACTGATCACATTTATGGAGCGGTTTCCTAAAACAGGAACAGTTACCATTAGGACTTCGAACAAATTTATTACAATGGAGAGAGAGAAAGAAAGAAAGAAAGAAAGAAAGAAATAAAGAGACTGTTGTTGTGATATTTTTTAAAAGTAGGAATAACATGCTCTCTCTCACTCTCTCTCTCTCTCTCTCTACATCGAATTTTGAGGCTATAAATATAGACAGGTTTTTCCATAGCCGAATAAAATATTATAATAAATTTGGAGTATGCGCAATTGTTTATAGCGCTTCCTTTTAAGAATTCTTAGATTTTTGTGATCACTTGTTTGATTATGGGAACTCGGTGCTGCGAATATATTTCTCAGCCGGATATAATTAGACAATTATTTGGCGCGAACGTCACGGAGTGAAGTGTTAGTGAGTTTCCTTGATGCCATGGTTTACTTTTTGTGAATTCAGGTCAGAGCCACATGATCGTCCTTGTCGCTCAGTAGTCCCTATTAAAATCTAATTGTGTGAATTGATCGTGTGACTCCAGGTACAGTATTTAAGATTGGGGACTGGCATATTACTCAAAGGAATAAACAAGAAGGGACTGTTCCGTCGTCGGCAGGCGCCATTTATTGTTGCCATGGTGGTAAATTTTATGCAGTTTTACAGGTAAAAGGGTAGCTTAAAACAGTGATTTGACTGGCCTAAGGTGACGTAGTAAAAATAGATCCCTGTATTATGTGGAGTTGTAAAATTTTACGCCTTGAAATGCTGACGGTACGTTACGGAAATTTAATTAAGATAAACCATGCAGATGTGCGGTTGATAGACAATTGGGAACTTGTGAAATCTGTGCTCTTGTATTAATTAGAGTAAAACTTATTACAGAATGGACACGTTGGACGTTCTAGTTTATAACAGCAGTTGTATAGAGGTCTTTGAAATTAAAGGGAAACTTATGACTTCTAGCGGAATCGGGCCAGGGTTTGACATAGCTCGGTCAAGTAAAACCCGTGGAATGATACAATATGTTAAAAGTTTACTGACGAAAAAGCGATACATAAATTTGGCACGATGGTTACAGATCCTCATAAACTGAATGTCAACAAATTATTACGTTAAATTTCCATGTTTTGTGTTCTTTGCGTAAATTACCATATTGATTGAGGACTACGTTAAATTACCATACTCTGTGTACATTACGTGAAATTATCATGCTGTGTATACATTGTGTTAAATTACCATATTGAGTATACATTACGTTAAATTACTATACTGTGTGTACACGCTATATAACTATATGACAATTAGCCCCTGACACATGCTTCGTTGGCTTTTTTGGAACGTATGAGCTGTGCATTGTACATTCACCTTTACCTCTTAAAATCTGACCCTATCCTCACTACGAAGCGAATTCCCGCAGTTCACCCTCGGGCACAATGGCGGACTCACTGAAGCCTGAAGCGTGCAGAAAATTCAAAAACCCACCACCAAAGTACTTCTATTATTTGAGCAGCAGACATTATCGGTGAATGTAAAATTGCTGGGATTACTGTTTCTTCCTCTTTCTCGTGTTCGGTATATTCTTGGTAGTGTAGGACAGGAATAAACTTGATTATTTTGTAGGAACACCATTTCTTGGGAAATAAAGGCTCGTATAATTCAGGCCCTTCCAGATAGTTCATCGAAGGACCTTTATCATCCCAAGATTCTGATCCCTTTTGCCACCAGGATATCCCTCTCTCCTCATCTGTACCTTAAATGGAACATCGAAGTGCTATAAATACATGATTGTTGTGTTAAATCCAGATCCACTTTG
This sequence comes from Sinohyriopsis cumingii, assembly GCA_028554795.2. NCBI lineage: Eukaryota > Metazoa > Mollusca > Bivalvia > Unionida > Unionidae > Sinohyriopsis > Sinohyriopsis cumingii. The sequence goes on from CM068830.1 coordinate 16,226,924, forward strand.
GCTACTTTCATTTGATTTGCTCAACATTGCATGTCCCGATTGCTAGTGTGAGGGTTTTGTTATGAAATACACGAAAACTACACCTGTTTTGTTCTGAATAGTAGGAAAGAACGAGTTTGATATTCCCAATTCGCTACAGTTGAATCAAAAATAATAGTGCCAGCCCAAATGAAAACTCTTGCACTTACCAATCATAATTGTTAATTAACCACTCCACACTATATTCCGCTAATAAAACGTTTTCATTTCATGTAGCGTATCGTTGTACTAGTAATAGCAACACTTACCCCATTTCCAGGACAGAAAATATAAATTTCCAAGAAAATCATGAATTAGAAATTATCTCAGTCACTACACACTTCAGTCGAACTGTACTTGTGATTATAATGTATCATCCTGTTGCTTATCATATAATTTTTTTTTCAAAATTAAAAGTGATGAAACTTAAAATTAACCATACGAAAGATATTTATTTCTACTTTTCATTTTCATATGGCTTCCATGGATTAAATGTGATGATACCAAATATTTTATGTTTCTGTTATCTCATTTATAGAACATGTGTACTTAGGGTCGATAGGTCACCCCATCGCCCATATTAAAACATTCCTATTAATGCGCGGTATTTACACAACAATAGAGTGGTTAGAGCGTCCGCCTTGGATACGGGAGGTCGTGGGTTCGATCCCCGGCCGAGTCATACCAAAGACATACAAAAATGGTACTAACAGCTGCCTCGCTTGGCGCTCAGCATTAAGATGTTAGTGTTAGGACTGGTCGGCCTGGTGTCAGGATAATATGACTGGGTGGGACATCATGCTACATGTCTGCGGCATGATGCCCCAGTGCTAGACATCACTATGAACTGTCACAATACAGACATCGTAGCGATATGACTGAATAATTTGTTAAAGCTACGTTAAAAATCTAAATCACACACACACACACACACACACACACACACATACACAACAATAGCACATGACTTGATACCCTCATTGTACAATACTTCCAACACACAAACATTTCAACTTTTTGCTTGATCTTTTCTTACTTTTCTAATAACGGCATATACAGCTATATTCTACGTAACTAATTATGCAGATTTTCAAAAAAGAGTGCAAGACCTAATGACTTGTATACAGAGTGAGAGTCAATAGTAATAGCTGACTAACACTAACTGCTAACTGTATTGTAAAAATGCAAGGTTATTCTAATTTAATAAGAAAAAGGTGGGCGAGAAAAATAATATGTCTTTTTTATTTTTTTACCAAGACAAGGAAACCCTAGTCGCTGGGTTACATTATTTGTCTCCCCACTCAATGCAGACTCTCGTGCAAATGAAAAAATAATGTAACCCTTTGATTGGGATTTTCTTGTCTCGGCGCAAACCCCAACATAGATTCTGTTATTATTAATCACCATAAAAGTCCTGTGGAAAAAAAAGAATTGATAAAACTATGAAATAAATGGGTGGCCAATCATTAGAGATGTACGACCGGCCCTAAATCGGCTGAGCAGGCCATTTTTGCGTTGAAATGATTATATCTTAATAATTGTTATACTGAACAAAATCACTCACTGATTTTCTTTCCAACACTCTAAGAGATAAATCAATGATCTACTACTGTGCCTTTTTAATAAATTAGCAAACACTCATTCAGCTCTTTTTTTTAATGACAAATAATGAGATGGTAATCGTTCCTCTACTTTTCTTTGCAGTGACCCATACTAAGATATAACTAGTCAATTAAGTAATGCCAGAAGATGCAAACCAGTCTATACATTGTTAGTAACCTGGGATCATGTGGGACCTTTGGGCATTTAGAAATATCGGTCTTCAATCTTTAATAGTCAAACATTTCACAAGCTATCATTCTTACTTTTATTCTGAGATAAATCTTTTACGGATGATCATGTATAATTTGCTTTTGTTGTCAGGTCTCTCACAGCTGGTCTGTGTCTGCTCGGAACAATATAGATGTTAGTCTTGACAATAATCGGAGCGTTATGTGTGTGTACGTGTATTCGCATGGTGTATGTTTTGAAAACAAGGATGAAATAAAGAGATGATAAATGGATACAAAATAAAAAATCATGCTAAATTAAAAGATTAAAGAAGAAGGACAAGAGAAAAGCTGAAGAACTGCTGTTTCATCTCTCAGCACTTTGGTACTACGGTTATTATAGCACAATCCTTGACTTCCTATACGTTACTGTGGCAGCCTAACATACATAATCCTTCCCTTCCTTTACATTATGTTGTCAGCCTAACACGCATAACCCTTGCCTTCCTATAAATTACTTCGGCAGCCTAACACGCATAACCCTTGCCATCAGGCAGCCTAACAGGCATAACCCTTGCGTTCCTATGCATTGCATTGGCAGCCTAACAAGCATAACCTTTGTGGTCCTATACATTAATTTCACAGCCTAACAAGCATAACCCTTGCATTCCTGTACATTATTTTGGCAGTCTAACAGGCATAGCCATTGCCTTCTTATAAATTACAAAATCTAAAACTGGAGAAGGTTTGCGTCTCATATTAAGGACACCAAGTCAACAGCTCAGCTACACTTACTGTTAGATTGTTCCAAATGGAATTATTCTTGTTAAAAAGCTAGTTTTGAAGCCATCATTTACAGTTTAGACTTTTCTGAATTGAGAGAGACTGAGGAAGGCACTGAGATCTATGTCCATATGAGACACTGTTAGGTAGGTGTTGGGATCTATGTCCATGTGAGACAGTGTTAGGTAAGTAATGATATCTATATCCATATGAGACAGTGTTAAATATGTACTGGGATCTATGTCCATATGATAGTGTTTGGTAGGTACTGTGATATGTGTATACATGATGCAGTGTCAGGTAAGTATTTTGGTATATGTATATATGAGTGTTAGGCAAATACTGGGATCCATATGATTCAATTTTGGGTATGTACTGGGATCTATGTCCATATGATAGCGTTTGGTAGGTACTGTGATATGTGTATACATGATGCAGTGTCAGGTAAGTATTTTGGTATATGTATATTTGAGTGTTAGGCAAATACTGGGATCCATATGATTCAATTTTGGGTATGTACTGGGATCTATGTCCATATGATACAGTGTTTGGTAGTTACTGGGATACATGTCCTCATTAGGTACTGGGATCTACGTTCTCGTAGGTACTGGGTTGTATGTCCTCATGGCTGTTCATGATGCAGTATTAGGTGGATACAAGAGTTTATGTCCACAGGATAGGATGTTAATTAATCAGGGATCTATGTCTATGTGGTTTCTTTATGATTTTATAAAGCAAAGCCACTTGTAATTTACCTTGTGTTTACAATAGTGAAAAGCGAGATGTTCAATGCTCGCTAGGCGTAATATCGTCATATGCTATTATGCTGGAAAGAAAAAAGAGAAATTTCGCCATTTTTCATGCCCCTCCCCCATCAAAACTCAGCATGTATACAAACATATATTGTATTATAGGTTATATATTTGTAACACTATTAGAGAACTGTGATTTCTAGAGTGGTTGAAAATTAATTCAAAATCAAAATATATCAAATAGGAATCCATAGGCCTACAAGACCATACGTTGTTTGGAGGAGTCATGTCAAGTGAGTACCATTAACATTAATTTTGATTACCCGGAATTGTGTTGTCCAAAAAACAAGCAAGAACTCCACCGAAGAAATTCGGACTGGAAAGCAGGATCGTGAGAAACTGGTCCAAGCCTTCGTTTCCTTAAAAAAGAAAATAGGGCTTCATTATATTGCAGTATATACATTAAAACTATTTTACAAAATGAACGAATCTTGTTATACCTAAAATAAGACATCGTGCAATTGTTCTTATTTATAGCTGTGCACACAGGTGTCGCATATTTTCTTTCTTGTTTTAATGTTCCTTTTCCCATCTTTCTTTTACATCTTTCTTTTACTTTGTATTTGATCCCTCCGTCGGGACGGGTATTTAAAAAGACCCGATACGTTCTCCATTCAAACGAAGCGACTAACCTTTCTTGCCCTGTGATGCGTCATATGACGATGTTCCACCTGAGAAAGTCTTGGAGTTTTCAAAAAAGTGGGATTTAATTACAAAAAATCGGACACCTGATTCTAAGTAATTTCCCCCTTTTTGGCTTTGTCTTTGTTTGTCCTTTTGAGATACCTAAACTACCTCGGTACGGTATAGCTAGGATTGTTATGATGTGTCATCAAACCACATACATACATACATACATATGTACGTACATACATACATACGTACGTTCGTACGTACGTACGTACATGCATGCATACATACATACATAACATACATACATACATTGTTTTAAATGCCTAAATACTAATTTTGTTCTTCATATGAATTAACATTTAAAAATGCATGCACTTGTTATAGTAATTTAAAACTTGACTAAAACTGCACCAGCAACAATTTAGTTTGAAATACAAATGAAAGGGAAGAAAATTAACAGATTTTTCAATGCACCATACCAGTGTGTTGCTTAAATAATATGATACGGAATGATAAATAAATTAAAGAAAATTAGTTATATTTACATGTTGCAATGTTTGGGAGAAAGATAATGTGCCTTGCCTTGGAGGAACTTAATTTTCTGCTGCAATAAGGGAAACATACTTACATACTTACCTACTTGCATCTATGCATGCATTCCTACCTCTTTACCCACGTACCTACTTACCTGTGTCATGACTTGAGCGTGAGTTGAATTTAAATGAGGGAAAAATGGGCAGATTCACAATCATTCTCTAGTCCAAGCCAGTCTTATTCCACTGGCACTACCTACATGCATACATACATACATACATACATACATACATACATACATACATACATACATGCATGCATGCATGCATGCATACATACATACATACATACATACATACATACATACATACATACATGTTGAGCACCTGGTTTACCTGTTGTTATACATTTCGGGCTCTTCTCCATCCATGTTGGCACCAGTAAACCCACAAATATGCTGATTCCAATTATTGACAAGTTTCTTGTGGATGACATGTCAATTACACTCAGATTTGACAAATTCACGCCAACAAAGACCCCTATGATTGTCACTGTTGCTCCACCCAGTACTGGATACGGGATGCTGACAAAAATGGCCGAAATCTTTGTAAAAACGCCAAACACTATATAAATGAATGACATGGCAACAAACACTTTGCGACTTGCCACCTGGAAGAAGAAAAAAGAAATATATATATATATATATATATATATATATATATATATATATATATATATATATATATATATATATATATATATATAACGAAAGTACATAAGAAATTAGCTGAAGCCTTGAAGATAATATTATTCCTATGGAAATGAGTGGAAGGCCATTGAGATATCAGTCCTATTACAATGAGCAGAAAGCCTTCATGATAATAATAAGTGCTAAGTAAATGAGTGCAAGCCTTGTACATAACAAATCATCAGGTAATTAGCGGAAAGCCACGGAAATCACAACATGCATATTAAAATGAGAGGAAGGCCATGAACATAAAAACATTCCTATGGAAATGAGTATAAAGACTTAGAGATAGCAACAGTTCTATTAAAATGAAAGGAATCCTTGGACATAACAGCAGGCCTTTTTAAATGAGTGGAAAGCCATTTAGATAACAAAAGTCCTATTCAAATGAGCGGAAAGCCTTGGAAATAGCAATAATCCAATGGAAATGAGTGGAAAGCGTAAAAGTTCTATGGAAATAATGCAAAATGCAAAGGAGATGGCAACAGTCTTAGGAAAGAGCGAAAAGCCTTGCAGATAACAAGTCCTATGGAAATGAGTGGAAAGCGTTGGAGAGAACAACAGTCTTATTAAAATGAGCGGAAAAAGCCGTGGAGATAACAACAGTCCCATGGAAATGAGTGGAAAGCCTTAGAGACAGCAACAGTTATAAGGAAATGAGCGAAATACCATGGAGATAGTAACAGTCTTATGGAAATGAGTAGAAAACCTTGGAAATAATAGTAGTCCTATGGAAATGGGTGGAAACCCTTAGGGATAAAAACATTTATAAGGAAATGAGCGAAGTACCTTGGAGATCATAAGTACTATGCAAATGAATGGAAATCCTTGGATATAACAACATTCCTATGTAAATGAGTGGAAAGCCATGGGAATAACAAAAGTATTGTGGAACTGCGTGGAAAACCTTGCAGATAACAAGTATTATGGAAGTGAGCGCAAATCCTTGGAGATAATAACAGTCCTTTTGGAAATGTGTGGAAAACCTTGGAGGCAACAACATTTCTATAGAAATGTGCGGAATCGTTTCTGATAACAACAATCATATAGAAATTGATGGAAAGTCTTTAAGATAACACCAGATAAAACCATTTTAAAGAAAAGAGCTGAAAGCCTTAGAGATATTAAGTCTTATGGAAGTGAGCGGAAATCCAAGGAGATAACAGCAATACTTTGGAAATGAGTCGAAAGACTTGAGGGAAGAAAAAACACGAGTCCTATGGAAACGAGTGGATATCCTTGGAGATCATGACCGTCCTATTAAAATGAGTAGAAAGCCATGGAGATAATAGCATGCTATAATTAAGATATTTAAAGATGTTTTCATATACATAACATGAATAGATCAAGTGATCAGGCCTTCAATAATGTTTTCACTTTTCCATATAAATTAAAATTTGCTAATAGCTGATTGAAATTAGGCACCACCAATATGCTAATTAACAGCAGTTATAAAGATACATATTAATTAGGCACTATAATATCTTAATTAATGTCATTTAGTGTAGATATATATTTCCATTGAATCATCAACAGCAGATGATATGTTCCAGATAAACGTTTATCTTAACCTGATCAATTTCTGAATTACCAAGTACGTTTAGGTTTAGTTAGCTTCAAGTCAACAGCAGCTTAAATTTCTATGTATAAAAATTAACGGCATTAAATACACATTTGATTATTATAATATAACGACAGCTAAAATCTCTAACAATTACAATGATATCATGGATTTTTAACAATGTTTCTAGATCATTTTCTCATTATAAAATACGTCTGCAGATTGGTGTCTTTTATAGTTTGAATTTCATAATAAATTAACCACGAAGGTACATGCAGGCCAAGCCATAGGGCAAGGCGAACGAGGCAATAGCCTTGGGCCCCGCGCTTTCAGGAAATCAACTCCGCAATGCAATGCTTTTGCTTGGGGCCCTGCTCATTGCTTTTGCTGCTTTAGCCCCGCACATCCTAGGGCCGGGCCTGGGTACATGTGTGTATTGGACAGACCTATGACTTAACGTGGCCGTTTGAGTTTCATAATGAATTAACCACGAAGGTACACGTATGTATGGGACAGCCCTAGGACTTAACATTTCTGTTGGACGTCAAAGGCATTAAAAGGATTGTTGCATTTGTTCAAGAATCGGTTACTCGTTAAAGGGTCGGCATAGAATGCAACTCATCAGTCTAAAATGTGATATAGTCTAAGTATATTGAGGCGTCCATGTTCCCATCAAACTGTCAGGCAGGTTGTGGCATCCCATGTTTCCATCAAACTATCAGGCAGGTTAGACTTGGAGATTTCTTTTCTTTAAAGTGCGGAAAGATCGAACCTCTTTTCAGACTTTGTACGAAAACAAGGTCGTTCAACGTTCAAGTCTTCGATACAAGGTCATCGAATATTCACCTCTCTCCATCCACCTACATTCTGTCAAGAGATTGTACCCTTGCAAATGAAGCTTAATTATTTTTTGCATGTTTTCTCTGGTGAATAATAGACTTACCTTTGTCATTCCTATGGCACCGATATTACCCCCGTAGGTGGTAGTAGCATGACCAGTTCCCACCAAGCCGGACAAAATGCTACAGAACCCCTCTATCGCTATGCCTCTGTTAACTGCATGTGCTGGAGGAGGAGGCACCCGACACATGCCCGCGCATGCGTAGTAGTCCCCGATGGAATCCAGAATTGACGTAAGCGTTGCAAGCATGAATCCAATGAAGGCAGGGAGACTAAACGCAGGTACTCCAAACTGAGCTAAAGACAAAAATAAAACGTCATTCTCACCATTACTCTTTCTTGACTTTACTTTTTCCAAGTACTATCCTCTAACCTCTGTTCATTGTTTATATAAATTGTTTGCGTTGCAATGTATATTTTACAACGATGTGGTATAGTTTGGTGTCTGACTTAGTTAAGAAGACTATTTATTATCTCTGAATTGACGAGGAAGACTATTTTCCTTAGAATGGCCAGAGGGTATAGAATAGAATAAATTGTATTGGTGTAAAGTTTCATTTACGACTGCATCATCAGAGCGCACATCCCTTGAAGTCGGTAAAAATATTAGAAACTGCAAAGATATTGAACATATTCATTCCTTTTCAAATATTTGCACATGCGTGACTCCCTGTTTCCGGGGGACAATAGCCATATCATTTGTTACAGTAGCTGACGTGAATATGGCTGAAGCCATTTTTTATGTAAATTGCATAATTGCAGATGATTCTGTAGACTGCATAATGATCATTGCCCCAGCATGATGGTTTGTTTCTTTATATTTTAAAAACCTTTTCTATCTGCCTTTTTACTATTTCATTGGAAAATTGGAGGTATGAACGATAAAGAAGCATAAACATAGGGAAGGTCAACAGCCATAAAACAGTATTGGGGGAGAAACACCCTGGAGAAGTACAACGTTATCTGAGAAATTGTAGAGAAAGATAAGTGCATATTAAACTGTAAGTGTTAAACTTTAGCTGAAGAAAACTCCGTTACGCAGGATTTTTTAAAACATATTGGATTATGAATCAATTTTATAACAATCCTATCTACTTAATTTTGCCAATGAGTGTATTCCCTTTTACTTTACTTGGTGACTCGTTGGTTGGCAGAATTGTCGTTTGTCTTTCTTTCTTTTCTTTTTTTCTCTCATCTTTTCTGAATTATTTAGACTATATTTTAGTAGGGAAATACTTTGCGACGCAATTCTTATACCGTGTTGCCTTTTATAACTATTATTTTCTAAGTCTTAATATTGGTTGAAAGATATTCTGCAATTTTCTTCTTGCCAGAACGGAATTTGGTAAATTTCAGCTTTTGTGTGTATCCGGCCTGAGGGTCATGTACATGTGAACTTCATGCTTTGTTCGATCCCCATAAGTAATGGGAATGTTAAATCAGGTTTTACATCCATAACCGTCGGAAACGAAGAAGAAAAGGTCGTCTCAACAACCTTGTCTTCGCTAACACAAGTTCTAGCATCTTGACAATGTTTAGTAACATTGTTAACATATCGGAATCATGAAACATATGACACGACTATATCTTTGCAGACCCTATCATACATTAATGGTTTCAAGTGCTCCAGAACAATATTTGGTTTTGGGGTGATGTTCTTGCCAAATCCTTGAAAGCCTTTTCACTTCTTTAGACAATTGAGAAGCATTCAAACAAACTCGGAATAAAAGGTCTTGACAAAACTTGATAGGTTAAGTTTGTGTCCAAGGTGGCTTATCTAGCAGCAGTAGGGCTTAAAAACAAGCTAGGCTCATAATTCATCTTTCCCTGAGTTAATCAACACACACATACACACAACATATAGTTAGCACAATTTACCTGTAATGCATATGTTCCTTCCTCGCTACGCTCCTTTTTTAAGATATGTATCGCCATCACACGTAGCGATGCAACATACACCATGTTATCATATGCATAGGAGCAACCTATCTTGTAATCAAGCGTATAGGAGAAAACTATTTCGTTATCACACGTATTGCCAGAAACTATAAGGTTATCACTTGTAACCTATTAGGTTAGGCGGAACATATCATGTTATTGTATATATAGAAACGTAATCTATCCCGTTATTACTGATATGAGAGTAACCTATCATGTTATTAGATATGTAATCGTAACATGTTTGTTATTACACAGATGAAAGTAAACTTTCGTGTTGTGATATGCATAGGCTTGTCTAACTTGTAATCACATGAGTAGTCGTAATCGATCCTGATTATAATAACAGAATCCACTACATGAAAATTAAACCGTAGCAACAATTTTTATAACGCTACAGCTTAGATTATATATTCCAAATTACGGAATAAATATATTTCCATACAAACTCCTAAATTTTATACCTTCGTACACACTCCAAACGACAAGAAAATAAATCTCACGTGAAGCAGGTCTGTTATGTGTGTGTGTGCTTTGGAGTTTTAACGTAGCTTTAACAATTTTTCAGTCATATCGCTATGATGATTGCAGCGTGACAGTTTATAGTGATGTCTAGCACTGGGGCATCATGCCGCAGATATATGGCATGATGTCACACCCAGTCACATTATCCTGACATCTTGCCGACCAGTCCTAACACTAACCTCTTAATGCTGGGTCTGTTGTGAATAAAAAGTATGCAGACAAATATTTGAACACTATGCAGTCAAATGCTTGAGCACTATGCAAACAAATATTTGAACATTATGCAGAAAAACAATAGAACAGTTCAGAGATTCATATGTATAAATGCACTTGAACTGTATGCTACACCAGCATGAAAACTGTGGCATGGTTCAGATTAAAAGTAAAATCCTAAAAATGTAGATAAAACAATTCCACAAAGCAATCTTTGGGAAGATAAACCCTTCCATATTGACATAAACATGAAATTCTTTGAGATAATCTATAAAAGATTAAAAAATGTAAATATAAAGCGTTCAGAAAAAAAAAACTTGCAAAGTCAATACTTTCCAAATAAATATAAACATGAAGTGTTATATGATACTTGATAAAGACATTGAAATTATATAAAATGTATATAACAAATATATAAGCAAAAACGTGTATACATTTTTATATATGCGGTCAAAAACGCGTTCCCTAAAATATATCTAACATTACCTGATCGTAAATCACGAGAATAACTTTACTAAAAAGAAAACGTTTTGTGGACTTTAAAACTGTTCCTGACAAACAGATTTACACAGTAGTATTTTTCAAATCTCAACGTTTAAACTTTCCACCAGCGTGTATTATTCAATATACAGAAGGGTAACGTTTCTTTTCTAAACAATTTCGCCCTTCGCCAATATAATCATTAGTAATTCAGACCGGTGCTGCTTAACATTTTAACATGCGTATAATATGATCCACGAAAATGAAATTAATATAAATAAAAATTAAAAATTTCCGTACGTCTTGTATGATTGAAAGATAATGATGCCGCCTATTTTCGTCAAATATCTTTATATCCTCTAGTTATCGAAAGGGAACAGTTGTCATCAGGAGATAACATATCCGCATCCCTATCTTACCCATCCTACAGCCCAAGCTTATGTAAATACTCCCAATGAATGTAACCTATCGTCCAAATCTCACAATAATGACAATGCTTATGATAGAATCCCGAGTTCAATTACGCTAAATTTACATGCCACTTTTCCTAGAATTTGTTTCCCATACAAATACAGAGTTATAAACATTTAAAGTTATCAAAAGACAATTCTGTATAATTTGCTTGGCATGTATCGAGTTTAGCCCAAATACCTTGAACGGTTGATATTTAGGCACCGGAAATGAAAATGTTTACGGATAGAAAGACAGGTAAGAAGAGACAGAAAAACAAACAAAGCTATAGCTGTATAATCCGTATTGCATCCCAGGTGGATACAGAGTTACTAGAGAGATTTACCTGGATAAGGAAAATAGAACCAAGGTGAATTTTGAAAGACGTCAGCCCTGGCATCCGTCCTTGCCTTAAACTGGAGAGAAGTTACATCATTTGTAAAGGCCCCAGCTGCCGTCATGATACCGCATATAGCCCAACCAATACAGATAGCTATTAAGATCTGGCGATATATATAAATTATATATATATATATATATATAAATAAATATATATATATATATATATATATATATATATATATATATATATATATATATATATATATAGAGAGAGAGAGAGAGAGAGAGAGAGAGAGAGAGAGAGAGAGAAAATGTATAGTATGCACGCTGTATCAATGATACACAACGGGAGGTATACACTTTCATTAAAAGGAAACGAGGTTTGCCGAGTTTCCTTTCAAGGAAACATTTATGCAGAGAGTCGTGCATCATTGATACAATGTGCATACTGTAAATATATTTTATTTATATCACATACAAATGCATATATTTATTACAGGTAGCTGTGTATTGATCAAGTGAATGAATTTGGGGGGCCCCGAGTGGCCGAGTGGTCTAACTCGCTCTCTGTTGCGGATCACTAACAACTCATCCCTGTCTGCGTGGATTCGAGTCTCAGATTCAGCCAATGTGGGTATGTGAGAAAGCTTGCCAGTAGCTTCTCATGGGTCGGTGGTTCTTTCCGGGATTTTCCCGGGTTCTTCCTGGCCGCCATGTATAGCCTATCATGTCCTGTAAAATGGCGTAAGACCCTACAACAACAACAACAACATCTCCTCACATCCCGGTGTGTGTCCGCTACAAAATGTAGTTCTATGCATGTTATGGCTATTCACAATCACCTTGGCACATTGAAAAGTTGATTGTTTTCAATTTTTACTTTCTATTTTTCTATATTGATTAAATCAATATTACACACACTTATGATTCAAACCTGAAAGATGGTTTTAATAATAAAAGTAGAGCACTACATATACTTGGTTAGCTACGCCATCTATTTGAACTTTAAGCCATTCACCTACCGGCTCGTGGAAATTAACGTGGAATAGAAACTAAGCGAAGTGATGAAACAACAAGAGGTAATTAAAATATTTTAATATAGTTAAAGTAGATCTGAGTCATTATTTTGCTTTAGTAAAAGTACCACCGACCATAAACTCTCTCTCTCTCTCTCTCTCTCTCTCTCTCTCTCATCATTTGGTCGTTTTGACTTAACTTTTACCATCAGTCATAAGTCCAGAGATATCATGGGATGACACAAACGACATTCCTGTACGCTTGTCATTGTTATTGCACAGATTTTTGAGAGAGAGACAGAGGGGGGGGGGACTTTGGACATTTTAATTTTTAACTAATAATAATCGCTTCTTTGGACATTATAATATGTTTAAGAAAAAAAAAACCAGAAAGAAAAACATAATACATCACAGTATCTGTACCATATAACCGAGGAATTTATTGTATAATGTCGACATAGTTGCAACTATGTATCATTGATAAACACTGTAGATAAATCCCAAGGTAAGTGCACATTTTATCGTTACGACGAACCATATTCTTGTAGGTTAATTGGTGTAATTTCTATTTCAAGGTTTTAATTAAGGCCAAATCCATTTTCTCTCTCACTCCATATTTCTGCGTTGTTTGTCCGTTATGCATGAAAGAGGAGGGGGAACAGATTTCAGAAAGGATTGTGATGAAAATGTGTACCATATTAAACTCATTTAGAAAAAGAGAATTAATATTGTTGTTTTAATACGTATCTAATGATTAATGTGTGCAAATTCATCATTCCTCATTTTTATGTTGGTGGTATATTTAAATATGTTCGCAAAATGGAAGGGGTAAGATGAACTTTTATATACACCTTCAAACAATTAAACCCTTAAGTGAAACAATTTAATGAGATAAAGGTGCGCGGGGGGGGAGGGTACAACAAAAGACTGAAAAATTTGTTGGAAAAGGAAAACACAGAGTACTTTTCGTCCTACTCGGACAGAAAAAAATCAGTTTCTTTCACAGATTTCTGAAGACTTGAATGATGATTTGTTTCACTTGAATTAAAAGCAGAAAAAATGGTTCATGTGTCAACGAAAGCTAATTTGGGAAACAACAAAAGTTATTACAATCAATAGACATAACTCCAGTTGAGAAGAACGAGTAACACGTACCTGGAAATGATGGACACTTCTATAGTATTATTGAACATTTAACACATATGGAATTCCTAAATTCCCAATTATTAAATCTAAATTTCTAAATAGAAGATAATGTTCGAAAAAGACTACCATTCAATGTTCAACTAGGAAATATTGAATGTAAGGCAAGTAATATTAGATGACCTGGTTGTTTGCAAACTTGAATACTTCAAGGGAGAGGATATTTAGAGTATTTGATCGCAAAGATGTATCACTCTACGACAAACAAGATCTAATATTCAAAGTCGGACAGATTTTAAAAAGAAAAGGAATGAACAAAAACCCCTATGTGTACGGGTAAAATGAATGGGGTAAGATGAATAGTTTAACAGTCCAGACACTGACTTAATATAAACAACACTGAATTAATATAAAACGTAGAAGCGCAATACATAGAATGATCAAGCAGTATGAAACGTTTCTGAATGATAACGCATTGCCTTAATGTGATAGACGTGATACAAGCAGGGAATTAGAAAACGAGGGAGTTAAAAAAAAGAGAATGTTATGCATATCAGCAGTGATCACGAGAGCACAGGAAGAAAAGAAACTACTTTAAAGAAAACGCATTTGAGCAAGAAAATATAATAAGGCCATCGCTAACACGACAGGTCCTGTCAAGTTAATGAATGACAATTGTAGCAAGATTATATATTTTATAATTTCTTATATTTAAGAGTTTAACGTTGTTTTTTTCTTGAGTTTATCGTGGTATAAACTGTCAGTTGCCGACTCACACGGCAAATAACTCCCGAAGGGCATTACGTAAGCTGTGTGAATCGGAAACTGACAGTTTATACCACGATAAACTCAGGAAAGAAAACAACGTTAAACTCTTATAATTGAAATTTCAATTATTCGTTATGTTATTTTGTTTGCATCATTAAAAAACAGAAATCTTAAGTGAGCGTAGTAATACATGTTTGGGATTTTCTGTTACGTAGCTATTTATAGCACTTGGGATTGTCCTGCTTGATCGTAATAAGGTCATCATAGTACCAATAGAAGCCAAATTTATTCAATTATTTTTTCACATTTATAAAAATGTTTTTTTCCTTTAATGCTTACTTCGTGTCTGCCTTCACTGGCATTGTTTATCTGATGCAGTACACGTGACTCTGGTTATATATAACGGTGTAACAAGGCAGGAGAAATGTATTTATATCCATTTACCAACCTCGATCACAATAAAACCCAACTTCTTATAACAAATGCTGGACTTGCATAGTCTATTCTGTGAGTAGAAGGCAAGTGCTGTAACACAATAAAGAAAGAAAACGTTCAAGAAAAAGGCTCAAAATGTACAGCGAAGAAAACCGCAAGTAAATCTACGAGAAGCTCACAAAGAGAAAAGGCAATGAAAATGGAATTGACGCTGATACGATCAGAAGGCCATTGCACTTCCCTCACTATACATTCAAAAATTAATATAGCAGAGAGTCACATAGCTATTCAAATAAATGTACATTTTTCCTGTTCCAAATTTATTTAGCATGAATAATTTTTGAACATTCTTTAAACACAACACTCAAACTCACATTCAAACCATTGAAGGTTTCTTAAAACTACACTCTACAATTCGACATTGATGCAACGTTTCCTCCATGATGAAGCTGGACATCTTATGTAATTCTGCTTTTCTCTTGTGACCTTCAATCTCGTCATTACAAGGCATTTTGCCATTGTTATATCTGTTTCATCGCTAATATGCATCCAGTACGTGCTCGAAGGAAAAATCCCCTTTGTGCACCAGGATGCACATGGTATGACATGATCTATATATAGTAAATCTTCAGTTATACCGGCAGGTTGTAAAATATTTAGGGACCTTGTTTAGAAGTAAACAGATGGGACATCCAGTATCTTTAATGTAATGCTCGATTTAATGTCTTGGCCTAATGCTGACTACATTATGTTTCTTGTCAAGTGAAGTACTAGGAAGTTGTCATTATTGCAGTAATCGGTTTCGTGTATTTGTATGGCAGTCATCCTGATAACCCTATATCGATCTCTCGACTTTTTAATTTCCGTATTTAAAAACTCTTTGTTTTCTACATAATGTATTCTTGAACATTGTAAGACAAGTTCTACAATAATAATCACATCTATTCTTTATCTGCCCATGCTGCGTGTCTTACAGTTCACTTGTTTATTAATCTAAATTTTAACATATATTGTACTGTACTATTATAACATCGTTATTCATAATCATCTTCTGTTCAAATCTTTGAGCCAAATACATGAAAGAAAGTGAAGACAGAAACCAAGACGAAAACAATGTAACCAAAGAACCAGAGAAAGCAACTTCGCAAAGGAAGAAGATCCACACACACTGAGTGGAACTGGTTAACAAACATGAGAAGCATTTCAAAATATTGTATTTACACAAAAATAAACACTGAACGATTAGAGAAATAACACGAGTCTACAAAGTCGCAAGCCGATAAAATCACATTACCTTAAATCACACAGGAATGACTGGACAATGAAATGATTTCAAACAAGACAATTATTTGAAAGACAGTGTAATATCTGCTTTGGGGAAACTTTCTCATTTGGTTAGAAGGTAAAGCTGCTCAACACAGTGGTGGAAGTTGTTGACATGCAAGGACTATTAATCAAAACACAGCAAAATCCCCAACATTCTCAGGATATTGCAACTGTGACGCAAAGGAGTGCAAACGCACAGGGTCAGTTCGTACTATGCACTACCGACTACACCCATGATTTAACATACGGTTAAGTCTCTCCACATTTTCGTTAGAACAATAAGGTCACTAGCGAAATATTGTCAAAAAAATATTCCATATGTCACTTAAATCATTTTTCACAGTTACATACATGATGTTTTTAAAATAAAACTATGAAAGTGTACAAGTGGTCTACCGTCATCATTTTTTTTAAAGAAGCTACTGAAGTTTGCCAATGATCCACCATCAACAATTTGACGTTGGAGACATGGTTACGTTAACCATCCCATTAACACCCAGTAAGCTCACTAATGATTATCTGGAAGTCCATGGACATTTACTTGACGAAATTGTTAGCATTATATAACTGAGTTTATATTCAAACATTCATCGCCGAAGAACTTAAATTATGTTTTCCAGTCGACAAAAATATTTGCTATATAAATAGCAACATGTCGAGAGAAACAAGAATCATCATCAACACCAATAATTAGTGACATTATATTTTATATACAAGCTTTCAAAGGAGCTATTGAGGTTTACAGTTCATTGTTCATCAGCAATGCCATTTAAAAAAGTTACCAAGCTGAGTATTGCAATTTATTTTGCCCGATACAACATAGAATTTCTAATAGTCAGTAGACTTTTGTCTCACGTAATTTTGATACCCTAGGTGGATTTTGTTGTAAGGTCAATAAAGTAAGAGATGAGTGAACCGTAAAATAAACATACTTAGGTTAAGGGGATCAAACACTACCACGTCATGAGAAAAAATACAGAGCGATATACAGAGCTTTGAAATGTTAGAGCGAAGTTAGAAAAAGTTTCCCCACGTGTAGGTATTTAAAGAGCTGGATGTTAGTAATCTGGAAGAGCTATTGGCATAGTTTTTGTTCTAACCACAAAACGACATAGGAGAGCTGTCACAAGAATTGTGTTAAAGGTTTGGAATGAAAAATTGATTTTTAACAAAGTCTTGAAACATGATTTAGCAACGTCAGCCATATATAGATGGAATATTATCGATGAACAAACGCAAATCACTCATTAATAATAACAAGATCGGCTACGAGGAACTTACATTATCAACAATTACAAGGAGGCAAAAACCTCCATCACTAAAACATTGAAAGGAAGAAATTCAATAGAAACATCGCAATATAAATGGACAACAAAAAATTCAAAAGAGAAATTTTACAAAAGACTTTTTACCTTACAAAGAAATCTATTTCTTCAGTACGATTCGCAAAAAAAATGACAAGTATACACTCAAAAATAGTTATACTGAATTAAAGGAAGACTGTTTCAAACTATAAATGTTACAACAAACACGAAGCGCAAATGAAAGTCAATGCAGAAATTAATGCAAAGGGTGAAAACAATGTCTTGATGTTAATGGTTTGAAATACGACTCAAAAGTTAAAATCACTTCGAGTAAAATATAGTAAGATACATCAACACATTGCTAGGCTTTCCTAGAAACTCAATGTCATTGATAAAATAGCCAACTGAGTGTAATACTGTTTGCAGGTCTACGATCTAAATAAATATACATATATTCCAAGATCGTATCAATGACACAGTGTCAAGTGCCCCCTACGGAAATATTACTAACCCCGGAGAAGGACGGAAAATTTAAAGGTTAAATAGCTCTGAGTCCCGAGTCAACAAAGCCGATGGTCTAGGTGTTAAAAAAAGAACTTAATAAGGTGAAAGGTATAACAATTTAATAAACTATATCACAGTATTCCACAATTACAGGATAAGTTTTCAATGCAATTGCTTCCAATCAATTCAAGACCTGTCCAAATTGCCAATTATTTCATCCCGCGAAATTAAATGTTGAAGGATTTCTTTCCCGTGCCCCTACTATGTTTTTCATCTGCAACTTCCGCCTCGTATTCCTTTCGGTACTTCCGGTACTCTCGTTTCCGTTCTTTCGGTCCTCCTTCCTCGCACAAAGGACTATCTCTACGTGCTCTCCACTTCTTCTTCTCTCTAATCTGCGCGTGGCAACCGCTCCCACCCGGAAAGCTTCGTCAGAAGCCTTTCTTCCAATTTCGTCCGAAGTTCATAGAACCCCATTTCCAGCCCTTTTTACGAGCACTCAGCTTCGACACTTGGAGCGTACTCTAGTATCTCCAACTTCCCTACATCCGCTCTCTCCAATGTCAAGACAATGCACTAATTCTTTCACAAGGAAAGTAACAGAATAATGTCTAGCTGCGTGAAAACCTGCCCAAAACCAGTCTATCTTTGTTCCGACTGGATACCGGTGGTCTCTTTGAAAACTGTCTGGGGATAGTATTACTGAGGTGTTATAATGTCGGGTTTCCGGCATCTAAGCCGAAGCCAACCGGTGACATCACTGCTAACTGCAAATAGAGTTTTTCGCCCCGAGGTAAGGTTCTTCGAAGGAAGTAACCACGAGTTTGACCGTAACGCAAAGGCTAACTCAAGGGTATGTAGTTTCTTTGTTTCAGAATCGGTCTAAAGTTGTAATATTATATAACGCGTAGAGACATTAAACCAAAGTACGTTGAATTACGAATTCTATGGAAAAACATTTATAACGGGAAGCAGGATTTGTTACCAAGTTTTCTCACACAATGTGACACACAGAAACTGTTATGATGTCCATGTATTTTGATTAGTTTGGTATTTACCAGTTAGCATTGTGTTTGAGGGAGACTTTGTTTGATATTGTGTTTATGGCAGATGTAAACAAATGCAGAGAGGCTCAATTAACAACCGAGAATCGACATCAGAGTTGACAATAGAAAAGTAAACGACTGTCTTGGTATGACTGTAAAGTGTATTTGTATCATAAAATATTTTGTAAAAATTGAATTCGTACATAATATTTAGAAATATGCCACTTCAATGACTAGGTAAACCTTTACACGTTGGGACAAAAATAGATGCAAACTGAACAACACAAGGTGAAACGATTGACAGTTACATAGATGAGAAAGGACTATCAATATCCACCAAATTGTACAACAAATTACATACTTTGTTTGTACAATCAACACCAGACACTAAAAACTGTGTTGATCTACGGATGGTCAGCAATATAGACGTGGTACAAGGTGGTAATGATGAAACAGATGAACTAAATGAATACGGTTTTAATGATTTTGGATTTAGTAGTTATAGATGCAATCAAAACTTAATTATATCAGAAGTCACTCGCGACAATTGTTCAAGACAAATACTACGCGGATCTGGTCTTGGATTCATGTCTTTAAAAATGGTTTTTTGATGTCATTTAAGCTTTGTTCCACCACGTTGTGCTGACAACAACTCACATATTATGTATCAAGTAAAGCATTACGTCATTCAAGTCAACACATTAGGCGTACGCACATTTTTGTCAACTTACATACTGATCCATCAAGTACAATATAGCATACAATTAAAGTGATCATTACTTTGCATTACACGTAAACAACCAACATTGAACTTATTCAGTACATGTCAAACAGCAATCCGTGACGAATCTTTACACTGAAAAGGAAACACGTGCATGCTATCTAGAGGAGGTACAGGTTCTAATCATTAGACTGAAGCACAAAGGTAACGTCTTGTTTCAGTGTCTAGAGTAATAACTTGCAGCAGTATTAAAATTGTATACTCTTAAATACAGAAGAATCAATGACCATAAGAGCCTTTACGATCAGAAGAATTAAAACTGACAGTGATAAGGAGCAACTATCTATTCAAGTTACACGACCCTAATATGATTAATGAGGAACTAATTAGAGTTTAATTAAAACTAAAAGCTTCTTTTTAAGACAGGACTTCGATGCATGACTACATGAATCAATGACAGCGAACAAGACTTCAACAAGGTACATAAACAACCTGGATTATGTTTTCAACTCATCATAATGACGATAGTACACATGGTTGCAATTATAAGTCAAACTTGAAAAACAAAGTCGACCTTTGTGAATGATGTATGCAAACCTTCGGATAAACAGGTCCATTACAAATACATTTGTATTACAATTTTGATAGCCGTTAGCGTGAGCGTTTTATGGTTTCTTTGAAAGGCTTTTCAGTACAGAAAATGTCGGAGACGTGCGACATTATACAGCTCCTAAGCAGATACCTGAGAGAGTTAAATTTCATTTTCTCACTCGCACAACTGGTAGCACTAAAGCTGGCAAACATTTCATTTTCGAATACCAAACTTCAACCCAAGTAGTGGCTATCAATGTGAATAGTATAATCGTGAACATGATATCATGTCATGCAGAAGTTATGATGTTCTCACGATAAATGACAACATCAGTTTCCTATACACAAGCATGTGCGGTTACCTCTGTGATAACTAAATTAGAGAAAGGTATCATGAGTGAAAACGTAAGGAATTTTGAACCACGGGCTGATTACGTGCCAAACACTGTTACAGAAGACATAAAGTTTATAGTGTAAGGAAAGAAGTTGATATCCAAATATTAACTGATCATTATCCATTGTATCCGTGTGCTATTTCTTTATCACTACACATTTAGCATTGAACTCATGGCTGAAGTAATAGAAGGACATACTCCTGAGTACGAAATGGTAACGGCATAATAGTATTACCCCATAAGCAATTGATCAATCGATGAATGACAATTAGAGAAATGGAATTGTTTTTATTTGATGACTACATCATGAGAGAGACAGCCTGACAGAGAGGAGAGGAAGAGCAACGTAGAGAATTGTTGATGAAGAAGATAACGGTGCATTAGCGCTTCATCAATAAATCTAACATTAAACTGATATCAATCTTGATTTTCCCAGCATGCATGTGAGGGGTGTTCTGATGCAGCGTACAAGGACAGGCTAACGGCAGCAGTTTTCAGAACCCAATACGCATTCAGTGAGCACTAGACGCACACTAAACTTTAAGAATTAATACACTGACATTCCTTGCATCTGGCTTGTTTTGAGAAGTACTCGCAAGGACTTGGTAGTGGTTATATTGCTATGCTGCAGTAACGAAAGCAGCACAAAAAGGTGCTTTAGTTTCTGTATATTGATGAGGTGTTTGGTCCAGCAATGATTCAATCATTCTTCTGATGCAACATTACTTCTGTAGTAATACTGAACAATATAGAGATAATGTGAAAGTATTCTGTAGTAATACTGAACAATATAGAGATAATGTGAAAGTATTCTGTAGTAATAATGAACAATACAGAGATAATGTGAAAATATTAAAAGCCACGATTTAGAAAGTGAAAATGAGAATATCATCGATTTAAAGGAAAACCAATGATGCCAACATGAGTCAGTAATAGCAACATTTTTTTTTCAAACTTTGGCAATCAATATTTATTCAATCTGATACTATTTAGGACAGTTCCAAATGCCTACAATGCAATTAAATAGGTCATTGAATATTTGCATTCATCAGAACCAAAGGCAACATTTGGCTCAGTTCGTTTCAGATCGTGTTACTAATGACACCGAATCGAACTTTAAATATTTATGTAGATGCAGACTATGAACTGATGTATTACGAGCTTTTAATTGACTTGAAAATTTTTAAAAACAGCATTTATATCCCCACTTACTACGCAATACTTTTCTTTTTTGTAAGGAACGTGTATCTTGAACAAAAATTTAAACTGGATTTGTTAAAAAATGTAAGATATCTTTTCTCTAATTGTAACTGTATTATTAAAACTTTAGATACAACTGGACTAATACTATATTCCTGTCTGTTTCAATGTTTCATTTACAAGAAGGGGTGTATATACTTGGCCTACATGAACACAAGTTTTAGGGTTAGAAATTAATGTAAGTACACGTGTTCCATCCACTCCTTTCTTTATTACCCTTTGAATGGTTTCTTGTGATCAATATAATCAAATGCATTTGCAAACTCCACAAAGAGACAATACAATTATTTTCTTTTTCATTAAGATATTTTCAGATGAAATAAAACTAAAATCGCATAATGAGTTCAAAGAACAAGACTTACCGCAAACACTCGATGCAGTGGATAGCGAATACAATGGCATCCCTTCTTTCTCGTGTACATGGGTATTAGCATTGGTCTTGATCCCAGATACAGAGATAATATAACTGATACTCCAAATGTCCTGGAAAATTATTTACAGAATTATCATATGATAAAGCAATTTTTTAAGAGTAGGGAAAGTAAATAAACTCATTTTATATTTTATTAGAGCACAAGGAGTGCTTGTGATTATGTGCAAGATAAATCACTGATCGTCAGAAACAATGATTTCTCAGCAAAGCTCAACATGAATTAAACTCATATTTGGGTTTTGATAAATCTGTAGTGTTTGACGTATTTCATTTAGCTTTGACATCTGACAGACGTGGTCTGGTGGCTAAATACATCTCGCAGTTAATATTGAGCCAATTTGAAACATAACACATTTATGTGTTTTAGAAACATTACTGACTAAACATGACGTCATATTGCATTTTGTATATATCCCCATCGCATGTTTTTGTTCCAAGATTCTACCGAAATACTGCAAGGCGAAAGGGTGTGATAGGAGGGTTCTCTGAGGACAAGGTAATATATGGATATAAATTCTTCTCCTAAAGATCGAAATAATCAAAACCGTTTCGTTTCAAGAAGAGCCGGAAAGTCTGATCTTGACAGATTTAGATGATCTCAAAATCAGTGATGTCTCGATATACTTCAACATACGTAGCGAAAGAGTTCCTGGAGAAACACTCCAGTGTTCTACACTGAGGAAATAATGTATATTACACCAGGGTTATGGGTTTTAAAGCACAATGCAGCATTTTTCATAAATTTCACCATTCTGCCAATCGAACTAAAGTTTGGAGGAATAAAATGATTTATTAAAACAAAAATATCTGACATGAAACATTCTTTGAAATATTTAAGATGATAGACTTAAACGACGTTCAAATATGCTGTTTAGAATTAAGAGATGCCAACTCTGAATTTAGTCCAGGAAGTCGATCGTAATTCCATTCTTTTTCTGGAGTACTACAAAAGTAGTTATGCTAATCATTCGACAAAGTATGTTAGTGACTAATCAATTAACATTATCAATCGCACATGGCGAACACATTGGTTGGAGAGTGAATGAAGAGACCGGTCCGCTTTTTAAAGCGGTTCTGAGAAGAAAAGCATGCATTAGATACAGATAAGACTCGGGTAAATACTACTTAACAGATGGGACGTTGGGATACTTTAAAGTGCGTACATGGGCTGAAAGCGAACAAAGTAGTTTCGGATTTCCATATTGAAGGAAAATACACGTAAATATTAGGCCGAGTACTGTATCAATATAATATGCAAAACGACAATACCGTATCACATAAAGATCAACTACCTTATCCGACATAGCCTGCTGTTGGCTTCTAATCTTTGCGACGGTTACGTCATCAAATCTTGTGTTCCGTTTTCGACTGAAATCGGCTGACCCACAGATGTCGCCGACGAGCTTCGGATACATTCGTTCGTAAAAAATAATGGCCCGATTTCTCAGTTTAAAGGGAAATTACGTGGCTCACAGTGTGATGAAGCGTCGATTTTATCTAGTTTAATGGCAGCTAACAATGGTTACGACCAATATCTTTCAAGGTATAGTAACAATCAGATGTTTTATCACATACAACTTTTGCACGTTAAGATGGCTTGGGACTTTAAACATAATTGACGACCCGTCCTTCTTTATTCTCCATGAGCACTCTCCGTTGGCTTACATATATGCTGAGTGTCAGCATATATGTATCTGATAAAGTTGATGCAGAAGAATGTATGTTGGTGTGTGTGTGTGTGTGTGTGATTTGGAGTTTTAAAGTGGCTTTAACAATTTTTCAGTCATATCACTTCGATGTCTGCATTGTGGCAGCTTATAGTGATGTATAGCACTGGGGCATCACGCCGCAGTCATGTAACATGATGTCCCACCTAGTCACATTATCCCGACAGCAGGCCAACCAGTCCTAAAACTAAACTCTTAATGCTGAGTGTCAAGCGAGGGAGCTGTTCGTACCATTTTAATAAGTATTTTGTATGACTTCGACGGGGTTCGAACCTGCGACCTCCCACATCCGAGGCGGACGCTCTAACCACTAGGCCATTGTAGCGGTAAATATGCCTTGGTATTTTCTTAAGTGCCCCGATTAAATAGATCACCTTAAAACTATCTACTTTGGGGAGAATGGGGACAAAAGTGTCGTCAATTACTTTGTGCAGGGGATGAATACTGAAACATGTATATGAATGTTTGCCTGTGCACGAGGGAAGACTTTTGACCCGAAGGGTTTAACATATTTTCTTAGTGCTCCTACAAACGATTGTGAATAGAAACGTTTTCATCGTAATCATTTTATGATCAAATAATTAGTACTAAAAGAAAAATATGAACAAAATGCATACATACATACATACATACATACATACATACATACATACATACATACATACATACATTTTGCATTGTTAATATTATAATAACAATAATATAATAATAATAATAATAATAATAATAAAACATACATACATACATACATGCATGCATACAGACAGACAGACAGACAGAGAGAAACATAACTTTAGTTTGTTATTTATTTATTATTATTTATTTAAATTTTGGTAAAGAAAGTGAATAACCCATACTCTGTCAGCATGTAAAATTCCAGATACGGCTGATGTGAGTCAACTGTTCTCGTAAACTCGTTTAAACTGACCTCATCATGTACGAATGAACGACTAGGCCTTTGTTCACTGGTTTGATGGCTTGATTTTGTGACGACAACACTACTCAAACATCGGATTTGCACGTGTTGATTTAGTACACTTGTTTCTTTTCGTTCTTTCCTTTTACCTCATTATCTCCCCTCTTAATAGGTTCTTCAAATCAAATGCCTACATAAAGTAAACGATGATGTAAAAGTCGTGTACCATTTGCGGTTTTGAAACTGTTATCGAGGCACTGAGTTAAGAATGTGAACTGGTGGTTCAAACACTGTCCTAGTGCTCTGGCAAGCCTTTGCATAATTCTACTACTACTGCTACTACTACTACTACTACTACTACTACTAATAATAATAATAATAATAATAATAATAATAATAATAACAATAATAATAACAAACTTTCTTTAACGAGAACTGACCCATCTGCCATTTGGTCCTAAATTTTTGTAAGTGGTTATTTTAATAAAAGAAAACCAAATACAAAATCATACATATAATCAGGTATAGTCACACACTTATTCATACATATTCAACATGGATGAAATTATGTGACTGTACCGGGAAACATATTGCAAACCCAGTATGATGCCCACAGTATGCAACATACTGTGACAATTCTAAAGATAGATCCTTACAGAGTTGATATTCCCCAGTGCACTTCAGTGTACTCGAGTACTGGTTTCACTATGTAGATCCCAATTAGAAATATTGTCGGTACAATAGTGATTGGACCGATGAAGCGCAGTAGCAGTCCGACCAGTCCAGTAGCACCAATTAGGCAGTGAAATGCTCCAGAAAGGATTAGTGGCCCCATTAACTGGGAAAAGAAATAACATTTGGCATGGTAATGATTTTATTTAAACAAACTTTTATTCTGTTCTGTTCTATTATCAGTGAATTATGTACTTCATATACAAAATTTGCATTGTTAACAAAAAGATAAATTCCATCATAAAGTTTAAAATATTTTATTTTTATTTTTCCTGTCTTCTTCTTGACTTTAAGAACGTATTCATATCGGACAAACATAAGAGTTTGCAGCAGATTTTCACATTTACTTGCATAGGTTACGTTCTCCTTGACAATTCCAAGATGGAAAAAGGTAAACAAAAACAATTTTCTCTCCAAAGCAAAGATATTGCCTTTTGTATACAACTGCTTTGTTCATATGTTATCCGTCAATGAGAACGTTTTATTACCTGCAGTAAGTTACTCAGTCGAAAACTAAACCACTATGATTAAAAGTTTTATAAATGTAAATTAAAGTTTAAACATCCAAGAGGGCATTTGATCACTCACTTAGCTCGCATCGCCAAGTGTCAAATGTTAGGGCATTGAGTCAAATAATCTGGATCTATGGGGTGCAATATAAATAACATTTACAAAAATAAGTGAAGACTCTAATGTAAGGCTGCTTTCTGTCAAATATGGTCTATTTCTTATTAACCATTACTGAGAAGTTGTTAATTATTTTGTAGCTTATTCTGATGTCCATAACCATATTTCATGCCAACTGGCATCGTCTGACCATTAACAATGCCAGCTGGCATCGTCTGAACATTATCAATGGCAGCTGATATTGTTGGAATATATATGGAATATATTCGATGACAGCCGGACATCGTTTGAATATACTGGATGGCAGCTGGATATAGTTTGAATATATTAAATGGCAAATGGACATAGTTTGAACATATTTGATGACATGAATAGCTGAATAACAAGGTGCCCTCAGTTTAATTTGGACCACATTCTGTTGAACTATATTTTATTAAAGGTTGTTCAGTATTGTAATATTTTTGATAACTAAAGAGATATCTGAAAGTGATCTTGCATCATATCGATTTACTTCAAAGGCCTAAAACGAGATACTTAAATGTGTTCTTGCATCATATCAATTTTACCTGAAGGGCCTAAAACGAGAGTAGTAAGGTGGGCCACCCTAGGGACAATGGGAATTAGCATTACAGAGACCCCTGGGCCACTCTAGGGACAATGGAAATTTAACATGGAGAAAAACGCTGGGCCACTCTAGGGACAATGGGAATTTAACATAGAGTTTGGGCTTGTCTAGGGACAAGGGGAATTGAACATGGGATTTTTTTTTTTTTTATTTTTTTTTACATTTAAATTTAAATTTAAATTTTAAAAAGGGGTAGGCAATTGAAAGGCTATCTCTTTTCGAGAAATATGGGTGGCCCTGAAAAGGGCCTTTGGTTTTTCTTCTTCTTCTTCTTCTTCTTCTTCTTCTGCTTCTAATTTCTTCTTTTTCTCCACCAACTTCTTATTTTATCTCCTACACTCTTTCTCTTCTTTTCTTTCTTTTTTTTCTCCTCCTCTTCTTTCTTCTTCTCTTCCTCCTCTTCTTTATTCCTCTTCTCATTTTCTTCTTCTTTTTCAAGTTTTTCGTTCCATTTGCGTATTCTTATCCTTTCCTCTTCATCCTCCTTCTCCTCCTTTATCTCTTTCATGACACCACTTATCATGTCCTTTACCTTTCTTAAGTTATTAATTTCCATCTTTACACGATGGGGACTATAGGAATAGTGGTCTTCAACGAGTCTTATTAACATCTGCTCCATCATTCCTAAATTGTCCAAAACGTCTTGCAATGTTTGCATTTTGTCAATTTGGTTAGAAGCCATCTTCTTTGTAGAATGGTTTGAACGACGAAAAAGTGGGTTCTTATAGTGAAAGCGCGTACGTGAAGGAAAACATCCCCCTAAAACATAAAATTGATCTTACCTAGATCATGACCCAACAACGCGCGGACGTGAAGGAAAACATCCCCTACTTTCTCATTTCATATAATAAAACCAAAACTATACTCTCCACATACGCTAAGAAACAATAAATAAACCCATAATCTACTATTCACACAAACACACCTGAGCTCTTACAAACACTAACACACAAACACATACCCTCACATTTTTAAAAAAAAAGAGTTAGTGTTTATATTCACACTACTCTACCTACACACACTGGCAAATTAATAGTCATTTCTTTTCTAGAGTATTGGGTAGCCCTGAAAAGGGCTGTTGGTTTTTTTTGAACTCCAGATGCACCTATCTAATGGTTGCACCTTCCTGGCCTGGCGCCACACACGCATCTTCTTCCCCAGTCTTCTTTCACCTTTCTTCTTGGGAGTGCAGAGGCAGGATATGTGGCTTCAGAATCCCAATTTTCGGTTTCTGGGATTCTGAAATTTCTTCTTCTCTCCTTTTCCTCCTCCTCCTCTTCTTTGTTTCTTCTCTCCTCCTCTTCTTTTCTTCTTCTTTCCTCCTCCTCCTCTTTCATTCTTGCTTCTTCGACAATGGCCTCCGCGGCCAGTTCATTTAGTATGCGCCTGGCATATTCCAGGTGCATCTGGAGTTCTAACAGTTTCACTATTCTAGTGTTCATTCTTCTGGTGGTGTTGATCAATCAACAAGGGTAGCTAGACTGCCGAGCGAGTTTCAATTTATACTGAAAGCGCGGACGTGATGGAAAACATCCCCCTAAAAACATAAAATTGATCTTACCTAGATCATAACCCAACAACGCGTGGACCTAAAAGAAACACTCACTCACTTTTTTATGCTACCCATCACTATTTTAAAATTTTTTATAAATCACTTCAATAGACTATTTACATACGCAAAGCAATCCAATCTAACCCCAAATATACACCTCAAACACCAAAAAAGACATCATTTTAATCTACTATCCATACCAACTTACGTTAGCACTTACAAACACAAACACACAAACACACAAACACACAAACACATACCCTCACATTTTTAAAAAAGAGTTAGTGTTTATATTCACACTACTCTACCTACACACATTGGCAAATGGATGGTTATTTCTTTTCTAGAGTATTGGGGTAGGCCTGAAAGGGCTGTTTTTTTTTTTGTTTGCTATGGCATTTTTTTTTTAGTTTCTAAGAATGCGATGTCCTCTGAGGATAGACTTTCTGGCGATAGGTCTGCTTCTTCGGAAAGAGAAGAAGAACTCTTTGGTGTCGATACGACAATCGACAAAGCCTCTGTCAGGTTCAGGTTGTTGCTGCTGTTGTTGTTACTGCTGTTGCTGCTGTTGCTGCTGTCTCTGAAGTCTGTACTTCTCTGTCCATTCTTCTTTCTCCCTGTTCATTTCTTCTCTGAAGAGCTCTTCTATCAGGTCTTCAGTGACTTTTAACATTCTCACATTCTCTATTTCTTCTGGCTTCGGTATTAGACTGTGTCTGACCCTATGCAAATTCACGTAAGCTTCGTTGAGCTTAGCTAGTTTGGAGCACATATTCTTAGGAGGATGAGTCGACAATGGATGGTTAGACTGGAAACAACCCCGGTTCTTAAAGTCAAAGCGCGGACGTGAAGGAAAACATCCCCACACGGTTTTCGAGCCGCAACGTTCAGTGAGTGTCATGAGAGGGATAGTAAGAAATGAAAGAGCATCAATCGAACATTCTTATGGCTAAACAAAAGACAAAGGCATTTTTTTTCAAAACACAACATTTTTTATTCAAAAATCGCTTAACACTAAACAACAACTCTAACATTTTTAACAATAATCCAACAATATAACATCCAACAATTTTTTCTAATCACAAACATTTTTTCTCAATTGACAGTCTACTTTAAACAGGGCTGACAACGTTGTGATTTCCACTGTTGGAAATCATTAGGCCATTGATGGACACTACGTTTCCTAGCTTGAGACAAAAGATAAGCATAATGGTCACAAAACCATCGATCTACTTTCACATCGTTTCTAGTAGAAGAACGAGGATCAAAATGAGTCACTAAATGTTCTAAGGAATAGCCCAGGCTGCGATGATGCAGAAAATACACACAGTACTGTCCACACACCAAGGAATCTGTGCCTTGTAATTTCACATTATTGAATCGGGTGGTCTGAGCATTTCTTCTCATAAAGTTGATGATATCGTCTTCCAAAGGGGGCAATCCGTACGAATCGAAATATTCCACACATCCTTCTTGAGGAAAGTAGACGGCTACCCAGTGGGTTCCTGGGAGATGACTGTCGTCCGTGTTGATCACGTAAGCTTGATGGTCTTTAGGTTTGCGATGAGGGAGTTCATCTTTAGTACAGACGACAGGATTCCAAGAAGCCGTGTACGAACTGTGGTTCAAAAGGTAATAAAGTTCCCAGGTATCCATGTTTTGTGTTGTTTTTTTTTTCTTCTTCTTCACAGGTAATAATACGTCGTCAATTCGATCCTGACTTTTTGCTTGAAAATGTCTGACAAATAACCGTTTCTTCGTTTCGTCTCCTCACT
This sequence comes from Sinohyriopsis cumingii, assembly GCA_028554795.2. NCBI lineage: Eukaryota > Metazoa > Mollusca > Bivalvia > Unionida > Unionidae > Sinohyriopsis > Sinohyriopsis cumingii. Next base: position 16,257,526 of record CM068830.1, read on the forward strand.
CTGATTCAGGAGAGCTTCGATACGATGGATCTCTTGAGTGGTTAATGGTGGACAAGAATGTTCACGCAAGTCTTTATACCACTGGTGCAACACGTCTTTGTTCGAGATGAGACTCCAAGCTTCGTCCAGATACTCGTCCAATTTTTCTTCTTGACTCAACATCAGGCATTTATCGTGTTGAATTTGACTGGGATGATCGTTTTGACATCCATAGCAATTTTTCTTGATCAATTCCGTCATTTTTTCGACCAAGTGTTTAGCAAAACAGGAGACTAAATGGGCTTCTTGTTCTGGCCATCTTGACTTCATCATAACTTCATCGTCTTTGTCTTGGGATTCTCCTTCCACGGTCTCCTCACATTTCATGTCTAAAGTTTCTCCACTAGGTAAAGAGGGATAACAGTCTTCCATGGTTTCTAGTAATCTAGAATGACTTCTCTCAAACTGTTGATTTCTATGGTATTATCGAATTCTGCATACAGAATGACGTTCACCGTTTCATCAGGGATTCGGTCTTTAAACTGAATTTCCACACGAATCTGGCCAGATTTTATAGGGTGGAAATGTCCCTCGTCGCTGCCTTGGTCTGGAGTGAAATCGAAAGCCCACAAAGCGTAGCCTCCTGCGTAATCGTCGTACGTAATACCGTGACTGGTGTTGGTTCCTAACTGACCGGTGGCTTCGTACAGGGACAAGTATGATCTCAAGTAATTCTTCTTCTCAAAGTCAGGTTCAAGAGGTCGGGTACACAAGGTCTTGCCATCGCGACTGACTTCGATCTTGGACACGCCAAAGTGTCGAAAGTAGAAAGGATTTTCATCGAAGTCTCCGTTGAAGGCTGTATTCAAGACCATACCAAGGATTAAACGTTTGGGTAACTGTCCTTGGAACAGATGATCTTCGATCATGGATCGCTGTCCCTTGGGAATGGTGAAAGTTTTCACTTCCACGCGTCGTGTGGGATACTTGGCGGTCGTTCTGCTCAACGTCTGACTGATGTCGTTTCCCACTTTAGGTAACACTTCCACACGGCGTACGTAGAGTCTGGCCTCCTCGATTTTGGTTTTGGGATTGCCACCAGTAGTAGCATCAGTATCAGCCAACAAATGGAAAGCGGCACTGCTACGATTCAGTCTCAGGCGGACATTCACCCCGTTCAGCAAATACTTTTCTTGCAACCACATATCCAGATGTAAACGATCCATTAGTTCTAAACTTTTGTTGAGTCCTTTGATTCTGTCTCTTCGTTCTACAAATCCCTCATTGGTGGTTGTTTTTGCTTTGGGGTCAGGTTCAAGCTCTTTTTCATTAAATTCACCCGCTTCGTCAGGTTCCCATAGCACGCAGGCATTGAGATGAGTGTTCTTGGCGTCTATTCCGTACGTCAAGAGATTTTCCAGGTACGCTCGATAAGGGTAAGTATCCATGCTGCTACTGACTAGTTTGTTATTCAAGTACAAGTCCACTCCACTGAACAAGGAATGCATGAAATTGTTGACGGGAGCTACTTTCTCGTTACCGTCTATTTCACTTCCAGTCTTATCTAGAACTTTGACTTTCAGGTACAAGTAACTGCTATTCAGATCGATGTAATCTTCGGGCTGTCCTTTGATTTCAAACTCAATGGGAGCGGAATCAGTCAATGAGGAGACGGGGTGAAATTCCACCCACTGGGATTCTTGCATCGTCATCATGGTGGGGGGCATGGCAAACAGATCCAGTTCCGTTTTGGAACAAGCGCAAGATTCTCGGTGCATCATTTTGTTCTGTTCTTTCTCAATAATCGAAAACGTCTAAGTCTCGAACGGTTCTTCTTTTCTTGGCCTTTCTAGCTTGAAGTCTGGTGAAAGGGTGTTTTCTTCGTCGTCTCTTTCTACCTTGTCCTTGCTGAATGCCTGACTCGGTAGCGTGCAGGGCATTTATAGGTGTGTCTCGTCGGCCTAAAATGTCTTTGCCCGTTTGCAGCAAGACATTTTTGCCTGCCCTCATGAAGGCTTCTTTAGGGTTTTGTTTGTCGATGATGACATTTTGGAGAAATTCTTTGCCTTGCGTCAGTGCCGCATCTTTCAAGGCGTGCAATCCGCGTGTCACCATCGGTTTCAACACCGGGGCCACCGAACGAAAGGCCGATTTTAACATATCTCCTAAACCGTGTCCTCGCTGTCGAGCAACCCCTCGGTACACTGGATACATGACTTACGAATCGTGAGAGAACCGTTTTCGAAAATGGAGTTTCACCGTGACTTTTCCTTTGGTGAATGAAATATTTTGTCCCAAATCTCCTTTTATAGTAATGTTGATCGTGTCCAAATACGACTTGCTGACCGGCAAATAGTGAGGATGGACAAATTCGCGGTGGACGTGGTAAGTGTTTCCACCTTCCTCGTCAGCGTTCGTGGCAGAGTCCACTTTGAAAGGAATGACACGCAGTAACGGCACGGAGGTGTGTCCCACCACGTTGTACTCCACCACATCAGAGTACACAAATATCAAATTCAGTCCTTGGTTCAGTTCTACTGGGGTACGAAAATACTTGGCAAAACTCTCGTTGTCGTAAATGCCTGCTGATTCGAGTTTTTCTTTTTCTACTTTCTTCCTCATCTCCATGTCACCGCCCAACATGTTAAACAATTCAGGACTAAATACAATGGACATGATTTTACTCCGCTCAAATTTCATCAAGAAGCGACGAGCTACTTTGTGGTACTCCATGGTGACACTTTTGTTCTTGACAATCTCAAAAGCTTTCCCAAACACGCCATTAAACCTGGAGGCTATGGCGCTGACCAAATGATGACCACTAAAATAATAGCCTGGGAGAATGGACAAGTGGTAGGTGGACGTTTTAGTTATGTGATTATAGGTTTTAATGTCAGATATGATTGTTCTCTTATACAACTCCTGTTGCAATTGCTCGTCATGAACTTCCACATCAAATTTATTTTGATTGGGAAGGACATTGAGGACTTGGGTCGGGTGAATCATTTCTACTAAAGCCACTTCCCAATGGGCTTCGTGATCTAAGGGGATGGCCTGAGGTAATTTAGCCGTGTAACAGCACAACGTGTTGTTGGGAAACACCTCCATGGAACTGTCACTGGGTAAGGTTAAGTAAAATTGGTTTTCGTGACTCATAATTCCAGAGTTATGTGGCTGTCCGAGGGGTTATTACTGGACGTCAGAGGCGTGTCTCCGCCCAAAATGAGGTTCTGGTTGTGGTTGGAGTGGTGACTGACACTGGCACTGGACACAAGGTTCCCGTTGGAAGAGAATTTCAGGGAGGGATTGGGAAGCAGGTAACCGATGCAACTGCTCAATAAAATGGTCCACAATTGTTTGTCTCCTTGTTGCAAACTCAAATTGGCAATGGCTGCCCCGATGACACAATACACCATGAAGATTTGGCAGAAAAAGACGATTTGCGTTTTAGGCACACGTTCTCCACACCACACCCACAAGGGTTGTTTTTGTAAATCTTGCACAGAAGAACTAGGTGAAGGAGGAGTGGTCGACGTAGCTGCGTCTGCTGTGTGAAAGAGCATGATGGTCACTTCTTTTTATAGTCGATGACTTGCGAAGCGTCGATCCAAGAATCGAAACTGGGTGGATATCCTTTCCAACGTACTTTGACTTCTTTGACACGTCGTTTGCCCACTTTACGGGTTCTGCGTTCGAGAATGCTTTCGATGTCGTACACGTCGTCTTCTTTTCTGGTGACACGTTGTAACTCGGGTAAATAAAACGTTCCTTTGAGCACTTCTCCGTTCATGTCTTCCAATTTATAGACGGCAGGATGACGGCCATGCACTCGTCCAGTGACGCGAAACAATTCGGTCGTTCAGTTAGGTAAGTAACCTTTGTCGAAAGTGCGTTTGGTTTTGCCAATGCGCACCCAATCTCCTACGGCCAACTCTCCACTTTTCTTGGGAACAGCCCTCGTCGGGGACGTACCGAACAGGCGCTCGAACACCAACACTTCGTTGTCGGGAGTCACGTCTTGCGGGGCACGTCCGATGCTTCGATGGTAAGATTGGTTGTACGCTTGCACCAGGTGCGGTAAGATGTCGATGTACTTCAGAGTGTGGTGATGCGTAAAATATTTCCACATGCGTTCTTTCAAAGTGCGTTGAAAACGTTCCACGATGCTGGCTTTGGTTTCGGGATTCTCGGTGGTAAAAAAATGAATGTCACGTTTCTTTAATTCTTTTTGGAAAGCTTGGTTCAGAAATTCGGTGCCTTTGTCCGTTTGCCATCGAAGAGGGTGACGACCGCTTTGTTTCAACACCCGTTGCAGGGCTCGCACTAACTCGCTGCTCGATTTGGAAGTCAAGGGCATGACCCAGGCAAATTTGGAAAAGACGTCGATGACGACGTCGACACCCACTCTTGGAGGATGCTACTCTTTATCTCTTGGGGTATTTTCTTGGATTGCAATGCTTTGCGTGTGCGACCGGCAATAGGTGTTGAAGAGGACGATGTCTGAGCGGGGGATATCGGTTCTTGTTTCACTTCTGTCTTCACTTTCTTTTTCTCTTGTGATGAAGAAGGGGTGACCATCATCTTTTTAATCCATCAATTCTGGAGGTAGGTGGTGTTGTTAACTTGCGTACTTTTTCTGGTGCAGTTTGAAACCCTTCTTCTTCTTCTTCTTTTCCTTTTTCTGTCTTGGTCACTGGTACTGGTACTGGTACTGGTGATGGTGCTGGACTTTTCATCAAGGTCTTAAAATCTTTCAAAGTGGGTAGAGCTGTTTCGTCTAAAGCTTTCTGGTGAAAGAGTTGCAGTCGTTGCAAGAGTTGACCGTACTTTTGCGATTTTTCTGTTTCGGACAAATCTTGGCGATCCATCAAGGACTGCAATTCGTGTTGTAACTGGGACATTTCGCTCAAATTGGGATTGGGAGGTAAATGCGGGGTGTGTTGTTCTTGCCACCGATGGTATTCCGTCCATCGTTTGTAAGGCACTAAAGCTAGTTTTCGTCCTTCCATGGGGTTGTCAGGGGTCGATTCTGAGATCTTGGGACTTCCGAGGGCCTTTTTATCTTGCTCCCACCAGTCCTCCCAACATGGTTCCCAAGACTCCTTTCAGTATGGGGCCTAACAAGAGAGGTAAAATACCTCCACGTTGCACTAACATCTTCTTTTTTTGACGAATGGGAATTTTCTTTTGAACCATTTGGCGAAGAACGTGACGATGTTTGCCTAAGCATTGTTTCTGGTATTTGGACAAAGGGATCGTGCCTTTCAAAACGTTCAAACAACATTCGCACACGGTATCGATGACCTCTTTGGAGGCCGTTTGAATGAGTTTTTTTCGTAGGGGTGGAGAAGCTTTGGACATGACAGATAACATGTCCCCATGTTTGGCTAAACGTGGTGGCAGTCCTTTCCTTTTCTTTCCTTGGGGTTTTCTGGAGGGTGACATCTTTGAGTCTTCAGGAGCACCAAAAAACACTGATACCCCGACTTGGTCACAGGCCTTTTTTATACTGGAACGCGTCGCCACTGATTGTCTTTACGTCGTATTAGTTTGAGGACAGGCATGACACGTCGTGCAGGGGTACGTAACGGACTAAATCGAGCCAGTTCTTGCTTGGACAAATCCAGTAAACTTTGTAACATGCCCGATATTTCTTGGACTTTGATTTTGGGAGAAGGTACTTTGTGAGCAGCAGCCACTGCCACTAAATTGGAGGATCCTGCCACTGGGGGAGTTCTTTTGGGGGTCATCAACGGAGAAGTTCTTGGTGTAATCAACGTATCCAAGTACTCTTCAGTTCTTGGTGTCATCAACGGAGAAGTGGATGAACGTGAGGCTGCCGGAGACGCAGTCACCGCTGTGGCAGGTCGTGGTTTGCGAGTGTAAGGTTGCGTCCTGGCCGAAGTGCCTCTCTTGCGACTAGTTTTCTTCTGTGGACTTGTCTTTTTCTGGGGACTTTTTTCTGTTTCTTTTTCTGGGGGCTTCTTTTCTTTTTCCGGGGTGGTGTCTGGTAAGAGTAGGGTCCTGCCACTGGAGAAGTTCTCCTTGGGGACCTGGTCTTTTTCTTCTTCTTGGGGCTTCGTTGGACTTTTTTCTTGGGTATAACTTTGGGGGCATTAGGATCTCATCTTAAGAGAGAGCGAATGATGACCCCTCCTAGAGTACCGCTCCCTCCAGGTTTCAAAATGATTTGTTTTTTGGTTTGAGTGTCGATGCGGGGATCGGCCAGTTGGACCAAAGCGACTTTGTTTCGATCGAAAAAGCGTTTGGTTTGATGAGGAATCTGAATGATTCCTTGGAGTATTTGACGTGCCGTCACCGTGAACCATCGTAAGACTTCTTTGAGACTAGCTTCTAAGACACGGGCTCGTGTTTGTGGATTTTTTTCTCGACTGATGCCATACAAGGCACGAATCAATTTGACGGGAAGATGCGACTGAAAGGACGTCATGTTCACACTGTGTGAGACAGACGAAAAAGGGTCTGAGGTTTTTATAGATTCTTTTTATGTGGAGTGAAATGAAGTCGAGGACGGAGACGTGTACAGGACAGGCCCTCCGTCTTGGCACCAGTGGTGAAACAAGTGGGTACGAAATCGCAAATCCTCAGGAGTCGTAGGTTTCAAATCGACGAGTAAATAGGCGTGTGGCGTTTGAGTGGCATCATCGTACGCCTGAGTCAGCCAAGGCGTTCCTAACTGTTTGGCTAAGACTTGCACTTGCGATTTATCTCGAGGGCTTTTAAACAAGACCACGTAATGCGCATTGAGACTGATGGTGCGATGGGCTTTACTTTGTTGAAACAAATTTTGGGTGATGTAAACGACACTGGCATTGCGGTGATGCCCTTTGCGCGTGAACCACAGTTTAATTTCTTCTTCGTCTTCTCCTAACATGTCGTCAAAAATGACCAAATGGGTTTGACGGGAGTCAGAGACGATGCTGTCGTCTTCTTTAGGAATGCCTTCCACAAACACGATGGAATCGCCTTGACTTTCTCGCAAGAGGTTGTACGCCGAGTGCCACTCGTTGTAACACCACACGATCCGTTGAGGTGGCCGATCGATCAAATGATGTTTATGTTCGATCAAACGTTTGACGAATTCGGTTTTGCCTGAACCGCTAGGTCCAACAATGAGCATGTTAAAGGGATGGCACGATCTAAGTGTTCGTCGATGACTTTGACAGTAGAGGAAGAGGGAGCAGAGACAGCAGAGGTAGCCATTGTGTGAGAAATGTCACTTGTGACACGAAAAACAAACAAACCAAGAGTTTATATACTTTTTCAGAACACGTTTATTGAATGGTTTTTTTTTTCAAACATGAATACGAAAGACAAAAATACATAAAAGCCAAAGGCTTAAGTACAAGAATAAAAGGCACATGATAACCATTAACGTGGAATAAAAACAAGTGTATGTACAACAACATGTTTTGGGTAATGTTCTAACCAGTTCTATAGTAGGGGGTAAGGTCACACAAGTGTCCTCCCGAAAGGGTCTTTCAGGCCTGTCCACGACAGTCCCGTCCTGGGTGACGGGTTCTTCTGGCACCGTCACTAACACGGGTTGAAAAGTAACTTTATTCCTTGAACAACTCTCGTGCATACTGGGCCACTTCTTGGGTCCAAGCCTCAAAACCCCATTCTTTCCAGGCACGGACATCTGTCCAATGGGGATGTAAGTCACAAGCTACACACACATCGTCATACACGTCTTCGGTAGCTAAAAGTTGACGAATCTTTTTTTCCTGTTGAGTTCGAGAAGTATCCAGATGAAAACGCAAGGCTTTGAGCAAAAGGAGTTTTTCGTGACCATTTAAGGCCATTGAGGTGGTAAGTACTGATCGTAAAGAATCCACAAAGAATCGGCTGGTAAACGAAATCCCAGAAAACAAGTCACTAAGACACACACCACTTGTCGTCCCAAATTGAATGGATACAGTTCTTGTAATAATTGATGGTAATGATCCACGGTTTGAATATGGTCATTGAGTACCTTCCACGGAATCTGTTCAATAATATGTGACATAATCCGTGGCATGGCAACTTGATTTTATAGTGTCTTTGTTTCGGAAGCAATAAAGGTAATTTCTAACCAAACATGTTCGTTCTCCAGTAGGGAATTTAAATGTTACATACTGTAACTGAAACGTCTTAGTTTGTCTAGATGTTTCGTCTTTTTCTAAGCAGATTCCATGTAACAAATGTTGGTAATCCTTTAACTCGTCTTCCTCAATACGTTGCAGTAAGTGAATCTCGAAGTAACCAAAATTACGAACGTCTGGTCCATCATCATCCCCAAACTGAAAGTGTTCAACAAGGTCTGACCACTGAAAAAATTTCTGACGAATCAGTCCTCTTATACCATTCAGGTACCAGTGGTTAAAGATCTGGTGACGTAACGGATGCAATTGTTCTTTACGTTTCACTTGTATTTTCACCAGCTCTCGGTAAATCCTTTCTCTCAACTCCTCAGGCATGCCCAAAATGTTCTCTTGTAAAGTATCCATAAGTATATACACTGTTTTTGGAATCGCTGGTTGGTGGCCAATAGCCTCGTTTAACTTTGTGCCTAATGTAATATCCACTCATAATCAGTCTTCTTGTACTTTGGAACAGAGCATAATTTAAAAACGGATGAATCACTTTGAGTTTGCGTTTCACTTGTATTTTGATCAGTTCTCGGTAAATGCGTTCTCTCAACTCCACAGGCAAAGCACGAATGTTCTCTAGCAAAGTATCCATGAATAGGTCATACTAAATCCTCTTTGGTCTGACACAAGAAATGTACTGTTTGCACAAACATGGTTTTACTTCAGTGTCGAATTTAAATCCTTTAGTTACTAATTTGCACATTACAATTCGTTCAGAAGTTTTCTCTTTCACTAAGTTGACATTGTGTTCAAGATGTTGGTAATTCGTTAACTCTTCCTCTGGAATTCGATGCAGTAAGTTTACAATGATGTAGGTAGAATCGTCCATACCAAACCAATCCTTTTTAAAACTAGAGGATCGTTCATCAATGTCTGTCCGATGGAACACTTTCAATTGAATCAATCCTTGTATAGCCTTCAGGTACCAGTGGTTCAAACACCGGTGACGTAACGGATGCAATTGTTCTTTACGTTTCACTTGTATCTTGACCAGCTCTCGGTAAACGCGTTCTCTCAACTCCACAGGCAAAGCACGAATGTTCTCTAGCAAAGTATCCATGAACAGATTATGGTAAGTTACTTCAATGTCTCGGTCCCACTAAGGGTAAGTAATGACAATTCGGTGACCATCGAGCATGTTCAACGTAGGCCGAATCTTGCGGTTCCCAGTGGTGAAGTGACACGCCGCAACTGAAGCACTTGACTTTATCTCCTTCGCCCAAGTAGAACAATCCGGCTCTGGCTAATTCTTCGGGTGTCTGTCCTCCCAGATACTTTGGCCATTTTCCTTTGAACGATTGAAGACGATTTTCAAAGTCGCAGGATTCCGACAAACGCACAGGGAACGAATATTCGTCTTTCACAGGTTCGTTTCGATGAGGGTTGAGTGACATGGGCAGGAGTTTGCTCAGGGCTGGATGACATCCGTAGGGGGGTAGACGTGAAGGTGAACATTCCCCTTTAAAACGAAACCCAGTAAAATGTCCAAGAGGACGAGCGGCATCACTTTCGCATCCCTCAGGTTTGACACGCACAGCATCACTTTCCATGATAGGGGTAGGGACACTAAAGTTCCCATGATGCTTTACGGCATCACTAAGGTCAAAACGTACAGCATCGTACCCATCGCAAGGCCCACAATCGCATTCCACTTCCGAAGCCTCACACTTGAATTGTGCCTTTCTAAACAACTTGTTCTGTGTTCCTCTGAAAGTATTCATCTAGTTCGCTTGGTCTTGGTAGTCACAATGAGCTATCGATCTTGCCTAGGGTTCCTTTTTATATACAGACCAATACCGACGTGTCCATACGGTAAGGTGAAATGATTGGGAAGTCGCACTCGCTTCTGGTACACGATTTGATAGACTTTTTCCAAGGGCCGACTGACGATGTGGTGAGTGGGTAAACGTACAATCTTGTTCGATTGGTGAGTGGTCACTTTAAAGTTTCCATCCTCTCCCGATTGCAAGGCTTCTTTCAATACCCCAAAGTTCACCACTCGACTGGTACGATGATTCAGAGTCAGTCCTTTCACTTTGCACGTTGTGTGCACTTCTCCTTGTTTGTCCCGGTATTCGTAGCCGTAATTTTTGGGACCGCCACTGACGAAACTTAGAATCTTGTCGTCGGGATCCTCGTCTGTCCAGCCTCCTAAACGGTCTCCTTCGATGTTAGGGTGATGTTGACTCGGGTGATGGATGTAAATGCAACTGTCCGTGTCAAAGTACAGGACGCGTTCTTCTAACAGTTCTAAAGCTTCGTACAATTTTAAGCGAGCATGGGCTGTCACGTAAGCCGCAATGATGACATTTCCAAAAGGGTCGTCTTGTACAAAGTCCAGATCTTCTTTGTAATTGACCAAGATCAAATCCTCTCGAACGACGTCCACGTGTTTCATGTATTTGGTTTTGTCGTGAATCATCTGGAAGTAGCGGGAAGGTTCTGTCAAATATTCCGTCTTGGGTAAACACGGTCGTTGTGCCATTTTACCCCACAAGCAATTTAACATCACTTTGGCAAACGATCGCCTGCCTTCGTTTTTCTCGATGTGGTCTAAAGTGATGCCTTCTTGTTCATAGTATTTCTCTTTGAATTTTATTTGGTCTTCGGGAGTGTGACACCAGGAAGGATAGCCGCTGGCTTCTTGCTTCAGTTTCAAAAAGGCATCCACGTAGTCGGCGAAAATGCCTTTCTGAGTAGGGTCACCCTTGTGGTATTGTTGTGTCTTGGGAAAGTGGCAAATTTCGTACACTTCTAACAGTTGGTATCCCATGTCCATAGCTTTGAACAATTCTACGCTGACCCAGGTTGCCGTCAAGGCACGTTCTTCCTGCGTGTGATGGCAAGGCTGGTCTTGGTTGCACGTTTCGGCACAAGTACGGCACAAGGGAAACATCAGTTTGCCTTGACAATGGTGAGGTAAGACGGGATGGTGTAGGTTCGTGGAGGCAAAACTTTGCACTTGATTAAGCCTTCGTATTGTCGAATGTTTTTCAGGTCGATGTGTTCCGTCAGCAATTGTGGGTGCCCTACAGGAAAGCGACAATATTTGCACACGTAGGGATACAGCGAACACACGTCCAAGTATTTGATTTCTTCTCCTTTCTCTTCGTCGGCTTGGTACAGCAAACAGGTGGCATTGGTCCTTCCTCCATACAAACTATCCCTCGGGTTCAGCGGGTCCATGAACTGGTAAGTTTCCACGAGGCGTTTAAACTCGGGATCGGTTTTCATACGGTGATCGTACTCGTGTTCCCACATTTCCACCACTTGGTATCCTTGCTGTTCTAACTTTAGGCGTCGCTGACAAGTGTCCTGGTACAAGTCTTCCATGGTCCGTTGTAAAAACTGATTTTTAGTGTCACGGTCAGGGTAACAGACGGGACATCCGTGAAATAAGCAACCGTTAAACTCGTACACGATCTTGGGGTTTTCTAAGTCCCAGCCATCGACCGAATACGTTCCGATGGTCTTTTCACCCCCTCCGTTGCGAGCATGCTGAATCCACTTGTCTTCCTTGTCGCACAAGTAATGTAACCAACGTAGGGCTTTGACCGAGTATTGACGTTTGACAAAGTGGGTCGTTTGAGGGCTGATGACAGCCACGGTGTTTTCAGGCATGAATCGTTGTCGATACACTAAGGAACACGCTTTGGCAATGGTGCAAGCTTCTTTCAAAGGATCGACCCCTCCGTGTTCCATGAACAGTTCTCGAAATTTTCCACAGCAACGCCGTAAAATGTCCACGTCGGAACGACAATACTTTAACATTTCTTCCTGAAAGTCGAAAGGGTCCGAGGCGTGAGCCTGGTACCAAGCGTAGAAAGCTTCTCGTTGTTCGGTACGCATGTTGTCGGGGTCGTAGTCTTTAGCCTCAGGTAAATGGGGTAGAACGGCGTGTTGATTGGCTTCCGTATTGAAAAAGTGTGGAAAGTACCCTTTAGCCATTTCTGTCATTCCAAACGTTTTAGGCATTCGACTCAAAGGCATGGCCAAGTAACTCATCGAATCTTTAAACTGCACTTGTCGCACTTGCATGAAAATGATTTTGGCTCCGTTCAAAGTGACTTTAGGACGTTCGGTGCCTTGTTCCGTATAGTACCTCAAAAGAAACTGTCCATCGTATCCGGAGAAATTGTGAGCCATCACCGTGGCATGACGATGACAATCTCCGTAACGTTCGATGTCCTCTTGGCTCCACGTCTTGTCGATGGGGTCTAAAACCCATTGGGCAAAATCGGCTAACGTGTTCGGTCCCCGAAAGATTTTTTCACGCCCTCCAGGAATCTTGCTGCAGTGAGGGCAATGACTGAAGATAGGTTCTTGTATGCACTTCTCGCACGCTCGATGAGCCACGCAAAAATTAGGAATGTGAATGCCGGTCTCTTGCATGCATTCGAAATCGAAAAAGATGAAATTGTCTTTCTTCTTGTGACCGTCCTCTTTCTCTGGTGGGGGTTGGTATTTTTGCACGTAGCATTGGTGTTCCAAGTCCACGATGTGGTGACAAATGTGACATTTTTTCTTTCCTCGACATACGTGTGCCTTGGCATTATTGGTAAGTATGCCTTGTCCACACGTAGGGCACAATCTCAGGAGTTGACAAGCACATTTCTTCTGTGAACCTTGTGTTTTCAAATGCTGTTGGTAACAGGTAGGGCTGACAAAAATGCGCAGACAAGTTGAACAAGGCACTGGTTCTTCGCTCAGACAGGGTGGAGAGGCCAAACATCCTGGGCATTTCCATCCACAATGCTTGTGTTGCTCTCGATTATTATAACCATGATCACATTTCTCACAGTAATATCTGTATCCGAGGAATCCGGTGATACTGGTAATGGTATCGAAATGGCCATCATGATAATAAACATGAATGTATTTTCCATCCTTAAAATCTTGGCCTCGAAACAACAGAGGCCCACGCACTTCTTGAGGGTGAACTTTCAAGGTGTAGCGTGGAGCTAGGGCATCTTGCAATTTTTGCATCTCAGGAATGCCACAGGGTGTGTCTTTGGACTGCCCAGCTTGTTGCAACAGAAGTTCTGCTTCGTTTCGTTGTTTGGTTCGGTTCGATTTTCGAATGTTCTCCCAGGTTCTTCTCCATTCTACCGTGTCGTTCTTGTTGGCATAGGTTCGTCCCACCACGATGGCACGGGCTAAACACATCTGGTCTTGAGGGTTGTTAATTCGGACGAGACTTGTTTTGGTGTTGCGAAGGTCGTCCACCAATAACATCTTTTTGCGTCCAGTCCCTTGAGGAGGAGAGACGTGGGCCATTTTCAGTGTGGCTTTACCATCGGTGATGTCAAACTGGTCATTAGATTGTTGTACGTGTTGAATCTTGTCCATGACTTTGGAAGGGGTTAGTTCTGCGGGTCTGCTAAACTCGATCCAAACAGGGGATTTCAAACCGTCGTGATCTATGGATAGTGTCAAGCGATCGTCTTCTTTGGGTTGACATTGTCGCTTGAGTGCGGTGAGCAAAGAATCCCACATCTCGGTGATAAACCCTTCTGCTTTCTCCAATGGTACGTCGGCCTTGAAATCTTTAAACTTCACCGTGTAGGTGTAAGCCGTGGTTCTAAATTTTCTAGAGGAGCGCTTTTCCGTCTATCGAATGGAATAGTATTTTTCAGGGTTGACTAAGGGTGGTGAACTTGGTTTAGAGGTTTCAAATTCTGGTTCACTCATGTCCTCTTCAAAATCACTGGCATGAATTTGTGCCAAGATTTCAGCCCTGGTACGAGGCGATAGATCACGTTTCTGCCTCTTACTTTCTTCTTCTTCTTCTTCTTTCTTCTCGAATGAATAGGATCGTTTCATCTTGAGTGAAAACGTCAAATGACTCAAGTTTAAACACCATAGACTAATTTATAGTCATGGCAGACCAGCGTATATGAAAGAGTGTGTGTCTTGTCCTTTCACTATTCATTTCACTCTCAAGCCGAGCACAACGATGGAAGAGACTAACCAAATCGAACGTTTCGTCAGAGCTTTGCGAGGGGTCATTAGAAAATTCTCTTCAGACCAACCTACGGACTACTCTCCTTCCTTTCGAGATAAAAGTCAGGATACTTGCTATATCTGTCAGAAGAAAGGGCATTGGTCTTCAGAGTGTCCAGACCGTCAAAAAAAGAAAAAAAACGGGCTAAAAAATACAAAAGTAAAGATGCCTCTTATTATTGTAAAGAAAAAGGACATTGGTCTCCAGATTGCCCAAAAAAGAAACAAGAGGAATCAGAAGAAAAGAGGAATTCTTCAGAAGAAGAGAGGGATTCTTCAGAGGAAGAGAGGGATTCTTCTGAGGAAGAAAGAAGACAGGTGAAGAAAAAGAAACAGGAGAAGAAAAGAAGAAGGGAAGAAAGCGAGGAGGAAGAAGAAGAGGAAAAGACTGTGACGGTGAAGAAATTCAAAAAACAGAGAGACTAAACAAGGAGAAAGAAGAAGTCAATGAACTTTTAATTAAAGTGCTATGTTGTGAATTGTGAAATGGATTGCAAAAAAATGGAGAAAAGAATAAATTAATGATATAAGGTAAGTGTCTTTGAGTTTTGATTTTAAAATAAGAAGCTACACTCACGCACTCATACACAGACACGTACTATAAGGGTAAAATGAGTGGTTTTTTTTGGAGTTATTGGCAAATTGAAATTGTATTTCTTTTCGAGAAATATGGGGGCCCTGAAAAGGGCCTTTTTATTTTGGTGTAGGGGTGAGTTTAACCAATCAACTTTAACTGCCTTAAGCCTTTGCCACGGCCAAGGCCTACTTCTGGACTGCGTAATGTTGATGATGATTGGATTGAAATCACTAAGGGTGGTACGGTAGGCTTAGTCACAGGGTTGACATGTTTAGCTCGGGAAGGTCGTATTCTCTTCTATCGTAATAAAGAAGTATGATACATTTGTTTCAGACTTCTTAACTCCGCTAAAATGTCCAACAGTACCGTGACCGTTTGATTCTCACCCTCTTGTTTCTTTGCTGCTACTTCTTCTTGCTGTTGTTGCTGTTGTTTTTTTTCTTACCTCTTCTTCTTGCTGTAGGAGAAAAGCTTGTTCCGCTTCCTTTTGTCGTTGTATAAATTTCTCCAATTCTTCTTTCTGTCTCTGTCTAAAATTCTCCACTTGCGGTAATGAAGAAGGTAACGAAGGTTCCGGAACAAATTCTTGCGAGGAGAGAAAATCCACAAAATCCCAATTTACCTCTTCTGAAAGTAAGTCCGGGTTCCCTTGGGCAGTCTCACCTGCTGGTGCACCCCAATGAATCGTTTTCTGAGTTTCCGTCATGTTGAATCACTGTCGCATAGATTGACTGCACACAAGCGCTAACGAATCTATATAGACCACGTGACGTCACAAACTGTTCTCTTCGGATTGGATGCAAGCTGACTGAATTTTGTAATGCGTGTTTGGATTGGTGAATGAACTCAATCCGTTTCAATCCTACCTCTACCTATAAATAAGCGCAGTTCACTGCATTGATTCACCTGTTCTCGTCGCTTCAAGATGTGGACCACAGTTGAGTCATCCACCCTTGTGTCTTCCATGATGTTTAGGACGGACATGCTCATGTATGTCCGATCCAAGTGGACCTTTGTCCACAGGACAAACACCAGTCTGTGGATACGTAGGATCTACGTTGAAAGACAAGGATGCCTGAAAAGAGTGCTGATTTACGGACCAACAGTGAGACGCAGCCTAAGAACAAGAAGAAGACCAATGCGGTGCCCTTTATGTTAATGAATACATTAACATAAACCCAAAGGCCCTTTTCAGGGCCACCCATATTTCTCGAAAAGAGATAGCCTTTTCAATTGCCTACCCCTTTTTAAAATTTAAATTTAAATTTAAATTTAAAAAAATTTAAAAAAAAAAAAAATCCCATGTTCAATTCCCCTTGTCCCTAGACAAGCCCAAACTCTATGTTAAATTCCCATTGTCCCTAGAGTGGCCCAGCGTTTTTCTCCATGTTAAATTTCCATTGTCCCTAGAGTGGCCCAGGGGTCTCTGTAATGCTAATTCCCATTGTCCCTAGGGTGGCGCACCTTACTACTAACGAGATACTTAATGTGTTCTTGCATCATATCAGTTTTACCTGAAAGGCCTAAAACGAGATACTAAATGTGTTCTTGCATCATATCAATTTTACCTGAAAGGCCTAAAACGAGATACTTGAATGTGGTTTGACATCATTACTTGAAAGACTTTTATAACATAATAGTTTCATTGAAATTTTATTAATTTATATCAACCGGGTTTTTATTAGTATTTTTGATTTGCTGTTTCCCATTTTGGTAACGGTGGCTGCAATAAGCACCATGCTAAAATTTGAAAATATATAGCTACGTGGATTCTGAAAATTGCAAGTAGTGATAAATGACCGAAGACTTATGTATTTAAAATACACGTCAGACTATACCACAAGCTGACTGACCCTTAAGGTCAGACTATACCACAAGCTGACTGACCCTTAAGGTCAGACTATACCACAAGTTGACTGACCCTTAAGGTCAGACTATACCACAAGCTGACTGACCCTTAAGGTCAGACTATACCACAAGCTGACTGGACCTTAAGGTCAGACTATACCACAAGCTGACTGACCCTTAAGGTCAGACTATACCACAAGTTGACTGGACCTTAAGGTCAGATTATACCACAAGCTTACTGGACCTTAAGGTCAGGTGAGTTTAGAACACACGTCAGACTATACCACAAGCTGACTGGACCTTAAGGTCAGACTATACCACAAGTTGACTGGACCTTAAGGTCAGACTATACCACAAGCTGACTGACCCTTAAGGTCAGACTATACCACAAGCTGACTGGACCTTAAGGTCAGACTATACCACAAGCTGACTGACCCTTAAGGTCAGACTATACCACAAGCTGACTGACCCTTAAGGTCAGACTATACCACAAGCTGACTGACCCTTAAGGTCAGACTATACCACAAGCTGACTGACCCTTAAGGTCAGACTATACCACAAGTTGACTGGACCTTAAGGTCAGATTATACCACAAGCTTACTGGACCTTAAGGTCAGATGAGTTTAGAACACACGTCAGACTATACCACAAGCTGACTGGACCTTAAGGTCAGACTATACCACAAGTTGACTGGACCTTAAGGTCAGACTATACCACAAGCTTACTGGACCTTAAGGTCAGATTATACCACAAGCTTACTGGACCTTAAGGTCAGATGAGTTTAGAACACACGTCAGACTATACAACAAGCTGACTGGACCTTCACGTCTGATAAGTTTAGAAAACACGTCAGACTATACGATAAGCTGACTGGACCTTAAGGTCAAGATGAGTTTAGAAACTATACCACAAGTTAACTTTAAGGTCAGATGAGTTTAGAAAATGCGGTGTATACTTTACCTCTCTTACCCTTGTGTCGATTAACTGATCTTCTAACTCAGTGATGGTGCCATTATCCACAGTGCTGTTGAAACCTCCGGGGTCTGTTTTGACAGAAAACATCATATGAGAAAGCAATAAAGACACCGACTTGTTTGATTATTTCATATAGTATATTGTAACGTGCCAAGGGTCAAGGTCAAATAAAATGGAATAGATGGACAGCTTACGCCTTTTTCAGTTACTAGACCTCTCCAGTGTATTGTAGTGTCAGGAAATGTGTGTTCACTACAAAAGTTCTTATATAGATCATAAAAGCACAAAACAAAACAAATATAAATAGTCAACACAGTTTATTATATGTCTTCCAGGGTTGAATATTTTTTTTCACAAAATCTTATGCTCAGAGTAGTGAATTATAAGATTTGCCAATTTTCAGAATAGATGTTTCATAAAGCATGTTGAAATAACAACAATAATTTCATTGTTAAATTGCATGTGAAAATCAGCATAAATGTTCCATTTGTTCTAAGTCAAATGATCTCTAACTCAGATAATCCCAATTCCCAAACGAATCTTATACAGAAAAAGAAGCTAATTATCTCAGAATTTGTTCATATAACGTACCGAAGTGGTAATGATTTTGTGCACCCAATCAAGGTTCGGAACCAGGCCCGGGTTTGTGTTTTAGAGTCCAATGGTAAATATGTTAGAGGCAGAGTCTGGAACCGGATATTACTAGAGTGTCGCGTTTGTTGGCTGAGACACAGTGTGTCGTTTTGAGCGACACAGTCTGAAACCGGATGTCGATAGTGTGTCGCTCGAGTTGAATGCGACAATGTGTGTCGTTTTGTAGCAACAAAGCGTGTCGTTGTGCCGGGTATATTATTTCGACAGCTAAATGACACAACGATACAAAATGGATGGAAATTTGTGATTTCAAAATGAGACATGAAATTGAGTAGGAAATTCGACGATGCCAGTCGGAATACTAAATTTCCAATGGATAGCAGACGGTTGTGTTGATGACGACACAGTGACAGTGTCGTCATCTAAATCCCTCTATGGGAGTTTTTATCTGATATAACGAGTAAATAAACGTTGAAACAATTTCAGAGAAACTTTATAGTAGTCATTATGAGTACTAAATATAATGTGTCGGTAGTAACTAGTCTACCTTGCTATTAAGGCTTGAAATAAATTATCAGCTGAGACTTTTTGCTTGGTCTTGAGACCTTTAGTGGAATCCAGTAGAACCACAACTGCCAAAATATCGGATCTCACCCCTATTTATAGGTTTTGGGAACACACTCGGGAAATTAATGACAAAGTTTTCACGAATATGACTAAATATGGAAGAATTCGGAAAGATTAACCTGAGCGCCTTCTAGTGGAAAGCCGAGCGCCCAATACACACAGTAGTAAAAATGGCGCCCGATTTCAAACGACAAAAATAGCAATTAATTCACAATAAATTTTACAAAGATTCAACATTGATGATGAACAGTTTCATCACACTGGTGACGAAAAATTATGAACTTACATGAGTATTACCTTAATCCTGGAGAAAAATGGATACAATTGCCTATTTCTCTCTCAAAAAGGAAGGTAAGTGATAACAGTTTACAATCCTATCATGTACACACTGGGCTTCAAACATCTTTCCCCAGATAAAAAAATATTTAAACAAATCATTTTTATATGATTTACATTGTATCCAATTACTTTTCCTTTGTGCAAGCGTCATATATCAAAAACTGTTACTACAGTTACTATTATTTGCATTGAAAACAGAGGTACGACTTTCCAACATGAAGGGAATGTAAACAATAAATGGAGATTACAAATTATCTCCAACATTAATGATATGTGCAAATGCACTTTATATAAATACAAGTTGACAGGTAGTCATGATTGTTTCAATATTCCCCACCCCCATTTCTCTCTCTCTCTCCCATAGGTAAACTGAATTGCAATACTTGATTTTCTAAGTAGTAATTGACATGGGAACATGTGTTTTAAGCAATCGGTAGAGCAATGTAAGATCCCGTTAAGGATATGCTCTTTTGGGTAAAAGCATAATAAAAGTATCAATGTAAGCATGAGTGTAGCATACATACTATTATGTATTTTTTATTTTAATTTTTGTATGTTAGGTTTAAATTTCCTTTTTATTCAATTACATGCAATTGTAATGTAACATTGTTTACTGGACTTGACCGTGTCCAAAACTGAGTTTAGTTTTGTTTGACCTGATTGACTTTTTTAAATTTCATTTACGTAGATGTGTTGATTTGGGTCTGGGGTTTGGAGATTCCAAAAGGAATGTTATAGGCTATTGTGTTTTAAATATATTAGGCACATTAAATCATATTAGAAAGTTATTTTCTATTAGGTACTGGTTATTTTTAGAAAATGCTAATTTGTGAACTGAGGTCAAACAGAGAAGTATATTATATTGTGACTGTTAGAATTGTTGTGTCCTAACACCTAGAACTTTAAGTTGCATTATGTTGTGTCCAGTTTGGGCTGAATTTGTATTTTCTTCAAGTTTCTCTGGAAATACAATAGTGCTCTGACATAATTCTTGGACAAAGACATTAACTGGAATTCAGACGGAATTCAAAACTGGAATAATAATGTATGTGATTCAACAAGAGACTGTTGACACATCAGTGCAACGCTGACTATTACAGACGTCTTCGCCTTTCATCTTGAATTTCATCGAGATCTGAACTGAGATTCGCTTAGAACTTTTCACTGATAGGACTTGTGTCTTTTAATTCTTGGATTATTTTCGGAAATAATTCGTATAAACGTAAGTTCTTTTGTCTCATCTTTTTCACTTTGTATTCTAGAGATATACATTTTTTGTTACGTTTTACAAAGCATTTTGTCTTCATTCTTTTCTGCTACTTATTTTACGAGCATAGATTGTAAATATACATATTAATGAAAGCAGGATTGTAGTATACAATTCATACAGTATTAATGTAAACATGGGTGTAGTATACATTCATACACTATTAATGTAAAATGAATCTAGCATACATCCTTTATAATGTAAACATGAGTGTAGTATACAGTCATATAGTATTAATGTAAATATGAGTGTAGTATACATGCATACACTATTAATGTAAACATGAGTGTAGTATACATGCATACACTATTAATGTAAACATGAGTGTAGTATACATGCATACACTATTAATGTAAACATGAGTGTAGTATAGATGCATACACTATTAATGTAAACATGAGTGTAGTATAGATGCATACACTATTAATGTAAACATGAGTGTAGTATACATGCATACACTATTAATGTAAACACGAGTGTAGTATACATGCATACACTATTAATGTAAACATGAGTGTAGTATACATACATACATTATTAATGTAAACATGAGTGTAGTATACATGCATACACTACTAATGTAAACATGAGTTTAGTACATAGTCATACAATATTAATGTAAACATGAGTGTAGTATAGATGCATACACTATTAATGTAAACATGAGTGTAGTATACATGCATACACTATTAATGTAAACATGAGTTTAGTACATAGTCATACACTATTAATGTAAACATGAGTGTAGTATACATGCATACACTATTAATGTAAACATGAGTTTAGTACATAGTCATACAATATTAATGTAAACATGAGTTTAGTACATAGCCATACACTATTAATCTAAACATGAGTTTAGTACATAGTCATACAATATTAATGTAAACATGAGTTTAGTACATAGTCATACACTATTAATGTAGACATGAGTGTAGCATACATGCATACAATATTAATGTAAACATGAGTTTAGTACATAGTCATACAGTATTAATGTAAACATGAGTGTAAGCTTGACAGCAGTATACATACATAGGTGTGATATTTCACATCGAGTTGGGTCCATCTTTCTGAGCGATAACAGAGGAACAATGTACGTCGCGGTAGGTCCTTGAAACAGGGGTAACCTGTATAATTAAATAATGTTGTAATGCATATATAATTAACGAGAACTAGGCCACGGTGTTTGATCTTTATTTTGTGCCCCCCCCCCCCCCGTGTTTTGTTTTAACATGTGGACTGTCATTAATAAAACGGGTACCGACTTAATACGAATCTCTTCCATATCGTCTCTTATTTTGGTGATACAATGGCATGTTCTCTATCAATATATGTCTATAAAAGCTCTCTCTCTCTCTCTCTCTCTCTCTCTCTCTCTCTCTCTCTCACACACACACACACATTTTAAAATGGCAATGATACCGAACAAGGACAGCCTAAAAAATTAATTAAGAGAAAAAGGATTGATACTGAAATAAAGATAGGCAAAATTATTATACGTGTATGCAAAATACGTCGGATCATTTACCTTATTCCTAGAACCGTTTGCACGAGGCTTGTAATACCATTCATAACCAGTGTGGATGAAACAAGTTTTGTCAGGAATTGCCCATTCTTTTCCGCACAGACAGCCTTGGCCACTAGAAGGGGAACTATCAGAGATCCCGATAATGATATAAGCGTTTGCTGAAATATAAATAGCATACTATTCCAAAGCTTAAATATCTGTTGAAAAGGGAATACTTATCAGCGATTTTGTGTTGTCTTTTTGTTGTCACGACAGGCTTTCTTAGCCTACAGGCTAATGCTATTTACAACCTCTAGCTATTCACCAGCATCATAAAGATAAAGCTATGTGAAGAGATAGGATTCGTTTGCCGATCGAAATAAAAACCTAGCATTCAATTAAACTTTCTCTCTTCTCGACTGTTATCATAGTTCCAGGAGATATATATGTACAAAGAGCAGTGGTACTGTAGTGTACCATAATTCTGAAATAATGAAAAAAAAAATAATGTAAGTACTCTAAATAGGAAAACGAGTATTCTCCATTATTTATTGTAAAGGAACATAAAACGTGCAAGAAACAGAGCAAAGATCTTCACATAGGCATGGAAATCGTTATGGAAAAATAGATAAACATTTTCTTAGGAAACATGAAAATTAGATACTAAAAACATCATATCATTCTGTCTCACGATGACAAATAAGTAATTTAGTACTGACCAAAACAAAACACGAGTAAATAAATAGAAAAAAAGTTGTTAAAGAGTTCGTCTTCAGAACAAGGACATCGTATTGTTACAAACCAGGGGTATCTTGCTTGACCGAGCGGTGTCAAAGGCTGGCGCGATTCCGCTAGAAGTCATAAGTTTTCCTCTAATTTCAAAAGACTTTCATACAACTTCTTTTGTAAATTAGAACGCCTATCGTGTCAATTCTATAAATAATTTTAATCTGATGAATACAAGACTACAGATCTCACAATTTCCCAATTTTTATCTGCCAGGTTTTTCTTCATCAACTGTCCGTACCATTAGCATTTCACGCCGTAAAACTATACAACGTCCCCTAACACAGGGAACTATTTTTACTACACCACCTTAGGCCACTCAAATCATGGTTTTGGTCCACATTTCGCCTGTAAAATTGCATCACATTTGCCACCATGGCGACATAAACGTTATCATCCGACTACGGAACAGTTCCCTTCTTGTTTATTCCATAGTGTAATTTACAATCATAAATACTGCACCTGGAGCCACACGATCAATTCACACAATTAGATTTTAATAGGGACTACTGAGCGACAGGGACTCTCATGCGGCTCTGGCCTGAATTCACCGAAAGTAAACCATGGCATCATGGAAACTCATTAACACTTCACTTCGTGACGTTTGATCCTTGTAATCGGCTAATTATTTCAGGCTGAGGAATTTTTCCACAGGACCGAGTTTCCATAATCAAACAAGTAATCACAAAAATCAGAGAAATGCCCTAAAACGGGGCACTATAACCAAATGCTCACATATTTATTACAATATAGTTCAACTTAGTCCATTCAGTCAGTTATTCTCGACAGGTACAGTTAAGTTCTTACCCTACATAGTACGTGTACCTGTCCAACTTGAGATGGTAAATCAATCAGACATTTCAAACCAAACGTTTGAATTTAATAAATATTTGCTCTATTCCTCTTTCCAAAAAAGCTGGATCGTTCATCAGACTTCCATGACTGTACAAACTGATCCAGACGCCAAGTTTTAGTAGATAACCAAGGTGAGGATGATAGTTTCGACTTGTGTGCGCCATACTTGCGTTTGACTGAACCTAACCAAGCAAACTTAAAAACATAATACTGTTTGTAACCATTTTGCTACTTGTGTGTGCCATCCTTAAATTCGACTGAATCTAACAAAGCAATCGACAGTACCAATTCTTCATCAACACTTAATGAGGGATGTTTTTCCGTACGACCCTTACGCAATGTTGATGAACAAATTGGACCATTCTGACATCAATAATGTATACCTGGAAGCCAAAGAAAAGAGTCAGTAAGAGTGAGGGACTATCGCTGACTCTGTACAGTAATGGTGACGTCTGCACAAGCTCAGCCGTCGTATCATCGTTATTTGTTTCTTTCTTCTCGTGCATTGTGCTCAGCTCGATGGAAACCCTCCGACTCTTTGAATGAGGCATGCCAAGCTCTCCATCGTAGGCAAGATTCTATTGAAAAACAAATAACGACATTTGTATTACATACAAGAGTAGTTTCTATTTAATTCTTATCGTTTTAAATAGGTGAGAGTCCTTGAATTTATTTATCGTTCATTTACAACAGAAAGTTTGCAACTGAGTTACAGAGTGGTTTCGACACAAATATTTGCAACTGAGTTACAGACTAGATTCGACACAAGTGTTCGAAATTATTCAACAAGCTTAATCATATCATCCATTTTATGGCAAAATATTAAAAACGTATGCCTTATATAACTTATGTTTTAAGCTAGTTACGAAGAATATGGACAAAAGCTTGAAAAAAGGACTGCTCAATTTTAAAATTCTTGTATAATGTTTACTGTTAAAATACCAGAAAATTCAGTCTTGGTAAGTATTAAATACACGTGCTTTTCAGTTCTGTCTCAGATCTGATGATTGTGTCTAATTATATAGTAAGGAAGAAAATGCAGATACCTCTTAAAACGTTTAAGTTTTTTAATTGAATTTGGAAAATCATAGCCAAAAGTGTATGTATGTATGTATGTATGTATGTATGTACGACTTTATTTCCTCTTTAGCAGAGATTACATCACATTAATCAAATTCAGGATAATACAAGATCATGAAATACAACAGAAAAGTGAGGGAGAAAAATAAAACAGTAGTACTGTGTCTGCTACTGTCTTGACAAAGCGAAACATCTCAATACCTGCAGCCATACAATATGTAGTCAGAGCTAACTAGCATTTTGATTAGCATTGTACTGATCTTTGAACGTTTGCTTGGTGATGATAATACTTCAAAAATGTTAGTACGTCTATATTGTTATGTGCTTAACATTAACTTTGAAATAGTAAAGAAAAGGAATTGGAAAGCTTATATACAAGGGTAACTGTATGTGTATTGTTTTCTACATGACAAGTGTACGCGTGTATTTATATTTGTAGGCATGTATGCGTGCGTTCGTGCTTTTAAATATGATTAATGAAAGGAGCCACTATCCATACGCCACCCCACCCCCGGTCCACTATTGCGACAAAATGTATAGTGACAATGGGAATTAACATTACAAGACCCCCTGAGCCACTGTAGTAACAAGACCAAAGGTTGCGTTTTGTATAGGGACAATAAGAATGGAACATGTGATGACGTCACCATACTGTAAATTGGAAACAATCTTGCAAGGGGATGATCTCAATTGGGCCAAACCGCAAACAGTGACAGCGGGAACAAAAGCGGGTAGCGGTTGGTGGGCAAGTTCAGCTAGTTAATAATCTATACGAATAATAACGCTTGGCGAGGCGGGACTGGCGGACACAGACATAGAACACATACATAGATTTATGAAAATAAATCTATTACACATAATATATAAAATCGACTAAAATATTATTTAGGGAAGAGAGTAAATTGTTTGGAGGCAAACATAAACTATAAAATCGACTAAAAATATATTAGGCTTGAGCGCAAATCATTTTGAGTCAGTGGAGTGGCCTTGAAAAGGGCCTTTGGTTTTCTTCTTCTTTGTCTTCTAATCTCATCTTTTCCTCCACAACGTTTTTTTTCTCTCTTCTACAATCTTCTTTTTTTCTTCTCCTGTTTCTTCTTCTCCTGTTTCTTCTCCTCCTCTTTTTTCTTGTTTAGTTCTCGTCTTTTTCGATTTTTTTCATTACACCCTCTCATTTTTATTTTGTCTTCTTCATCGTCAGTGTCCTCATTTACTATTTTCAGCGGTTCTCTCAATCTTTCCTTCATCTTCTTTACATTGTTTGTCTCCAACTTGGCTCTGTGAATAGTATAGACACCATACTGCTATTTCATGATGAATTCCTCCACCATCCCAAGGTCTCTTGCGATGTCTTCATCACTTCAATCTGGTTCGAAGCCATCTTCATTGATTATTCAATGTCGAATGGCCCGAATGACGAACGCTCGACCTTATATAACTCAAGCACGGACGTGAAGGAAAACACCCCGTACACTCAGTTCACAATAGTATCCACTATACACACAGAAGGGGAAGGAAAAACCATTATATACTATCAACATCAATATCTACTATCCACACAGAACGGGTAGGAAAAAAACATTATATAATGTCCACACCAATATCTACTATCAACACAGAAGTTGAAGAAACAAAAATCGTTATATATTATCCACACCAATATCTACTATCCATGCAGAAGAAGAAAAAACATTATATACTATCCGCACCAAAATCTACTATCCATACAAAAGGGGAAGAAAAAACCATTATATTCTATCCACTCCAATATCAGCTATCCACAAAGAAGGAAAGGAAAAACCCATTATATACTATCCAAGTACGTACGCAATCGCATACAAACCCAATATATACTATCAACACATAAACGTACGCGAAAGCATACACACACACACACACACACACACACCAGCAAAGGAGTCAGTGTTTATAGTAACACTACTCCAAATTCATACAAATTGTCAACTTGAAGAGTCCATTTTCTAGAGATCTGGTTATTCCTGAAAAGGTCTATTTTATATGACTCCAAATACTGCTGGCTAATGGTGATATCTTACAAGCCTGGAACCACAAACACATCGCCGGCTCCAGTCCTAATCCAAATTTAAGGTTGTGGCTGCTAGTGCGGGGCGGGGGGGGGGATGACTGGATTCACTCTCATAGTCCTCACTTTCAGGGATAGTGAAGACTTCCCTGTCTTCTTTTTTTCTACACTTGTGGACGTTGTAGCCTCCTTATCTCCTGCGCTCGCAACTGTGTTGATACGGGCGTTGGTCCTGGTAGAGGCTACTGACTGGTAGTGGCTGTGGTGCTGCTATTGGTTGTTGTGCTGCTACTGGTCGTGGAGGTATCCTCACCTCATGCTTGACTTCACACGGAGGTATCAGCATGAGGTGAGACTGTAACCCTCTCTTCTTTCCCTTTTCTTCTTCTTTCCTTTATCCTCTCCCTCCTCTTCTTCAAGTCTGGCAGTTTCGGCTATGGTCTCCATAGCCAGCTCACCTAGAATGCGCCTGGAATATTCCAGGTGCATCTGAAGCTCCAAGAGCTTGACGATTCTGTCCATGATTATTGCCGTTGATACGTCAACGCTTGATAGTCAGACTGACGAATGCTTTGCTTTATACATCGGAAGCCAGGGCGTTAAGGGAAACATCCCCTCATACAAAAACTCACAAACCCATATTATCACAAATAACATAGAACACCCGGACCGAAAAGAAACACTCACATTTTTACTTACAAGCACTAACTACAAACATACAAATACAGACTATTTGACAAGCTAGGGAACGAAGTGCTAATAGACACACTTCAACTTTTTTCAAATCATACACACAAACACAAATACACAAATTTTCGGCTATTGGATTAGTATATCTTTTCTAATGTATTAGGTAGCCCTGAAAGGGCTGTTTTGTGAACGGGGATTATGGTAACATTGTATTGTCTAAGACTGCGTCCACGTCTGGCGGCAGTCTTTCCCACAGGTTAAGGTCTGCTTCTGCAGAAAGAGGAGAACTTTTTCGTGTCTACACTGCAGATGACAAAACCTCTGTCTGTTTCATGCTGTTGCTGTTGCTGCTGCTGCTCTCTCTGCTCTTTCAGTTTCTGAAGTCTGTATTTCTCTGTCCATTCGTGTTGATCTTTCTTGATTTTGTATCTGAAGACCTCTTTTATCAGGTCTTCGACCACGTTCAGTATCCTGACATTCTCTATCTCTTCAGGCTTGGGTATCAGGCTTTGCCTGACACGATGTAAGTTACGCGTAGGCTTCGTTTAGTTTAGTTAAATTATACGGCATTTTCATAGGTTGACGAGTCGACAATGGATGGTCAGACTGGAGAATACCCGGCTTTATATGGCTCAAGCGCGTACGCGATAGAAAATATCCATACGGTTTTGTAAGGTCGGAACGCTATAGAGCTTCTCTTTAGGGTGAGGGATTGAGAGAAGGCAAAGGGCAGGTAGAGTCACAATTGTTTTGAAAACAGACCACACATTTTTTCAAACAACATTTTAATCAACAAAAAAAAAACATTAACTAACCGTACAATATTATCCTAACAGACAAACAAACAATTTTTTACAAGGTTGACAACGTTGTTAAGTCAAGTTAGACTTCCAGAAATGGAAGTCATTGGGGCATTGATTTACGATACGTTTCCTAGTTAAAGACAAAAGATAACCGTAATGGTCACAAAACCATCAGTCCACTTTGTCATCGTTTCTAGAAGAGTTACGATCAAAATAAGTCACTAAATGTTCTAAGGTATATCCAAAACTGAGTTGATGAAGAAAATACACACGATATTGTCTACACACCACGGAATCTGTGCCTTGTAATTAGATCGTGAGGATTTAGATCGTGAGCTCCATTGAGGCTGCATTGTTCCCGATGCTAACGATTAAACGTTTGGGTAACTGTCTTTGGAACAGATGATCTTCGATCGGAGTTCAGAGGCAATGGTGAAATATTTCACTTCCACGAGTCGTATCGGGTACTTGACAGTCGATCTGCTCAATGTGTGACTGGTGTCGTTTCTCGCTTTAGGTAACACTTCCACACGCATCACGTATAGTCTAGTTTCTTGGATAGTGGTTTTTGTATTCGTTGGCATTCACCGATCAGCAAATACTTGTCTTGCCACCACGTGTCTAAATGCAAACGATCCATCAGTTATAAACTACGCCCTTGCAGTATTTCTTTCGACGGTCGTTAGAGCCTTCATTCTGAGAATGGTTAGCTTCTGTAACGACTGTGTCCTTAAACTTGTCCTCTATTGCTGTGTCAGGTTTCCATACCACGCAAGCACCCCGATGAGTGTTCTTGGCCTCTTTTCCGTACGTCAAGAGATTTACCAGGTACGCTGGGTAATGGTAAGCATCCATCCTACTGCTGACGAGTTTGTTATTCAAGTACAAATTCACTTCAATGAACAAGGAATGCATGAAATTATTGACGGGTGATACTCTAGCATCGGTTACTGGAGCGGTGTCGTCAGTTTCATCACTTTGACTTTCAGATAAAAGTAACTGCGATTCAGATCAATGTAATCTTTGGTCTGTCATTTGATTTCAAACACGATGGGAGCTGAATCCCTCAAAGAGGAGATGGGATGAAATTCTACCCATTGGGATTTTCGCATCGTCATCATGGTTGGTATTATGGCAAACAGATCCAGTTCCGACTTTGAACAGGCGCAAGATTCTCGGTGCACCACTTTTCTCTCTCTGTGATTTAATATTCAAAAACGTCTAAGTCTCTGGCGTTTCTTCTTTTCTTGGTCTTTCTAGCTCTGAGGGTATGAAGTCCTCTGGAGGGGTGTCTTCGTCGACCCTTTCTGTCTTGTCCTTTCTGTGTCGTCAGGGAAGCAGGAATGCCTGATTCAACAGCGTCCAGGGCATTTATAGGAGTTTCTCGTCGGCTCCAAATGTCTTTGCCCGTTTGAAGCAAGACATTTTTGCCGGCTTTCAAGCAAGCTTCTTTGGGATTTTGTTTGGCGATGATTACGTTTTGGATAAATTCTTTGCCATGCGTCAACGCGGCATCTTTCAAGGCGTGCGATCCTTATTTCATCGTCGGTGTCAAAACGGAGGCCACCGAACGAAAGGCCTATTTCAACATATATCCTAAACCATGTCCTCGTTGTCGAGCGACTCCTTAGTACACAGGATACATGACTTACGAGTCGTTAGAGAATCGTTTTCGAAAATGGTGTTTAACTGTTACTTTCCCTTTCGTGAATGGAATATTTTGTCCCAGATCTAATTTTATAGCGTTATTGAATGTGTCAAAATACGACTTACTGACGGGTAAATAATGAAGATGTACGAATTCGCGGTGAACGTGATAGGTGTTTCCACGTACGTCGTCAGTGGTCGTGTCAAAATCCACATTGAAATGAATGACACGCAGTAACGGTACGGAGGTGAGCCCCACCACGTTGTACTCCACCACATCAGAGTACACAAAAATCAAACTGAGTCCTTGGTTCAGTTTTACAGGGGATCTAAAATACTTCGTAAAATCCAAGTTGTTGGTGATAAATGGTACGGACTCACCTGGCTTAATCATCTTGATATTCCCACCCTAATTTGCAAACAATTCGGGACACGATTGATTGGCCAACGTTATGTTATCCGGAAATTTCATCAGTAGGAGACGAGCTACTTTATGGTACTCCAGGTTGACACTTTTGTTTTCTCTCCAAGGCTTTACCAAACAGTGCATTGAATCTGTTAGCAATCGTGTCCACCAGTACGGGCTAAAATGTATGAGATGACGAGCGTACAGGATTTCGTTTTTTTCGTCCCACGATGTGTGTAGACTTATTACTGATGGTAAAAGTTAAGTCAAGAGCCGACCAAAGGATGAGAGAGAGAGAGAGAGAGAGAGAGAGAGAGAGAGAGAGAGAGAGAGAGGGAGAGGCAGGGAGGGAAGGAGGGAGGGAGTTACTAAAGCAGAATAAAGACTTAGATCAACTGTTAATATATTTTTAAAAAATTAATTACATCTTGCTGGTTCGTCATTTCGTTTAGTTTTATTCCACATTAATTTCCATGCGCCCGTATTTGAATGGCTAAACTTTCATGTGAATGGCGTAGTTAACAATATATTTGCAGTTTTATCATTAAAACCATCTTTCATGTTTAAATCGTAAGTGTGTATTATATTGATTTGATCATTGTGAAGACAAATAAAAACTATAAAAAAAAAACAATCAACTTATCAATATGCAAAGGTGATTGTGAATAGCCGCAAAAGGCATACAACCACATTTTCTAACGGACACACTCGGGGATGTGAGGAGTTCATTCAAACGGCCAATACACAGCTGTCTGTAGTAAATCTTAACTCCGTTAAAAGGGCTAATATATGTATTTGTATGTGATATTAATAAAATATATGTACATAATGTACGCTGTGTCAATGATATATCACTCGTTGTACAAATTGTTCATTAAAAGGAAGCTCGGCAAGCTTCGTTTCCTTTTAATGAAAAATGTATGCATCTCGTGGTATATCACTGATACAGCGTACATACTATACAAATCATATCGGGAATACAAATGTTTGTCTTGTCTTTGTTTTGTATTTGCCTTTGAAAAATACTCATTAAAGAGTCGAAAGCGCTCAGGCTAGTTAGATACTAGTTTTGCCCTGTTCGATGTCAGTTTATTGCATTTATATACATATGAAAAGAGAACACAATGCGACAGTCTGTGGTAATTATTATACTATATGAGCCAGACTGCTTTACATCTCCGTGAGTTGTCATACAACAAAATTTACAGACGTTTACCTCAAGACGTTGACAGGTTTCTTCTTTTCATTAGAAGATAATATATTACTTATTATTGCTGTTCTGTTAGGACGTGTTGGTTGACAGAAGGGCGTGCATTTTATTGTAGAATGAAGCCATAGTGATTGTCGTCACCAACATGAATCTATCCCATACATCATCATCAATAGACGACATGCAAAACTTTAAGGAAAACACGTAAAATAAAATCACAAGTGGAAGACGTCTCGCCGGAAATAAATTATAATTGGACATACGATCGAAAATAACATGCAACGGAAAATGCAAACATCTCGGAAGAATTGGAGTTATTTACATTTGACTGGCACGTCTTATATCAATTATCATTTTGTCTCTCCGTCAGAACATCAGTAATCTAACGGTTGTGAATAATGTAGATAAACATAATGTAAAATATCTAATTTCCATATCATATCTAATTACCTGTCTTTTTCTGTTCCTTAAGAGCGATGTTTATCCTTTTATGTTAATGCTCTTTATTTATTTGTCATACAAACATTGTTCTTCCTCATATTATACCAGTCTTTATCTATTGTCAATTAGAACGGTGTTTGTCCTCATGTTTTACTGGTCTGTTTTTATTGTCAATTAGAACGATATTTGTCATCATGTTTTACAAGTCTGTATCTATTGTCAATTAGAACGATGTTTGGCCTCGTGTTTTACTAGTCTGTACCTATTATGAATTAGAACGATGTTTTTCTTCGTGTTTTACTGGTCTTTATCTATTGTCAATTAGAACGATGTTTATCCTTGTGCTTTACTAGTCTGTATCTATTGTCAATTAGAACGGTGTTTGTCCTCGTGCTTTACTGGTCTGTATATATTGTCAATTAGAACGGTGTTTGTCCTCGTGCTTTACTGGTCTGTATCTATTGTCAATTAGAACGGTGTCTATGATCATATTTTACAAGTCTGTTTCTATTGTCACTTAGAACGGTGTTTGTCCTCATGTTAACTGGTCATTTTCTATTTTCTATTTTCTATAAAAACGGTGTCTATGATCATATTTTACAAGTCTGTATATATTGTCAATTAGAACTAAATTTGTCCTCGTATTTTACTGGTCTGTATCTATTTTCAATTAAAATAATGTTTGTCCTCATGTTTAACTGGTCATTTTCTATTTTCTATTTTCCATAAGAACGGTCTATATCCTCATATTTTAAAAGTCTGTATCTATTATCAATTAGAACGATGTTTGTCCACATGTTTTACTTGTCTGCATCTATTGCCAATTAGATTAATGTTGTCCTCATGTTTAACTGGTCATTTTCTTTTTTCTTTTTTCCATAAGAGCAGTGTCTATCCTCATAGTTTACAAATCTTTATGTATTGTCAATTAGAACGATGTTTGTCCACATGTTTTTCTGGTCATTGTCTATTTTGCATGAGAAGATGCGTACGCTCAAGATACGTTTCTTCCATTTGAAAGGAGTACAGTAATGGCCACTACGGCTTAACAGGCTTGAGCAAGTTGCTCCCAATTTTATGTCGTGCTCATAACATACGTTTTCGTTGATTGTCTTCATCTGTTATGTGTTCGTCATGCATTGGTTGTTTTCTGAGAATGTGTTTCATCATATACTTCTTTAGAAACTAGATCGATTAAACGTGTTCTCAGTTGTCTTTACCAGCTGTAACCACTGCCATTATAGCTAAACATGTATGTATGTATGTATGTATGTATGTATGTATGTATGTATGTATGTATGTATATGTATGGATGCATGTATGTATGTATGAACGTACATATGTATGTATATGTGTGTGTTTGTGTGTATGTATGTATGTATGTATGTATGTATATATGCATGTATGTATGTATGTATGTATGTATGTGACACCTTACTTGTCAGACACTCCAACTAACTCACTGTTATTCCATCTTTTTTCCTGCCCTCTTCTTGTTCCTGGATGTGCTGTGATTGATCTTCGTTCAACATCTCACCGTTCTTTTCTTCATTCATTCTTCTCTTAACCGTGTTTCGGAAATTGCTGATCTCAATTACACGAAACTCTCCTTTTCTTAGTTAATTACAATCTTTACTTTTGACTGCTAATTTGACAGTTGTGAATGTTGTGCAGTAACTCTTGGATAAAAACATCCCTCATGTCTCTTGGCGATACACTGAGATTAAATCTGTAGAAAACAGAAATTACAAAATTAATATGCAGTAAATGACATTTATGAATAATCACCGGTGGCCTTTACCAGTTGACACCGTTGCAAAACAAAGCCTTTGCATCAATGTTTTACCTAATAACAGGTATGGTTGTTGACAAAATACGTTCAAGTAATACATGAAGATTTAACGAAAACAGTTATAAAGATTTTAAACTGCACATGTTATATGACCTAGATGACCCAATAATCGAATAAAACCTTGTCTTGTCATCAAAACAACGTTTTCTAATATATACATAGGTAAATATTGACACCTACATGGATGATCGGAATGGGTTGCAGTTGATTGTGACGTTTGTTACGCTGTACTTGAGTGTGAGGGTGCGTGTGTGTGAGTGTGAGTGTGTGTGTGTTTGGGAGTTTCAATCTAACTTTAAAACATTTCACTCATATTGCCATGATATCTGCAATGTGGCAGTTTATAATGATGTCTAGCACTGGGGCATCATGCCGCAGACATGTAGCATCATGTCCCACACAGTCTCATTATCCTGACACCAGGCCGACCAGACCAAACTCTGACTTCCAAATGTCTTTTACATAACTATATGCTGGGATTCGATCCCCCGACCTCCCGCATCCGAGGCGGACGCTCTAACCACTTACGCCAAGGACTGGTCCTATACTTGAATAACAAGTCCAATACGCATCCATGCGTTCCGTTACTTCAGGCGCTGTAATTTCTTAATGTGTTAGAATATGGAACGAAATATAATTGTTATAAAAGTGTTATTTAGTTTCCTCGGTCCAAGTGCATTCGTATGTATTATGTTTGGTTTATTATTTACCAACCGTATGTTTTGTTTACTTGTTTGTGGGGTTGGGTTTTTTTTGGGGGGAGGGGTAGGCCATTTCCGATGTGTATCTTCCCCTATGCGGTTTTCCCGTTTCATAGTTTGAGTGCCTGCTCTTTCTTTTGTTAATTTTGTTTATTGGGATCCATTCTTCCTAACCTTTGCGTATTACAAGCCGTATGTGACTTTTCTCAATGCATCATATTTGGAACAAAAGCCACATTCAAACTCTGTGTGTGTGTGTCTGTGTGTGTGTGTGTGTGACAGTCTCTGTCCGGGTAATTTCAATCAAACAGAAGCCAATTAAATTCAACTTTTGTAAATAGGGGCAAAGTAACCTATTTTTGATTGAGGATGTTTGTCATAGACAATTCTACTTTTGGTTTTTGCCTGCGTTAATATATTAGAGGCACGATATACATTTTGAGAAAATGGGAGCCCTTCCCATTGACAACAAAATCAAGCTGGCCAGGGCTGGTATCGAACCCTGGGACACTTGGATTACGAGTTGGACATTCTACCAACTGAGCAATCGCAGCGCCTAAACTAATCCATCAGAATGGTGGGGATGTATATTATTTTGTCCAGTCGAGTTAGAGTATGGCCATTTTAAATTTGTATGCATGATGATTTACACTTCATGGCCTGAAACTAATGTGCATGTGTTATATACTGTATTTGATATGGGGAACGTATGGGGCTTGTTAAGCATTCTCTTGACCTAGTTTACCTAAATGATTAATGCTCACTCTCTGTATATGGCTCACCTGAAATAGTGGAAATTCCCTACATACGACTATCAGTTTTCCTGCCATGTGCTCTGTGCACTTTGCATTAATTATATTACTCTCTTTGCCTACTTATATTATTATGCGAATGCATATGCATTTCAGGACGAAATATTCCGTTTAATTTTGCTTTGTTAAAAAAAAATATGTCTAAAGAACTTTTTTTAATGCATATGTCTCAGTTTATATAACATACGTTATCTTTTGTATAACAGGTCTCTGTTTGTATAAGAGGAATTCATGATAGAAAGTCATGAGATTTGTAGCTATGAGATAGATAAAAATCAAGGAACAATTTCGGAGTCAATAATAAAGAATAACTTGTAAATTTAATAAAACAAATGGAAACACAAAGCCCAGGGGCTTAATATTGTGCGCATGTTCAAAACATTGTGACCTTGATTACATTGTTAACAGAGCAAGCAAATGTGTGTGTGTTATGTACACACACACACACACACACACACACATACATATGTGTGTGTGTATGTAGTTGTGCATGTATGTATGAACTATTTGGTTTTCTGAGTTTTGCGCCTTAATTCAGTACATCATAGGCTATACATGGTGGTCAGTATACTTCGTGGAGGAAGAACCTGGAAAAATCCCGGGAAGAAATAAGCAATCTTTCTCATATATTCACGATAACCTTTTTTATGGCGCTAAATAGCTTTTCAATGCTGGTGCGCCGTTAAAATACAATCAGTCAATCAATCATATGTTCATGTTGGCGAGAAAATGAGGAGTATTTAGAACAACAACATATTTCCATGAAAGTGAATCTAAAATGTTATGAAGTAGGTTGCAAAAAATATTATATCGAACTTTTTCTAGGATAATTACGCATATCAGCTATTTTCTGAGTAATAAAAGCAACACTATTTAATAGCATCAGCTATTAAATCTATTCTCAGAACGTACTGACTTGAAAACGTTAGTATAGTTGGCAACTATTGCGACAATGGAAATCCCAGTAAAAAAGGTCGTTGGCAACTATAGCGACAAAATTTATAGCGAAATGGAAATCCCAGTCACCCCATCCCCCGGCCATTATAATGACAAGGGGAATTTAACAATGGGGACTATTGGGGTGGTATAGCGACAAAAAGTATTAGGCTGGTATAGCAACAATGGAAATGAAACAGGTAGGTGACGTGACGGTGGACATTGGCAACAATGTTGCAAGGGGCTGACCTCAAACAGCGACAGTGGGAAAAAATATAACGTTATGTCCCGCCCCGACAAGTTCAGCGGTGAAACTATAATAATAATGATAATGGCGGGGCAGGACAAGGAACTGGATAGAAAACTTGGATGGGCGGGACTGGTGGACAGATACATAGACACAGGACACATACATAGATTTATAAATATAAATCTATCACACATAAAATATAAAATCGACTAAAAAACATTAGGCAAGAGAGAATATATATATATATATATATATATATATATATATATATATATATATATATATATATATATATATATATATATATATATATATCGAGACAAATGAGTGACCCTGAACGGAACCGTTTGACTTGTTAACTTCATGGAATTAACTTATTAACTTAGAGGGCATCGCACGGATCTTCTTCTCGTCCTCAAACTTCGTCTGATCTCGGGACCGTAGATGAGAACTCTCTTCAGACAGTCTGGCCTTTCCACATAGATCCTTCGTATCCCAAGGGCCTGTCTCAGTGATCTGGGTGATAACCCATGATGATCTGACATACATGGGATAGTCCGTGTTAAACAGCATCGACCACACGAGGGTAGACGATTATACGTGTGTCCACATCTTGTGATGAGAACTGGTGAAGGGAATGAAGTGAACTGCGGTTATTTATAGTGGAAGAGCGGATCGAAAAGGATTGAACTCTTTAACCAATCCAAACACGCTTTACAAAATTCAGTCACAGTGCGGAGTCTGTCTTCCAATCAGAAGAGAGCTACCTGTGGCGTCGCATTCCCTATATAGGTGCCCTAACGTCTGGGCGCAGTGAATCAATGCGACAGACTTAGAACATGACTAAAATTAAGAAGACAATGAATTGGGGTGCACCGTTCGTGGAGGCGAGAAGAGATGGCATAGCAGCGTCTACCAAAGTCAACATGGACCTACTTCCTGAAGAATCCGATTTAAATTGGGATTTAGTGGATTTTCTCTTTTCTTCGCAAGAATTTGTTCCAGTACCGGCACCTTCGCCACCTTCTCCTTCCTTACCACACGTCGTGGATTTTAAACAGAGACAGAAATAAGAATTGAAGAAGTTTATGCAACTTCAGAAAGAAGCAGAATAAGTTTTTTTTTTTTTACTTCAGCAGCAACAGCAGAAGAAGAACCAAGAAGGAAACGACAAGAAGAAGAAGAAAACGCAGAGATGAAACAAGGTCTAGGGGAGAAGGTAGACAGTGAAAGTCAAACGGTGACGATAATCTTAAACGTTTAAGCAGAGTTAAGGAGTCTTAAACAAATGTATCAGACCTTTTTATTACGGCCCGAGAGAAAAAGACCTTCCCGAGCAGAACAACCCAACCCTGTTCACACACATATTACGCCTGAAATACCCACCCTAGTGATTTCTACAAATCATCGACAGGAGCAGGTTCAGAAGTAGGCCTTGGTCGTGGCAAAGAGATAAGACAGTTAAAGCTAATTACTTCCCGTTCCTGAGTTGTTTTTTTTTCAAAGCAGAAATACCCAACGGTCCTTTTCCGTGCCAAATACTTCTCTCGAAAAGAGATAGGATTCATTTTTATAAAATCAATTAAAATTCAAAATCTCCTTTTTACTCTATGATGAAGGTGTGTTGGTGCGTGAGTGTAGGTCCTTATTCCAAAAAAAATCGAAACCAAGAGACACGTTTCTTTCTGTTATATTCTGGTACACATGTGACACATTTGACAATCTAATGTCACAACACAACACTTTAAAAAGTTCATAGCTACTTCTGTGTCTTTTCCCTCCTTACATGTTTTAAGTTTCTTCACTGTCGCAGATTTTTCATCCACTGCTTCCTCGCGTTCTTCTCGTCTTCTTTTCTTCTCTTTCTTCTGTTTATGCACGTTTCTAGGTTCTTCCTTTGTGTGGGTACCTCTTCTTCCTGTTCGGAACACCTCTCTTCCTCCTGCTCCTGTTGTTTCTTAGGACAGTTAGAATACCAGTGTCTTTTCTCTTGACATTTATAACAGGTATCTTATCTTTTGTCTCTTCTGACATCTGTCTTGCATTTTTTGACGGTCCGGACAATCTGAAGACTAATACGATTTCTCCTGACAGATATAGAAAGTATCTTGACCTTTATCTGGAAAGGAGAGGGAGCAGTCCGTCAGCCTCTCTAACGAAAACCTTCGTATGACAACTCGCAGCGCTCTGATCAGAAGTTCAGTCTGTGTTGGCTCTTCCACCTTTATGGTTGGCTGAGAGTGAAATGAATACTGGTAGGGAAGACACTGACCATTATATATGGACGACACTGGCCTGACATGGATAATAGGGACAATAGCGCTTAAAATGTAGTCATTTGACTTTATGCAGTCAAGATGAAACGATCTCATCATTTCGTGGAGAAAGAAGAAGAAAGTAAAGGGATAAAAGTGTCTTATCGCCTCGCACAGTAGCTGAAGTCTTGGCTCAGATGCATGCCAGCAATTCTGAAGATGACATGAGTGATCCAGAATTCAGACACAGTGAGTCTACACCAAACCAAAGTTCATCATCATTATTAACCATGAAAAATACTACCACATTCGAGAGATAGAAAAGTGCTCCTCTAGAATATTTAGAACCACAGCCTACACATACACGGTGAAGAAAGCAAAAGAGTTCACCATCGATTTATG
This sequence comes from Sinohyriopsis cumingii, assembly GCA_028554795.2. NCBI lineage: Eukaryota > Metazoa > Mollusca > Bivalvia > Unionida > Unionidae > Sinohyriopsis > Sinohyriopsis cumingii. The sequence continues at coordinate 16,296,568 of CM068830.1, forward strand.
CAATTCTTTGTTAACGACACTGAATCGACAATGTGAAGCCAAAGAAGACGATCGCTTGACACTTTCCATTCATCACGACAATCTGAAGTCCCCTGTTTGGATCGAGTTTAGTAGACCATCAGAACTGACACATTCCAAAGTCATCGACAAGATTTAACACGTGCCGTAGTCGAACGACACGTTTCACATCACCGATGGAAAAGCAACACTGCACATGGCCCACGTTTCTGTTCCCAAAGGAACGGGATGCAAAAATGTGTTATTGGTGAACGACCTTTGTAGCATCAAGCGTAGCCTCGTCCAAATTAACAAACCCCAAGACCATATATGTTTAGCCCTTGCCATCGTGGTGGGACTAAAGTATGCCGACAAGAACGTCACGACAGCATGGAAAAGAGCCTTGAAAACTATTCAGCTATCGGACCGAGACAAACAACGAAGAGAAACAGAACTCCTGTTACAGCAAGCGTGGATATTCAAAGACACGTCCTGTGGCATTCTTCAAATGCGACAATTGCAAGACGTATTGGCTTCACACTACATCTTGAAAGTGCTTTATCAAGAAGTGAGTGGACTTCTGTTGTTTCGTGGCAAAGATTTCAAAGACGGAAAATACATTCACGTATATCATCACGATGAACATTTCGATGTCATCACCAGTATCCCCGGATCCTTGGGATACATATATTACTGTGAGAAATGTAACTATGGCTATAACAATCGAGAGCTACAGAAACAATGTGGGTCAAGATGTGAGGGATGTTTGGCCTCTAAACCCTGTCTTGACGAAGGACAAGAACGAGTGCATTGCTCTGCTTGCCAGCGCACTTTTGTCAGCCCTACCTGTTACCAACAGCATCTGAAGACGCAAGGTTTACAGCAGAAAAGTGATTCTCGACTCCTGAGAGTGTGCCGTACCAATTTTGCTAAGGCTCACATATGTCGAGGAAAGAAGCGATGTCACATTAGCAGAAGAAGAGGGTGAACAGACCCGAATTTGAAACCGAAATAAAGCTTCTTACGGGAGGTAAAAATATTCAAGCGTCTATAACGGTAAAGTTGGGAGGGTAAATAGACCAGTTTTTGCGCGATAAATACTTCCTATGACGGGTGTGAAATTCAAGCGTCACCGATACCATAAACCGGGTTAATATATTTACCGATGTCGTCATCGTGAGTGTGACCTGACAGAATCAAGGGTGAAAAAATAAGTGATAGGTCTCTCAACCTAAAATTTTATCGAGACCTACACGATATATAAATGTTTCGTGATAATTCGATGAGGAACTGTTTGAAAGGGCATGAAGAACTTTCTGAATGTAATCATATTCATGTTCCCTGAACACCATGTCTGATGAATACTTCACAGAGGATGTGTATTGACTCCATTAAATATAATCAGAAGATAGCAGTTATCTCTGATCACTTTAGGTATTTATGTATATCGCTGAGTAAAATAAATCACGTCTGTGTTTTTGTGACTCCCTCGAGAAAATATCCGAGCTGGATTTGATTGTTTGTCTAGCATCACATCGCCGTATACTACAGGATTATTAATATATCCATCAAGATCATCCACAGATGGAGCTTCGTCAATATCGGCAATAAAGTCAATAATATTATTACCATCCTCGTCCAACAACTTTGCAATTTCATTAAAATCGCTAAGCACGTTGTAGCATCGCTGATCATTTACAGATGGTGCCACTAAATACAATTTATCCCATTTGAGCCATCTCATTATCAAGTTAAGCAACAACCGCGTTTTACCACACCTAGATGGACATATAATAATTGTTCTGATAGACTTTTGTGCTGGATGATGCTTGACTGCCACTTGTTTTCGTGTCGCTAAGAAATCAATGATATCCATGTTATACAAATAAAATAAATATTGTGAATTTATATTGTGTTCGATATAGAGCCCCCACCCCATCAGTGGATTAACAACAATAACGACGATGAATAAAAATCGTGCACTTAACAGGCAAGTTTATCAAATGTGGTACAAAAATACAGATTTTATCTCTAATAAAACAGGTGGATATATCGCTGATTCACTGAATAAACTACCAGGGGCTCCATGGGCTAATTATCCTGGTGAAAAGCATCTTCCGATATATAATTATTGTGGTCCTGGAACCCGAATTTATATTAGACTCAATGAGCAAAATTAACCAAGACCTGCAGAGTATCCAATAAATGCGATCGATCAAGCGTGCCACGATCATGATGTTGCATATAAAAATCCAGATTTACAATAACGACATATTGCGGACGTGAAGTTGATCCACACGTTAAAGTCTGTAAAAAGTAAATCATTCAGAGAACCGCTTGCTGCTTGGTTGGTAAGATCTGCGATGAAAGGTAAACTACTACTAGGGGCTGGCAATTAGTCGGCCGATTATTATTATTTTAATGGACTCGATTTATTATAGCCAAAGAGGATATTGGAGGGGTAGAACAACGTTTAGTAAACTTGCTGATGCAGCAAATGTCACACGTTCTGTTGCTGCAGATTGGTTAGCACAACAGAAAATATGGCAAATTTACCTACCACCACCTAAACAAATTCAGTACGCACATTTGAGGTCAGTAATCCAACTGAGATACTTTGTTTTATCACATGATACGTTTAACACTAGTAGACGTCAATCTCGCATATTCAAATACGCGTTCACTGTTGTTGATGTTGCAAGTAGATATAAGGAAGCAGAACCACTATCAACAAAAACAGCAACTGAAGTTGTATCTGCGTTTGAACGAATTTACCAACGAGGAACCGGACCACAAGGTGGTCTACGATGGCCACAGTTGCTACAGGTTGATCCTGGCAAAGAATTTATTGGTGCAGTAACGTCGATAATGAAACAACTTAACGTCAAAATCAGACGAGGACACGCCGCAATTCATAGTGATCAGGACATCGTTGAACGATTTAGCCAAACACTTGCTGAAAGATTGTTTGGATATCAGTATGCACATGAAATATTCCTGATTAAGGGTCAGGCGGACAAGAGATCTTGTGAATGGAATGCAAGATTACCAATTGTGATAGTTGCGTTAAAAAATGAAATTACTCGCGAGGTTTCTATGAAACATATCAATGCAATCACAAAAAAACATATACCAGTACAATGGAGAGACTCTTTCTCAAAACAACCAGTACTAGGTGATGTAACTGTGAGATATTTATATGAACCTGGTGAAATTGAAGAGGGTAAAAAAAGATGGACCGATCATATCTGGAATGTGACCACACGTCAATTTTCAGCGTGGTAAGATCCACAGCTGGACCTGCAATTTACAGGCTAGATTAATCTACTCCTCAGCGTGGATTTGTACGTGAAATATTACAAGCGATTCCTGAAGATACACAATTATCAGCGCCTTCACTTCTGTGAAAGCAGTGCACCAGCGCCCCGACGTTGATTATATTCAAGACAGGTCAGCATCACATTTTCGCGTGTGTGACCAAGACTATTATTAATTATATCCACTCTAAACTGTCTTGGATTATTTTCCAATACTGCAACAACATTACTGTTTTACAGCTCGCACAATGATTATTATGTCGCTGTTTAAGTGTTATGACAAATTCAACATCGAGATCAACGTTGTGCTTATTTTCTGTCACACTGATTATGGCCAGATAATTATTTCTTTACTACATCATCGCCATTGCGAGCAGTTTGATTATTTTTCACCGTGAAGAATATGATGACCCTTCGTAGTTGAGACATTCTTCTGACTCGAGACACTGCCAAATAAACTAAATTTAACCATTGAATACGATCATCAGCAATCCAGATATTTGTATCGGAAATAGTCAATCCTTGTGAGGAATAAATCGTTATAGCATATCCTAGCCTGCATCGAGATTTATCCATCGTTAGCCCGCTCTCAACAGCACTCACAGGAACTAAAACGATATCATTTAATACAAAATTATGTTTATCACCGCAACCTGGAATCTCAGCTTCTATATTTTGGTGTCGTGTATCTGCTGCGCGATGATATAATGGTACAGATAGATTGGAAATTTTTTCTACACGCAATAAAAATAATTGTTGTTGAAGTATAACTATCTTTCCACTTGCAACTATCAAATCAGCTGGACTCCACATATTCCAAAATCATTCATAGGAGTTTCTGAAGTAATTCACGCATTATTTCACACTGTATTTTGTCTGGTTGCAGTCTGATTGAATTTTTTAAACTCCCATCACTCTGGATCAAGCGCTTGGTAATCATTAGTTATTTCATGATAATAATCTACAAACGTCATTAGCCATTCATGCGGAGATGATCCAGCAAAAGGTGCGGTTGGCCATGATTGGCACGCATAATAATAGCAGTATTCCGAGTCAACAACCAATCAAGAAATGTTTTTATGACAACTAAAGATACCGTGCATATTTCGTCCAAAATAATAATTTTAGGAATTTATTTTTCGCCCATTCGTTCAGGAGTCCATGCATCTCCTTTCCATCTAAAATAACTTTGAGAAGCTTGAGATTTAAATCCACGTTCGCTCTTTTCTCTGGCGAGCCGATGAGTTAGAGTTCACACAGTAATTTCCAAACAGCTGTTCAGGAATAATTCAATCGCAAGATTTGTTTTACAAGAACTACCAGTTATATGTGTAGCTACGGGATCATATACCGATGGTGTTGTTGATAATAATGGCTTTTGATTCAACGTCGGCTGAATCAGAGTAACTAAATATCTTTTCTCGTTTTAATCTCCATTCGCCCTACGATGCATTGGTACCAATCTTTAACAAACCCATATATTGTTTATTTATATAAAATGAATCTGTGACAACTCTAACCGTGGTATCAGGAAATATGTTTATCATTGTTAATAAATTTATCGAAACATGAGCTAACATCGATGATCTTAAATGAGTAAACTGTGGTGAGTCACCATCAATATAGCTCACAATTGTTCCTAGTTTAGTTCCATCCGACAAGTAAGCATTATTCCGGCTGATAAACGTATCAGCAATTATAAAATCGAGTTCGGCATCGAAAAATAATTAATCTTGTGCAATGTTGTTTATGATCACGTGAACCACCAAATTTCTTTCTGAAGAGACCCTTTGCAAATTTATTTTCATATTCAATTTCATAGGCATTACGCTTAAAATTTCTTGAAGAACAGAACTCTCAGCGACAGGCAGCAAAACTTGTTTATGTGGACGATACAATATTATTGCTTTACTTACAACCAACGACGCTAAAATTCCTACATCAAGCATATATCGTAATAACACTGTTGGAGCCCAAAATGTTTCTGGAAAGTGACTTCCAAACCAAACATAAACAATTTGGATGGAGATTTTCCGTGAGGAAAACGATTCAATACATGCAAATCCAGTTAAATCAAAATCTGGTAAATGCCCATATATAGCAACTCCGGTCATCTCGTGTTTTGGAGGTCCAAATCGCTTAAAATATTCAGAACACTCTCTCAATCCAAGAAAACTTCCATGATAACATGCAACCATATCAACGGAGATAACATCTTTATAATCGTATTTAGTATTCCACAATCCGCCGTGTCCGTATTCGACGCAGCTTTTCTACACATTAACAAGAAATTCTGATCTTGTTGGCGACCATGACTTTTTATCTCTAGCAGCGTGGGCAGCAACTGATGGAAAGGTAAAACAATTACGGAAAAAATGTTCTACATCATCGGTATATTTCAACGCAAGATTTTTCCTTTCTTCGTGGAAAGACTCAGATCAAGAAATATCTCCATTAGGTCGTACAAACTGATCAGAATTTCCAAATTCGGAACTTTGAAACAACCATACAGATACAAGATCGCTTTTACTAATTTTTTTATAAAATCGAAAATATTACCGTTATAAAATGTAACAGTTCTATATCTTGAAAATATTGTTACATCATCGTTCACGTGTGTGCGTTATGATCAGTGATTTCTATCGAAGCTCCTTTTGATTTATACGTTGATTCTTACTAAATCTGGCCGGTTATTGTTTTCACCTTATCGGAAATTTTAATTTCTTTTCCAGCTCAGCAACGTCGTTGATCGTAGCGCCATGTTCCTTGACACGGTTAGCCCATTCGTTTATTTTTTTACGTCACAAATCCGTTCCAACATTTCCATTAGATATACAATTCAGCGTCGAAAGTTTTATCGGTTTGAGATCATCAACGCATTATCCGTCACATGATACGCTCATTCATAATATGGTTTGTCAATGCTAGTTAACGCTCCTGGCTTGAAACGTTTACTTAACTTTATAATGGTTCCAGTATGATGTAATCGAACAGGGTCAGATGTTTCACGAATAATCCAGGTGTCGTCTAGATCCACAATAAATTTTATTCTAAAAAAAGTATCTTGGTCGAGATAATTAATAATCAAATCGTCGCTGCTACATGGTCATTCATTGTAGCATCAACGTCGCACATGATTCTTAATGCTGATCACACACTGATCGCCGTCGTCGCGAAATTCCTTCTTGGCTTCACGGACACGTTTGATTAGAGACTTATTTGTCGAATTAACCAGAGCTCGCATCAAAAAGCTGAATGGCATAGGCTTAGATAGAATACTGATATCCTCTTGTAAGTCGGGGGATATTCTGTCAAGATCGAATCTAGCATGAGAGGGCTTAACTGCAGATAATCTCGTATATTCCTCCATTGTTATAATTAAGGCAAATATATATTTTAATTGAAGTTTAGTTCATAATATATAATGATTCAAGCAACGAATAACTGTAACTGGTTGATGAATGCTATACTAAACCCTGTAACAAAGCCTGTGTAAATAAGATATGTGAACACCATCTACAAAACGTGCGACTAGAGAGCTTAAAATTCAAACCATGTATAATATGTAGCAAAGGATTCCGAGGGTGAACGCAGTTGTGCGTAGAATGCGGTGGTCTGAAGGTAGATATACATTACCAGTCGAATACAGGTTCATTAACTTACTCCAACAGTAAATGATACAATCGTTGGCGATCGTCGATTATACACAAGTTGAACAATTTGTTTCACTTGCACATGCGATTGAGAAAATTATATCAAATTTGTATTACGTATATGAAACGAAAGAGATTGTGAATATGCGCGTAAGACAGTTGAAAAAGATTAGTCCGATTGTAAACACCCTAATTATATCAAGGACAAAGTTCTTTTCGAGGTCAAGGGTGAAATTGAAAGCGGTGACACAGTCACTGGTAACACCTAAACAAAGTGAAGCTGTAATGAATTGTGGAAGTGAAAGTGGTGACAAAGTAAATGGTAACAGCCAAACAAAGTGAAAGTATGAAACAAAGGGAAATATTCATTTCTGACTATAGTAAAAACAATGTAATTTTTTTGTTGTTCAGAATCAAAATATTTTTTATGTTTATCAAATTTAAGACAAGAATGTGCATAACTCAGAATTTGATCTCTATCACACACAATCGTAATATGTTCTCGTTACAGTTCATTTAACTGTTCCTGCGTTAACAATTTTTTTCCTAGCCATGCTCATCAAGCATATTAACACTAACTTTTTATGTGGGAATAGTGTCAAGATTTCTCTGACGGCACTTTCGAGTACCTCTTTGTTATATACAAAACCTCTCACGTTTTGGTACATTATACCACATAAATGAGCGTGAAAATCTTACGATGACGCTTTATAGGCGTAGATACAAATTTATATTCAAAATTTCTCATCGGAAATCAAACAAGTATCCACGCTGGTCAGCAAGTTTGAAATGTATCCGTGGCAATAACGGATTATTACGCCCCAGGTAAACTGGATTAACAGGTTCTAACAGGTTCTAACACAATAAAATGTCCAGGACGGGAGGGTTATAGGCGTAAATATAAACAAAAAGTAACCTTGCTGGGCCTGACTGCATTTTTCAAGATCTACTCGCTAGCTGGCATTTATTTCATCTTATGCGAGATTGACTGCGATCGTTGATGAGAACGAGACAACACCTGGTGAAATATGACCTCCACCGTAGAGATCATTATTGTGCTTGAGGATGTTTACTGGTGGGGATATATTTCTATCACGATCTGAGTAAAATATTCAGAGATAATATCGCTGATTTTGCCAAGATTTCCGTAAAATTTAAATTTTGGTAAATCAGCCTCAGATACTGCAATTGCCTTTAAAAATCATGTTTGACTGAGTCTTTGATAATATCGTCGGTATAATAATTCGTGTTTGTATCAGTTGAATTAACAATAGACTGTACAAGTTTACGGTTAGAAGATTCAAAATCATCCTGGATTTGATTTGTATATTTTATCTGTGAAATAATTTCCGCACGAAGTTTCTCATTCGGGTGTTATTTCACTTAACTGGCGAATTTCTTGTGTATCTCATCTGTACTCGCTTTATACTGGATAATACTATTTATAATCACACATGTAATGTCTCTAAAACAAAGTATACCCTCCTAGCCTAATTATATTTTAAATTGCCATAGTATATATGTTGTTCCATCTCTACGCAATTCAGCTATAGGTTTAGGCGCAAAACTATGGTTTATAAACGCCTACTTACGTCCGTCAGAGACGCCATGTCTTATAAATCTTACTCCAAAATACTCGTTTTCGTCTGAGGTATAATCGCCACGTTGAGGTTCGGATGGTGCTTGATGAACAAGTGCTACCTGTTTATAGTAAACACTACTAAGTTATCTTCGGTCGCACTTGGAACCCGTAGAATAATATCTGTCAACGGGATATTGCTCATCTTTAATCCTTCTTGCTGATTCTGAAAAACAACGACATCATTTTGGTCCACATTTGCGAGGCTCAAAAGACCAACGAGTTCATTCTTGACCTGGTCAATAATTGCATATTTGGATAAGTCGCCTTCATGCTTGCCCTGAGTAAAACTCTGAGAAGATTTTTCGTAAATATCTACCATTGTTGATTCACTAAGACCTGTTGAAAACGACGGTGGACGGCTATGCCGTCTGGTGGTATACTCGTGCACGACTTTCTGAGGTGGTGTAAGCGACCTTGACACGGCGTCTAGTACAGCGAGTACTTCAGGTCCATATATTGGCGGATATGTTATTGCCTGTGTTGGTAATGTTAAATACCAGACAAGAGTGTTCTTATGTCAGCCTACATATTTTAAAAATTCTTTTTGTTGCGCCGATCATACAATCGAAAATAAAAAACAACTCCACGTGGATGAATCTTGTATGGAATCGAATCCCCAGCTGAAATTTTCATTCATTGATGCAATTTCATATTCCAGATGCATTTAATATCACGTTTCTGCTTTCTGGATGATCAGTTGTATCATTTACAAACATAATTTATGGACCAGCTGATCTCGAGTAATCATTGTTGTATCTTGCTAGGCCAGGCATGATTCAATATTTCGCCCATCAGTGCTATAAATGACACAGTAAAATAACGTCATGACGACATTATTAACAAAACCAATTCGATCACCCATTCCATATGCTTTATTAACTGCTTTCAAACATTTACCTTCGATCACAATGACTGCCTCAGCGGGCGCGATCTATCTACTTGTATCCTGAATTTGCAACGCATTAAATCTCTCTTTTTTATCATATCCATATCCGGCAATACCTATTGTTTGGTCCGGATCGCTGATAGCGCTAATACCTTGTGGCGTAAATTTATCCATAAAATTAATTTTAGGTTTTGGCGGCAACGATGTTTGTGGTTGGGGAGGTTGCGATGGTGGTGGTGAGTTGTTTTGTCTGTTGTTTTTTTTTTTTTCAAGTCTGATTTCCTCTCTCGTAAAGCTTTTTCAAGTTGCATCGTCATTTCTTTTTGTCAGCTTTCTTGTTTTACTTGTTTAATATACACATCTACTACCTGGTTAAAAATGTTAAACTGATTAACATCTCTCTATCGGTTCTAATCTGCGGAGTATCAGTAGCTATGCGACATACATCCTGTTTTTAGAATGCTAACATATTTGGGTTTGACATCTTTATACCTATAATGATATCCAAACGAGACAACACTACTTATTTGGGTTCTTGATGGTGTCAATACCCTCAAGCGTACATTTATCTCTAACATTAATTGTAGTTCTTGGAAGATGTTGTGGATGATGAGGTTGCTGGGGTGGGTGGGTGGTTGGGCTGCTTGGAGACGGCCAGGCAATGTCTCAAGAGAGTTTTTGTGCTGCATCAGTTGCTGTAAAAATATTATTTGTTGGTTCGACAATTGGTTTAAAAAACTGTACTGTACCTTCTGTAAATTCTACCAATGACTCTTGGCGCTCTTGGAATTTTTTTTTGACAGAATTTCGGACTGGAAGATATGTTTTAATTGCCTCTAGTCGCTGTCGAGCTAGTTTAGTTGTACCAGATTCTATGTTTAGCGTTATTATTGATATAATAACGATTTAATTACGCCATCTGACCGTTACCGTTTTATCTACCACAAACACACGATGACGACCCCTGTAAATATATTTCACGCGCAAAAAAAAAGACTGGTTAAAGGTCTCGGTGACGCTTATATTTTTTCACCCGACATAGGAAGGCTTTTTCGCGCAAATAAATCTGGTATCTTTAACCTCCGTAGGAAGCTTTATTTCGGTCTGAAATTCTGGTCTGCTCGCCACTTCTGCTGATACATTTGTCGCCAAATCGTGGACTTGGAACACGAATGATTCATTAAAACATACCATTCCAAACGTGAAGAGGAAAATGACCAAAAGAAAGGCAATTTCATCTTTTTCGATTTCGAATGCATGCAAGAGACCAGTATTGTAATAAACCCTCAAACGACCAATTTTGTCAAACATCAATAATCGGTCAAAGCGATACGCTGGCTACATTACTTGTGCGACAAGGAAGACAAATGTATCCAACATGACCGAAACGGAGGAGGCGAAACGACCATCGGAAGGTATTCGGTGGATGGATGGGATCTCGAAAGCTATCAGATTCTTTACGAGTTTACGACTTTTTAACGGTTGCTTATTTCATGGATGTCCCATCTGCTACCCTCAACGTGGGTAACCGAATTTGTCAAACGTTTCATTGAACATAGACATTATTTGATCGATCGTCCACCTCAACGTACCGAGAGTGTTAAAAGAGTGGCAATCGGCGTACAGCCTCTTGCGAGAAAGTCATGGCGATTCCATTGTGTTTGTGGAAGGCATTCCTGGCGAAGACGACGGGATCGTGTCTGACCCCAGTCAAACCCATCTGGTCATCTTCGACGGCATGTTAGGAGAAGACGAAGAAGAAATTTTAAACTGTGGTTTACGCGCAAAGGGCATCATCGTAATGCCAGTGTCATTTACATCACTCAAAATTTGCTTCAACAAGGTAAAGCCTATCACACCATCATTCTCAATGCTCATTATGTGGGCTTGATTAAAAGCCCTATAAATAAATGGCAAGTGTACGTTTTAGCCAAAAAGTTAGGAACGCCTTGGCTGACTCATGCGTATCACGATGCCACGCAAACCCCACATGCCTATTTACTCGTGGGTTAAAACCCCACTACACCCGAATTTTTGCGATTTCGTATCCATCTGTTTTATTAATAGTGCCAAGAAGGAGGGCCTATCGTGAACATGTCCCCGTCATCGACTTAACAACAACAAAAATCTATAAAAACCTCGGTCACTTTTGGTCTATCTCAAACCTCGTCAACATGACGTACCTTCAGTCTCATCTTCCCGTAAAATTGATGTACGACATCAGTCGCGAACAAAAAAAATACAAATACGTGCTCGTGTCTTAGAAGCCAGGCTGAAAGAAGTCTTCCAATGGTTTACGGTGACAGCACGTCAATTACTTCAAAGCATCATTCACATCCCTCATCAAATCAAACGCTTTTGTGAGAGAAACAATGTAGCCTAGACGCAACTGGCCGATCCCCGCATCGACACTCAAACCAAAAAGCAAATCATTTTAAAACCTGTTGGTAGCGGTTCTCTAGGTAACATCATTCGCTCCCTCTTAAAATTGGATTCTAATGCCCTCAAAGTCGTCTCTAAGAAAAAATCTACTCCCCGACCCTAAGGTACCCAAAAGAAGAAGAAGAAAAAGAGCAGCTGTGCCAAGACCCAGTCACTGCTACAGAAAAATAAAAGTCCCCAGAAAAAAGCCCCCAGAAAACAGGTTGTACCTGCTAGAGAGGCACTTCGGCCAGGGTACAACTTAAATTCGCAAACCACGGCCTCGACAGTGTCCGCGTCTCCAGTAGCTTCAGGTTCAACCGTTGCTGGTGATGCCTGCCAAGCCCAATTTGATACCCGTTCTTCCTAATTTTATAAAACAATGGAACCCCGCGTCTCCAAGAACTTCTCCCTTTGCGATTGCACCCTTCTCCTCTTTAGCTGCTGTGGAAGCCGCTCACAAAGTAACTGCTCCCAAAATCAAAGTCCAAGAGAGATCGGGCATGTTACAGAGATTCATGTATTTATCCAAGCAAGAACTTCCAGATTTAGAACCACTCTGCATGTCATCAAGTCTTTACGACGTAAAGACAATCAGTGGCGACGCATTCCAGTATAAAAAGGACCTAGGGCAAACGATGAGGATCAGTATTTTGTGCTCCTGAACGCTCAAAGATGTCCACTCAAAATAGTGCACAAGGTCACCATCGTCGTTTTCCTGTCCAAAAAGGAAAAGAAAAAAGAAAACGATAGTTTCTACTTTGCACAGCGCCATCTATGTTTAAGCCGGAATCTATGGAAGATATCCCATGCACCATAATCATTTTAAAAATTGAACTTATTATCATGATGGATACGATCTTTCATATTTGATCTTGTATACGAGAATACTCAAATTTAAGATTTTAAACATTTCTTTCCAAATTGAAAATTGCTTTTAGTAAACGTAGAGAGAGAAAAAAACACCTGAATTAGCTCTTTTATTAGTACTATAAAATATATAGATAGTCCTCCTTATTTTAGAGTCTCAACATTTTTTAAACATGTTAAATCTGCCCCCGCCCCTTTCCTTGTAAATCAAAGACAATTTCTTAAACAAAAGTTTTTGAAGACTTTTGTGCATTATTAGAAGATTATGCATTTTTGAAATTTGGTGATGCATTAATGAAAACTGGTAACTAATGATGCAGTAGAAATAGTCAAAGTTTCGTTGAAAGTCAGTACGAGTGTTGGTGTTTCTTGGTAAACTATCTAGTGTATAGAGAAGACTTCTCTTTGCATCTTCACATCTGTTTTACAAGGAGGAGAAATTCTAGCTAAAATAGCTCCAGATGTTGTTCGCATTCTAAATAGGCAACTGCTAGTAGTGCTAATACCGATGAATCCAATTGCTGGAATTCATGAATCAATCATATGTTTGTTTAAAAGTTCAATCCATAACACAGTTCAGGCATACTTAGAAAGCTAAACAGTGCTTGTTCTCGTGGCATCGCTTATTGTATCTGAGGTATTATAATTACAAATAAAGTTGCTTGTTCCATTAAGATAATGTGGAGTTTCGTCAGGGATTTACCTCTTTCAACTCAGAAATATTTTTTTTTAAAGTTCCTTCACCTTTCCTTGACGATGAGGTTTACAGTGAAAACAATGCAGAATATCTCATGTCATCTCGAAAAACTCATGTGAGACATCTTTCTCGGACGTCTAGCACTTGGACCCAGATTTAAATCGACCATAGAAGGTACAATCAGACTGGATATGCAGCAAAACAATATTCCTGGAACGTCACGTGTTCCTGGAACATTCGTAAGATAGTGGTAAGAAAAATACAAATTATGTGTAAGTCATTTTTCACTCTTTAAAAGTATGATTGCCCCTTGTTTGTTGCATGTCTCGTATTAAATGCCTTGATCATTTAAATATGAATACATTTTTGACGAGGACGGATCATTCTTGTTTCACTTGCTTCAAGGTAAATATAAAATTCTATTCTCTTGTTTAGAGAAGAGTGTAAAATATTTATTTTATCCAAATGTTGCAATTTCTATTATTTTCCTTAGTAAACGCAACGAATGTGCATATAGAGTGCACTTCATAGTAGTTACTGCTTAAATTGTAATAATTTAGTAGCAAAGAGTAGAACCTTCATTACTCTATGGTCATAAAGGAACATCAGAAGACACTGGATAGTTGAATTTTTACAGACTTTGAAAGTTTTTTATGACGTGGTCAATCAAAACAATTTTCTTTCGATTGACAATTTGCAGCATAAACTACTGGGTTTTTTTCAGTGTAGTAAGATCTTAAACAAAATATTTTCGAACCAATATATTACGTTCTTCCCTGAAAAAAAAATACATTAAAAAGATGATGGAATTAATAGCTAATTTATCCGAAGTACACAGTACTTTCCCATCTTTCCTTTTATATTGGTAAACTGTCGCTTTAACTCCAAATTGGAAAGATAAATTTATTAGATAATTAATAAATCCAAAATTTGTCTGAAAAATACGATTCCTACCTTTAAACTAATTGTCGTTTTCGCATTGTAGAGAGAGAATCAACACCACTTCCATCACCACACAACCACTACCAAAAAAACACCATGAAGAAGAAGACGAATGCAACTTGACTTAAGATACGTGTCAATATTTTAAACGACACATGGACTAATGTTCTGCCTATAGTAGCTCCCTACAATATTCTATGGTATAGCGGTATTCGAAGTTTCCGGTACTCTTTGCACAGCGCCATCTTTTATGTGCTTATCTTATACATAGTGGATGACCATAAATCACTAGTTTTGCGTCACATGTTGATTTCGGGAAAATCTCGGTCTTGTAGACGAGTACGCTATTTTAAAAGATACTGTTTCCAAATAATTGCCGAATCCCATGTTGTGTCATGTTCTCAGATAGAATCTATGTCTTCTTAAAATCGATATCAGTGTAACAAATCGGTTGACCAGATAGTCGTAATGTCCAATGATGGTATGCATGAGTCAGATGAAATGACTACCATATTCATCCAGATGCAAGAAATATAATCGATGGTATCATGCAAGAGACAAAATATGAAGTATGTTAAAGTTGGTGTTTTCTGAAAGTTATGATCACTTTTGCAATTAACACACGCTGACTTTAAAACTTTGTTGCACACGATTTATTACTTTTCGTTGGAACACCTGATGTTGTTTAAACAATCCGTGTTCGACATGTACTTTCACGCTCATGTTGGTGGGCGCATTCTCACTGACAATCCAGGCGCCACTCACCGTCACATGTGGTTACAGATGCATTGCTTTAATTATCCAGATACGTTTCTGTAGGGGAGGGGGAGAACAGGTGGCATAATGAGGGTTACGGAAGTAGTAAACGTTTCTTAAGTTGATTCACACTTTGTGTAAAATTTGTATCGTCTTTCCAACATCAGGACAAATATATGCCATCGTACGTATATTTATTTCTCAGAGTTTACCATGATGTCAGAGTAGCTTCCCTTGAATAACTTTGAATCTATATGGTGTCTGTTTATCAATCGTTTCCCGTTCTGACTCGGCCTGGGTTTAAACCTACTACTTCTCCCATCCGGGCTTCGAAACCGCGCTCATTGGTATGCTAACCAACGAGCCAATGCGGCTCATTCGTATTGAGTCATAGTAAATCTTAAAGAGCAAATCAAATGACTGGTATTCTCCTCTTTTGTACGTTCTAATTTTGTTATGATGCTAAATCTCGTTAGCGGTCAAGGGGAAAGAGCAGAAGAGATCTTTTAAAATAAATGTCATCTCGTAGCAAAGACTGCATTGTGTTACTAAAGAAATCTATTTAAACTGCAGTATTATTGTAACGTACTACGAAAATCTTTCGTCTTCAGATGCTTTCTTTCTTTCTTGACAGAGATGGATTTAAAAAACATTTACGGACTGGAGTATGTCCTAACGGTTTACGGGCTTGAGTGCATCGTCACGATTTAGAGGCTTTAGTGTATCCTCGTGTTTTACGGGCTTGAGTGTATCATCACAGTTAACAGACTTGAGTGTAACGTCACGTTTTACAGGCTTGAGTGTATCATTGCGTTTTACAGGCTTGAGTGTATCATCACGGTTTACATGTTTGAGTGTATCTTCACGATTTACAGATTGGTGTTTATCTTCGCGGTTTACAGACGTAAGTGTATCGTTACGGTTTACGGGCTTGAGTGTATCATCACGTTTTACGGGCTTGGTCGCATCCTCACTGTTTACAGGCTTGAGTGTCTTATCACGGTTTACAGGCTTGAGCGTATCCTCGGGGTTTTCGGTCTTGAGTGTGTCATCAAGTTTCGTCCTCTAATTAAGACACGTCTCTATCTTCATCCCTTTAAATGTATGACATAACACCATTCGGCAATAAAAGGAACGAGGCAAATGAAAAAACGGTGCCGGCTGTAAAATAGATAATATATTAGACACAGCTGAACCTGTCACCAAAGGTGATTCATTCGCTGTTCTGCACATTGGTACTACATGTCTTAGTCGAATGGGTTAAACATAAAGGTAAAATTCACTGCTGTTTTCCATGTGAGGCATTATTTGAGAGAGAGAGAGAGAGAGAGACACAGACAGACAGACAGACAGAGAGAGGGAGGAAGAGAGAGAGAAAGACAGAGAGAAAGAGGAGAGAGAGAGACAGAGCGAAAGACAGAGAGAGGGAGGGGGAGAGAGAGAGAGAGATTTTTGTGACATATTTTATGCTCATTGTTTGTTTTAAACAAGATTAATCGTCGTTTTATTAACCAATATTGGCTGGAAACGAGCTAACTAACAAATCTTAGTCCTGTCACAGAATATACAAAATGCTCAAAAAAAAATGTCAATTATTTTAAAGACTATTGAGTATATTTGAAGCTAGATAGAATGACATATATGAAAATATTTACTATTGAGACAAAAGAAACATATACGTATGTAATTTGGTAAATCAGCATTTAGTAGGACAGAGAGAAAAAATGAAGAAAGCTGAATAGTTGCTGCCACCATTATACCATTTGTTTTTAAAAGATTTTGTACTTACAATATAATTCTTGTTATTAATAACGTCATGTTTTATGCATTTATTTTTGAACGTTTATAAATGTTACACTGTATAATTCATTGTGTTTTATTTTACATAATATATAAAGGTTAACTGTATCATTTAAGTAGATAAGTAGGGTATATCAATTTTTGGTAGATATATATGAAATATCTATATCTATATAAAGTAGATATCTATCTTTCAGCTAATACATAGAGAATATACCTACATAAAAGACCTACGTTTTTAGTAGATATATCTATAGAAGATCTATGTTTTATTAGATATAGAAGAACTCTATGCTTTTTGTAATTATATAGAGAATATCTATATGTTCAGTGTATACATAGAAAATATCTATATTTTTACTAGATATATAGGGAATATTTCTGTTTTAGTGTGTGTATATATATATATATATATATATATATATATATATATATATATATAGAGAGAGAGAGAGAGAGAGAGAGAGAGAGAGAGAGAGAGAGAGAGTAGAGGATATATATTGTTACAACTCTATGATCTTAAACTATGTAACAGAAAAGCTTGAAAACCAACATGTTTTGTAAAATTCAACAAAGAATTTATTTCCCTGTAATCCAAAGTGAAAGTTTTAAAAAGGACTTACAACACTGTGAATTGATCAGTCCCTAAAGTTCAAAAGTCAAACTGTATGATGTTTCAACTGAATTTAAGTGATATTCCAAAAAAAATCTAATCTTGAATTTGTTGATGAGTCTGTAGTCTCGAATGTGCTAAGGTGCCAATGGCGTGGAATCTGGTGATGCGGCAATGCTATTAAGCATTTTTCAATTGCAGAGAATAATTTAAATAAATAAATAAATCCAAATTAAAAGCTAAAGACAGCAATAAGACTGATTCTGATTCATTTACCATTTTCTGAAAATAGTATGCCATTTGAATTGGAAATTTCCATTTAAGAAATTTCTACGGTCAAAACACTGAAACAGACATGTTTAAAACGGTTATATACGGATATGTGTGTGTGTGTGTGTGTGTGTGTGTGTGTGTGTGTGTGTGGTAACTCCTGGTACACTATTTATCTAATTTTTGTAATTTGTATTAATGGCAGTAAATTGCATATAATATCTTTAATTAAATTAGTTGCAGTTTGCCTACGTGAACTTGAGTCTGTTAAGAGCATAATGTTACATGGGATCTATAAATATATGAATACGTATATGTTGGCATTTATTAATAATGATCTTAACGCTAATCTTCACAACACTGCTGTGGAATACATAAAAGATGTTTTGTGTGTGACTTGGATTTTTTTAACGTAGCTCAATTTTTTTTAAGTGTGACAGTTTATAGTGATGTCTAGTACTGGAGCATCATGCCGCAGACATGTAGCATGATGTCCCACCCAGTCACATTATCCTGACACCAGGCCGACCAATCCTAACACTAACCTCTTAATGCTGAGCGCCAAGCGAGGCAGCTGTTAGTACCATTTTTGTAAGTCTTTGGTGTGACTCGGCCGGGGATCTAACCCACGACCTCCCCGCATCCGAGGCGGACGCTCTAACCACAAGGCCACCGGAGCGGTCACAAAGTTGTTTTGTACCGAGTCATCTTCAGTTTAGACAATTTAACATTAGACTGCCTAATAGAAGGGAAATAGATATAGGACGAGTTAATTAGGAGATCTTTGATATATTGAGGAGCCGATTGTAAAAAGATTCATTTCCCAAACTAGCTTTAAAGTACTTTATAGTATAATTTAAAGGAAAATTAAGGAACAAATGAGTTGATACATGGTGTTTCTTTAGAATAATTCTAGCGGCAAGTTAATCTCGTTAATCATCTGATTCCGGCCATATGAAGACAGTATATTGAATGAGACTATTATGGAGGGTGCTGCATAACATACCCACTTTATTTGATTTTCCAAATGTCTTCGATAATCCAATAATCTCACCCGAAACGTTTTCTATTTTCCATGTTGTTTAATTATGTTTCCTAAAGAAATACATTAATGTCCACTAATTTATTTACTTTTTACCTTAATCCAATTGTCACACAGTTATTTATAATAAGTTTGACTATGTAACAGTATCAACGTCCTGGCTAAATAAAATTTCAAGTAGGATTGTATCGATCATTTAATGGTAGGCTGTGTATTCCGCAAGAATAAAATAGCATAACACAGCGGTGCCCCGTTACTTGGATTCAATAACACCAGAAAGACAGATAGATTAGAAGCATTCTGAATATCGTCATGGAGGTAGTTACAATGAAGAATAGTGAATGGGAGAATAATCCATTTTCAACATCACCGAACCATAGTATGCTAAATTTCGTTACACGTCAAATGGAGAGAGAATGAGATAACTTTTAAAATAAATGTCGTCCCGTAGCAACGACTGCATTATGTTACTAGAAACGTCCATTTTAAGTACCTACATAATTAATTGATCATAGCTGTATAACTAACAAGGGTATTGTACACGTTTCAGCCTCACACCAGCCCTTCCCCTTCACACCAGCCCTTCCCCCTCTGCTTTTCAAATCCGGATAATGCTATAGCTTTCACAGGATTCGTATCGCTTTATAACGTGTAGCTGTATAAGTCAAATAGCTGTGTACGGTCGTGAAACAAGGAAGTCCATCAGTTTGCTTTTGTCCTGAAAAGTTCTTGATATCCCTACCATCGGCAGATTCCAGTTTCAGACATGTCATGTCTAGTTCAGCTCATGCATCATATTGTACTTAACTTAGAACGAGGGATGATAAACTAATCAAATAAATTGAACTAGTGTAAAAGGAAGTTATTTATCATACACATAGCAATCAATAAATCAAATATCTTTATGAGGAACCTTTTGTCTAGGAAATGCTCTCACTGAGTCAGTCCATATCTCAAACATAAAAATTGAATTGGAACCAAAACTATGAATTATATTCGATATATATAATGACAGAACAAAAGTGATCCAATTAAGCTTTAAGTGTGTGTGTGTGTGTGTGTGTGTGTGTGTGTGTGTGTGTGTGATTTGGATTGTTAACGTAGCTTTAACAATTTTTCAGTCATATCGTTACGATGTCTGCAGTGTGGCAGCTTATAGTGATGACTAGCACTGGGGCATCATGCCGCAGACATGTAGCATGATGTCCCACCCAGTCACATTATCCTGACACCAAGCCGACCAGTCCTAACACTAACCTCTTAATGCTGAGCACCAAGCGAGGCAGCTGTTAGTACCATTTTTATAAGTCTTTGGTATGACTCGGCCGGGGATAGAACCCACGACCTCCCATATCCGAGGCGGACGCTCTAACCACTAGGCCACCGGAGCGGTAATTAAGCTTTAAGAAATAAGAAACTATATTTAAAGTTCGATAAAAGAAGGCAAAATCCTTTCGTATCACGAAAACCATTGATTGTTAAATAAGACAGATTTGTGTATGTTATGAAAATAATACACAAATGGGAACAACTATTGCAGGAATACACTTAAAAGAAATTCCCTTTTTTATGCAATAGGAAGGAATGGTCCCCGTTGTCTCATTGTATGTACGAGAATAAAATATACATTGTCGTCTAGCAAGTGACGCAGATGTGGAACAATGGACACGCTAAATGCGAAACACAAAGATTAAATTAAAGCCTACTTGGGTTCTGCAGCACAACTTTACCAATGTTATGCTATATTGGAACCAGATTTGCACCTGTGGATTTATTTCCAACCCACCATAATATCATTTATAGGAGTAGTGTCCAGAGATTGCCAACCCTCCTGACAGTGGTTTCCAAGTTAACTATCGAAGGGTAGTTGGTTTTCAACCATTTGCCATATGCATTTATTTCATAAAGCCTTGAATGAGTTCATTTACAGGAGTTATGCTCCCTGATAACCTATGACCCCTACTTTAATTCTGATAGATTTCGACGAGATTCAGTTTGGTCAGATCATGATGTAAGTTGACTTTCAACTGCCCACTAAAGGAATTATGCCCGATGACTAAGTCCTCTTGAGTTACTTCTTTTGAGCATAACTCTTAAAGATGTTTTCGATTTCAACTTAATTTGGCATACGATTTTATTCTGACGAGGCTTTGAGTGAACAAGACTTTGCAGTATTATGTTAGCATTCTGTTACATCTTTAATAGGAGTCATGAATCCACATTTGTCGTCATTCTGACTTTGGTCTCCCCATGACAATATCAGTAAGGCCGGTTAGACATCAAGTAAATTTGACGTACACCTTAAACACTTCAAACGTTTCGCATTAAGTGATATGCTGGTGACTTGACATCTGCCTAACTTTAGTTTCAGCGGCATAACTTTACAAAGGATACTTGGATGGCATCCAAATTTTGAATGCTCATCTATCAACAACAGGTTTTCATTAGTTCCATTTATCTATTTCGTAATATCATACTAAGGAGATCCATAGTTGTCTGTACTCCTGACATAAATATATTTAAACAAATACACAAAATCTTGGGAGGGAACTATATAAGAAGTTATCAAGAACGATTATGGAATCCAATGTTGTGACTAATTGCGCTTTTGGAATATCAGGCAGAATTTGGTTAGTGATTATGAAGATGTTAATTATGTCGTCTCCAATACAGCCCATGCTCTATTAACAACGATTACTTCAGGGTGCCTTTGATTATATGGCTGTATTAGTTTGAGTGTTGTCCTAGTGATAAAGTATTATTATTTCAAACGTTCAAAGGTAAGAAAATTTCATGTGCGATGCTAAAAGATACTTTACGCACGTGTTTAGTTTTAGTCAATTTGTCTGAGTAAAAATACTCTGA
This sequence comes from Sinohyriopsis cumingii, assembly GCA_028554795.2. NCBI lineage: Eukaryota > Metazoa > Mollusca > Bivalvia > Unionida > Unionidae > Sinohyriopsis > Sinohyriopsis cumingii. The sequence continues at coordinate 16,318,339 of CM068830.1, forward strand.
ATGATGCTATTCAAGAGCCTGGCTTAAATCGTCCTAAAACATATAGACAATAAAAACACCAGACAAACATCATTTACTATTAAAAATAAATGTGTGTATAAATTATTGATTGCAAAGTTGTTTTTTCTCACATACATACACACACACATACATACATACAGACAGACATGCACACACACACACATACGTACATACATACATACATACATACATATACGCGAACATACATATTTGCTATACGACATTGGTGTCTACTAAACAGTTTGATTGCTAAGTTGTTTCTCCCACTAAATATTTGCATACATACATAAAAAACGGAAGATCAACGAAACATTCAGAAATCCGAATGTCATGTGACTTTAATGCAAATACACTGTGTGCTCTACTGACTGTGCAATTGCCTAAATTATGACTGAATTTAACAAATCTTCCTTAATAATTAAGCAAGCTCGTGAAAATCACACGCATACAATTTGCGTAGAGACTCGCGAAACGTATGACCTTTATTGCTACTAAACAGCTACATTTAATCGAATCAGTGATTTATTTGTAGATAATCCGGCTAAATGACTGAATTCAGGACTAGATGTCCGTAACCGTCTCCCTGATTATATGCATGTTTAAACAGATTATTTGTGACGTCATAATGTTTGCCCACATTTCTTACACGAGCTTTTTAGATAGATAGGGTAATCGCTAGCAACAAACAGCAATTGAGCAACATGTGACAACGTTAAATTAATTTTATGAGAAATATATTCAACCACTGCATTAAAAGTTCAATGATATAAGACGAAAAAGTCTGTTCACATCAATGAAACAAAAAAGAAAACACCGAAATGGATTAAATCTTACTATAAATCTTTTTTAAGTGAGTTCCATCCTAAAAACTAAAGGAAAAAATATATGACGGAACGGACCATCCTTGAGAACGAGATGTGAGTTTATCTTCCTAAAATGACGCCTTAACTGGGTGAGATTTTCCGAACAGAGTAATGAGACGACTTTGGTGACTGTTTAGTAATTAAAGCGTTTAACTGTACTACAGAAGGTTGTTCAATGGTGGACATCCAGTTTTCGGTAATAGTTGTTGATGCCTCCTTTATTACGCACCATTTTTAATCAAACTATGGGTGCCTCTGTGCTGATAATGAAAGCTAACAATTGAAAGTTTTTACCTTCATTCAGTTCTTTTGTTGTTTGTTTCGTTTTCTTCACACGCGTTTCTTAATGCTTCTACCCCGCCCCACACCTTAGTAAAAATAAATAAATAAACAGGGAAAGAAAATCACGTTTGATCACAAATGCCAAGGTGAGAATTTTTGATATCTATTTGAAGCTCCTGGAGAAAGGATAGACTTATAAAAATCTTTGAGATCACTCATAGCTATAACCTTTTGGTGTCATTTGGAGACTATGTGTGCTGTATATTTAATTTGCAGTTTTGTTTGTTAGTTAGATTGGTATTTCGATTGGAGCTGGGGTTAAGATGATACTGAGGTTTCGGTTAATTGTTAATTGACTGGAAGTTGGATCTATGTTTTATTTAATTAATCAAATGCTTCTTGAGTAGTTATTTTTTAATGCGCCGTGTACTTCACTGTTGTCATCTTCTATATTTAATTCCCTATTAACTGATTCCAATTTCCTGTTTTTATGGCTACTAAATTATTTGCGCATAGCAATCTAAACTTTTTAATCAGGTCTTTACCAAACTTTTAGTTTTTTGTCACTATCACAACGATGTGATTTTGGCAGTAAAACACAAGATTTGATAAATGTATGGCACTTGATTTAGATAGCAGTATCTCTACAATAGTTTCAGCACATAATGTATAGATATATCCCCAGTAAGTACGAGGAAAAAGTAAGGAATTTTTTTTCTTGCAGAGATTTAGCGTAGAGTTATTGCTTTGTAAGTTTGCACGCGATAGAGGTCACAATATATCAACAACATCCCAATGAAGTATATCTCGTCTTACATGGTGCTGTCCTTTATCCTTGGTTAAATTGGTTTATTACTGAGTTTTGATATGACTAAAGCTCACAAAGCACATGGGTGATTCAGTGCAAGGAACGAATATGCGTTTCTTTTCAAAGCAATAAATGTTTTGAATAAACATTTTGCACCTGAGTAAATATAACAAATGTAAGTATTTGGTTCGGTTCATCACCAAAATATGGGCACACTCTGGCAAGGAAATGATAACTCCATCTGTGATATCACAGCTTGATGTAGTCGATTTAACTCTCCTTGAAATTACATGGGGTGTATTTGTATTTGCTATAAATACAATATATTGAGGATATCTAAGTTTCCTTTAAAAGATGTAAGAAAATATTTCATGAATGGAGTTAAAACATTATATTGTTATTTCATGAGCAACTGCAGGAAAGGAAAATGTTATTGTTGATTATTTACCAAACTTGCTTCTGAATCAAAGATTTGGAATTTAAAATTCACTTTTCAGCAACCCCGCCCACTCCATTTTAGTAGATTCGCCTCCGTGTCAAATGTATTAAATAGCTACAGTGGCGTAGCATCCCCACAAGCTGCTCTCGCAACGGCAAAGGGCCGAAAACTCCCATCATACAACTTTTTTGGTTATTGAGAGGGACCCTCAGAATTTTTTTTGCAGGCGGTCGGTGGCAGGGGAGGAGAGATTATATATTTCTAAGTCGCTGATTGGTTGATCTTAAATACATATCTGGATTTCAGTGAGCAGTAGGTTTTGATTGACTTAATATGTTTCAATAAATTAATTTTCTGACATTTTGTAAACTATTTGACAACATCTGACTACAAAAGCAACCCAACGAAGCTCTCCTGATTTTTTCTTCTTCCCATTTTTTTTTATTTTTGTAAAAGGGATATAACTTTGTAAAGAAGTCAACCGTCCGTGAATCATATATCGTCGGCATAAAATTATCCATTACTTGATGGATAACGCAGTTTCTCTTTATTATTCAGTTTCACAAAATGCTTTTTTTTCTTGCTGAAAGTAAATGGTACATTGGGATTCGAAAAATGTTGAAAGCAGAACTTCTGTGACACACACAAAATCACGCGTTACATGGCAAATCTGGTATATTCACACGAGAACATGCAATGCTATATTCTTCAGACGTGAAAATATAAGAATAAAAAATACGATACAAAATGGACAAACAATATATAATGAATTGAGGATATATACGTTTATGTGTAGATGTAAGAAAATATTTTACGAGCGAGGTGTAACTTTGTATTGTTATCAGTACCAAACTGTCACATACTAAATTACAGTTTCACATTCAGCCCTCATTTGTTTAAAATTATGTTTGCATTTATAGTGGCACATGTCAGTAATTTGTGAGTCTTTTTGATGTGGATGAATTCCTTTAAAAGGACTATCACATATGTTTATGAACCATACCTCCAAGAAGATAACAGGCCAAGTATACAAAACCTTTGAGCGATTTTTTCATTTTTTGCCAGTGTTACCGTTTCCGCCGGTTATCGGTGTTTTCAATGTGGAGGCCTTACTGATACATTGCTATGCCAATATACATTTCTAGAAGTATGTAATTACTTTTGACAAGGAAAACGTTGCTAACTTGCATTTGAAATGGGTATTTTAAACGTCTCCACAGTTTCACTAACTTTTCTACAATGCATGATGCAGTAATCCATTTACAAAGCTCACAATAGATCATTTAATGCGAAACTTAGTGGAAAGTTATATTTTTGTAATTCTTTTTCAAATGCAAGTTGTGACATTTGTCTTGCCAAAAGTAACTACGTATTTATATAAATGTCACTATCATGTTTAATTTGCCGCGACAATGTCTTTATACAGGTGTACAGTCTTGGTGATCTGGGACAAGCGTCACGATGTCTGACCATAGGACATTCATAAAATATCTCCTGCCACATCGAACTCCTGAAAATGTGTGATAGCTCAGGAAAATCATGACATACGTATTACTTCTAGGTTTCACTGTAAACGCGAATACGTCTAAATAATCTAGGGTTTTGTGTGCACCTGCAGTTTTAATAAATGTTTATCTAATGATTCATGTCTCAGAACGTGATGCTTTGACTCATTTTAGTATCAATCTTGAAGTAGGTTTATGTTGCTCTTTAGAAACAAGGTAAGCGGTAAAGCGGAGAAGTGTTGTGTGTTGAATACAAAGAGGAAAGGGACGAATAACTCTTGCAATTCACTCATCCCAGGGAAGAGTGCTTGGGAGTATTGTTTTGCTGAGCCCTGCTGGTGCATCGTACTGGCTTTGTTAAAATGGCCGCCATAACAGTATGGAGATATGGTTAACATTAATACGTGTGTGTGTGTGTGTGTGTGTGTGTGTGTGTGATTTGGATTTTTAACGTAGCTTTAACAATTTTTCAGTCATATCGCTATGATGTTTGCAGCGTGTCAGTTTATAGTAATGTCTAGCACTGGGGCATCATTCCGCAGACATTTAGCACATCACTACTAGTATTATCTTCGTCACATTGTCAGATATATAGTAAAACCAGAATATTCCAAACGAAACCAAAAACTCCTCAGAATAACATACATACATACATACATACATACATACACACACACACACATGCAAACATACATAGATACATACATACATACATACATACATACATACATACATGTAGCTAAAATTAGAAAAAAGCTCGTGTGTGTGATTTGCCTGTGTAAATGTTAGACCATGAAGATACAAAAACAGATAAACAATTTGAGCATATTGGTGTCGGAGAATCAACCCTCCGAATGGGTTTCTAGCAGAAGAACGTTTTATCTGAAAGCAAAGCTATCCTAAAGTTCTTTCTTTTTCACTTGAGGGAAAATCTAGCTGAGGTCTGTCTTTTTCTCAATGATAAGGTAGAGGCCAGTCTATTAGGGTAGTTCTTCTCCCGAGCCAGTTGTCTCCGCCCTTCCATTTCTCACCGGAAAAATGGCCGCACAATTGAGTAGCATCTGTATGTCGTGTTTTGTCTCTTTTGGACCATGGCAGTCTCCTTAAGAGGTATCGAGAAAGAGAGAAAGTCAGCGATTGTGTCGTCACCGCGACCGTCACTCAGAACGCCGAAAGCGATACGGAAGGTGCGAATACTGTCCCGAGCTGGCCATTAAAGGGGGGAAAGACACCCTCAGACGTGGAGTATGACCCCATGTTGACTGTGGAGCAGCGGCAAGAGAGAGAGAGGCGTTGCTGACCGGGTTTTCCTATGTGCTTACGGAAATACCCGGGAAAACGTCACTTGTCGAGTTGGGTTAAAGCTGGTGGATGACCGGCCAGTCCAGCAGAAACCCTACTCTTTGCCCCACGCAAAACGTCGAAAAAGAAGAGATCGAGCAGATGATTGCTCTAGGAGAAATCGAGCCCTACGATTCTCCGTACAGCTCTCCTTTAGTCTTAGTGCAAAAGAAGTATGGCACACAACGGTTTGTGTCGACTGCCGGAAGCTGAAACATTTGACGAAATTTCAAGTCGAAATGCTACCTGACCCAGAACATATTTTCGCTTCTGTCTCGAAAGCGAAATATTTTTCGAAGTTGTATTTGTTCAAGGGCTATTGGCAAATTGCTCTAAGGGAAGAGGAGAGGGCAAAGCTTGCTTTTGCTACTCCCGATGGGACCTACCAATGGTTAGTCATGCCGTCCGGAGTCCATAATGCGCCCTGAGTCTTCTCTAGAATGATGCAGGAGTTGTTGGAACGCATGCGCGATATGGGCGTTCACAGTTTCATGGATGATCTCTTGCTAGCCACAGAGACGTGGGGTCAACACCCTCACTCTGCTAGCTGACGTTTTGGAGCTGCTACGTTAGGCAGAATTGACTGCTTTCCCTTCCAAATGTCACCCTAGGTTCCGGCCGTTGGACTATTTGGAACGCACCCTGGGTCAAGGCACGCTGTCCACAGAGAAGTCGAAGGTGAATCAGCTGCGAAAAACCGCACACCCCACCACGAAAACTGAGATGAGGTCATTCCTGGGATTGGCCGGGTAGTACCGGTGGCCAATTTTAGTGCGATTGCAGGGTCTTTGTCTGGCCTGACGAGGAAACGGGCCCAGAGTAAAGTTATTTAAATGGATATGTGTGAGCACGCTTTCCTAACGCTGAAGTATAGGCTGACGTCCGACGCTGTTGTCCGTCTTCCGGATCTGTCCAATGACTTCGTATACCGCACTGAAGTATGTGACACGGGCTTGGGAGCAAACTACTGCAAGAGCACGAGGGGACGCCTTTTTCCAGTCGCGTACGGCAGTCGCAAACTGTATGTGGCCGAAAAGAACTACCCCGTAACGGAGAATGAATGACTACGAATCGTGCTCGGGATATCACGGTTCGAGCGGTACTTATATGAACGGAAGGTGATGTCGGACACTGACCAACAACCCATCGCCTATCTCGAGCAGGCGAAATGGACACTTGATTCGATGGTGGCTGTTTTTACAAGAGTACCAGATGCAGATAGGACACGTGAAAGGAACCGAGAACGTAGGTGCTGATTTCATGAGCAGGGGTGCCGAAATGGCATAGATCGCTCTGTTGATAACTGTATGTTTTGTGTGTATTCGTGTCCTTAGCGTGTAGCGTCGTTATGATTTCGTTTCTATTATTGCGTGTAGTAACGTACTTGCACTTGGAGCAATTTTGGGGGAATAAAATCCTGATTGTACTTCTCAAGCGTGGGGCTGTCACGTTTGCTCAGCCCCAGTTACTAAGTCGGGTATCAAATAAGGTATCATTACAAGCCATGTATTGATTTCATAACATTTCCGCAGGCTAGAGTTAATCTCTTACGCAAGGTTACTGTGATCAGGGAGAAGTCCCAACATCTTGTATATGCACAGGCGTTAGATCGAGCGACTACCCACCTATGTGTTGCATCTTAGTCCTGAGATCAGAGGACCCACGAGGGACAGGGCGTGTCTTAAATCCGTTCCCATGTGGAAAGACAGTGAGCGGAACATTGTCCGCTAAGTTTGATTGGATCGGGTCAAAACGACATCCAATCGGAATTGAGATAAAGGGTGTGATAACAATTTAGATCCGAATTCTAACTTCTAACTATCAAGCGACATTTTAGTTTCGCCTTGACAGATCGCTGAGCAATCAGGGTTACTCCAAGAGAGCCACTCGTAATTTTGCGGTAAAACGTAGAGAGGAGATTCTAAGGAAAGATAAAGCTTCGCAATGGTCAGTAAGTTATTTTCTCGATTTTCGCAGAATATTACGGCATTGTAATTCTAATTATGTGTTGTATGTATACTTAATTACTAGGATCGTTTAGTACCTTGTAGTGTTTAATTTACATGCGTACTTGAGAAATGATCTTGAGTATTATGTAGAGAATTATGTAGATTGATAGCTTGTGGTCAGAATTAATTTTGTAATTAGTTATTAGGTTACTTACTTCGTAGTAAACTAGTGCATTTATTCATGTGATAAGTTAGATTTTACACATGCCTGAAATGTGAATTTGGAAAACGGCTGAAGTTTATCAGATTAGGTAATATGGATGCGTCTGATTGTTGTGACATTGTAAAGTATAATTGGATTAGGAATATGTACTGATGTGACGCAATTTATTGATGTATGCATGAGATGTAATTTATACCGTGCTTTTATTACGACGTTGTTTTCACATAAAAGGACGAATGAGTATTTCAATGTGAATGAATGCGTGACCGAAGAAATGTAATAGTTGTTATCCGTTGATAGACTGGGTGTATTGTGAGATGAGAGGGGTCAGGAAAATATTGTACCGTCCTTGTGTTTTCATAGGAAGCATTTTTGGAGACAGAACTTCCGGTTCAGTTAAGTCCCAAGTCTCCAAGAGGGGGGACGGAAGTAAGTCTAGAAGAGCAGTCGGGGTCGACAAGTCTAGTCGGCGGAGAGAGTCGAGGAGGAGGAGGAAAGCAGTCGAGGAGAGAAAGTGGAGAAAGAGGAGGAGTATAGAGAAGTCGAGGAGGAGAAAAAAAATTGGAGAGGAGAATACACAGATGAGTCAAACACAAGGACATGTGGGTTAGCTATCTCACACTACTAATCAAATGATGCAATTGGTTATCATAGAGTCGAGCGGAAGCAGAGTACTTGTTAAATTTTAATCATTTCCCTATTTAATTGTCATTAAATTGTTATTCGTAGAATTTCACGTTTTTGTATATTCGATTATTTAACCCCTGGCATTGCTGGCTGGGGGCTCGGAACTTGACATATATCTTTCACTAATTTCACTTCCAACCAAAATAGAGCCTGCGTGGAAATTCTATAATATTTAAAATAAAATATTGGAAGCACCCCATCGGACACCTACCACAGTTACGGCATAACAACCCGTCAAGCCACGATGGCGATGCCAGCTAAGCCCAATTTGACAGCCGTTCTTCCTCATTTGATGAAACAATGGAAACCCGCATCTCCATAAACTTCTCCTCCAGCGGTGACACCCTCCTCCTCTTTAGCTGCAATAGTAGCTGCTCACAAAGTATCCGCTCCCAAACTGAAAGTCCAAGAGTGATCGGTCATTTTACAGAGTGTACTGGATTTTTCCAAGCAAGAACTGTGTCGATTTGGTCCTTTGCGAACCCCTCCACGACCTGTGATGCCTGTAATAAAATTGATTCGACGTAAAGACAGTCAGTGGCGACGCATTCCAGTATAAAAAAGACCAGCGGTAAAGGATGGGTATCAGTGTTTACGTGATCCTTAACGTCCAAAGATGTCCCGTCAAAGACGTTCACACAGTCACCATCGTCTTTCTTCTGTCAAAGAAAGGAAACGAAAAAGAAAACGGCAGTCTAGTCATCCGAAGAAAAAAAAACCCGCAAGCATCAACGTCTACACCTGAGAAGACGCAGTCGTCCAAAGAATATCGGGAGCAATCAAAAAGTGAGTGGGGGTAAAACCTTCTCAGAGAAATAAGATAAAAGAACGCATGTCAAGCGATGCGCTGGATTTCAGTGTATATTTTGCTCCCGAACCCCAAAGATGGCCCCTAAAAGAAGGGCACACAACTGGCTATAAAAGGAAAGAAAAGAAAAGGACGCCTCGTTTAGCCAAAACATTGGGACATGTTGTCTGTCCTGTCCAAAGCTCCTTCACTCATGCGAAAACAACTCTTTCAAATAGCTTCAGAAGATGTCATTGATGCCCTGAGCGAATGTTGTCTGAATGTCTTGAAAGGCACGATACTTTGGTCTAAACACCAGAAAGACTGCTTAACCAAATATCGACAAATGGTCCAAAAGAAAATACCCATCCGTCAAAAGAAAAAGACGTTATTGCAACACGGAGGATTTAATTTAGAACCTCTTGTCATAGGAATAGCGAGGGCCATGTTAGGAGGACTCCTGGAAGGTGTTTTACCCATGGGCCCAAGATAAAAGGATCAAGAATATTAAAAGGAACTCTGGAGTCAAACGACCTCAGACATGACCTTTGAAATCGAATGGAAGGACGAAAACTTGCTTTGATAATTTACAAACGATTGATGGCATGCCATCGTTGGTAAGAACATTGGACCCCTCCCAATCCACATTTGACCGATATGTCCTAGCTACAACACGAATCGCAATCGTTGATGGATCTCAGTGATTTGTCCATAACAGAAAAATAGCAAAGGTACGGTCAACTGTTGCAACGACTGCAACTCTTTCACCAGAAGGCTACAGACGAATCAGCCCTGCCGACTCTGAAAGATTGTAAGGCTCTGATGAAAAGTTTATCACCACCACCAGCCCAGCGGTGAAAACAGACGCAGTGCCACGAATGTCTGAGGAAGAAGAGGTACGAGAAGTCTTTTAAACACCGTCAGCAGCTCCCATTCCTAGCAAGATTGCAGCGTCCTTTTTGTCCCCTTCCACCTACTCCCCAACGTGGAGAACTCAAAGCTTGGGTTTAAAAGATGATGTCCACTCCTCCTTCGACAGAAATCTAAAAGGGAAAGAAGACCAAAGCCATCTCATTACCATCGCCACCGCCACCACCATTACCTTCGACATCTACTCGGGTGGCACATCGGACACGAAAAGGGTTTTAAAACCAAAATGTATCCCCATCCAAAGCAGCAGCATTAAAGAGTGGATGACTTATTTAAAAAATGTAGAAGGTGCTAGCCAGCATTTACTACGATCCACCCCTACCTTCATGTTACAGATGAATTCAGAAATTGTAATGTGCTGCCAAAACCCGACTGAAAGTCTCCTTTTACCTCAAGTGCTACGACGTTGAAGAATTACTTGAGATCGTACTTGTCCCTGTACGAAACCACCGGACAGCTAGGGACTAACACTAGCCACGGCATTACGTACGAAGATTACGAAGGATGTTACACTTTGTGGGCTTTTGATTTCACTCATGACCAGACAGCTACGATGAATATTTCCACCCTATTAAATCCTGGCGAATAAACTTATTCACTTGATCAAAAAAGATTGCTTTGGATGTCAAAACGATCATCCAAATAAAATTCAACACGGTAAATGTCTGATTCTGAGTCAAGAAGAAAACTGGACGAGTATCTGGACGAAGCTTGGAGTCTCATCTAGGAAACGGCCGTGTTGCATCAGTGGTATAAAGGCTTGCGTGATCATTCCTCTCCTCCACTGATTGCTCTATAGATCCATCTAATTGAAGCTCTCCTGGCTCAGAGTTCTGAGAGGAAGCAAAGAAACAGTTACCTGTCAGAGATTTTCAAGCAAAATGTCAGGACTGAATTGATTATTTATCGTTACCTGTGAGGAAATAAAAACCACAACAAAAATGGATACCTGGGAATTTTGTTACCTTATGAACCACAGTTTGTACACTGCTTCTTGGTAACCTGTCGTGTGTGCTGAAGATGAACTTCCTCGTCGCAAACGTCAAGAAGCTTATGTCATCCACACTGACGACAGTCATCTTCCAGGAACCCAATGGGTAGCCATCTACTTTCCACGTGATGGTAGTGTACAGCACATTGATTCGTATGGATTACCACCTATGGAAGACGATATCATCGACTTTATGAGAAGAAATGCACAGACAGCACGATTCAATAATGTGAAATTACGAGGCACAGATTCCATAGTGTTTGGACAATATTGTGTGCATTTTCTTCATCAACGCAGTCTTGGATATTTGTTAGGACATTTAGTGACTTAATTTGATCGTCACTTTTCCAGAAAGTAGATCGATGGTTTTGTGACCATTATGACAATCGATTGTCTTTAGCTAAGAAACATAGTGTACATCAATGGCAATATGACTTCCATCAGTGGAAGTCTAGCTTGACGCTTGACTTCACAACCTTGTCAACCTTGTCAAAAATAATTTGTTTGTTTTATTGTTAATTGTTGGCTGTTGGTTGTCTGAATTAAATAATGTTGTGTTTTGAGTAAATTGTATCTGTCGTTTGTTTTCAATTTTTATAAATATACATGTTCTTTGATTTTTTTCTCTATCCCTCACCCCTAAGATGAGTTCTATAGCATTCCGACTCTAAACATTGTATGGACGTTTTCTATTGCGTCCGCGCTTGAACCATATAAAGCGAAGCAGTCTCCAGTCTGACCATTCATTTTTGACTCGTCAACCTATGAAGATGCCTTCTAATGTCGCTAAACTAAACGAAGACTACGTGCATTTGCATCGTGTCAGGAAAAACCTGATACCCAAACCTGAAGAAACAGAGAACGTCAAGATGATGAAAGTGGCCTAAGACCTGATATAAGAGATATTCAAAGATGAAATCAAGAAGGAGAAAAAAAGAATGGACAAAGAAGTACAGACTTCAGAAGCAAAAAGAGCAGAGAGAACAGCAGCAGCAGCAGCAACAGCTGGAACCAGGCAGAAGATTTGTTGACTGCCGTATAGGCACAAAAGAGTTCTCCTTCTCTTTCCGAAGAAGCAGACCCTATCCTGTGGGAAGGTTTGCCACCAGACAGGGACGCGATCTAAGACCTCAAACGATTGCCATAACTCTCTCAAAACATCCCTTTTCAGGGCTACCCCAATACTCTAGAAAATAGATACTAATTTAATTGCCAATCATATAATTTTGTGTTTCTATAAGCACTTCATTTCTTTGTTTTATGTCAAAAACATAGATGTGTGTCTATAAGCACTTCGTTTCCCTGTCTTGTCAGATAATGTGTTTATATGTTTGTGTAGTTAGCGTTCGTAAGTAAAACAGTAAACGCGAATGTTTTTATAGGTCAGCGCATTCCATGTGATGAATATAAAAGTTGGTATTGTACGTTTTAGTATCATGTGGTGTTTTCCTTCACGTCCGCTTATAGAATAAAAATCGAAAGCGTTCATCAGTATGGCTACCCATTGTTGACGTACCAACTAAAGAAAATGAAGAACAGAATAGCGAAATTGATTAAACTACAAATGTACCTGGAGTACACCATACGCATTTTAGAATAGCTGGATATGCACGTCAGGAGAAAGAAGAACAAGAAAGTAGAGGAGAAGAAAACGAAGAGAAGGATCCTGTGTCACCTGGCGCTAAGACCTGTGTGTGAGGTGAAGCCACTGGTAAGTACACCTCCACAATCATTACCAGCACAACAGCCACTACCAGCACCACAACCTCTACCATCACCGCAGCCACTACCAGAACCACAACTTTGTCATCCGCGGCAATGGCATAGGAGACAAGTAGAACACTTCAGAATCTCACAAACGGAAGATTGGATGCTGAAGACAATCAACCAGCCTCTGCGCCCCCAAGAGCAAGACTGAAATGGGAGCAGGACTGGAGCCGGCGATGTGTCTGTGGCGTCAGACTAGGGTGCTGCCTCCAAGATAGGTGTATTTGGAGTTCTAAAACACATCCCTTTTAAGAGCTCACCAAACCTCTGGAAATAAGACTATTCAAATTGCCAATTTGTGTGAATGCGGAGTAGTGTGTAGTAGTGTGATTATAAACACTCACTTCTTTCCTAATATATGTGTGTGTGTGTCTGTGTGTGTTTGTATGCGTTCGCATACGTTTGTGTGGATAATAAAGTGTGAGTTTTATGCGTTCGTGTACGTTTGTGTGGATAGTAGATATTGTGTTTCCTTGTATGGATAGTATATTTAGGTTTTCTTTCTCCTTCCCGTGTGTGGAAAGTAGATTTTGGGTTGTTTATTTTTTCTTCTTCCCGCGTGTGGATAGTATATAAAAGTGTGTGTAAGGGATGTTTTCCTTCACGTCCGTGCTTGAAGTATATAAATCATAGCGGTCATCAGTCTGGCTTCAAAAACAACAACACCAGTCGTAGCAAGGAATATCAAAGCACATACACAATGTAAACCTGAAACATCCAAAACAACTACTGAAGCTGTTGTTTCCAATGGAGCCACTGGAACTACAATTACAACGAGAGGGCAGCAAAAGCAAAAGAAAACCCAAGACTAATTGCCTACTTCTCTAGATTTTCCAGAACAGGCCAAACCAAGACAATTGAAACAGCAGCAGCAGCACCACCACCACCACCAACAACAAAGACGAAAATCCTACCTACAGCCAAACAAAGTGCAGATGTGGTCAACTACATATTTGAACAGACAGAACAAATTAAAATAGGTTACATTATGGCTGACCAAATTAGTGCACTAAACTTTATTGAACACCTAGGACGGGAGGTAGACAAATACCAAAAGACAGACCATAAGATAAGGTTCATTCAACCAAAATAACTACCTTTCATGCAAGCAGCATGCTCCCTCCACCAATGAATTCCGTCTGATTCCGATGCCACTTGTGATTTTGATTACTAATGAACTCATTAAAGTACACAGCATGGCAACCCCAAAATTCAAGGTAACACCTGAATTTGAACACCTGGACATCGGGGATACCATCTGCCCAAATATCAAGGCGACAGAAGAAGATGACAGATGGGAATTTTCACCACCCAAGCATCGAAGTGTCTACTATTTCCTGATGAGGATTAACTTCAGTCCTTTTCAGGGCTATCTAATCATTGCCTCTTATTAAGAGATTTCAATTTGGCTTGAAATCTCGACTTGATAATACTATTGTAAACCTATTACGATCCTTTGACTGCCTTGGTAATATTAGTTATTCTGGTTTCCGTTTAGGAAACCACAATAACTAACTTGACATAAAAAATTGCATATGGTCTCTCAGACCCTAATTTCTTTTGATTTAAAGTATTACTGCACACTACGTGCTTTCGGAATTAACTGAGATTTAAAACTTAAATTACTCTAATTACGATTGTGGCTAACACAGATTTGGTAATAGGGAATACCCATTATACAAGTAACTGGGTTGAATTTGGTAATATTAAATTTGGCGTTTCAAGTACATTCTAGCGACGTTAGGTTCTCTGCTCCGATTCCCTCCCTTCATCTGCCTGCTCCGACTTTAAAAGACGAGTGTGTGGGCAGATTCCCATTCGTCTATAAATCATGTGCCCCAATGAGCGTGTACGCGCGGAACCGGGGTGACATCATAAGACTAGTGGACAATCCTGCGAGACGTCTTATCATGCAGTTATACCAACACACAGACATTTATTTACCATAAGTGCGTGTTGGTTCCAATCCAACTCGTGATAGCCTTTATACAGATCGAAAGGGACATATTGTCTCACAACCTGTAGATTAATCAATCAGCACTCTATCAGTGCACTAATGCGTTGGGGAAAGTGTCACCAAACGGGGCACTAACTAGTCGTGCATGCCCGTAATGGCGAAAACGACTTAAATCAAAACGACCGACCGACAGTCTGGTTTCAGTTTTCAGCGAGATTAGAGAGTATTAGCGACGAAAACTAGTAGTCATGACACTAGCAATGGAACTGTTTCCCGCCACAGCCAGGAGTGCACTAAACGGACTTGGACTTAACGTAGCAGCTGGTTGGAGTATAAGATCTCAGGAGAGGAGGACTACTCTACTGCTGATATGGGACAAAAAATATTAAAGAGATACACGGGATATAAGAAGCATCCCTGGAAGACCAATTAGAAGAAGAAGGGGTGGGAAACCACCACAAAAGGAAATACGGAATAAAAATGCTTGAAGGGTTTTGCAGACACCAAGTATGGAGGCGAGTGGGACACAGACTGGGGAGGAGATACCATCTATCGTAACTTCCCATAGTTGAACGACTCACCCTGCTAGAGATGCATCACCGGTAAAGAGCAAAATTAAAGTTATCCCGAAGTCTCCTCAAGAAAAACATCAATACCAACAACAACAACCATGCCTGCCATCGCCACCACATCCACAAACTGTGAAAAACATTGAACCCAGGGTCACTAGGCGGCAAGCTAAGAGGCGTCCAACAAAAATAACACCAGTAGCTATGAAGGGTAAAGGGGAGGAAAAACAGACACTGGCTGTTCTGACGCCTCAGAGTTCTGATCCAAACACGCATGGTACTTCTAACCCATTATCTAAAAATACACCAGTTGCTGATGACCAATACTGGAAAGCAATCTATCAACATCTTCATGATACAGCTACAGAACTGGGGATTGAAAATCTCTACCATGACAAAGCGGCCGCAATACAATACACAGAGGACATGCAAGTTTTGAATGGGCTAGAAACTCCCAAAACTAAAATAGCAAAATCCAGATGGAAAAGAGCGGTCAACAACATGAAATGTTTGGGAGACAAACATCTCAAATGCCCAATGCCACTAGCTTGGTGTATTTGTTGGGGATTACAGAACTATCTTAAACTTGATGACGTAACTGTGCTTGAGTTTGCATATAAACATCTAACCTTGATTGAGGTTATGAAGGAAGAATATCCTAGTGGTCGTCCTAGATCTGAAGAGTTTCTTTAATCTATAAATGGTACCATTAGGACTCTACATAAAACAGTCCTTCTAAGAGATACATTGCCAGTTTATCAGAAAATTTCAAATTGGCTTGAAATTTCGACTCGATATTACTACTGATAACCTAATATGATCTTTTGACCACCGTCCTAAATTATAACCACAAGACCTAACTTGACAATGAAACATTTCTGTAATGGTCTCTCAGAACTACACGGTTGGATTACACGATTGGATTTTAAAAAATATGTACACTATGTACTTTTAAGATAAAATCTAATAGTAAAAGATAAAACTAAATTCATGACTCTAAATGCAATTGTGACTAAATAAAAATTTGTAATAGGGAATACCCACTCGTCTAAAATCAGGTGCCCCGAAGAACATGTACGCACGGAACCGGGGTGACGTCATATGAGAATTCCCAATCAAACTCGACGTCTCACACTGCAGTAAACAGGCATTTCAATAGCATGAGTGGGTGTTGGGTCCATTCCTACTCATGACAGCCCTTCATACAGGTCGATTAGGACTTTAATTAAGTCCGCTATTTCGGAATTTAAATCGTCGTGTATAGACTATGTGCGCAAGCGACGTTAATCAAAACTCAGTCAGTCAGTCTGGCTTAGTCACGTTGAAACCAGCCAGAACAGCACATCAGTGATGGAAAGCAGTACTGCACCACGAGACGGGGCATCAAGATGGCTGCCAGTTATTGCAGTCATACCGGCACCAGCCCTAAGAGCCATGAAGGCATTTGGGAAGAAACAGGCTACTAATTGGAGTCTACGAGCTGGAGCCAAGAGAACAACGCTTCTGTTAACCTGGGACATTAACACCGAGGGTGAGGACCTAAACGTTGAGGAATTAGGAGACTACACTATCGCCACAATGAATACCAATAGGGATCGTATCAGCAGAAGGGAACCTGCTAACAACAAGGTAGCTATCCAATCCCATACACCGGCTAGTGATTTTGGCAATATACCTGGACACCTACACCGGACGTAGGCTCCCAAAATGCTTAGTGCAACATCTACCCAGACAATTACTCGGCAGAACAAACAAAAGGACGAGGAAACTCAAACATACAATACCACTTCGGAAGCTTCTACAGAAACCGAGACACATATGCAGCTGGACTCGGAAGAAGAACAAACATCAGAAATAAAGATGGAAGAAGGGAAAGAAGAGGAGGTGGTTGATGAAAAACAAGAAAATGCGGGAACGCTTTGAGTCGCTAGGTCTAACAGAAACCGTAACAAGCCTTAGAAGAGCCAAACATGTCATCAGCTCAGTGCAATATATAGCCTGGAGGTCATTAGGGACAAAAAGAAAACCTAGCCCGCAACAATGGACTTTGGCTCAAAATATCCTATCTCGAGATTATAATACAGTCTATCAAGAACATCCCCTCAGCACCCTCATCGAGTATGCCAGTGAGTTATCTGAAATGTTTGGGTTTGAGGCACTACCCAAGGAAGCATGTAAGGAAACCCACACGACAGCAGAGATATAGGACAAGGAAAACCGACGGAACATCTTCAGGCTGTCAACCTAAAATCCCTTCTTAGGGCTACAAAATATTGCCTCTTATTAAGGGAACTATTTTAGCGTGGTATGCCAATTCGATAACGCCACTAAACTGACTAGATCTTTTCATCCACCGCTTAAAAATTAAAACTTTATTTAACCTAATAGTGGCCAAACTTTTTTATGTCGCTTAGACATATTAGTAATTAAGAATTGTAGGATATTTACAATGTACACTATGTACCAGAATTCTTAGATTTATTAGGAAGTAGGAAATTTTTTAAAACTCGTTCGATCTGATCTAATTGCGCAGGTGGCTTATATATTATTGGCATTTTTATTCTCCATTAAAATAACTGGACTAAATTTGATTAAGAACGGACGGGAGTTTCATGGCTCTGTGTGTTTGCGCGTGCTGCCGGGTACCTTTCATACCTTTCATCCCAGACCTCCTGTACAATGACTTACAAGTCGAACCATTTAAACCCGTCAAATTTAGGTGTCCCGATGTGACGTCATAGTAGCGACCAATCGCAACTGGCGTCACATACTGCTTTGGAAGAATACCTGGACCAGTACATAGCAGACTGAAATTCATTTATTTTAACATGAGTGTTTGTTGGGTCCATTCCCACTCATGAAAGACCTACATTCAGGTCGTTACTGACATTTAGCCCCACAACCATAGGCTGAATGAGCAATGCACTTTGAACACATTAACGCCTGAGAAAGTGGCAAAAATTCTTTCCCCCAGGAATAATGATCAGTCCAGGTGCAGACATTAAACAGAGGCACATGTACAGTCGTGCGAATGCCTCTATAATTTAATAAAATCAATCAATCAGTCAGTCTGGCTACATTCAGTCGCTTTATATCGAGCAGAGCAGTCGCATATTGGGCCTTGTCACTCTTAACAAGTGTACAGATCCACAAATCACAAAGGTTTTAGCTGGACCTGTTTGATCATCAAAGAAACACATAACCGCCGAATCAAACCAACAACATAAACAACGTCTGCATTTGCAGCCCGCCATGCAGCTCGACCTGCAGACGTGGCCCAGAAGCCCGCCTATTTGCCAGCCAAGCTGTTAGACCTGTACCGCTCCGGTGGCCTAGTGGTTAGAGCGTCCGACTCGGATGCGGGTGGTCGTGGGTTCGATCCCCGGCCGAGTCATACCAAAGACTTACAAAAATGGTATTAACAGCTGCCTCGCTTGCGCTAAGCATTAAGAGGTTAGTGTTAGGACTGGTCGGCCTGGTGTCAGGATAATGTGACTGGGTGTGACATCGTGCTACATGTCTGCGGCATGATGCCCCAGTGCTATACATCACTACAAACTGTCACACTGCAGACATCGTAGCGATATGACTGAAACATTGTTAAAGCTACGTTAAAAATCCAAATCACACACACACACACACTGTTAGACCTGCAGACGAGGCTCAGCAGCCCAACCCAGCCGCAATCAATATACGCTAACACCACTTGAAGACAAAGTCATTTTAGGGAGAGAACTCTAAAAGGTACAATTTATAAAATCGGCGTTAAACCTACGGGTATCTGTCAGTGCTGTTTGGAAAACATTCACTTCCACTTTGTCCACTAATAATATTATCCCACCTACAATCCAACTTCTTAAGCCCTCAATACATATTCATATATGTTTTGACCAAGCTACGATCAGGAATCATTGGTGCATGTCAACACTAATTTTCTCATGATTAGTAGTTAGCAATCAGAGATTTATAACGCCCTGACCTATTTTCTATTTTTCCAATTATGGCGCCATTATTAAAAAATGAGGACTAGGTTCCAAGTTAAGATGAACGCTATCAGACACAACATTAGGAAATCGAACAATTTGCTCAATTTGACCAACAAACTCAATAACTCTATGAGCAATTGCCCTGGTAGCCCAATACCACTCTAATGAAAATGCTTCAAGCAATGAAAATAGTAACAAAGCCCCACCGAACACCAAATCTGACAGCTCCCTCACCTTCCATACCATAATGGGGTATTTCTCATCTAGCCCCATCTCGTGTGTTCTCGTCCAACGCCTTTTGGATGTGGTCTCACAGATAGCACGCGATGACCTTTCGTTTTCATTTTCAGATGAAGGGAAATTTTCAGAACCAGATGGGATTAATAAAACTCTTGAAATGCCCTCTCCCATAAAAGCACTCTGGCAATGAACCTGGGTACTCCAGCAGCTGTGACATCCCTAACACCCATGTCAACTGTAAGTGGCCTGGAAACACTACAGTAGTGAATGGGGATACATTAGCCTCAATGGGAATTAGCATTACAGAACCCCTTGGGAACGTTTAGCCTCAATGGAAATTTAGCATGGGGAAAAATCGTGGGACAATATAGCCTCAAAGGGAATTTAACATGCTAAAAAAGTCTTGGGTCACTCTAGCCTCAAGGGGAATTGAACATGGGGAAAAAGTCTTGGGTCACTCTAGCCTCAAGGGGAATAGAACATGGGGAAAAAGTCTTGGGTCACTCTAGCCTCAAGGGGAATTGAACATGGAAAAAACAAATCTTGGGTCTGTTGAGTGACAAGGGAAAATGGAACAGGGTCGGGACCCTATTTTAATAGGGTTCCGACCTGATGGGTCTATGAAAAGGGAACATACGAAAATTGAAACAGGGAGAATTCTCTATCTTTTTACAAAATAAAAAATAAAAATAAAAAAGGGTAGGCAATTGAATATCTATTTCTTTTCGAGAAATTTGGGTGGCCCTGAAAAGATCCTTTGGATTTATGTTAATATGCCCTTGATACAAAGGGCATCTGTGGCATCTTCTTGTCCTCAAGCTGCGTCTTACTGCAGGGCCATAAATCAGAGTCCTCTTGAGGCATCCTTGTCTTTCCATATACACTCTTCGTATCCACAGACTGGTGTCTGACTTGTGGACAACTGTCCACTTGGATCGGACATACATTAACATGTCCGTCCTGAACATCATTGTTGACACAAGGGTGGAAGATTCTACGTCAGTCCACATGCTGAGGCGACGAAACAGGTAAATCAATGCAGTGAACTGCGCTTATTTATAGGTAGAGGAAGGATTGAAACGGATTGAGTTCATTGACCAATCCAAACACGCGTTACAAAATTCAGTCAGCCCGCATCCAATCCGAAGAGAACAGTCTGTGACGTCACGTGGTCTATATAGATTCGCTACCGCCTGTGTGCAGTCAATCTATGCGAGACAGTGATTCAACATGACGGAAACTCAGAAAACGATCCATTGGGGTGCACCAGCAGTGGAGACTACACAAAGGAACCCGGACTTACTTTCAGAAGAGGTACATTGGGATTTTGTGGATTTTCTTACCTCGCAAGAATTTGTTCCGGAACCTTCGTCACCTTCATTACCACACGTGGAGAATTTTAGACAGAGACAGAAAGAAGAATTGGAGAAATTTATACAACGACAAAAGGAAGCGGAACATGCTTTTCTTTTACAGCAACAACAGCAAGAAGAGGTAAGAAAAAAACAACAACAACAACAACAAGCAGCAGCAAAGAAACAAGATGGTAAAAATCAAACGGTCACGGTACTGTTAGACATTTTAGCGGAGTTAAGAAGTCTGAAACAAATGTATCAGACTTCTTTATCACGACCGAAGAGAATACGACCTTCCCGAGATAAACACGCCAACCCTGTGACTAAGCCTACCGTACCACCCTTAGTGATTTCAACCCAATCATCATCATCAGAATAGGCCTCGGCCGTGGCAAAGGCTTAAGGCAGTTAAAGTTGATTGCTTAAACTCACCCCTACACCAAAAACCAAAGGCCCTTTTCAGGATAGACTTTCAATTGAAAATAACTCAAAAAAAACAAACAAAAAAAAAGCAAACAAAACAAGCCATTTTACCCCTATAGTACGTGTGTATGAATGTGTGAGTGTACGTTCTTATTTTAAAATCAAAACCGAAAGACACTTACCTTTTTATACCTAATTTATTCTTTTATCAATATTAACAATCCAATTCACAATTCACAACAGAGCACCTTAAAAAGTTCATTCACTTCTTCTGTCTCATTGTTTAGTCTCTCTGTTTTTTGTATTTCTTCACCGTCACAGTCTTTTCCTCCTCTTCCTCCTCACTTTCTTCCCTTCTTCTTTTCTTCTCCTGTTTCTTTTTCTTTACCTGGCTGCTTTCTTCCTCCTCTTCTTCCTCTGAAGAATCCCTCTCTTCTTCTGACTCCTCTTGTTTCTTTTTTGGGCAATCTGCAGACCAATGTCCTTTTTCCTGACAATAATAACAGGTATCTTGACTTTTGTCTTTTCTAGCCCCTGTTTTTCTTTTCTGACGGTCTGGACACTCTGAAGACCAATGCCCTTTCTTTTGACAGATATAGCAAGTATCTTGACTTTTATCTTGAAAGGAAGGAGAGTAGTCCGTCGGCTGGTCTGAAGAAAATTTTCTAATGACCCTCGCAACGCTCTGATGAAATGTTCGATTTGGGTAGTCTCTTCCATCGTTGTGCTTGGTTTGAGAGTGAAATGAATAGTGAAAGGACAAGACACATACCGTTTTCTATACGCTGGTCTGCCAGGAGTATAAATTAGTCTGTGCCGTTTAAACTTTAGTCATTTGACGTTTTGCACTCAAGATGAAACGATCCAATTCATTTGCGAAGAAAGAAGAAGAAAGGAAGAGGCAGAAACGTGATCTATCGCCTCGAACCAGGGCTGAAGTCTTTGCACAAATTCATGCCAGTGATTTTGAAGAGGCCATGAGTGAACCAGAATCCAAACCCTCTAAACAAAGTTCACCACCCTTAGTTAACCCTGAAAAGTACTATGACATTCGAGAGACAGAAAAGCGCTCCTCTAGAAAATTTAGAACCACGGCTTACAAATACACGGTGAAGTTGAAAGATTTCAAGTCCGAAATACCGTTGGAGAAAGCAGATGGGTTCATCACCGGGGTGTGGGATTCTTTACTCACCACACTCAAGCGACAATGTCAACCCAAAGAAGACGATCGCTTGAGACTTTCCATACAACACGACGGCTTGAAATCCCCTGTTTGGATCGAGTTTAGCAGCCGTGCAGAATTGACCGCTTCCAGAGTCATGGACAAAATTCAACACGTACAACAATCCAATGACCAGTTTGACATCACCGATGGAAAAGCCACAGTGGACATGACCCACGTCTCTCCTCCTCAAGGGACTGGACGCAAAGAGATGTTATTGGTGGACGAGCTTCGCAGTACCAAAAAGAGTCTCGTCCGAATTCACAACCCTGAAGACCATATGTGTTTAGCCAGGGCCATCGTGGTGGGACGAACCTATGCCGATAAGAACGACACGGCAGAATGGAAAAGAGCCTGGAAAACTATTCGACAATCGGACCGAGCCAAACAACGAAACGAAGCAGAACTCCTGTTACAACAAGCTGGCTTGCCCAAAGACACACCCTGTGGCATTCCTGTGATGCAAAAATTGCAAGATGCCCTAGCTCCACGATACACCTTGAAAGTGCATCCTCAAGAAATGCGTGGGCCTCTATTGTTTCGAGGGAAAGACTTTAAGGACTGAAAATACATTCATATCTATCATCACGATGACCATTTCGATACCATTACCAGTATCACTGGATTCCTGGGACACGGTTATTACTGTGAGAAATGTGACTATGGCTATAACAATCGAGAGCAACACAAGCATTGTGGCTCGAAATGCTCAAGATGTTTGGCCTCTCCACCCTGTCTGAACGAAGGGCAAGAACCAGTGCATTGTTCAACTTGTATGCGCACCTTTGTCAGCCCTGCGTGTTAACAACAGCATCTGAAGACGCAAGGTTCACAGAAGAAACGCGCTTGTCAACTGCTGAGATTGTGCCCTACGTGTTGACAAGGCATACGTACCAACAGTGCCAAGGCACACGTATGTTCAGGAAAGAAAAAATGTCACATTTGTCACCACATCGTAGACTTGGAACACCAATGCTACGTGCAAAAATACCAATCCCCACCAGAGAAAGAGGATGGACACAAGAAGAAAGGCAATTTCATCTTTTTCGATTTCGAATGCATGCAAGAGACCGGTATTCACATTCCTAATTTCTGCGTGGCTCATCAAGCGTGCGACAAGTGTATTCAAGAACCTATCTTCAGTCATTGCCCTCACTGCAGCAAGATTCCTGGAGGGCGTGAAAAAATCTTTCGAGGACCGAACACGCTAGCCGATTTTGCACAATGGGTCTTAAACCCCATCGACAAGACGTGGAGCCAAGAGGACATCGAAAGTTACGGAGATTGTCATCGTCATGCCACAGTGATGGCTCACAATTTCTCTGGATACGATGGACAGTTTCTTTTGAGGTACTATACGGAACATGGCACTGAACGTCCTAAAGTCACATTGAACGGAGCTCAAATCATTTTCATGCAAGTGGGACAAGTGCAGTTTAAAGATTCGATGAGTTACTTAGCCATGCCTTTGAGTCGAATGCCTAAAACGTTTGGAATGACAGAAATGGCTAAAGGGTACTTTCCACACTTTTTCAATACGGAAGCCAATCAACACACCGTTCTACCCCATATACCTGAGGCTCACTATTACGACCCCGACAACATGCGTACCGAACAACGAGAAGCTTTCTACGCTTTGTACCAGGCTCACGCCTCCGACCCTTTCGACTTTCAGGAAGAAATGCTAAAGTATTGTCGTTCCGACGTGGACATTTTACGGCGATGCTGTGGAAAATTTCGAGAACTGTTCATGGAACACGGAGGGGTCGATCCTTTGAAAGAAGCTTGAACCATTGCCAAAGCGTGTTCCTTAGTGTACCGACAACGATTCATGCCTGAAAACACCGTGGCTGTCATCAGTCCTCAAACGACCAACTATGTCAAACGTCAATACTCGGTCAAAGCCCTACGCTGGTTACATCACTTGTGCGACAAGGAAGACAAATGGATTCAGCATGCCCGCAACGGAGGAGGTGAAAAGACCATCGGAACGTATTCAGTCGATGGCTGGGACTTAGAAAACCCCAAGATCGTGTACGAGTTTAACGGTTGCTTATTTCACGGATGTCCCGTCTGTTACCCTGACCGCGACACTAAAAATCAGTTTTTACAACGAACCATGGAAGACTTGTACCAGGCCACTTGTCAGCGACGCCTAAACTTAGAACAGCAAGGATACCAAGTGGTGGAAATGTGGGAACACGAGTACGATCACCGTTTGAAAACCGATCCCGAGTTTAAACGCCTCGTGGAAAGTTACCAGTTCATGGACCCGCTGAACCCGAGGGATAGTTTGTACGGAGGAAGGACCAATGCCACCTGTTTGCTGTACCAAGCCGACGAAGAGAAAGGAGAAGAAATCAAATACTTGAACGTGTGTTCGCTGTATCCCTACGTGTGCAAATATTGTCGCTTTCCTGCAGGGCACCCACAATTGTTGACGGAACACATCGACCTGAAAAACATTCGACAATACGAAGGTCTGATCAAGTGTAAAGTTTTGCCTCCCCCGAACTTGTACTATCCCGTGTTACCTCACCATTGCCAAGGCAAACTGATGTTTCCTTTGTGCCGTACTTGTGCCGAAACGTGCAACCAAGATCAACCTTGCCATCACACCCAGGAAGAACGGGCCTTGACGGGGACGTGGGTCAGCGTAGAATTGTTCAAAGCTCTGGACATGGGATATCAACTGTTAGAAGTGTACGAAATTTGTCACTTTCCCAAGACAGAACAATATCACAAGGGTGACCCCACTCAGAAAGGCATTTTCGCCGACTACGTGGATGCTTTTTTGAAACTGAAGCAAGAAGCCAGCGGCTATCCGTCCTGGTGTCACACTCCCGAAGACCAAAAGACATTCAAAGAGAAGTACTGTGCACAAGAAGGCATCCCTTTAGACCACATCGAGAAAAACGAAGGCAGGCGATCGTTTGCCAAAGTGATGTTAAATTGCTTGTGGGGTAAAATGGCACAACGACCGTGTTTACCCAAGACGGAATATTTGACAGAACCTTCCCGCTACTTCCAGATGATTCACGACAAAACCAAATACATGAAACACGTGGACGTCGTTCGCGAGGATTTGATCTTAGTGAATTACGAAGAAGATCTGGACTTTGTACAAGACGACCCCTTTGGAAATGTCATCATTGCGGCTTTCGTGACAGCCCATGCTCGCTTAAAATTGTACGAAGCTTTAGAACTGTTAGGGGAACGTGTCCTGTACTTTGACACGGATAGTTGCATTTACATCCATCACCCGAGTCAACAGCACCCTGACATCGAAGGAGACCGTTTAGGTGCCTGGACAGACGAGCATCCCGACGACAAGATTCTAAGTTTCGCCAGTGGTGGTCCTAAAAATTACGGCTACGAATACCGGGACAAACAAGGAAAAGTGCACACGACGTGTAAAGTGAAAGGATTGACTCTGAAGTATCGTACCAGTCGAGTGGTCAACTTTAGGGTACTGAAAGAAGCCTTGCAGTCTGGAAAAGATCAACACTTTAAAGTGACCACCTATCAACCGAACAAGATTGTACGTTTACCCACTCACCACATCGTCAGTCGACCCTTGGAAAAAGTCTATCAAATCGTGTACCAGAAGCGAGTGCGACTGCCCAATCATTTCACCTTACCGTATGGACACGTCGGTATTGGTCTGTATATAAAAAGGAACCCTAGGCAAGATCGATAGTTCATTGTGACTACCAAGACCAAGCGAACAAGATGAATACTTTCAGAGAAACACAAAACAAATTTAGAAAGGCACAATTCAAGTGTGGGGCTTCTGAAGTGGAATGCGATTGTGAGCCTTGCGATGGGAACGATGCTGTACGTTGTGACCTTAGCGATGCCGTAAAGCATATGGGAACTTTGTTTTCACTGCCCCTATCATGGAAAGTGATGCTGTGCGTGCCAAACTTGAGGGATGCGAAAGCGATGCCGCTCGTCCTCTTGGACACTTTACTGGGTTTCGTTTTAAAGGTGAATATTCACCTTCACGTCTACCCCCCTACGGATGTCATCCAGCCCTGAGCAAACTCCTGTCCATGTCACCCAACCCTCATCGAAACGAACCTGTGAAAGACGAATATTCGTTCCCTGTGCGTTTGTCGGAATACTGCGACTTTGAAAATCGTCTTCAATCGTTCAAAGGAAAATGGCCTAAGTATCTGGGAGGACCGACCCCCGAAGAATTAGCCAGAGCTGGATTTTACTACTTGGATGAAGGGGATAAAGTCAAGTGCTTCAGTTGCGGTGTGTCACTTCACCACTGGGAACCGCAAGATTCGGCCTACCTAGAACATGCTCGATGGTCACCGAATTGTCATTACTTACCCTTAGTGGGACCGAGACATTGAAGTAACTTACCATGTCGTTGAACAAGAAACCAGACTGGCTAGGAGTGAAATGTTGGACATCACCGAGAACGAAGATCTTTGGCTAGAAAGTACGTGTATTGTTTCCGAAACAAAGAGACTATAAAAACAAGCTGCCATACCACGACTTATGTCACATGTAATTGAACAGATTCCGTGGAAGGAACTCAATGACCATATTCAAACCGTGGATCATTACCATCGATTATTACAAGAACTGTATCCATTCAATTTGGGTCGACAAGTGTTGTGTGTCTTAGTGACTTGTTTTCTGGGATTTCGTTTACCAGCCGATTCCTTGTGGACTCTTTACCATCAGTACTTACCACCTCAATGGCCTTAAATGGTCACGAAAGACTCCTTTTGCTCAAAGCCTTGCGTTTTCATCTGGATACTTCTCGACCTCAACGGGAAAAAAAGATTCGTCAACTTTTAGCTACCGAAGACGTGTATGACGATGTGTGTGTAACTTGTGACTTACACCCCCACTGGACAGATGTTAATGACTGGAAAAAGGAGGGTTTTGAGGCTTGGACCCAAGAAGTGGCCCAGTATGCACGAGAATTGTTCATGGAAAAAAGTTACTTTTCAACCTGTGTTAGTGACAGTGCCAAAAGAACCCGTCACCGAGAACAACCACTCGCTTCAGGACAGGACTGTCATGGAGATTCCTGAAAGGTCATTCCGGGAGGACACCTGTGTGACAAAACCTCATGTAGAGACTGTAAGAACATTACACACTGTCCCTAGGACATCTTGGTTACCCAAAACATGTTGTACAGAGACTTGTTTATATTCCACTTTGATTGTTTTGATGTGTTTTTTTATTCCTGTACATAACTATTTGGCTTTTATGTATTTTTGTCTTTCGTGTTGTTCATATTTGAAACATTCAATAAACGTGTCCTGAAAAAAGTATATAAACTCTTGTCTGGTCTGTTTTCGTGTCACAAGTGACATTCCTGACACTATGGTTACCTCTGCTGTCTCTGCTCCCTCTTCTTCTACTGTCAAAGTCATCGACGAACACTTAGATCGTGCCAGTTGGGAGGCTTTGTATCTTCGCCATCCCTTTAACATGCTCATTGCTGGACCTAGCGGTTCAGGCAAAACCGAATTCGTCAAACATTTGATCGAACATAAACATCATTTGATCGATCGACCACCTCAACGCATCGTGTGGTGTTACAAAAAGTGGCAATCGGCGTACAGCCTCTTGCGAGAAAGTCAAGGCGATTCCATCGTGTTTGTGGAAGGCATTCCTAAAGAAGACGACGGCATCGTCTCTGACTCCCGTCAAACCCATTTGGTCATTTTTGACGACATGTTAGGAGAAGACGAAGAAGAAATTAAACTGTGGTTCACGCGCAAAGGGCATCATCGTAATGCCAGTGTCGTTTACATCACTCAAAATTTGTTTCAACAAAGTAAAGCCCATCGCACCATCAGTCTCAATGCACATTACGTGGTCTTGTTTAAACGCCCTCGAGATAAATCGCAAGTGCAAGTCTTAGCCAAACAGTTAGCGACACCTTGGCTGACTCAGGCGTACGACGATGCCACTTAAACTCCACACGCCTATTTACTCGTCGATTTGAAACCTGCGACCCCCGATGATTTGCGATTTCGTACCCACTTGTTTCAGCACTGGTGCCAAGACGGAGGGCCTGTCCTGTACACGTCTCCGTCCTCGACTTAACTTCATTCCACAAAAAAAATCTATAAAAACCTCACTTTTCGTCTGTCTCACACAACGTCAACATGACGTCCCTTCAGTCGCATCTTCCCGTCAAATTGATTCGTGCCTTGTATGGCATCAGTCGAGAAAAAAATCCACAAACACGAGCTCGTGTCTTAGAAGCTAGTCTCAAAGAAGTCTTACGATGGTTCACGGTGACAGCACGTCAATTACTCCAAGGGATCATTCAGATTCCTCATCAAACCAAACGCTTTTTCGATCGAAACAAAGTCGCTTTGACCCAACTGGCCGATCCCCGCATCGACACTCAAACCAAAAGGCAAATCATTTTGAAACCTGGAGGGAGCGGTACTCTAGGAGGGGTCATCATTCGCTCGCTCTTAAGATGGGATCCTAATGCCCATCAAAGTTCTCCCCAAGAAAAAAGTCAAACGAAGCTCCAAGAAGAAGAAAAAGACCAGGTCCCCAAGGAGAACTTCTCCAGTGGCATGACCCTCCTCTTACCAGACACCACCCCGGAAAAAGAAAAGAAGCCCCCCAGAAAAAGAAACAGAGAAAAAGTACCCAGAAAAAGAAAAGACCACAGAAGAAAACTAGTCGCAAGAGAGGCACTTCGGCCAGGACGCAACCTTACACTCGCAAACCACGACCTGCCACGGCGGTGACTGCGCCTCCGGCAGCCTCAAGTTCATCCACTTCTCCGTTGATGACACCAAGAACTGAAGAGTACTTGGAGACGTTGATCACACCAAGAACTTCTCCGTTGATGACTCCAAGAACTTCCCCAGTAGCAGGACCCTCCAATTTAGTGGCTGTGGCTGCTGCTCACAAAGTACCTTCTCCCCAAATCAAAGTCCAAGAATGATCGGGCATGTTACAAAGTTTACTGGATTTGTCCAAGCAAGAACTGGCTCGATTTAGTCCGTTGCGTACCCCTGCACGAAGTGTCATGCCTGTCCTGAAGTTGATACGACGTAAAGACAATCAGTGGCGACGCGTTCCAGTATAAAAAAGGTGTGTGACCAAGTAGGGTATGAGTGTTTTGGTGCTCCTGAAGATGTCACCCTCCAGAAAACATCCCTCTTCTAAACAACCCCAAGGAAAGAAAAGGAAAGGACTGCCACCACGTTTAGTCAAACATGGGGACATGTTATCTATCCTGTCCAAAGCTTCTCCACCCCTACGAAAAAAAAACTCATTCAATCAGCTTCCAAAGAAGTCATCGATACCGTGTGCGAATGTTGTTTGAACGTCTTGAAAGGCACGATCCCTTTGTCCAAACACCAGAAACAATGCTTAGGCAAACATCGTCACGTTCTTCGCCAAATGGTTCAAAAGAAAATCCCCATTCGTCAAAAGAAGAAGATGTTGGTCCAACGTGGAGGCATTTTACCCCTCTTGTTAGGCCCCTTGCTGAAAGGAGTCTTGGGAACCATGTTGGAAGGACTGGTGGGAGCAAGATAAAAAGGCCCTCGGAAGTCCCAAGATCTCAGAATCGACCCCTGACAACCCCATGGAAGGACGAAAACTAGCTTTAGTGCCTTACAAACGATGGATGGAATACCATCGTTGGCAAGAACAACGCACCCCGCATTTACCTCCCAATCCCCATTTGAGCGAAATGTCCCAGTTACAACACGAATTGCAGTCCTTGATGGATCGCCAAGATTTGTCCGAAACAGAAAAATCGCAAAAGTACGGTCAACTCTTGGAACGACTACAGCTCTTTCACCAGAAAGCTTTAGACGAAACAGCTCTACCCACTCTGAAAGATTTTAAGACCATGATGAAAAATCCAGCACCATCACCAGTACCACCACCACCACTACCAGTGACCAAGACAGACAAAGAAGAAGAAGAAGAAGAAGGGTTTCAAACTCCACCAGAAAAAGTACGCAAGTTAACAACACCACCTACCTCCAGAATTGGATGGATTAAAAAGATGATGACCACCCCTTCTTCATCACAAGAGAAAAAGAAAGTGAAGACAGAAGTGAAACAAGAACCGATATCCCCTGTTCCGACATCCTCCTCTGCGACACCTATTGCTGGTCGCACACGGAAAGAATTGCAATCCAAGAAAGTAACCCAAGAGAAAAACAGTAGCATCTTCCAAGAGTGGGTGCCTTATTAACACATAAACACAAAATGGAAAAAGTGTTAGCCAGCATTTACTACGATCCCTCGCATCCTGCAGGTTACGCAGGAGTTCAAAAATTGTATCGTGCTGCCAAAATGCGACTGAAAAGTCTCCGTTTACCTCAAGTGCAACGATGGTTACAAGAACAAGCTACCTACACTTTACACAAACCCATTCGACACAAGTTTTCCAGAAGTCGCACCCAAGTGGAAGGCATCGATCATCAGTGGCCGATTTAGCCGATGTCTCTCATTTGGCCAGCTACAATCGTGGCTACAAATATTTGTTTTGTGTCATCGACGTCTTTTCCAAATTTGCCTGGGTCGTACCCTTGACTTCCAAATCGAGCAGCGAGTTAGTGCGAGCCCTGCAACAGGTGTTGAAACAAAGCGGTCGTCACCCTCTTCGATGGCAAATGGACAAAGGCACCGAATTTCTGAACCAAGCTTTCCAAAAAGAATTAAAGAAACGTGACATTCATTTTTTTACCACCGAGAATCCCGAAACCAAAGCCAGCATCGTGGAACGTTTTCAACGCACTTTGAAAGAACGTATGTGGAAATATTTTACGCATCACCACACTCTGAAGTACATCGACATCTCACCGCACCTGGTGCAAGCGTATAACCAATCTTACCATCGAAGCATCGGACGTGCCCCGCAAGAAGTGACTCGCGAAAACGAAGTGCTGGTGTTTGAGCGCCTGTTTGGTACGTCCCCGACGAGGGATGCCCCCAAGAAAAGTGGAGTGTTGACCGTAGGAGATTGGGTACGCATTGGCAAAACCTAGCGCACGTTGGGTAAAGGTTACTTACCTAACTGGACGACAGAATTGTTTCGTGTCACTGGACGAGTGCATGGCCGTCATCCTGCCGTCTATAAATTGGAAGACATGAACGGAGAAGTGCTCAAAGGAACGTTTTACTTACCCGAGTTACAACGTGTCACCAAAAAAGAAGAAGACGTGTACGGCATCGAAAGCATTCTCGAACGCAGAACCCGTAAAGTGGGCAAACGACGTGTCAAAGAAGTCAAAGTACGTTGGAAAGGATATCAACCCAGTTTTGATTCTTGGATCGACGCTTCGCGAGTCATCGACTATAAAAAGAAGTGACCAGCATGCCCTTTCACACAGACGCAGCTACGTCGACCACTCCTTCACCTACTTCTTCTATGCAAGATTTACAAAAACAACCCTTGTAGGTGTGGTGTGGAGAACGTGTGCCTAAAACGCAAATCGTATTTTTCTGCCAAATCTTTGTGGTGTATTGTGTCATCGGGGCAGCGATTGCCAATTTGAGTTTGCAACAAGGAGACAAACAATTGTGGACCATTTTATTGAGCAGTTGCATCGGTTACCTGCTTCCCAATCCCTCCCCGAAATTCTCCTCGAACGGGAACCACGGGAACCTAGTGTCCAGTGCCAGTGCCAATCACCATTCCAACAACAACAATAACCCCATTTTGAGCGGAGACACGCCTCTGACGTTCACTAACCCCTCGGACAGCCACAGAACTCTGGAACTATGAGTCACCAAAACCAATTTTACTTAACCTTACCCAGTGACAGTTCCATGGAGGTGTTTCCCAACAACACGTTGTGCTGTTACACGGCCAAATTACCTCAGACCATCCCATTAGATCACGAAGCCCATTGGGAAGTGGCTTTAGTAGAAATCATTCACCCGACCCAAGTCCTCAATGTCCTTCCCAATCAAAATTTTTTTGATGTGGAAGTTCATGACGAACAATTGCAACAGTACTTGGATACCCATGGCAAATATGACAAGAAAACCCCTGGCACAAAAAATCAAAAGTACACCACCTATCACTTGTTCGTTCCCCCAGGCTATTATTTTAGTGGTCAACATTTGGTGAGCACCATAGCCTCCAGGTTTAATGTCGTATTTCTGAAAGCTTTGGAAAGTGTCAAAAAAAGTGTCACCATGGAATACCACAAAGCAGCTCGTCGCATCTTGATGAACTTTGACGGGAGTAAAATCGTGTCCATTTTATTTTCTCCTGAATTGTTTGACATGTTGGGCGGAGACATGGACATGAGAAAGGCCATGATGAAGAAAAAGGAATTGCCAATCATTTACGACAACAAGTCTTTTAGCAAGTTATTTCGTGCCCCGATAGAACTGAACCAAGGACTGAATTTGATGTTTGTGTACTCCGATGTGGTGGAGTATAACATGGTGGGACACTCCTCTGTGCCGTTACTGCGTGTCATTCCTTTCAAAGTGGATTCTGCCATGGTCACTGACGAGGAAGGTGGAAACACTTACCACGTTCAACGCGAATTTGTACATCCTCATTATTTGCCTGTCAGCAAGTCGTATTTGGACACGGTCAACATTGCTATAAAAGGAGATCTGGGACAAAATATTCCATTCACCAAAGGAAAAGTCACGGTGAAACTCCATTTTCGAAAACGGTTCTCTCACGACTCGTAAGTCATGTATCCAGTGTACCGAGGGGTTGCTCGACAGCGAGGACACGGTTTGGGAGATATGTTAAAATCTTCCTTTCGTTCGGTGGCCCCGGTGTTGAAACCGATGGTGACACGCGGATTGCACGCCTTGAAAGATGTGGCACTGACACAAGGCAAAGAATTTCTCCAAAATGTCATCATCGACAAACAAAATCCTAAAGAAGCCTTCATGAGGGCAGGCAAAAATGTCTTGCTGCAAACGGGCAAAGACCTTTTGGGCTGACGAGACACACCTATAAATGTCCTGCACGTTACTGAGTCAAGCATTCAGCAAGGACAAGGCATAAAGAGACGACGAAGAAAACACCCTTTCACCAGACTGCACGCGTCTAAAGCTAGAAAGGCAAAGAAAAGAAGAGCCGTTCGAGACTTAGACGTTTTCGATTATTGAGAAAGAGAAATAAATGATGCACCGAGAGTCTTGCGCCTGTTCCAAGTCGGAACTGGATCTGTTTGCCATGCCCCCCCCCCCACCATGATGACCATGCAAGAATCCCAGTGGGTGGAATTTCATCCCGTCTCCTCTTTGACGGATTCCGCTCCCATCGAGTTTGAATTCAAAGGACAACCCGAAGATTACGTCGATCTGAATAGCAGTTACTTGTATTTGAAAGTGAAAGTGATCAAAACGGACAACACCAATCCAGGAGGCGATGCTAGAGTAGCTCCTGTCAACAATTTCATGCATTCCTTGTTCAGCGAAGTGGACTTGTACTTGAATAACAAACTGGTCAGCAGCAGCATGGATACTTACCCATATCGTGCCTACCTGGAAAATCTCTTGACGTATGGAAAAGAAGCCAAGAATACTCATCTGGATGCTTGCGTGGTATGGAAACCTGACACGGCAGGTGTAGGCACGTTTAGCGACACAGTCCTGACAGAAGATGACAATCCTCACAATGTGGGGTTTAACGACCGTCGTAAGAAAATTCTGCAAGGGCGAAGTTTAGAACTGATGGATCGTTTGCATTTGGACATGTGGTTACAAGAAAAGTATTTGCTGAACGGGGTGGATATCGTCTGAGACTGAATCGTAGCAGTGCCGCTTTCCATCTGATGGCCCATGCCAATGAATACAAAACTATCATTCAAGAAGCCCGACTTTACGTGCGTCGTGTGGAAGTGTTACCTAAAGTGGGAAACGACGTCAGTCAGACGTTGAGCAGAACGACCGCCAAGTATCCGATACGACGCGTAGAAGTGAAAACGTTCACCATTCCCGCTGGACAGCGATCTATGATTGAAGATCATCTGTTCCAAGGACAGTTACCCAAACGTTTGATTGTTGGTATCGTCAACCTTCAACGGAACCCACGATCAAAATCCTTTTGAGTTTCAACATTACAGTGTGTCCAAGATCGAAGTCAGTCGCGACGGCAAGACCTTGTGTACCCGACCCTTTGAGCCCAACTTTGGTGTCGCGAAGAATTATTTGAGATCGTACTTGTCCCTGTACGAAGCCACGGGACAGTTAGGAACCAACACCAGTCACGGTATTTCGTACGACGATTATTCAGGAGGCTACGCTTTGTGGGGTTTCGATTTCACTCCAGACCAAGGCAGCGACGAGGGACATTTCCACCCTATAAAATCGGGTCAGATTCGTGTGGAACTTCAGTTTGCAAATCCACCTCCAGATCACACAGTGAACGTCATCCTGTGTGCAGAATTTGACAATACCATAGAAATCAACAGTTTGAGAGAAGTCATTCTAGACTATTAGAAGCCATGGAAGACTCTTAACCCTCTTTACCTAGTGGAGAAACTTTGAAGATGGAATGTGAGGAGACCGGAGGAAGAAGAATCTCAAGACAAAGACGAAGAAGTTATCATGATGAAGTCAAGATGGCCAGAACAAGAAGCCCATTTAGTCTCCTGTTTTGCCAAACAATTGGTCGAAAAAATGACGGAATTGATCAAGAAAGATTGCTATGGATGTCAAAACGATCATCCCAGTCAAATTCAACACGATAAATGCCTAATGCTGAGTCAAGAAGAAAAATTGAAAGAGTATCTGGAGGAAGCTTGGAGTCTCATCTCGGACGAAGTCGTGTTGCATCAGTGGTATAAAGACTTGCGTGAACATTATTGTCCACCATTAACCACTCAAGAGATCCATCGTATCGAAGCTCTCCTGAATCAGAGTGGGGAGACGAAGTGAAGAAACGGTTATTTCTCAGACATTTTCAAGCAAAAAGTCAGGATCGAATTGATGACTTATTATTACCTGTGAAGAAGAAAAAAACACACAAAACATGGATACCTGGGAACTTTATTACCTTTTGAACCACAGTTCGTATACGGCTTCTTGGAATCCTGTCGTCTATGCTAAAGATGAACTCCCTCATCGCAAACCTCAAGACCATCTAGCTTATGTGATCAACACTGACGACAGTCATCTCCCAGGAACCACTGGGTAGCCGTCTACTTTCCTCAAGAAGGATGTGTGGAATATTTTGATTCGTATGGATTGCCCCCTTTGGAAGGCGATATCATTGACTTTATGAGAAGAAATGCTCAGACCACCCGATTCAATAATGTGAAATTACAAGGCACAGATTCCTTGGTGTGTGGACAATATTGTGTGTATTTTCTGCATCATCGCAGCCTCGGCTATTCCTTAGAACATTTAGTGACTCATTTTGATCCTCGTTCTTCTTCTGGAAACGATGTGAAAGTAGATCAATGGTTTTGTGACCATTATGCTTATCTTTTGTCTCAAGCTAGGAAACGTAGTGTCCATCAATGGCCTAATGACTTCCATCAGTGGAAATCACAATTTCATTCACAACGTTGTCAACCCTGTTTAAAGTAGAGTGTTAATTGAAAAAAATGTTTGTCATTAGAAAAAAAGTTTGATGTTATATTGTTGAGTTATTGTTAAAAAATCTTAGAGTTGTTTGTTAGTGTTAAGTGATTTTGAATATAAAATGTTTTGTTTTGAAAAAAAAATGCCTTTGTCTTTTGTTTGGCTATAAGAATGTTGATTCATGCTCTTTGACTTCTTACTATCCCTTTCATGACACTCATTGAACGTTCCGGCTCGAAAACCGTGGAGGGATGTTTTCCTTCACGTCCGCGCTTTGACTTTAAAGCCGGGGTAGCCTCCAGTCCAACCATCCATTGTCGACTCATCCTCCTACGAAGATGTGCTCCAAACTAACTAAGCTAAACGAAGCCTACGTGAATTTGCATAGGATCAGACACAGCCTGATACCGAAGCCAGAAGAGATAGAGAATGTGAGAATGCTAAAAGTCACTGAAGACCTGATAGAAGAGCTCTTCAGAGAAGAAGTGAACCGGGAGAAAGAAGAATGGACAGAGACGTACAGACTTCAGAAACAGCAGAGAGACCAGCAACAGCAGCAGCAACCTGAACCTGACAGAGGCTTTGTCGATTGTCGTATCGACACCAAAGAGTTCTTCTTCTCTTTCCGAAGAAGCAGACCTATCGTCAGAAAGTCTATCGTCAGAGGACGTCGCATTCTTAGAAACTAAAAGATTGCCATAGCAAACAAAAACAGCCCTTTTCAGGGCTACCCCAATACTCTAGAAAAGAAATAACAATCCATTTGCCAATGTGTGTATGTAGAGTAGTGTGAATATAAACACTGACTCTTTTTTATTGGCTAATGGGGAGAGTGTAATTGTTTGTGTATATGATTCTGTGTTTGTAAGTGCTCACGTACGTTTGTGTGGATAGTAGATTAAGATCATGTGTTGTTTTTTTTTGCTGTTGACGTGTGGGGAGAGTAGATTTGGGGTTTGATTGTTTTGCGTATGTGGATAGTATATTGAAGTGATTAATGAAAGTTTTTAAATTAGTAATGGGTAGTATAAAAAAGTCAGTGAGTGTTTCTTTTAGGTTCGCGCGTTGTTTGGTCATGATCTAGGTAATATCAATTTTGTTTTAGGGGATGTTTTCCTTCACGTCCGCGCTTTCACTAAAATTGAAAATCACTCGGCAGTCTAGCTACCCTTGTTGATTGATCAACACCAGAATGAACACCAGACTAGCAAAACTGCTTGAACTTCATGTACACCTGGAATATGCCAGGCGTATAGTGAATGAGCTGGCTGCAGAGGCCATAGTAGAAGAGGGAAGAATGAAAGAGGAGGAGAGAAGAAACAAAGAAGAGGAGGAGAGAAGAAACAAAGAAGAGGAGAAGAGAAGAAACAAAGAAGAGGAAGAAAAAGAGAGAGGAAATTTCAGAATCCCAGAGACAGAAAATTGGAATTCTGAAGCCCCTTATCCCGCCTCTGCTACCCCCCCCCCCCAACAAAAGAGTGAAAAGAGACCGGGGAAGAAGATATGTGTGTGGTGCCAGGCCTGGAAGGTGCCATCATTAACCAGGTGCCATGGAGTTCAAAAACAAACAGCCCTTTTCAGGGCTACCCAAACCTTTAGAAAAGAAATAACAATCGATTTGCCAATGTGTGTATGTAGAGTAGTGTGGATATAAACACTGACTCTTTTTTCCGTGTGTGTGTGTGTGTGTGTTTGTAAGTGATCACGTAGGTTTGTGTGGATAGTAGATTATTGGGTTATGTAAAAGCTTAAGTTGATTTGTGTGATAGTAAATTTGGGGTTTGATTTTAATGCTTTACGTGCGTGGATAGTAGATTTTGAGTTTGTTTATTGTTGATTAAGGTATGTGGATAGTAGATCATATAAAATGAGAAAAGTAGGGGATGGTTTCCTTCACGTCCGCACGTTTTAAGTGATGATCTAGGTAATATAACTTTTGGGCTTTAGGGGGATGTTTTCCATCACGTCCGCGCTTTTCGTAGAACCCACAGTATTCGTCGTTCAAACCATTCTACAGAGAATAAAAAAGAAGATGGCTTCAAACCAACTTGATAAAATGAAACCATTGCAAGACGTCCTGGACAATTTGGGTATGATGGAGCAATGTTAGTGAGGCTAAACGACGATCACTATTCTTATAGTCCCCATCGAGTGAAGATGGAGATCAACAATTTAAGAAAAGTAAAGGACATGATCAGTGCTCTGATGAAAGAAATAAAGGAGGAGAAGGAGGATGAAGAGGAAAGGATAAGGATGAGAGAATGGAACGAAAAAAATTGAAAAAGAAGAAGAAAATGAGAAGAGGAAGAAAGAAGAGGAGGAGAAGCAGAAAGAAGAAAAAAAGGAGGAAGAAAAGAAAGACAAGAAGAGAAAAAGTGTAGGACAGAAAATAAGAAGCTGGTGGAGAAATAGAAGAAATTAGAAGGAGAAACCCAAAGGCCCTTTTCAAGGCCACCCACATTTCTCGAAAAGAGATAGACTTTCAATTGCCTACCCTTTTTTATTTATTTTTTTTTACTTTTTAAAAAAATAGAGAATCCTCCCTGTTTCAATTTTCGTATGTTCCCTTTTCATAGACCCATCAGGTCGGAACCCTATTAAAATAGGGTCCCGACCCTGTTCCATTTTCCTTTGTCACTCAACAGACCCAAGATTTTTTTTTCCATGTTCAATTCCCCTTGAGGCTAGAGTGACCCAAGACTTTTTCCCCATGTTCAATTCCCCTTGAGGCTAGAGTGACCCAAGACTTTTTCCCCATGTTCAATTCCCCTTGAGGCTAGAGTGACCCAAGACTTTTTTCCCATGTTAAATTCCCCTTGAGGCTATATTGTCCCACGATTTTTCCCCATGTTAAATTTCCATTGAGGCTAAACGTTCCCAAGGGGTTCTGTAATGCTAATTCCCATTAAGGCTAATCTATCCACATTCATTACTCACTACACTTAACCCCGAATAGGAAATATACCATCCAACCTATTCCCAAATACATTTTTGGTCAACACTCAATTCACTCAATTTTTCAAGCTGACCCAGAAATCCCTAAACCCCTGGAGTATCAATCGATAATCATCCAGATTGACCAACTCACAAATGAAATTTTCAATTTTTATGACCCTGATAAACCATATACTGTTTCCCCACTAAACTATACTCAATTGACAAGTTCCGCAAATGAGTATATAATTTGTGGCGATTTCAATGCTCATAGCAAGCGATGTGGAGGAAATCACCAGAACAAGAGAGGCTCAATGACTGAAGAATGGGTATACAACAATAATCTAGTCATACTAAATGACGGGACCAAAACTAGGATTAGCCCAGAGGACGGTTCTTTATCAGTACTATACCTGACAATCTGCACTCCCAGTTTAGCAACCATGACATATTGGGAAGTGGATAAAGAAACCACAGTAGGTAACGACCATTTCCCAACACATATTACCATAAATCTCGCAAACCCAATAACCACCTCATCAAAGCTACCAAGATGGAGATTGGATAAAGCCGACTGGTCCAGAATACTTTCGATTCTTTACTTTCCGGCATAACTATAGCAAACCTACAAGACGATGATATCGACATATATAAAAACAGCATCCTAGAAGCGACAAATGTAGCAGCCACAAAAGCATCGTCAAAACAGGAAAAGGTATCAACACAAGTGCAAAACTATCCATCTTATGGTGGGATGACGACTGCAAAAATATTATTATGGAGAAGAAGAAAGCCCTTAACAAATTACGTCAGACAGGGCAATCATCAGACTATCTCGAGTATAAAAACAAGAAAAAACAAACAAAGGCTGTCATCCGAAGAGCAAAGAAATCGTCATGGCAAACATATTGCTCCACCCTTCAGATTAAGCAATGCAATGCAATTCCAAACAGGTTTGGGAAAAAATAAAAGGCATGAGAGACAACAATAGTAACAGAATTCTAAGTATCAAGGGTGCGGTAACTAACAAAGATAGAGCTGTTCAACTGACAAAATAATTTGCTGGAATGAGCAGCAATAGCAACCATTAAGCACAATTTCAGGCACATCGAGCAAAAGTAGAGAGAAAGTATCTCCATCGTTGCACTGACCTGGACCACAAAATCCCCCCCCCCCAAGCTGTTTTGACCATTGAAGAATGGAAAATAGCTTTCAGAAACAAGAAATATACCACTCCGGGAGAAGATAACCTAGGATATGAAATCTATGAAATATATTCCACCCAATATCGAACAACTTCTGCTAGATATGATAAATACATCTTGGAACACAGGACAAATACCCAAACAATGGAAACAAGCTATAGTTATCCAATGCCAAAAGCTGGTAAAGACCCAACCGAACGATCAAACTACATACCGATCTCACTCACTAACACTATGTGCAAGGTCATGGAGACAATGATCAACAACAGCCTTAAACATCATCTCGAAAGTAATAACCACATCTCAAAGAACCAAAGTAGCTTCCGTAAAAAAATATCCGCCCTGGACCAACTGTTAAGGCTCGAGTCCTCTTTAAATTAGCATTTAACGCTAAGCGAAAATGCGACCGACATATCAAAGCAATTTTTCTAGACCTTAAGAAAGCCTTTGATCTGGTTTGGACCAAAGGTTTCATCTCTAAACTGAAAACATTCATGAGATCAATGGACACATGTACAAATGGATTCAAAGCTTCCTAAAAGGAAGACAAATCGCAACCAGAATAGGAAAGAAATTTTCAGAAGATCACGAATTAGAAAACGGTATACCTCAAGGAAGTGTGTTTAGCCCAACCCTTTTTAATATTATGATCAACAACATAGATCGCGATGTCGACCTTAAAAAAAATCGATCTATCGCTTTTTGCATACAACAGTGGCATATGGAGAGAGCGCAACCCATATAGCTATCAATTAATCGCTGATTTGCAAACCAATCTAAGAAACATCTCGCATGAAAACACAACATTACGAAACTAGTGCGCAAATGTTATGGTGATCTAAATCTCTTCAAACACATCGAAGGTTTAAAGTAAGAAACATTGGCTAATGGGGTGACAATTGGGGGATCAAACTATACAAAGGGAAAACAACTGGGATCTTATTCTCTCCTAATACCAGATGCAAGATATAACCACCCACCCTGTACATACAAGGCGAACCAATCGTATTCGAGAAAGTAGCCAAACTCTTAGGTATGTATTTCGATCAACATCTCACATGAAAACACCATATTACGGAACTAGTGCACAAAAGTTGTAGTGATTTAAATCTCTTCAAACACATCGAAGGTTTAAAGTAAGGGAACCGACCAAGACACACTCGTAACGCTGTATATAGCCCTTATTAGGTCATAACTGGACTATGGATGCCAGGTCTACGCCTCAGCTAAACCCTCCCTCCTTAAGCGGCTGGATAAAGACAAAGTCAAAGCGTTGCGTATCAGTACAGGTTCCCTCAACAACACTCCCAAAGAAGAACTACATATACTCACAGGCGAAACATCACTAACACTAAAAAGGAAAGACATAACCATAAGATACGCAGCCAGAATCTCAGTACATGGCCACAGCAACCCAACAAGAGACATCATCAGCAGATGCAACATCCCGTTTAGCCGTAGACTCGCTCCCTTCCCACCAACAGGAAAAATAATCCACTCATTCAGGAAAGAACTCAGAATCGACAATCTACAAGCAGATCCCATCCAACACCCGGATCCCATACCATGGGCATGCAAAAAGACAAATATAAACTTTCTAGCAACAACCTTTGGCTCCAAGTAAGACCGACCGCTGGAAATAAGATCCAAAATCCTAACAATAATTGACAACTCCTATAAAGAATTTGTTAAAATCTACACAGATGGATGAAAATTAAATAAATTCCAGACAGAGCTGCTGCAGCCCTCACTATCCTGGAATTAGACAAGGAATTAGGAAGTAGACTTCCGGATAATTGTTCCATATACACAGCAGAAGTCTGTGCCATATTTGAAGCCCCAAAATAGATAAACAACCAAAAACTTCAAAAAGCGCTAATAATCAGCGCCTCACTTAGTATTTTAAAATCTTTAGAAACCGGGTATTCAAAAGGACGAGAAAACCTCCTATAGTAAACAAAGCTACTACTTAGAAACATAATGAAACAAGATCAAATTGTGGAATGCATGTGAGTACAATCCCATATTAATAAATCCGGCAATGACAAAGACGACTTGGCGGCAAAAACTAAACTCAAAGACCCAAACAACTGCCCGTATTGAGTATAGCATCCCTGAGTTATACAGCATGATATCCAAACAAATCACATCAAAATGCCACACTGAGTGGGAATCATGCCCCAAAGGTCGTACGCTCGACTCGATACAAAAAAACTTTGAGTCGCAAAATCAAATCCCCAATAACAAGCAACTAGCACAACCAGCGAGTCATAAATAGGCTCAAAACTGACAAAACTCTGCTAGCAAGAAATATGGGGAAATATAAACAAATCATTAAAGAGGAAGAAAGTGTCCCTATTGCTCTACCACAGAAGGTCTTCGGCGCGTATTCAATATTCGCCCTAGATACAAAATACGAAGGGAAAAACTTATCATTTCCCTTAAAAACATTGGATCACCTTATAACTATCCTGAGCTATTATACCAGAACAACACCAACCCCAAGCTAGCCAACGAAGCCATACTATTCTTCCTCAAAGAAATAGACAAAACAGTTATCATCTAATTTATCTCATTAAGACATTTCAAACTTTAGAACCTCAGCCAAAGAGAGTCATATGACTAATGCCGCCCCAATAAAGATAGCTACAAATTTAATAAATGCCTTAAGGAGTTCTGCCTGAGTGGGGAAGTGGGTGCGGAGGAAGCATACGGTTTACGACCCAAGTAGAGGTTTGTACCAGCCTGTGCGCGGGCGATGACACATCTGCACCCATCACCACTTAGACAATGCAGGAGGCGTGAAACATGTGATTCGTTAAGCAATGCAATACGGCGGCAAGTATACCTAAGTAATAAGTAATAAGTAACTTAGCAACTCAATGCATCTATTGGTCTCATTCCTATCAAATTAATATATGCTATTTACCCTTTTTTTTCCTTATCAACCCCGAGCCCTCCCTGTTAATTCTTTTAACAAATATAATATTGAAGCGAAAACCCCACCTAAAGCGAGTCGCATAACTAATGCCGATTCCATACTGACGGCTACAATCTTACTAGAGGCCTTCATGATTTCTGCCTAGGTGGGGAAATGGGTGCGAAGGTGGAATACGGTTTATCGCCCAAGTAAGGGTTCATACCAGTCGGTGCGCGGGCCGATTACCTTTATCTATCACCCATTACGTCAGTGCAGGCGGCGTTGGAAGTATGACTCGTTAAGCAGTGCTATACAACTACAGGTACACAAGAGTGGTTGGCAGCAATACCATCCCGATTCCTCCCAGATACAACTATTAACAAATTATTCACCCTTTCTTCTCCATCTTAGGACATAGTGGATCCTTAACATATACAGCAATCAAATCTGGCCATTAAAAATTAGTTAATATAAGGTGGTTTAAACCCCAGCCATCAGGACCAGTTGCACAATGCGGCAACGATTGGACGTACTAAATTATTAACTATAGCGTTGGACCCCAGATTAGTTTTAGAAGGTGGCTAAAAACTCAAAGCCATCAGGCCCAGCCGCACAAAGTGGCAAGAACAAAAATCATTAAGATAGAGGAATTCAAAATGTATACGTATAAGATGAATACAACTCAGCCACCAGGTCCCCCGCACAATGCAGAAAACTATACATTCTAAGTAAGGTTCCCTAACTATTAACTTTCCAAATAAATTTCCCATAAAATATCTTAAGTAGATCTACTATGCCACCTCTAATACTACAAACAGCACAAATAATGTTTTCCAAATTATAATTACGGCAAGAGGACACCATTTACCTTTAGGAAAAACTGGGAGCAAAACAAATGATTCCGGATGTAAGGCGCCTTCCTCCTAATAAGTCCGATAATATCTTCCTTCGCCGGACATCATCTTTAGAAGTGAGTGCGTGCGGGTCTATTCCCACTCAACACGTCCCTTGAGACATCAATATCTCAAGAACGGATAATTCAACCAGCACACGGTGTATGCAATAACGCTTTGGGGAATGCGGCAATATTCAGTCCCCCTCGAAACATTAATCAGCCACCTGTAGGGGCATTAACCAGTCGTACATGCCTGCATGGGCGAAAAACGACATAACTCCAATGAACGAACGAATTCCTGCTACATTCACTTGGACGACATCGAGGAAGTAACATCAGAGCTCCGGCTTGTACTGTGACCAAGTGACATGACTGGTGCATGGGAAACATGGTGCATGTGTGGACATGGGCACCAGCAGAATTGTGGAAGAAAAGATATAGATGTCCGGAGATACCTGCATGCCAACAAGTCTCCTCATATTGGATAAGAGAGGAGTGTTCTGGCGCGGTTGAAAGGAAAATTTACTCTTCAGTATTCAAGCAAATTAAAAGCAAATGGCGTTTTAGCAGTCCGATTGTCAGATGGCCCCTCAAGCGAGGTTTTTGGGTCGAACTTCCAGAGTGGAGCCAGCTGACTAATGGTGGACTGACAATAGCAGCGCTGTGAACCAAATACTGCCTTACTTTGGATGACCCCTTGCTAAACTCAGTATGGAAATGGTTGAGCTACCTACCAAAATTGCCAAAGGGAATTATGAGGTTTGCACTTTGGCTGGAAAACTGCTTTTGATGATATCTCT
The DNA here is from genome assembly GCA_028554795.2 of Sinohyriopsis cumingii. Lineage (NCBI taxonomy): Eukaryota > Metazoa > Mollusca > Bivalvia > Unionida > Unionidae > Sinohyriopsis > Sinohyriopsis cumingii. The sequence continues at coordinate 16,362,971 of CM068830.1, forward strand.
ATTGTTTGTTCTAATTTGATCATTTAGATGACACAATCAAAGTTTTTAATGCGTGTTATTAAATAGTACTGAGTCATTTTGACTTAGCTAATTGATATTTTTTAGAGAATAGAAGTACACTCTGATAACAAAATTCAAATTTTATTAATGAATCAACAAGAAATTTATTGATTTGTTCGATTTAATTGATTGTACAGGTGGCTTACACATTATTGGTATTTTAATATTGTCAGTTAGAATAACTGGACTAGATTTGATAAAAGTACGGGCTGGCGTTTCAGGGATCTGTGCGCTTGCGCCTCCTGCCGGGTTCCTTGCCTCCCTGCCTCTCCCGGACATTCGTACCATGACAGAGATGTGGAACAATTTCCACCCGTCAAAATTCAGGTGTCCCGATGTGACGGCATATTCGCCACCAATCGCGACGGGTTTCTCATTCTGCTTTGATAGACACCTAGCTCAGTAGAACATACTGACAAAATTCTTATTTTAACATGAGTGTGTGCTGTGTCCATTCCCACTCATTAAAGCCCTACAATCAAGTCGTTAGGGACCTAAATAGCCCCACGACCTGAGGCTAAATTAGCAGTGCTCTTTGAGCACATAAATGCGTGGGGGATGTGACAGGACTTCTATACCCCACGATTAAATTATAAGCATGCCGTGAAGGCATTGACTCAACGATCATGTCCTTGCGGGCAAACACGTCGTTAATCCAACTGCAAGTAAGTAAGTCTGGCTACACAGCATTGACTAGTCAACATATAGGAAGATGAATTTGTTCAACGATTTAAAAGTCATTTGGTACTGGAGGGTGGATGCAGTCCATGTAGTGGAAAGGCTTGCAGATGATTGTGAGTATCAAGGCAGCCTCGACTTTGTGACCAGCCTGAAAATAGCGAGAGGTTTGGTGAAAAGCCTGATAGCGGAAGACGTTGAATAGTTAAGAGGGTTCATTAACACTAAGTATGTTTGAATGGGAACATTGAAGCAGGCTCTTGATGGTGTGATCAAAGTGAGGTACTTTATAGATGATATATTGAATTTTACAGAATGGTCTTTTGTGAAGTGGGGATTAGACCAATTAAAGAAAGCAGAAGAAATGATGAGAAAAATACTGAAAGAGGAGATGAAGAATATAAAATATAACTTGGCAAGGGAGAGAAAGGATATAGAAAATAGAAAGAAAAAAAGGACTTTGAAAAACTGGATCATGGTGCATGAAATGTTTAGATCAATGGGACATCCTGACTGGATGCCAGAGAAGGAAAAGAAGAAGGGAATAATAGAGAAAGTGAGGAGATGGTATAAGAAGTGGAGAAAATAGAAGAAGAACCCAAAGGCCTAAAAAAAGTTTAGTCGATTTTATATTTTAGGTTTGCCTCACAACTTATTCTCTTGCCTGCAGCTTTTTTTTAGTCGATTTTATATTTTAGGTGTGATAGATTGATGTTTATCAATCTATATATGTGTGTTATATATGTATATTTCTATATCTCTACTGTATTTGTCTATCCTTAGAGATGCGTGTATTAGGGGTTACACCCTTGCCACATTCTTGCCAAGGTCCAGTACCGTGACGTCACCTCACCTATTTCATTCCTATTAAACCCAACTTTCCCTTGTCCGTAAACAGGCCCAATATTGCCCATGTTAAATTCCCATTGTCCGTAAAGAGTCCCATGGTGATCTGAAAAACCTTGTCCGTAAACAGCCCCAAGGGGGGTCTTTAATGTATTTTCCCATTGTCCGTAAACTGCCACCCCCACCCACCTCCTTCCCTACTAACGCATAATTGTGGTAGCACACGCCTCTGCAATGACTGCTTAATTATAGGTTTCTGTAATTATGATACTAAGATCATAGTACTGACCTAAATTATACCTTTTAAGTACACAGATGCTTCGTATACTTGTTAGTCAGTCAATTTACCACCTAAACAGTCCAGGCCACTGTGGTAAATCAGACTAATTAGTGAATTTTAAATTATAAAGTCATTTGTATCCAGATTATGAAATTATTTGCATGCGAATTGCCATCTTACCAAAAAATAACCTGAATGCAAAGTATCAACAAGTCACGCTTTATTGGTTCCGTTTTTCAAACGTTTTAATTGTGGAACGAAATTCCTCTCTTGTCAGTATGCATTATTATCCAGTAAAACAAAAAAAAATTTCTTGCTTCGAGAACCTTAGAGTGAATAGAAATGTACAGAATACATTCTTACTTTTACAGACTGATTAAATCTGAAACGTAATGGTTTAAATTGATTTTGTCTGCAGTCATTGCATTACTTTAAATCTGCTTTTAAAAATTTCTAGGAAAATTTGTTGCTAAATGTGAATGGAGACAAAGTGACTAATTTCCTTATGAATGTACTTCATAAACTAAAAATGCAAAGATTGTTTTAATTGTTTTGTATGCATTCATAACAGTGAAAATAAAATGTGTCAATGAAACAATCGATGAAGGAACAATAAATGTAATTCATTCTTAATTTGCATGGAATTCACTCCAAAAATATTTGAAAATTTCTTGGAGGGATTTGGTTATAAAACTATGTTATTTGCAAATGAAGTAATTCGCTCTTTAGTTGTCGTAAACATACTTTGTTTGATAAAGTAAACGCACGCTTTAAGAATCACAAAATATAATTAGACAATACATATACGAGTGTCTCGATCACAGTATTATATAATTGTTTACCAGACAAGAAAGTCAGCACAACTGTAATTAACCCTATACAATATAGGATCTCAGATAAAAGTATAAGAGGAAAACATAATGAATAAAAAAACAAAGACTCAGATCTGCCATGGTATAATGCGCCTGTAGATCAGGGTCTTTGTTATTTGTTATACTCAGTACTCCTAACAAACTGCAAAGACCCAGATCTACCGGCGCATTATGATAAGCCAGATCTGGATCTGTGCAGATTGCAGCTGGACTATTGTTCTAAATCAAATTCTAGATCGTCAAATTTGATCGAACAAATCTTTATAAATATTTAACTACAATTTCTAAACTTTTAATATAAACTCAGATGTATAGACCAGAGTTGTCTGAGCATGACGTAAACCTGTCGAAATAGTGCAAGAAATGGTCGTGAAAGAAAATACTGATAAAAGCAACACATATATTACTAACGTTTATTTCATATGCACGTTCTATTAGGAGCAACTTAACGTGTAACTCCATGCGATATATATATATATATATATATATATATATATATATATATATATATATATATATATATATATATATATATATATATATATATATATTAGGCACCGCACTTGTCTGCATGTATAAGTCACTTGATATATACATATATACAGATAATTTCTCATAGTCTGTCAGTGACCCAAAGGCACGCCGAGGTTTACTGCATTGCAAGAAATGAGACTCGCTGACAATGAGGACACTGCCTATATGCAAAAAGGTAATTCCGTAATGAGTTTATTATCATTAGCATGTGTGTGTGTGTGTGTGTGTGTGTGTGTGTATTTAAGACACCTTTTGAACATGTGCATAGTGTAAATATCAGGTTACAATTTTCATTTGACCGAGACAGTAACATAAATAGCCACTCCGTAAGTACCGTGTCTCACTCGACCTAGTGATGCCATGATTGGTATTTACTTGTTCATGTAGATTGTAGTTTAAAATTTCAGTTCCTTCTGGGCGGATATCGACACTTTTCTCTCTTCTTTGCTTGTCTTGCTTATCATCCTTTCTTTTTTTCTTACTAATAAAGACGATATATCTTTCATGAGATAAGGACAGGCTGTAATTATAATCATACTAGAAACTTATGCAAAATTCATGTACACATATAAAGGGGGGGGGAGATGTGAACTGTGGGACAGTGTGTGTGTGTGTGTGTGTGTGTGTGTAAAATGATGAAAAAAACAATCAAAATCTAGAACGAAACCGTTATCTGTTACAACCGTGTCACTCTTGTATAAGTATAAAGTTTTATTTCATTGACATAAGGTATATAGAAGTGTGCGTGTGCAAGTGTGCAATTTTCAAAATATAGTAATCGTAACAGATGTACTGGATCTTTGAGAAATCGTTTTTGTCAAGAAACGTTCTGTAAGACACAAACGTGACAACGTTCAGTGCCACAAGTCCGAGAAGTTGACGGCAGTGGCGTCACTCGGGTTGGTGTCACCCAGTGCGGTAGCTCATGGTGTCACCCCCATGGTCATCCTTCCGTAACAGACCATACAGAATCCTTAGTAATGTCATTTTGGTGTCACCCCCTCTGATGGTGTCACCCGGTGCAGTCCGCACCCCCCCCCCCCCCGCATCCCCCTAGCGACGCCACTGCTGTGCCTGCTAGTCATGTATTTAACTATGATCGGTTATCTGCTTATGAAATCCAACTAGACCGAGCAGTGTGTGCTCTGTAAAATTTGCAATTTTTCATTTTGGTGTCACCGCTCTGAGATGGTGTCACCCGGTGCGGTCCGCACCCCCCTAGCGACGCCACTGGTTGACGGATCCCTTTTCAAGGTTTGAGACACAAACAAATACTAATCAAAAACGCAAAAACGTACAAAATAATGTATCTGTTTATGTGCATTATAAAAATAAAAATCAACGAATATGAAAGGCAAGAAACCGTGTACTATAAACTATTAATATTTATGCAAATCTGGTATTTCAGTTCGTCAAGAATACTGTTATGCATTTGACGTGCCCACATGTGGTCTATTTCAATCTCTCTCTCTCTCTCTCTCTCTCTCTCTCTCTCTCTCTCTCTCATATATGTGCAAATGCAATGATCTCAAAAATGACATTGCAGTTGTAAATGACTTGGCAATACTTGGAAGGATATACAAATGTCTTGCTACCATTACGTATGTATACCTCTTATTTAACTCATGTTCTTTTACCTCCATTGCTAAGACAGAATATGTACTTACACCGGTATGAATTGGATTATGTCCTAATTACCTACACAAATAGTACTGTCATCTGATAAATATGTGTTTGACGCTCTGTTAGTTTAAAATGAAAAATGCTTATTCTTCTAACATCACAGTATTTAATATTTTATCATAACGAGTATTTCTTTCCCATGAATACTGGCTGGATAATTGAACCTTTCCTCGACATATTGTTTCAAATTGATCATCACTATAGCCACATCATAAACAATGGCGTCTAAAGGGCCTAACATTTAAAGTTTTAAATGAGCAATTGACTCATAGCCTGCTTTTGGTATTTGATATTTTATTTATTAAAAACAGCGATTGGCGATCGAATGATAAGGAAAAATGTGGGTCGATTGACCGCTTGATTAACCTAGGAATTATTTGCTTGATAGGTTTCTTTCCTTATCATGCCAGTAAAATTAATTGTGACAGACATATTGTCAATCATTCTGTGCCTAGCACTGTATGTGAAGTGACATTTAGTATGCTCCCAATCCATTACATCTTCGCTAGCCACGGTTGGACTATCCACTTCGTTCCTCTTTGACCTTTGACAGAGGTAACTAGAACAAACAACATTTACCGTTCCACTGTCTGGCTAGATGCAGCTGATTGCGATCCAATCAAATTGCTCGTTTCATTTCCCTAAGAAAATCATTGCGAATAATCATTGCGGCATCTTTCAACAACATAAGCTGATCCATTAAATTGTTAGTTACATCGATAGACGACAATAATTGGGAATAAGGTTGCTGGATTCGTAGAAAACTTCGCTTGTCATAATTTAGTTTTCCCATTTAAATTGTTTATAAATATGTTTTCTTTTGTGTCAATACATGCAGACATCACGGAGGTCGGCATTTTGAATATCCAATAGATGTAATGTTGCTGATTGATTTCTCCTGCTATATGCAGTAATATGTGCATCCATAGTATGGCATTTGTTCAAGACACAGCAGTGTGGGTATGTGAGAAAGCATGCCGGTAGCTTCTCGTGGGTCGGTGGTTCTTTCCAGGGTTTTCCCGGGTTCTTCCTCCACCATTAATACTGGCCGCCATGTATAGCATATCGTCTGCTGAAAAATGGCGTTAAACCCAACAGCAACAACAACAACAACATCAAGACACTGTTTGGTCTACCTGCGCATGTCAAGGGTCTTCGTGAAAGAAGTGGATCTATGACTTTTGGTTAGCGAAGGTGAATTAATTACTGCTTATATGTGATAGTCTGTACCACTAACCAATCTTATTACAAGCTATGTTTGAATAGAATCTATGTTGTAAATGAAATCGGCAAACTTGTCATGTGAAATAAACTAGACGCTATGAAAGGTCCTTTAGTGAAAACCTCAAGTTGTTAAAACAATCCGTTCAGATTCCGGTCTTGATCTTCACGTTTTCGCACAGGACTAAAAAAGAAAAGAAAATGGACTCGCCTCATTTTTCCCATTGTGGTGATATAAATATATATTTCCTTGGGTAGGTTTTAAATTTTTTTTCTTAATTTTCATTTCTGAATGATGGCGTCGATTTTGGTTTGAGAGTCCACATCTAGGCTTTACTTCTGATGTGTATTTTAGAGATGTGTTGTGATATGATTTGGATTTTTAACGTCGCTTTAACAATTTTTCAGTCATATCGTTACGATGTCAGCAGTGTGGCAGTTTATGGTGATGTCTAGCACTGGGGCATCATGACGCAAACATGTAACATGATGTCCCACCCAGTTACATTATCCTGACACCAGCTCGACAAGTCCTAACACTAACCTCTTAATGCTGAACGCCAAGCGAAGCAGCTGTTAGTACCATTTATATAAGTCTTTGGTATGACTCGGCCGGGGATCGAACCCACGACCTCCCACATACGAGGCGGACGCTCTAACCACTAGGCCACCGGAGCGGTCGTATTTTAGAGACGATGCATGGCTGTTTTCATTTGTAAAATGTTTCTAAGCTTAATTAAAACCCTACCAATATGAGATTCAACGTATTTACATCAAGGAATCAAAATGTAAAGATTTGTGGCAATATGATAATATACTTCAGATTTAAGAAATTTACAAGAAGTGTTTCATGTCAATGTGCAACATTTCAATTTGACGCATCAGTTATCAAAGATATTGGACAAATGTTTAATGATTTTAAAATAAGCTGCAATGAGAAAATTATTTCATATACTTGACCATGATAACATTATTAATGAATTGAAAAGAGTATTTCATAATCAACTTAATTGGGCAGTACGATGGAAACAGCTGGATGCGGAATATATTACTAACATTTGAGAGTATACCAAAATCAGTGAAATCTATTTATAACTTTAATATCCACGTTCAAAAAAGTATTTCACTATCTGAATGGGCATAGTTTTTCAGCTAGTATTTAATTCAAATGGTTGTTGTTGTTGTAGGGTTTAACGCCATTTTTCAGCACACGATAGGCTAAATATGGCGGCCAGTATTAATGGTGGAGGATGAACCCCGGAAAACCCCGGAAAGAACAACCGACCCACGAGAAGCTACTGGCAAGCTTTCTCACATACCCACATTGGCCGAATCCGAGACTCGAACCCACGCAGACAGAGATGAGATGGCAATGATCCGTAACGGAGAGCGCTTTAGACCACTCGGCCACTCGGGGCCCTCTATTCAAATAGTAAAAACAAAAGTCTAAACCACTTTAACGTAGACTGTAATAACTACAATATTCCTCTTCATTGTGAGTTTAGATACAAGAATGGAAAATATGAACCAGTTAATAATAATAATAATAAGAAGAAGAAGAAGAAGAAGAAGAAGAAGAAGAAAAAGAAGAAGAAATCAGCGAATGCAACTAATGAAGAATAAATTAGCATATTAGGATAGTAACAATTAAGAAAATGTTTGCAATGTTTCTCTACATAAGCGGTTAGATATACTTTTTCTGCAAGATGATAACGAATTAACTGATAAAGGTATTAGAAGGTTAGTTCAAACCATCAGATAATGCGTGATTTTCGTGTTAGGGACTTCTGTTCATAGCAAAATGTATATGACACAGTCTCTTTCAACTGTTCCAGATTCAGCAAAATGTTTACCTTGGAAATTATTTTAGGCGAACCAGATTATGCCTCAGATTAAACAATGCAATAATATTTCAACAATACGTTTCAGATTTGAAAGTTAGAATAGACTGTGTTGTTAGTGGTGATGGTAGATGAATACCGTCTACTGGATACACCAAGACTCTAAAGTGTCGTCCCGTAGCGTTAAAACAGAACCGAATACTGCTATAAATACAGACGATGTAAGACAAAATAATTGCTTTCAGCAGATAATCTCAAATAATTCGTCAACAGATGGACAATTACATCAAAGAAGAGAAAGTGAGAGAGAACAAAAGCAAACCATAAGAACAAACATGGCTATTATATCATAATATTAATGTTCAGCACATGGTTTAAAATACATAGTCCTTGAACTGATCAGTCATTTATATTGATGCTGATGTTTGCCGGTGTAGGAGGGCTATTAATGGTTGTCGTATCTGTCTTCTTTAAGTGATTTGCTTTTGGTGAATTTGTTAATCTTTTCATTTGATACAATATGGTTATTTTCAATATATGAAACGGGCTTTTTCTCTGAGCGTACAATTTTGAACTTTGTTATAGTTTGTACTCATTGAGATCCAACTTTCTCTGTATTCTTACATCATACAAAACCATTTCCTGGGCCACAATACCAGCTACATTTCAACATATGCACACACCTTTTACATCCTTGGCATGTGATATTTTTCTTTTCCGTTTTATTAGTTTTGTAATGTTACATTTATAAAAATCTAAAAGCCCTGATTTATTTTGCTTCTATTGTTTAAAAATGAATCATACCTTGTAATTATCCTAACATATCCTTGTAATGATCCTAACGTATCCTTGTAATGATCCTAACGTATCAATAGTACCTTATATATCACTTACGGAGTTTAGGTCTTCCATTATCTTCGTAATTATTTTCGGTCCATACTGGATGAAATATATAAAATGTTACAATAATCTTCTTCAGCATCTTATATGACCATTTTTATTATCAATTTACAAATAAATGAAGAAACACCACTGCTAACGTTATATGCGATGATTTAAATTGTGTTATCAAAGATCTTCTTACAATACCAACTATTATAATTATTAATGGATTTATTTCAAACTATTTTCATCGTACAAAGTATCAAAACACTAAGTATTTTATTATACTTTGATCCATATTGCTTAATTTCAGTTGACCACTGTATGTTTTCTGTGTACTATTTATTGTAGTGATCCGCTAATTGTAAGTGGTTTCTAGCTCACAAATCAAACACATAATCTTTCTATTTCAACATCCAACAATATTTACCATTGATTATTAATATAAGATGACTTTCATGTTTTGTACAAGTCATCTTTTTGTCGAAGAGCGCAAACTTCACCAGGTACAAATTTCCAATCCCTAATTTCTCCACTTAAATCTTCAAATTTATATTCATCCGGGTTACACAATTCTTAACATTTTGATCAATTTTATATTTAGACGTTCCAAATGTATTAGTTTTCAGGCCATACCTGACAACTTTTTCCACACATTAAAAGGACATTTTTGTTTGCTGTAAGTTGGGTCATGTCCAGGGCTCTATGTAAATGTTTTTATGTCCCTCGATCACTTTAGTTGATAAATTCTCACTTTTGTGCAAGATCTTGCGACAATTTTGTCTTTAAAGTTATATTAAGCCTTTCTCTTGGAGATGCTTTCCTATCGAAGAAAATATTGCCTGTCCTCGTAAGCCAGCATAATTGTAACGTTTCGGTTGTAAAAGTATCGTCCTCCATGAAATTATAGCTTTCTTCATGTGACTCTGTAAAGATACTTTCATAAACAGCTTATCCCTGTTTACATCACTTTTTCAGTCCCTGTGTACTTGGTTGAAAATGTGGTTGAATGTTTTTATATCAGTTATTATCCTTCCAATATGCATGCAAATATACATATATTCCTGCTATTGAGAACCAATGGAGATGATATTGGTATAAGTGCCTAAGACATTGCTACTTTGTTATTTATTTTACAAATTCTTCTATTTGCAAACAAAGATCAATAGTGATAGATTCTACAGCATGTGGAGACGCGACTGCAAAATTTCCAGCATTAATAGCAAAGTAGTAATGTCGGTATCAAAAAGGTAATGCTTTCTACTTTCTTGCTTAGATGGGATGACGCTTTGTTCTAATATAACCATCTTGAAAAAATTTCGAGAGAGTAGAGACACAACCTGCCTTTAGCACCAGAAATGATATTTTTCATTGATTTCAAAAGATGGGAGAGTCTCAAATTACGTTCAACGATTACGATATTGAATTATATAGATTGTTTATTCTGCACAGTGGAGTCGGTAAAATCACTAAAACTGTAAAAATGGGAAAAAGTATTAATTTGATATTTGATACAATAATGTGCCATCTTTGGTGTCAGCTGAATTTGTTAAAAGCTTTGAAAAACTTATTACTATTTCTTTATCTCTAAAACAAAACACATTTAAAACTAGAGAGAGAGAGAGAGAGAGAGAGAGACTTGCAGACAGACAGACAGACACAGAGATTGTGTTCTAACACATAACATACAGGAATCCATTTTTTACTGTTTACAAATAGATGATACCGAGTTTAAACTTCATTTTACTTACGAATCGGCATAAGAAGTACGTTTGCTGACAGGCATATGAATCAATTCTTAATCGGCTGTAAACACAGCTGTTACGTATCGGCTCACACACTCTATACAACTTTCAACAAATATCAACAACACATATTTTTAAGAAATACATGATACAAAAAAGTGGTATTTTAGTACTTGCCAATTTGAAGGCAAAAATGACGCTATAGCTTTAAAACTCATTAAACCAGATACGATTCGGTTAATTGCTGGCAATCGATCAATATCGACAAGGCTGTGCGGGTCACCGCTGCATAGCTTACATTGCTAAGTGAATGCGTCTTAGTCATTTGCCATGGTCTTCAGTACAATATCTCTTTCTCTTGGTGTAACTAGTGCTTCGAAAAAAATGTTAGCGAAATATTTAATCACTTTCTAGAGCACATTTTGGTTTTAATTGTGGATATAAGCACTTTTATCTAATAATACTAATCTTTTATGTGTGGTTTTATATTTTAAACAGTAATTTTAATAATGACAATTTACGAGGGATGTGACATAGAAAGAAATACCGTATGTCGGATTTTGTTCATTGCGGTCTTAAAAAGAATATTAATGTAATGATTATAGATATTGAAGTTTATTACGCTTCGAAACTCATTTGGGTTGGGTATCAATCGTCCAATCCTCCTTAACAGAATAATAAATGTATGATTTGTTATGACTTATAACATGTTTTAATGATGTTCTTGAACACACAATGTATATAATAATAATGGCTTGAAATAATTGGATCTATAACTATTTCATAATAGTGATAGAAAACTGACATTGAATTTACTTATTCATGATATCGATGAGTCATTAGCAAAATGCATTGAAAGATCTTTTCTCATTTTAGCATAAAAGGCACATACTATGTGCAACCTATGCATCATTAATCCACGGAAATAAAAGGCGGTGCACTCGAATTTTATTGTCTGAAATTCCGCTACGTTGTTCTTTATCTGTGCTCAAGTTGTCGGTGAATTTCCAATTCCGCTAACGTCTCGAATTCGGCCACGCTAATTATTTTAGCTACCGAATACAGTTTACTAATTGTGCGGAAACTACTTTGTTCCGCTCAAGCAGTTTTGAGTACTCGCGTATTCGTGAATGTAATCGTATCGTAATTAATTTGCTAACACCACCAGAAACACCAGTTCCTGTCGATATAGGCCCAACAATAATTCTGATTTATGCACTTACGATGGTTAGTCTTGTCACACCATGACACTGTTAGCGTTGCCACATGTTTCACCTTTGCATTAGTGCAGTTTGTCTTTGGCATTTTTTCGACCTTTTATAACAGTACGAATCCATTCCTGGTCTTCACATTTAGTTTCACGGCGTCGCTTTACCATGCTTTTTTATAATATCGCTGCCGGATATTTCATGTGCTTATCGTGAATATTATGAATGTTACATTGTTTCCTCTAGACCAGTACGGTATTTTTGTGAGACATATTTGTGTTTGACTCACCTGTCTAATTCATAGTAGGAACCAATTAGACGGTTACCTTTGTGGTCCGCGCAAACTCATCCCACAAGTGTTTGTAAGACCATGGGCATTACTAACACGAACTATCATCAACATGTTACAGTTATCGCGAATTACTTTAGTTACATGTGTGTATCGTTGAGTCAAATGGACCGCGACTGTGTTTTGTGTCGACCCCGTGGGAATAATTGCCCGGGATCTGGTGCTGAAGCATTACATTTATGAGTATCATTCGATTATTTTCACTTGTATCAATGTCATCAACGGTAGTGGCTTCATCGATGTTGTAAAAGAGATCAATAGTGGACGACGCTGTCGTCTCAACTTGGCTTCTAGTGGTTAATTTAAATTTACCCAGCTGCAACCGGTATATTCGAGGCTGTTCTTGACTATAACCGGATATGACGCCGACCAAAATGCCCATTCAAAACATCTATCATTAGATCTTTTACATTTATCACAGACGGTGGTCGAACATTCTCTGGCGTTGGAAAATAATTCGAGCAACGAAATGGTTGGTATGGGAAAATATGAACTTCGACTTGTGCTCATCTGTCAAAAGTCCATATCGATTTTGTATTTGTGTATCTTCTCGACAATCTTTTCAACTCTTTTGTCGATTACATCATTTATAGCGTTTGTGTTGTTATATTTCAGAATTGTAAAACCGCAGTAAATCTAGGGTAATGTATTTTTATATTCAACCTTGTCTGGTGACTTTCCATTTAGTAGCATAATTAAATGCGCATTAAGAACTATATATGTTTTAACTCCTCCGGGGCTAGAGATTTGTAACGTGTATGTGACTCCAGTGACTCGGTTTAGGAGTTTTGCTAAATCGTTCGATTTTACAGCAAAAGCGATTCGACAACAACTCTGTTCACATGCAGGTTTCCTCAGCCACTCATTGGTGGTTCTGTGAAGGAGCTTTTACTTCCACTGAGACAGGAAGTTCCGGTCCCGAAGTTCGTGATCACTGTCATATCACTGGCGCGTACAGAGGTGTCACACACAACTCATGTAATTTCCGAATAAGAATCTACCGAAATAAAATACACAAAAATACTGTATTGCTTTATAATTTGTGTGGGTATGAAGGTCATTAAAAATGCAAGTAGTAGCATCAGCTTTAAACTAACCAGTAAGATTTACTACAAAAAACATGAAAAAATGCATGACATTTCAACTTAGCCAATTACAGTTTATTGATTCATTACAGTTTATAAATTTCTTCTTGGACTGGTTAGTGATCAAGCTGGAGCTTGATAATTACCCCTCGAAATTATGTCACCAACATTCACCTGTTAACGAGAAAAGAAGTATACCCACAAAATTACATGAGCGACTGGGAAAAGTTTCCCGAAACTCAGTTACCACCAATTGAAGCGTTTTATTCATCTCTGTCGCGTGAAGTGTTTTAGAAAAAGATGATAAACATGGAAACAAAGGTTGGCCGGCATTCGAATGCAAAAACAAAGCTGACTATCATGATCTGTATTTTCACACCTATGTGATGTTTTTCGTTGATATACTTGAAAACAACAATGGAGAAATTACTCAAGCGAAATCGAGTCGACCATGTCTTTGATAGTGAACAAGATAGGATTCGAAGGCTCAGCGTGGACCCGGAATTGGAATCTTGGAAGATCTTTGATGGTGGTTTAGTCGCAGTTCATACTAAAATATCGAACCTGAATCTCATAAACCTAATCGATGAAGGATCGTCTGTGCTGCATTTATCAAAATTGATGATGAACGAATTTTATTACAACAAGATCAAACCATTTCATTAGGATCGTGGCACAATGATTTTTACGGCTGACTGATGATGGTGCGCCTGCGCACTGAGGACCTCCACTACTCCATTAAAATAGTTCATGGAGGTAGTTATGGATTTACTGGAACGGTTTCTATTTCTTCTCGCACAAATGTCCTGCTAGGAGGTTTTGCTGCTCTTTCATTAATATACAGCTCCGGTTGCCTAGTAGTTAAAGCGTCCGCCTCGGATGCGGGAGGTCAAGGGTCGAACCCCAGCCGAGTCATACCAAAGACTTCTAAAAATGGTACTAACAGCTGCCTTGCTAGGCGCTCAGCATTAAGAGGTTAGTGAGAGGACGGGTTGGTCGGGTGTCAGGATAATGTGACTGGGTGGGACATCATGCTGCATGTTTGCGGTATGATGTCCCAGTGCTAGACATCACGATAAACTGTCACACTGCAGACATCGTAACGATATGACCGAAACATTATTAAAGCTACGTTAAAGGTATAACACACACACACACACACACACACACACACACACACACACACACACACACACATTCAAACCGGTAATGTGCGGTTTGTCTTGCAATATCAATTCGTTCCGATACTGTAAATACATAAATGGACCATTCCGAGTCAGTAGCACGGTGTTGTCCACCTTTTAATTCTCAGCATGCATACAGATATCAAACACAATGTCTGAGTACTTCACTTTCGTGAATTAAAAATCTACGACTTGCACATAGTATGCAGCTTTTATGCTAAAATTAGCGAAATGCGTGTGGGATAGCGGCTGTGACCTAGATTAAGAATAAAAACGCACAAGTACTGTCTTCACGCCAATAATGTTAGAGCCTTTATTGATTGATTTATTTATTTATTTATTGCAGATTCCTCATCTGAGTCTCAAAAAAGTTTCTTTCATATCCTTCATTCTAATGGGTCCATTGTATGTATTAATGAAACATTTATCCAAGCACGTCGACGACAATGTGCCAATGTAAGTATGTCAAAGCAGATTTTCTCTTTTTTTGTCACAAAAGTAAGAATTTAAATATTTATATTCATTTGAGTCCATATAAACTGTTGTATATCCATCCATTTGTACATCTGCTTAGTCCACCAACTCATCTATCAGCATTCGTATCCATCCTTCCATATAATCATCTATTTATCCATCCATACCCGAGTTTAATAGAAGCCCAAGGTTAAAGTGCAAGGTCAAATAGAAAAGAGAAGGAAAGGATACAGTAATAGCTTCACCGATGCTATTATCATCCTGAAATTTTAGCAGACATAATTTGCATAGCAGTTAGTCATCATTTCCATAGTCATCATTTGCATGACAATCAAAACGTCATCATTTGCATAACAGTCAAAAAGTCATTTGCATAGCATTCATCATTTGCATAGCAGTTAGTAATCATTTCCATAACAATCAAATAGCCATCATTTGCATAGCAGTCAAATAGTTATTATTTGCATAGCAGTCATCATTTTCATAGCCGTTAGTCATCATTTCCATAGCAATCAAATAGTCCACCATTTGCATAGCAGTCCTCATTTGCATAACAGTTAGTCATCATTTCCATAGCAATCAAATAGCCATCATTTGCACAGCAGTCGACTAGTCATCATTTGCTTAGCAGTCATCATTTTTATAGCAGTTAGTCATCATTTCCATAGGAATTAAATAGTCATTATTTGCACAGCAGTCATTTTCATAGCCATTAGTCATCATTTGCAGTATAATACCTCAACATCCAAAATTGTATATTGTATATATGATCCGTAACAAAATAGTGTGTGTGCAAGAATTACCTGTTTTCGTTACAGATTGACATTTTAGAGACCAGTAGTATCCTGATTCTGTGAGGTTAACATATTTTGGCACGATGTTTTATGAAGATGAAAACTTGGGGGGGGGGGGATCCTGATTCAGTTCAGAATATTTTCATCAATGAACAGTATAAAGAAAGATTTGAAACGATAGAGGCATTTAGAAATATGAAATTATTTGCTATGCGTGTGGACGAATGATATACTTATCTATAATTTATCATTTACTTTTCCAGGGTTCTCAAGCACAATACAGATTTGTACTTTAATTTTACATTGTACGGTTGCACAAAACCCTTGAGATGGTACACCTATCATCCCGAATGTTTATCCTTGATGGCGGATCCTTTGTTTGACTTCCGGCTAACCGTCGACCCCGGCAAATCTAAAGTTATTATGTTGAGTGATACGTCTAATTTGAAAATAGGAGATTCGGTGCGACTGCGCATTGACTTGTATGATGGTTATGGACATCGAAGGGATTTCGGTGGAGATGACATCAGAGTGCGAATGTATGATCCTAGCATTGATGCCAGCTCTGTTGGTCACGTGACCGATCACAAAAATGGAAGTTACTTCGTAGAGATGTTGGCGTTATGGAGCGGACGTTCGCGTATCAGCGTGATGCTTTTCTATCCAAGAGAGGCAGTCAGATCCCTGTACCACGTGCGGAGACAGGTAGAAATAATGTTTATAAAGAAAAGAAAAAGGCGCTTATATTTATTAGCTTCTTACCGCTTCCAGATCATATTTAATTGTTTGTCGTTTTTGTTTGTTTGTTTGTTTGTTTTTGTTTGTTGTTTTCTTTTCACCCTCGTGATTAGTTAACTCTTACATTTCTATTCTAATCTATTCAAATGTGCATCTGTTTCAATTTATCGTAGGATTAGTAGCTGCTGTCCTTTCTCGCAGTAGAGCATCATCCGCTGGTTTTGCGTTCCCCCAGTAATATGAACATCAGGTCATCATCCGCTGGTTTTCGTTTACCCACAAAGCTTGCACGAGTTTCTGGGGAGATGGGGATTGGGGGTAGTGCTTAATTTGAAATGACGTTAGATATGTATGTGATGTGATGTGATTTGGATTTTTAACGTAGCTTTAACAATTTTCCAGTCATATCGCTAAGATGTCTGCAATGTGGCAGTTTATAGTGATGTCTAGCACTGGGGCATCATGCCGTAGACATGTAGCATGATGTCCCACCCAGTCACATTATCCTGACACCGGGCCGACCAGTCCTAACACTAACCTCTTAATGCTGAGCGCCAAGCAGCTGTTAGTACCATTTTTGTAAGTCTTTGGTATGACTCGGCCGGGGATCGAACCCACGACCTCCCGCATCCGAGGCGGACGCTCTAACCACTAGGCCACCGGAGCGGTTTTAGATATGTAAGTTCTTCATAAAAATATATATTGAATTGAGGGTAAGTGATATGAAGATAAAGATCACGGTTTCTTAAATATTGTTTTCTCCGTTGAGTTTCATTTTTGGGCAAAGCCCTTAAGTTTTAGCGAATATAGTTCAGTGCAATTTTGTAATTTTCTTCCTCTACATATAATAGGTTTTTACAGTATTGGGTAGAAGCTTGAAGATTATGGTCATTAGTATCGAGAATAGACTTTTTCATTGCATTTAATTTCTGCACGGTATCTCAAGTTCTAATTAACAAATTTCAATAATATTTTAAATGTATGTTTTTCATCAGTAAAGAAAGAAGGTTGTCTCAATTAAAGGCAAAATATCAATATTACTCAAAACTTGACATTTCCGTCACCACTCGCAGCCTGTAAACAAACAATAACATAAGATCTAATGAATATGTTTCAATCGAATTCATTGCGTATGAATATGTTTCCATTGAATTCATTGTGTATGAATATGTTTCCATTGAATCCATTGTGTATGAATATGTTTCCATTGAATTCATTGTGTATGAATATATTTCCATTGAATTCATTGTGTATGACTATGTTTCCATTGAATTCGTTGTGTACGAATATTTTTCCATTGAATTCGTTGTATATACTAACCTTGCTAAAAAAATAAATCCATGTATATTTGTCAGCAACAGGGTACATGTTACTAGAAAAAGATATTATGACTATTCTGTGAATTTCCGCATGAAACAATAATCTGTAAATTTCAATCAAATCAGACATATATGTTTCCATTCTTCCAAAAAGACAGCTGACTTTTTTTATGAGGGGTATGACGATAACCGTCTTTGTTTCTTAGAATAGATTATGTTTTCCAATGTGCTTTGGAACGCAAAAAGGTTTTCAAAATACAGTATGTTCATTAATTTCAGCCGGAGGTAAAAGTTTGAAAAGATAATCGTAAGATTTTGTTTTATCGTGTATCTTTTGCTGTGCGATTGTTTGTCTTGTGTTTTATGCAGTGCGATGGTTTGTCATGTGTTTTATGTAGTGCTCTGGCTTGTCATGCTGCTTGTGTTATGCTTTAGTTTCCGTTATTCAATAACTTTCTTTGTTATTTGATAAATGATATCGTGTTCTTTCTCCATAGTATACCTTGTACGATGAGAAATTTGTAAGAGAGAACTATAACCTTACCTTTCAGTAACAAAATATGTTAAAGCATAATTAGTGTGTGTGTGTGTGTGTGTGTGTGTGTGTGTGTGTGTGATTTGGATTTTTAACGTAGCTTTAACAATTCTTCATATAAATTATAAATCTAAGTCAAAGTTTAAAACAAAGCTAGGTAATTGTATTGCTGATTTAAAAATACAGTACTAAAATTGTTCCTTGGAAATAGCTTAGCTGAAGTTGTTAATGATGAGAATAGACGTGTACAGAGTTGAAGTTATTATCATGCTTTGTATAATTTAGAAGACGCAAAAACGTAATTAATATCAGACCATGGATCCACATTTCCAAGATGGAAGATCTTTTTCCTGTGTTACTTTATGAGTAGATTCGGATATTTTTAATAAATTCCGTCCTGGTATTTTATAATTAAACGCCGTTTTGAATAAGGTTATGGCAAATGACTGTACCACAAGAATTGCGTTAATTAATTTGTAAATTATTTAATAAATATTAATATTTCAGTCTAAAAAATAGTGGGTCTTATGTAAAAGTGTACATGTTTTGTATATTGTAACAGACTTGAAGACCTTATATTGCATATAAATCAACTGCTCATAAAACCCCCAAAATCGATCATAAATTTTCCTGAAGGTCTGAGATGAACAATATGTATATAATGAACACAAATAAAGTAGATATTCCTTTTATGTTGTATAATCTGTGTTGAAGTTACCAAGGGATAATGTTGATAAAAAAAAATCAAAAGATAATTTATATAAATGTTGTCAGTGGTCTGATAGATGTCTCTTTAAAGTAGAATATATCTGGAAATTTGAAAATGAGTTTGGTATACCAGTAAATGTGTATGAAATATTTCTAGCGAGAGACGGTATAGCTGTGTTAACAGCAACATGCACTGGGGGAGCAACTAAAAAAAAAACTACATGAAACCAGTAATAATAACTCAAACAGAGAGAAAAATTATTATGTGATCTCAAGGATTACCAAAATTGACGTCATTATTACCTTGCTATTAAAACCTTTTAAAGAATCATACCATCAAAGATAAAGGCCAGAAATATGACAGTTGAAAATACATTACTTAAATGCACTGCTAAATCGAAACTTACTATATATATATATATATATATATATATATATATATATATATATATATATATATATATATATATATATATATATATATATATATATATATATATATATATATATATATATATATATATATTTGTTTTCTCTTCAAACGTCGTTATTGCCTTAGCACTTGAAATTGAATTAGAAATTTGCTTCTAATAGTTTTTGGATCTGAACATCAAACCGCTTTAATCTTCTGGATATTTTGCAGTCTAAACTAAAACCCATCGTCTGTTGAAATTATATTTCGACAACATTATTGTTTGTGGGCAAGCATATGTAGAACACCACATTTGTGTAAGAGATTGAGTAGTTGCACTTGGTACGTTTTCTCACTTTCATATGATTGTTAGACCGTGCTAGAATTATAGGTTATTGCATTTGTACGGGAAATTATGAACGAGTTTTTCGATTGGAAATACTGCACGACCTTGGGAGTGTGGTATATCCATCGGACAAAACGAGTTCATATTTTCCCATTTCTGAATTATCTTTTGTAAAAACAATTTACTTTTGAATGTTACTGGTTATAAAACCGCGCATTATTTTCATTCGTCGGTGAATATGTTTGTGCCCAGGAAATGAAATGCGCAGAATCTGAGGCAGAATTAACGAATCTGTTCCTCATCTTTTGTCTCTAAACTATTCCTATTAGAATAGAAACAGAATCACAAATGAGTAATGATTGAATTTTAAATGTTTGAAGCTCGTTAAAATGTTCGGCTTTTCCTAGCCAAGCCTAGCAGAAGCTGGACTTTATTCAACTTGTTGAATAAATAAATTATTTTAATATCTCTTGCATTAACATAGATTTCATATCTCTCTTTTTTTATCCATTTGTTTCAGCTCTTCTTCCGTCCGATTATACCCGTTATATCTTATTGTATAACATATTGCATTATTAAAGCCTGATTCCAGTTTGTATTATTTGGTTTCTGTCGGAATGGAGTTATTTATATTTTTGTTATTCGTCAAATCTCAATTCTTTTTCCAGTTGATTATACACACTTCATCTGGAATAACTCTCGTCCAATTGTCAAATATAAAATATTTGCTATTTTTAAAAAAAAAATACAAAATGCATGAGGGTTGTGATGAAGATTTGGCAAAATATTGAAGTCTCTATACTTACCCCAGAAATGATAATGAACACTTGGAATATATGATTAATATTAATAATGTAACAATTACTGCGACAGCTGCTATATTAAGTAGGTTACTATCAACGATTGTTATGTCTGTTGTATATTGCATCAAATATTATGTAGGTAGGTGATGGTGGAGGGGATACTTCTCCGTTAGAAGACAACGATGATTCAAACATTGACGGCAAAAATTAAAATGTTTTTACTAAATAGTGGTAACCGTATGTTTAAATTAGGCAAAATATCAGTCGAATTGCCTGGACCTATTGGTGGAGGGATACGTTGTTTGCTCAGGACAACAGTCCAAATTGTGATGCTTTGATTGTTATGGCCTTCAGTGGGTGTGTTATTTAGATTTTAATGATGTGTAAAATTAGTATAAAAATTGAGGTCGTAATTGTATCTTTCTTACACTTTAAGAGCACGTTGTTTGTTTCAAACACATTGTATTTGGATTTCTCACTGTTATGTTAGAAAGGGAGTAACAGCAGCACATGAAACTATAAAGTATCATGATATATTTTTGCTTGTATACTTCATCATCTATATTGCTTTTGTCTCTAATTGAACTTTGTCCGTAAGTGAGGTTCGCGTAAATTTTCCATAATTTTTGAGTGCCAAACGTTATCGTGCAAAGCTGTGTTTAATGCAAAGTAACTTATACAATCTGAACTCCCGAAAAAGCAACCATATTAGCGAACCTGACGTTAGGAATGTCATCATCGTAATCTTTTCTTCTACACAATTGCTCACATCTTGCTTGTCCACTGAAATTTGTGTGGTACTTTCAGCCTTAGAAATAGCACTCTTTCCTACGTTGGTATTAATAGTATTGATGAACTCCGGTTTAATGAAAATACTTAATTTGTGTAAGTTGTTATTGCATCGAAAGACACAACCTCTGTTGATGTCCATTTCACTTGCCATCAGAATTAGTACTTCGCCGCTAAAAATAAAGTCCAATGTCTCAGATAGTCGTGGAAATAAAGACTCTGTAATGCTTCTTTCGCTTCCACTTGGGCACCTATTATGAATATTTCGTATCTCCTGATATTCTGATATAGACCAGGAATGTTTTCATGTCATATAATAACAATCTTTAAAACTAAATCATTCCATTAATTTTCTCGTCTTTGGTAATCAACTTATTAAAACAAAAATGATCATTTTGCTTCAGTTTCTCAATTAAGTCAACACAATCTGTTACACTTAGTTTGACGCATCTTCTGGAGACCTAACTCTGGTGATATCTTAGTCCAGTATATTCTTGCATATTATTCTACCGATACTTTAGCCATGATGAATCTCCACTCGTGATGATGAGGAATGTTAACAATGTTGCAGATAATTGCAAATTGTGCCATTCTGGTGCTGTTACGGAATTGTATTTATTTATTAAGTACAAGCAGTCGAGTTTCGATTTTTGTGAATGTACAATGATATCCGATGGTGATTTATGTATATTGTTAAATATTTCGAAACAGTGAGTTCGGTTTATCCTATGTCGCACGTGCAAAGTCCTTCGATCTGAAAAAAAACGAATACTTCCTCCGTGTATGGTTTCATCGTCTGTGTATAAATGCCTCACCGTAAGACTAAATCTTCACATTACGGAACGTCTTGTCAGCGAACGGTCTACTTTAAGGACTTGAACATATTCAGCTGTAGAGTTATGTGAGTTATTGATTAATGTCTTGTGTATAAGTTATAATTATTGTACTACCACGATTTTATTTTTGTATATTTTCTATGTAACTCCGGCTTGCATAGTATAATGCAAATACTTTATATTCTTGTATGTGACTTAACAGGCGATTTTTATTAGCAATTAAGTTGCATTTTTAAGAAACGTTTAGTACAGTAGGATTCTTATCGGACACGGGTAGGTTCACTTCTGAACCTGTTTATTGCTTTGGAATTATTGTGCCGATATTGTAATCTGTAAAGCATACCGTATATAACGTCATTACGTGTTATCGTATATGCCCGTGTCATACAGAGTACACAGTGTTAGATGTATTTTCAGCTGATCGGAGTCAACGTGGTACCAGCTGTAGAGCTAACCATAGAAGTTGACCATAGCAGCTGTAAAACTGAACCATATCAGCCATAGAGCTGATTGAACAGTGTTGCTATTCGAGTAGCAGGTGATCGTGCGTTGCTGACCGATTGGTTGGCGCAGATTGCTTTATTCACCAAGGAATTGAATGGTGGTCAGTGACTACCTGGAATACCGACTGCTTGATTGACCAGTGGGACTGGTAGCCAAGTGCACTGGTGACGGAGTGTGTAACTCCATGCATGTAATCTTTTAGCTGTGGACTAATTTTGGGGTTTGTAATACCCAGTGTCTTTGGGATTGTCAAGATATTTTGTATGATATATATCCCTTTGTTTTCATCGTTTTACTATTTGAGTTAAATACCTCATTTTTCACTCTCTGAGTGAATTCATTTTTACTATTTGAGTAAAACACATCATATTTTAGCCGTGTGAAATTATTGTGAATCATTCACCTTTTTTCACGGTACACCTTTGTCCTTGTACTGTGTCAGGTCATTTATTTGTATTTTCATTTGTTGCATTATTAGGTTCGTGCGGATTATGTTAATTTGTCCAATAATTTGTTTGCATCAAATGATTCCTCACCAGACAAAGGTGTTCAACATTCAAAGATCAGGAAACATGAAACGTTTTGATTTGACTTAACTCCGGAATAATTTTGTCTGCAATCGGTTTCTGTTTATTTAATTCGATTAACAATTGCAGTCTTATCTGTTACAAGGGTCGCCATTTTTTAATATTAAAATGTAACTACAAAAATGTTTAATGGCTTGAAACTGAGTTTGAGTATCTTACACTTTTATGGAGCTAAATATACTTTGCATATCATTTCCTTGCAATCATACAGTCTGTAAACATCTCGGTCAGTTTAAATTATGTGCCCGATTTTAAAACTTTCCTCAATAAAGTTAGGAAGTCGTAAGTTTTTTTAAAAATATATTTATTCAAATATATATGTTGTCAGGTAACCAAACAGATTTATTCATTCATTTTTTTTTTGGATCTATTTTCTTCTTTCTTTCTTTAACATGAGTTATGTATAGTGACATGTAATGATTGTTATTGTGTTCCTCAATTGGATTTGGTCATGTTAGCCCACCGTCTAGTGTTTTACCCTGTGTTACATACCTCTTAATAATAGCCTTTAAAACTATAAGTAGCTACAAATAGCTATGCAAGAAACTGAACTTAAAGGAACGTATTATAGGTATCATAAGTAATGCTTTTCACAGTGATTCAGAACGATCTATCGAGATAATACTTTGTCTGATTAATTTTCTTTAAGTGTTATATACAAGCCAACATGAGGAGCATCAAAAACAGACACTTCAGTAATTTCTAACTTTTATTCCATCCTTTAAAGCGTATATATGATATCAAACTTATCTTAAATGTATTCGTCCCCATTGTGTAATCGTAAACAGCTGTGTGTATACTGAATCACCACGTGTGTGTGTGTGTGTGTGTGTGTGTGTGTGTATGTGTGTGTGTTTAATGGAACTTTGTTTTGTATATCTGTTTGTCTAATGGTTGTCTTTTGACCTTGTAAAATTTATCAGATGTTCAAGTTTTATCGTAAATTATGCAGACTGCATTGTATGCGATAACAGTCATCTTCACTAGCCACGGTTCCGAAATAATTACCCTATCCACACCTTGGCGTATCGAGCAGATATTTCTGTGCTTTGGGTCTATGAATGACATTGGATACGGCGGCATGCCACCGCATCCAATCTAAATTAGGTTGTTCAAATTTTAAGACTGTTCCTACATAATTGAGACATGGGGAGCACACAACTTGAGTGAACTGATAATTAAGCGATTTTCCACTGCCAGTCCGTGTTTGTACAATTACCTTTCACTCAAATACATATGTAATTGCTTCTCTCTAGTATATAGTCATAGTTTCGATGTTAAACTTACAAAGTATCCTTTTGTATTCTATTCCCTCCACCATTTCCGGCCGATGTACAATGCATCGCTGTTACACGCTATTGGTTAGTAGGCATTACATACTAAGGGAGGCAACTTATGAAATCCAGTAGATGTCGCTAGAACAAAGCGCTAAAATATCCAAGGTGTAGGTAGGGTTAACATATCGGAACCATTGCTATCGAAGACAGATAACAGTAATATAATATTGTTCCTTATTCATTATGCGGTGTTTAAACAATCGTACTATCATGATTTGTGCAACTTTTCTCGATGTTATCGTCATTAGACGTAATCTGTCAATCTTCATAGTTTTTGAAACATTGGATTATATCATTCCTATGTTACGTATCATAAGACTGACTCTTTTAATGTACTGTATGCTGCTTTGTAACAAAGTAGATTTGTTCACGCTTTTAAAATTGTAAACACGTGGGCATAATATATTGGGACTGTCATAGTTACTTTGACGCTCAACTTGTAAAATAGTTCTTCGTTTCTCTCCTAAAGCGGTTGAATTTAGTACGGTATTATTTCGTATCATTGTTTATGTTGCTTAAATGAAATTGAAATGATTTTTGAGAAATGAAACATACAAAATATATTTAACTGTTTGCATTCAGTATTTCAAAATCGCAGCATGCGGGACTGGTCGACAGCCTTCCTGAATATTTTAGTGTTTCCTATGTGTTAAGGTATATATGCGACATAGGCAACCACCAGTTTCGCACCGAGTGACTAGTATGAATGGCTTCAGAGCCGCGCTCCCCATTGACCTTTCCGACTCTCTATCATGACTGAGGCCGTGTTCACAATTGTTATTATGCTTTACCCCCCTAACGACTTGCCGATGTGCTAGAATGCTGAGCCCTGCAGTTCGACAGGTTGACAACCCACCAGCTCTGGAGACCATAAGGTATTAATTTGAAATTGGGTCTCCGCACCTAGATAGTCAGAAATGATACTTCAAATTTAGCATCCTCAGTTACTGGTTGATACAAGATTTAAAGAGATATAAGATTTCTAAGTCGGATAAGTTGGCATCTCCACAGCTATTTATAGACACTTCATCAATTGATATAAAAACATCACCTGTTTGTAGACCATGCGGATGGAATAGAAAAATTTGCATATATTGTATAGATGCTCAAACTGCACCAACCATATTCCTGTTTGCCAGCAGACAATATTCTGGTGATACACGTTGCGCTTCGTGCAAGGCCAGATTAGTATGTTTAAGGTATTGTTTGTTAGGCTTGTAGTAAGTTATTAACAAGTTTTGAAAATTCAAGATACCTAAGACTTGATTTCTGGACTCACGATCAAAACAAATCTAAGAAACTGTAACCAATTCTTTAATAAACTGTTGACATTTTCTCTAGAAAGGTTACTTATATAGTTTGCTTTCTACTAACCTTGTCTCGATAAAAATGGCAGAAAGTCCCTATTACTGATATGAATTCCGACGGTATTATATGATACACAAAGCCCAACAGACATACTGTACTGGCATCACGCTATAAGAATAATTTTGCATTAGTTAAAAACTAAATCGATAAACTACAATATAGTATGTTGTGAAATCATGGAGATTTCAACCGAAATAAATTAAGCCTTCCATATAATCATCGTGTTAATTTGGCTCATGCTTTGAAGCAAAAGCAAGGCTCCATACACTTTCTCTCTCCTAGTTTTAAACCCATTCATATTCTTCATCAAACTGTGATAGTGATAATATTTCTAAAATTTAATGAGCGTAAACGTTTTTTTTTTTTTATAGCTTACGGGCACCAGAGCCTTGTTGGGGAAATTCCAGACAGAGAGAGCAGAAGCTGTGACACCATGTCATCCTTTCCCAGTTATTCCAGGGTTTAAGGCAGTGTGTAACTTGACCAATGAAAACGGCGGGATGTCTTGGTACTGTGGAAAGCCAAATGACAACAATCTTCTCTGCCATGATTGGGTTGAAACCAAACTCCGAACACCACCTACAAAGCTCCCACTAACCGATGCTGAAAAACGACTCTTGACTAAGTTAGTATATAATCAGGAAAGTTTGAATTCCAAGATTTATGAATTTGTAGAGAATAAGAAACTCTTTTAGTCATTGGAATGGTCACGCATTCAGAATTTCGTCTGTATACCTACTGAGTCAAACCTGGTACAGCGACCATCGGAATATAAAACCAATCCATGTATTAAAGCTATGTTCCACATGGTCCCATTTATGTATACATTTAAATTACCTGCTTACGAATACCAACATCGGTATTATCTCTAGATTACATATTAAAGAGTGATTTGACTATACTTCATTTATCTTTTTAAAGCATTATGAAACGTGTATCATTTACTATTTAATAACATATTTCGCTTCATTTTTAGGGATGCCATTGGAAGAATAATTTCCGATGAAATCGTAATTTATGTTAGCAAAGGTAAGAATTGCATTTTTCTGCTTGTTAACGGACTGTAAACGCATAACCATTAAGTAAATTTGAAATGAAACTAGACAAAATTCACCCTAAAGTTGAAATGATGAGCAGTGCTTAAGAACAACAATGACGACAACAAAAACAGCAATAATAATAATAATAATAATAATAATAGTAATAATAGCAGTAAATAGCAGTAATGTAGTGTGGCACTTGGTGTACAAAAATAATTAAGGTACAAGGGAAATTACGTTAGACCACCATCTTGGACATAATGACACTTTAGGTACAAGAGAATATAACCGTAGTCCATATGTTTAGCATCAGTATGGCACTCGCCACATAAGGGGAATTTACCATTAATCCTCAGAAAGACATCCTTCATTTGTTTAATTATGTATTCAATTTATTTTGTGTGCTTCACTTTTGTCATTGAGTGTGAATAGGGTTTCTTTTTGTCATGTTTAGAAGTCATGAATAAATTATTTACTATTATTTGGGTTCAAAATCTAGCCTTATTTAGGAATTTAAAATGTTCTACAAGCCTGACCTTGTTGCTATACGTCAGGTGACAGTTAATATATAAAAATGAGGTAAACAAATTTATTCAATCCTGTTTTAATATCAGTATTTCAGAATTTATGATCAGAGATTTTAGTTGTATATGAGATGAATCACTTATTTACATTATTCACTGGAATTACAGTGTTCATTGACATTTTGCACTAAGAGACTACTTTGGATTATTGTAAATTCATTGATTCTAGATTATATCATTATCATACATCAGGAGTGGTGGTACATCAACCTTATCAAGACTATTGGTAAATCAGCATATTTATTCAATATTGTAATTCATTCGGAACACATTCTACTTTTGGACATGTGATAGAAATGTATGAATATGTGGGATTTAATTCACTATCGAAAAACAATGACTAATGTTCGAAAAATCATTTCACAAATTCAGTTAGGCCAACGTTTCTCTTGTCGGGCTTGTTTGTCGCTGATACAATGCTAGACTCACCTATGTTCGTCTGCTGGTGCAGCATTAAATCATTTCGTTTCCATGAGGAACAGATGATTTGAGTACTAAACAGTCATGACATCGCTCTCCACAATAAATATGTTGTTTCCAGTTGGTAAATCCTTTCTTACATTTGTCATAATAGTATAAGTATCCGAGAGCTATTGTGATACTGGAAATATCATTACATAATTTTCGTGATACATTTGAATGTCTTTTCCATAGGGACAATTCAGTTCTCAAAACATGGGATCTTCTTAAATGACTTGAGGGTATATTTTCAACGTATAACAAACAACTAACACATCAAATTTTTGTATTTCATTAATTCTACACAAGGTATCTTTCAAAATTCCTGCGTGTTTCAAAGGGGGTTCTGCTTCTGTCCATTGTTGGGGTAAATATGGTTTTCTATATCCCACCCACCCCCACCCCCAAAAACAATTTCTGTTCCGTTGTATCGGAATTCTTCGGCGTAACTCGAGCACCCAAATTTGTATAGGGAAATAATGCTGATTTGTATTGTTCTTACTCCGGACGATACTTCATTTGGTAATGGGAACCTGATCTAGAGAGAAATCTGTGTGCATGTATGTATGTATGTATGTATGTATGTATGCATGTATGGCATCATCCGCTAACTGAAGGTGGTTAAATGTGAATTATGTAAAGGGGAACTTTTGCATCGGTCGTGTCAAACTCATCATTGAATCGATGTTGTGGAGAAAGTTAATTCGGAAGGTGTACTAAATTCGATCCCCCAGATAACTTTAAATTGTCGCTATTAATCGACAGTCTAAAATGATCCTTTTAGCATAACATGGTCGTTTCACTGTATGGGTAACAAAATGTTACAAATAATAATGTTATGTGGCATCCGAATCATTTTCTTTCATAGTCGACCTTCGCTATGTCGGCCTTGAGGATGCGAATGGTGTTAGTTATGGATCCATCATTACCGTTTCAAAATCACAGAGGTGAATTAGTGCTAACACTTCTGTCGGCGTATTGTTGCTAAACAGAACGACGTTCGCAATTTGTTGCCATTTCATGACGATTGGCGATTAAAGTTTAATTGAATTAAGGTTACCTCTCTCCCTTGATAAAGAGAACCACCCACATCCACCTAAGACAATATACCCGCTCAGATTAAATCTGTGAAGATGAAAGAGCCAGAAGAGATTGCACTGTCAGTCAGAGATTTACGAAGCCGGCAATAGTCATATTATTATATAGATATTTTTGTGTATGTGTAAGCACTTATACTCTCTTGTGTGGTGTTATGATAATATCTTTAAGGTCAGAGTGCGTAATCATTCCTACTCCGTTTGTATATATAGCAAGCATCTTCCTACCCTTTTCAGGCTGACAGTATATGTTTGTATTTGTGTAAGCACTTCTTACTCTTTCGTTAGTTGTTCGTCAATAGATAACTAAGTATAGAGCAGTTAGACAAGGTGTTGGTCAGTAGGTGTAAGTGTTAGTCATTAGGTGATGTGTGTTCAAACATATTGACTTATTTAACATTACCATTCAACTTCTACCCATAATGTCATTTTGTACCAAGAGGGAAAAGCAAACAGAATTATTGATACAAAGGGAAATGTGGTGTTAAAGACTAATGGTATATTCCACTTTTACCACAAGTGTCAAACGAATGTTAAACGTTTAAACTAATATTATATTCCCTTTTACCTCAAGTGCCAGTTTGTACCCCAAGTGTCACGCTATACTACCAGCAGCAAAAAAAATGAAGCTAATATCCACGACCATGGTAAGAGATTTAAAATGAATTTTCTGGCCTTCAGTAATTCAGTGATAGCACCAGATATCAAGTTCAACCATACTACAGAAACTAATTTATACCCAAAAATTCGGCCATAGCTACTGAAACAAATATAGCGTGAAACCCGTTGCTAAATATACAGCTAAATATTGTAAATCTGTATCAGTGGCGTAAATCTTACACAACAGTTGCTCCAGTATAAATTTGCTGTATTCAATAAACAAACTTTGCACACTTTTTATTGTACAAATGGTTATTTCTTTTACAGAACGTAACGAAATTTTACAATGTAAGGAATGGACTTTATCATCACTTTGGAATCAAACATCACCCACTGGATTCTTCATTAGAAGGAAGTGGAATTCGTTACTTTGCATTAACGAAATGAACAAAAATGTGCATATAAAATGTATGAATGGAACAAGACTTTATCTCCTCGGAGATTCAACTTTAAGACAATGGTATATTGAACTTAAAGACTTATTGGGTTGTGAACCGAATTCAGAGGCATGGACCCAAGAGAAATGGCACAAACCAGCTTCTTGTTTTAACTCCGAACTCGACTTTGGTATGCAGTGGTTACCACACGCATTTCCATTTTTCACTGGACCAAATTACGAGTTACGGAGATACAAACGACCTATAAGAGCATATATTGATGAAATAGATAGCGACACCAAAGCAATTATTGTGGTGCATTTATATGCCCACTTTCTATCATACCATCCTGATGTGTTCCGGGACAGATTCAAATCATTTGTGGTTAGCGCAAGAAATTTACTAACAAGAAATCCTCATGCAATAATAATGATAAAAGGACCACATTCCTTCAAAGGTGCAGGAGGAGAATATGACAGATTAAATGATTTTTTTGGCTATGTGTACAAAGACATTATGTTGGAAGAAATTGGCGACCTTCGTGACAGAATTATCTACCTTGACATGAAGGATCTGACAATTGCCGAAGATATACCTGAAATACATCCTAATATGGAAATAGTGAGAGAAATGGTAAAACTAATGTTACTATTTGTTTGCTGGAAATAAAAATGCTTCTTGTGTTTTTGGCAAACATGAATGAATAAGGCATTTTATAATTTGAAGAAGAAAAAAAACATAACAAACACAATAGTCGTATTTACTATATACAGCATATCTTCTGAAACTCTGTAGTGTGCATTCTTGTGTATAGGATATATTCATATGTATACATATTGACTACACTATTTATATAATGAGTACATTCATTTTAATAATGTATCAATGCGTGACTGACTATATATACTTGAGTGTATGCACGTGATCTTTGTATTACATAACCTGTTAATATATTGAAGACCATCACGTCGCAGATGCGTCTTTTGTGACTAGATATGTAAGCTTCATTAAAGAATTATTATTATTATTATTATTATTATTATTATTATTATGTACACTTTGTATAGTTTGATGCAGATATGTTTTAGTTGATGCCAATTCTTATCTTGGAAACCAGTAGTATAATGCTGAGAAAGTTCTGCTGAACATCCATCCGAGTTACTCGTACTTTTTGTAATTGATTTTTGAAATTGTTCTAAATAAAACTCCAAAGAGCCAAAACCTCCCCCGTCCCCAATAATACGCTCAACCTACAGTATCGAACTTGTTAAAGTGATATACTATCAGTTGTTTTAGAACATTTAAAGAAAAACATATTGTCAAATATATACATATTTTTAGTTTAATTGGGCTCTGTTTTAATTTATGAATTTCTTTACATGGCTTACTAGTTTTTGTGTCAACTCTTGTTAGTAGCTTATTTCGACCTTGTTATTTTGATCAAAATTTAAAATTATAAACGACAGACATCTACAATAGTGTACTAAAATAGTTAAAAAGTGTACATTATATGTATATATGTATGCATGCATGTACGTATGTATGTATGTATGTATGTATGTATGTATGTGTAGGATTTATTTCAGCTATATTGTGCCCTTTGAATGAAAGTTACGTTTAAAAAATGTAACGGTAAGAAGTGGATGATCTTCAGGAAGATAACCCTTTCCAATTAAACGTAAAAAATATATTGCAATATAAAATTTAATAAACTCTAAAATATTCAGATTCTTTGAAAAATATATAAAATAGAAAATAAAGGTATAAAATAATAATAATAGTAGCAGTAATAATTATAATGATAATGAGGACTTGTATAGCTCCTAATCTTTAGAAGCTATAAGCGCTTTACAACATTAGACAACACCTAAAACATAAAAAAACGTATATAATGATATGATAACCAAAAAAACAACACCATGAAATTAGAAAATATAAAACGTGCTGAAAATAGTTAAAGTATGAAAATTATTAGGTCTTTAAGTTTGTTCTTGCAGTTGAAATAGGTGGGTTTTAAGAGCACTCTTGAATGAGATCGCAGTGTCTTTGTGTCTATGTTCACTGGGCAATTCGTTCCACGTTACTGAGCCCTGGTATGCAAAAGAACGTTGTCCACGTGACTTCGTTTTCATAGTGGAAATATGGAGTATACGATTGTCAGAAGAGAAGCGTAAGTATCTTGCTGAGCAGCAGGGAGGGTGAACAGACCATTTTTTAGACAAGTCCGTTCGCAAAAATAAAACTTCCTACGAAAATGAAAATTACAAGGTCAATCACGCTAAACCGAAGCCTCTAATTTCTCTAATTTGGTTGCTTTATTTTTAACGCTTGTGTTTTTTGTGTGTTTGTTTACCCACCCGGGCACTCAGTTGGTCGTCACCTTCCCTGTTGCTTTTTCTTAACCAAAATTATATCAAGACCTACACGATATCGCGACCGCGATTCATGTAAATATGTCGTGATAAATTGGTGTGGGGTAGCTTGAGCTAATTAAAAGACGTTTTTGAACTTAATCATATCCATATCCTCTGAACACCAAGTCGGATGAATACTTCGCATAATATATGTATCGACTCCATTAAACACAAGTAAACTGTTGCAGTTATCTCAGATCATTTTAGGTATACATATATATATATATATATATATATATATATATATATATATATATATATATATATATATATATATATATATATATCACTGAGTAACATATATAACATCAATATTTTTATGTCTGCCTCGAGAAATTATCCGAGCTGGATTTGATTGGTTGTCCAGCATCACATCATTGTATACTACGAGATTATTAATAATCCATCGTGATCATCAACAGATGGGGCTTCACCAATATCGGTGATAAAATCAATAATACCATTGCCGTCCTCGTCCAACAATTGTGCGTTTTCATTCAATCTTTAAGCACATCGTAGCATCGCTGATGATTTACGGATGGTGCCACTAAATATAACTTATCCCATTTGAGCCATCTCATTCTTAGATTAAGCAACAACTGCGTCTTCCCAGACCCAAATGGGCCTGTGATAATTGATCTGGTAGAATTTGATACTGCTGGATGATGTTTGACTGGCTCTTGCTTTCGTGTCGCTGAAAAATCAATTATATCCATATTGTACAAATATAATTAATAATATGGATTTATACTGTGTTCGATGCAGAGCATCCACCTCCACCAGTTGATGAACAACAATAAAAGTTCGCGTACTTACAGACAAGTGTGTGAAATATGATACACAAAAATGCAAATATATCTTCTTTCACAAGTCAAGGAAAACAGGTTGTGACATCGCTTCTTCATTCGGAAAATTACGAGGAACTCCATGGGCTAAGTATCCAGAAGAAAAACATCTTCCTGGATATAAATATTGTAGTCCTGGAACCCGATTTCATATCAACCTTAACAAGCGAGATCAGCCAAGACCTGGAGAGTATCCAATAAATGCGATTGATCAAGCATGTAACATTCATGATGTAGCGTATAAAAATAAGGATTTACAACAACAACAACATATTGCAAATGTCAAGTTGATTCACTCGTTAAATTCCATAACAAAATAAATCTCTCAGAGAAAAACGTGCTAGCCTCCTCATAAAATCTCTCAATAAAAGGTAAACTAGTATTAGGTGCCGGTAATTAATCAACCGATTATTGATATAATGGAATCGATTTATTATAGAACAAGAAGATATGGGAGAGGTAGAGCAGCGATTAGTAAACTTTCTGATGCAGCAAATGTCACACGTTCTGTTGCTGAAAATCGGTTAGCACGACAGGCAATATGGCAAATTTGACTACCACCACTTAAACGAATTCAGTACGCACATTTTGATGTCAGCACTCCCAATGAAGTTCATCAAGCAGATATTTGTGTTTTTACCACACGATGTTATTAAAATACGTAGACGTCAGTCACTTTCATATAAGTACGCGTTAACTGTCGTTGATGTTGCAAGTAGCAAGAAGCAGAACGACTATCAACTAAAACAGCAACTGAAGTTGCATCTGCTTTTGAACGAATTTATCAACAAGGACCCTTGCGATGGCGACAGTTGCTACAGGTTGATCCTGGCAATGAATTTTCTTGTGCAATATCATCTCTGTAGGAAAAAAAAAAACATAACGTCAAAATCACACGAGGATATCACGCAATTCAAACGAATTTATCAACAAGGACCCTTGCGATGGCGACAGTTGCTACAGGTTGATCCTGGCAATGAATTTTCTTGTGCAATATCATCTCTGTAGGAAAAAAAAAACATAACGTCAAAATCACACGAGGATATCACGCAATTCAAACGAATTTATCAACAAGGACCCTTGCGATGGCGACAGTTGCTACAGGTTGATCCTGGCAATGAATTTTCTTGTGCAATATCATCTCTGTAGGAAAAAAAACATAACGTCAAAATCACACGAGGATATGCCGCAATTCACCTTGATAAGGCAATTGGTGAGCGATTTAATCGAACGCTTGCTGAGCGTTTATTTGGACATCAATATGCAAAGTAAATATCTACAGAACGTAAGTCCGGGGATAAGAGATCGCGTGAATGAGTTGCAAGACTACCAAGTGTAATAGCTGCGTTAAATAATGAAATTACTCGTGCAATTTCTATGAAACCCATTAAAACGATCACAAATATCCTACCAATACAGCGACATGACTCCTTCTCCAAACAACCAGTACTAGGTAATGTGACTGTAAGAGATTTATATGAACCTGGTGAACTTTAAGAGGGTAAAAAAGAGAACCTGATCCTATAATATCCACGCGTATACCTGCAATCTACAGACTAGATTCAACTGCTCCTCAACGTGGATTTCTATGTGAACAATTACAAGCAATTCCTGAAGACACACAATTACCACCGCGTTCACATTTGTGAACTAGTTCCTCGACATCGATTATATTCAAGACAGGTCAGCGTCACATTTTCACGTGTGTGACCAATACTAGTGAAAAGTCTATCTACAATGAAACGTCTTGGATTATTATTTGAATACTGCCATAATATTACAGTAACTGTGTCACAGAACGAACAACGATTATTCTGTTGTTGTTTCAATGTCATGATAAATTCAGCATCGAGATCATAGTCGCGTTTATTTCTTTGTCACACCGTTTATAAATAATTCTTTTCTTACTACATTATTGTTGATTTCCTGAGTTTGATTATTATTATTTTCAGTGAAGTCTATGATAACCCTCCGCAGCTGAGATATTCTTCCAACTCGAGACTCTGTGGGATAAACTAAGTTTGACCATTCGATACGATCATCAACAATCCGAATATTAGTATAAAAAAGTTAACCTTGTGACGAATTCATCGTTATAGCATATTCTAGCGTCCATGGAGTTTTGTCCATCGTTAACGCGCTCTCACCAAACGCTGACAGGAACTAAAACAATTTCATTTAACACAAGAATTTTTTTAATTACCACAACCTGGAATTTCAACGTCGATATTTTGCCGTCGAGTATCTGCTGGGCGATAACACAATGGTACGGGTAGATTTGAAAATTTTACTTTATGTAACAGAAATAATTGTTGCTGAAGTGTATCACGGACTATCTTTCTACTTGTAACTGTCAAATCATCTGGTTTCCATAAATTCTAAAAATTGTTCATAGGAGTTTCTGAAATTATATTACGCATTATTCACATTGAACTTTAGTTGGTCGTAGTCTGATTAATTTTTTAAGCTCCCTTAATTATGGATCAAGCGCTCTATGATCTTCTGTTGTTTCCTCATAATATACTACGAACTTCTTTAGCCATTCGTGTAGAAACAATCCAACAAAAGGTGGCGGTTGACCATGATCACCACACATTATTACATCAGTATTTTTTGTCAACAACCAATCAAGAAATATTTTTAATATCTCCAGCGACACTGTACATATTTCATCCCAGATAATTATCTTTGGAATATATTTCTCGCCCATTCGTTCAGGAGTCCATATATCTCCCTTCTATCGGAAGACGCTGTGATAAGTATGAGATTTAACTCCTTCGTTCGCCTCTCTGGCAATTCTATGTGTAGGGTTAACACAATTATATTAAGTCCACGAAATAATTCGAGCACACGTGCTGTTTTACCAGAACCTCTCGGTCTATTGAGATAAACAATCTTATATCTGGTCACAGGATCCTATACCGATGGTGCTGATGACAATTTTGATATTTGATTATTTTTGTAATAAATATCCTTAATTTCAACGTCGGCAGTTTCAGAATAACTAAGTATATTTTCTTGTTTTCTTCTCTATTCGCTCCATGATGCACCAGCGCCGATATGTAGTTGTTCTAGCAATCCTGTGCATTTTTGATATAAAATGAATCTGTGGTGAATCTAACAGCAGCATCAGAAATATATTTATGATCGATAATAGACTTACCAAACGTAATCGAGCACTGAAGATCTTAAATGAGTAAACTGCGGTGACTCACCATCAGTGTAACTCACAACTGTACCTAATATAGTTCCATCCGATCAAGTAACATTACTTCGACTTATAAATGTGTTTCTCTCTGTTGTATCAGCAATTATACAATCGAGTTCAGCGTCATTTATAATTAATCTTGTACAATGTCGTTGATCATATGATCATCCTTGGCTAAAGTTGCCAATTATTTTTCTGCCAAGATCTTTTGCAATTTTATTTTTAAAATCATTTATATCAGGATTTTCATCATCATAATATTTCTTTGTTGTGGTAGCCAAACATGTTTCTGCGGACAATATGATATAATTGCTTCACATACAACCAACGAAATTAATATTTTTCCATCAAGCATATATCGTAATAAAACTACTGGAGCCCAGCCGCGTTCGTTAAAATGTCTTCCAAACCAAACAGCAACAATCGGATGAAGGTCTTTCGGTGCAAATTCAAATGACTCGATACGAACGAATCCAGTAAGGTCACAATCTGATAAGGGCCAGTTTCTCGCAACTCTGGCCATCTCGTGTGTTGGATGTTCAAATCTCTTAAAATATGCAGAAAACTCTCCCATTCCAAGAAAACTTCCCGAATAACATGCAACCATATCAACCGAAATAACATTCTTATAATCGTATTTAATATTCCACAATCCATCGTGTTCGTATTCAAAACAACTGCGTTGTATTTCTTCAAGAAATTCTAACCGTGATTGTTTCCATGAATTTTCCTTCTGAGCAAAATGAGCAGCAACTGACGGAACGGTAACACAATTACTCAGTAATCGTTCAGTAGCGGCATGTGTATATTTTGACACAAGATTTTTCATTTCTTCGTGGAGAAATTCTGCATGATAAATATCTCCATTAGGTCGTACGAATTAATCATAGTTTCCATCATCGGAACTTTCAAACAGCTACACGGATAGAGGATAGCTTTTACTGCTATTTCTGATAAAAATCGAACATATCACCGTTATAAAACTTAAAAGTTCGATTTCGTGGAAATAGTATTATATCCGAAGTGAATTATAACCAATAATCTCAGTCGGAGCGCCTTTCGATTTATATTTCGATTCGCACAAGATCTCTCAGGTTATTGATTTTATCATTATTAGAAATTTTAGTTTCTTTCCCAGTTCAGTGACGTCTTTGATAGACGCTACGGTATCATTAACTGTTTCTACCCACTCATTTTATTTTACGTGTTAGGTCCGTTAAACCATTTCCACGTATCGCTTTTATGATGTGTTCTGTAACTCGCTCGGTTACACAATTCAGCGTCGAAAATTCATCGGTTTGAAATCACCAACGCTAGGTTTATCATTAAGCGGATATATTGCACAAATAACTACAGTCACAGGATACACTCGTGCATAATACGGTTTGTCAATACCAATCAACATTCCTGGTTTGAATTATTTATTTAACGTAACAATATTTCCAGTGTGCTGTAATCGAACATAGTCACGTTTGTCACGGATAATCCAAGTAAGTATCGCCTACTTCCGCAATATATTTTACTCTGAACAAATATCTTTGATTGTCGAGATAATTAATAATCGTCGCCGCTCGTTGGTCATTCATTGAGGCACCGATAACATCTTCGCTGTCGCGCATGATTTGGAATGTTGACCACACATGAGCTGCACCATCGTCGCAAAATTCATTCTTGGCGTCACGATTACTTTTAATCAGAGTTTTCGTCGGTTCAACCAGAGCTCGCCTCGGCAAGTCAGAGGTTCTTCTATCAAGATCGAAACTAGTTTTAGAAGGTTCGATTGTAGATAATCACTAAAACTCCTTCATATTATAAATAAGGCAAATATATATTTAAATAGAAGTATAATTATATATAATGATTCAAACAAGCAATAACTGTAAATGGCTAATTATCGGTTCTTCAGTTCCTTGTAACAAAGCTTGCGTAAACACGTTATGTTGACTTAACATGCAAAACATGCAAAGAGGCAGTCTAGGACCGAAACCGCGTTTGAAGTGTGGTGCTGAGGTTAGAGGAGAAAAGCGCTTGTATGAGCGATGTGGTGGTAAGAAATACAGAGAGCTGAAATCATATTATGACAAAAAATTGACGCCGATGAATCTCCTATAAAAAACGCTGAAGAATATTTCGCAAGATTTTAACTTCAACCATAAAATAATTATTTAGAAAAATAAATTGTTATATAAAATGGAACAAAATTGGTTTGTTAAACATCTCATCATCAAGAATTATGAACTATCTTGAGATGGTGTAATCAGGAATTGTCGACTAAAAAGACCAGTATGTACTGTCATTAATATTGGTTATATTATATTCAATACTGGAGGGAAAAATCCATCTTTGTCATATATTTATCTACGAGTATTTTAATGGACTAATCGAAAAAGGCTTTTGTGATCGATCATATTAATGGCCGAAAACATACTAATTCCTTGGGAAATTTACGAGTTGTTACACTCAGTCAAAATAGCGAATTTGGAAATACTGGTAAGCACAAAATATTGCAACTTTATTAAATCTGTAAATACAAAAACTGGCGTAGATATAATAATAAAATCAATGATTGCAGCAGGCAAACATTTCGATATTTCATTGCGTTCTGTGCAATATATCGCAGATAATATTACCAGATAGGCGTATTCGAAGAAATATAACAACAAATATTATTTCAGTATCTCCCGCTTGTGTTAGCTGTAAACACTCCGGATGAAAGGAGATAACTCTGTCAAGCAAATCTTTATCCGGTAGATTAATTAAGCAGTTACTACGCTTGTTACTGCGTAATATATGACTTCCGCGTTTGTTTGTGTCATTGTAACTATTATACAGTAATTTAACTATCTATGTAGCAATTAGCTTCCAGTGGAGTAGCGTAATTTGTAACAGTTCAGATATGTAGAAGGATATTTGCACCTTTTAATTTCGTTCTTAATAAATTCCGACAAACAGTATGTGTACAAAATAGTTAATTTTAGATCTCTATGTAAGATAACTTTATACAGACCTAATGTACTTTAACTCGGCAGAAATATGTGCGCGATTATTTTATTCGGTGTGTTTTGGAAATCGAAATAAATCCAAGCTACAGTTTACAATAATTATGATTTATTCAGTATAATGATCATTTGTAGGAATCCATTATAGGTAGCTTCATAATAATTTCTGAAACATATATCAGCAAGGATGGTCCCTGGTGCAGTGCTAGCGTGATGGAATCTTATACTCGAGGTCAGGCGTTTTAATCCCATCACTGACAAATTTGTCAATGGAAGGGCGATAATCGCAATTTTTCATCAATAGATGTGGGCTCCGCCCCATGTTCGAACTTCAACAAACGAGGACACCTTCCTACCATGTCATCACGTGGAGGTATCCTTATGCACTCTCCCAGGGTTGATTCTGGGGGAAAGGTGTGCAGTTTTTTTAACATAAAGATCCCCGTTTGTGTTGTGCCGTCCTAAGAGCTAAGATTGTATATAATGCTTTAAATAACTCAATATAATGCTGTAAATATGCTATTATATGTTGTGCCGTCCTTAGAGCTAAGATTTTGTATACTGTAAATATTTCGTATCACCCTTTGGACCAGCTATAATGTCGTTTGGCAATCAATAGGTTCACATTTGTTATGATATCTATTAAGTTAGTGTTGTGTAAATACTTTTTCTTTTAAGTATATATTTTTATATAATGAATTTCGACAATATTAATGTTATTATTTCTGCAATTCAAAAATTACAACATGACGATAAAAAAGTTTCTGATCAACTTCATCCTGACAAATTATTTGGGATTTTGAATTATTACACCACGAAAATTTGAAGATAGATATAAACTCCCAGCAGAACACAGATTCATTAAGCTCACTCAACAACCTATGTTACAATCCTTGGCGACAAAGATACACAAGTTCAGCAATTCGTTTCTTTCCCATGCGCGATTGAAAAAATTATATCAGAATTGTCTCACCAATACGAAACAAAAAAGATTGTGAATGCGCAAGTAAGGCAGTTGAGAAAGATAATGTCCGATTGTGAAACAATCTTTTGTAAAAGTTAAAATGAAAGCACTTTCATCAGTGATTGTGAAAGTGTTAACATCGAATAAAAACACGTGCAACATTTATTCTGATTCAGATTGTTTTTTGTCGTTTGTGAAATTATTATTGTATTTAAAAAAAATTATTTGTATGCCTTATCTTTGTCCTGGCCTTTGTCAAAGGAATGAAATTTTCACTATCTTGAGTAT
This sequence comes from Sinohyriopsis cumingii, assembly GCA_028554795.2. Classification (NCBI taxonomy): domain Eukaryota; kingdom Metazoa; phylum Mollusca; class Bivalvia; order Unionida; family Unionidae; genus Sinohyriopsis; species Sinohyriopsis cumingii. Next base: position 16,403,924 of record CM068830.1, read on the forward strand.
TATTTATCCCAGCGAATTATGAAATCTGACTGATTTTCATTATTTTTGAGCATCATTTAAACCATCAAATTAACAACAATCAGCAGATAAAAATGAATTGTTACAAATCTATAAGATTTGTTTATGAAATTATTATTATACAATTTTTTCAATAAGATTTTTATTATTATGAGTAACATTTACCCCAGCAAATTATAAAATCAGTCACATAATTATTTTGAGTACCATTTACCCCAACAAATTATGAAATGTTGTCAATAATCAATGATGAATAAGATTTTTGTTTTTATTCTGATAATAATATTTATTTTTTTCGGAATCAAGATTATATTTGTTTTTATTCTGAGAATAATTATTCTGATAATAAGATCATAATATTTATTCGGATTATAATGTTTATTTTATTCAGATTATTATATTTCTTTTCATTCTGATAATAATATTTATTCTGAAAATAATTTTTATTCTGATAAAAATGTTTATCCCCGAAATGACTTCATTTTGGTCAACATTTGCAAAACTCAAAATATTAGCGATTTCATCCTTGACCTCGTGAATCAATCGTTTATGCAACCCAATGAGTACCTTTTCCAGAACTTCCATCTGGATTAATGATACCGGTTTCAACACGGTTTGGTTGTTTTGGTAATTCATCATGCATAATTTTTTTAAAAATATATTTAATCGCTTAGCAGCATCGATATTAAATCAAAATCGGACATAGGAAGTGTCCAAGAATGTCTTAAACCCTTTCTGTCCCACGAGTGGGAGTTCCTGGCAGTCTTAATCCTTTTCCTTTTATTTTGGAAGTCTTTTTTCAGTGACCTGTTGCTTTCGTTAGTGCCAACTCAGCAGCAGTTCCAACAGCTGCAGCAGCTATTAACGCTGGCATAGCTGCAAAAAGTGAAAATATATCGCCCGTCTTGACTGCATCTTTAATGGAACCCACAGAAAGATCAAGTCTAACACCGGTCTTTGATCATTTGGCATCAGGAAGTGCTTGAGCTAACGTTCAGTCAGTGATATTTTATTTTGATCACCTGTCATCTGTTCTTGTTTTAGTGTCATTTTTGTTCCAGAATTCTATTTTGTCACTGATTGTAGCTTCTTAATCTGACCAGGAGTCAGAGTAACATTACTGTGATGATATGACATTATAATATCATGAGCGATTTAATTACGTGTTTTCTACTGGGGCAGCAATGACTCTCATTCGTCCACCAACACCTTCAAGCAGCATTGTTTTGTCTGAGAGTATGACAGCGATTGCTCTATAAACACCATTGGACAGTTGAACTACACGAGCTTGAAAATGTATATCAATGACTGATTGCCTGAGCAAATCCAAATGTTCCATTGAAAAGTAATAGATCGGATACAGCGTTGCGAACTCCCGCTGATATCTGGAAGCCAGAATCAACATTCTGATCATGTCCCATAAATGTCTAGCTGCATCGTTATTATCAACATTAGGTAAGACGTCTTCAGAAGATTCTTGATATCCATTTATCCTCAAAGAAACCTCAGAAACTCCAGGTGTGTCAAGCACTTATGGATTTCATTCCTGCGAATCTACTTTGGCATTTTTCTGAAACACGATGAATATATGTTGTGGTGCTGTCACCCCCTGCTGATGCTATCTGCCATATGATTAACTCAGCAGCATTACTTTGAATTCTGTCTGTGGTCATTGTCAACTATGATTATGTTGTTTTACCACCTTGATCCATGAAAGAAAGCAACCGTTGTTCTTCGGCGAAAAATGGAGTCATTGTCAGCATCCACAATGAAAGTTTTGTTAGTATTACATTACCAGCATCAACTGTGTTGGGTCGCCAGATCTCATCATTGTCGGTGGCTTTTCTGACAAGTACCACAGTGTGTATAGTGACAAATATAACTTTTCTAACATTTCTACAGAATCCAAACATATGTGATAGTGAAATCACACATGAAAAATTTCTTCACCATTTAACATTGATCTACGTGCGGAAAATCCTTATTTGAAATTGTCATTCATTGATGCAATTGCGTCCCCAGCATCATTCAGTCTCACTTTATTGCTCTCGGGATAATCAGTGGTACCTTTAGCAAACATGGCTGATTGACAAGATGGCCTCAAGTAATCATCGGAATATCTTGCCAGACCCAGAATCGTCGTAGCAACATGATTCAACATTTTCGAGACACGATTCAATATTTTTTCCATCAATCATGTATGTGGCACTTTTAAATAACGCCATAACACCATTGTTAATAAAACCAGGTCGATCTAACATTCCGTATACTGTATCATCTGCTATCAAAAGTCTACCTTCTATCTCAATAAATGTCTCAGCGGGCAAGACATGTCAACATGTATCCTGAAGCTGTAATTCGATTATTCCATTAAAAATAATATTGATAATCACGCACAGACTCATCTTTGAGAATCAGGTACAGGTTTAAACATTTTATTATATAAAATGCTAAAATCCATTTACCTAATTTGCTGAACAAGCATAGTGTCATATATCGTTTTCAAGGTCATTTGTTCTTCTGTACATTGTGTCTATTCCATCAGCCATCTGACACATGAATGCCTGCCAGGACTGATCATCCATAGAATCAAAGATGTCCACTCTCTTGCCCAAAAGGATATGAAGTAATGAGTCATTGTCCTGACCAAAATGCCAGTCCGAGTCTAGAATGTTCATTGCATGCATTAGTTTTTCAAACATAGTAAATAATCTCTGACAAATAGCAGCTGCTTCATTGACGATTTCTGGAGAAATATTACCAGCTTGTTTTCCTCCAAGCAGAATTTCTAATCATTCAACATTGGCAAGGATGTTGCTTGGACATGGATTAATGACCACTTCCCTTAGTACCTGCACCAAGACCACTTCCATTTGCTTCTTCTTCCTCAGTATGAGGTGGGCTGAATGGCAAAACTCCAGTTAAGGATGCTCTTCTTGCTTCATTGACTTGTCTCTCAAATTCTTCAAATTTATCCTTATATTCACCAGTGATTCTAGGTATACCGTGAGACTTTTGAAATACAAAAGGAACCCAATTCTTTCCTGAAACACTGGGGATATTTTGATCTAATAATTTATCATGATGTTGATATCCTGTTGCACAAATCATTACATCATTTTCTCGAAGTAGTCTACGACATTCTTCGGTAAATCAGGCTGGTGGTTTTGGTTTTGGTTGGCGTAACAAGATCCCTTATATCACCGACCTCCTCATGGACTTTGCCAACACTATCAGGTACTTGTTATATTTCTTCTTTTAACTGTGGATGAACAGCAACTGTTTCACATAGAAGTTCTCATATAATCTTTTTTTATATAGTTCTTTCTGTTATTTTCCAGTTGTTTTACGGTTTGCTCTAACATGGGAAGAAGATCTTTGGTAGCCTTTGTAACTCCTTCGCTAGCCTTCGTAACAGGTTTAAATAATTGTTCTGCACCTTCTGCAAATTCCACCCGAGACTCCTCACGCGCTTGTAGTTGTTGCTTGACAGAATCACAGACTGGAAGATATTTATTAATTTCCTCTGGTCACTATTGAGCTAATCTAGCTGCGAGATATTCCATTATTGATATAATAACGATTTAAGTATGTACACACTACAGTAGCAGGGAGGGTGACAACCAACAATGAGTGTCTGGGTGGGTAAACAAACACAAAAAACACAAAATGTCAAAAATAAAGCATCCCAGTTAGAGAAATTTTGGTCGGTTAGAGGCTTTTGTTGGCGTTATTGACCTTGTAATTTTCATTTTCGTAGAGAGCTTTATTTTTGTGAACAGACTTGTCTAAAATGTGGTCCGTTCACCCTCCCTGCTGCTTGCGGGTGCGTACACATGGGTGAGGTCAGATAGGTATGTTGGACTGGAGTCCGTCAGTGAAACATTGCACAGAGAACAAATTTTGTGTTTGATTCTGGATTGAATGGATAGCCAGTGTAGGGTACAGAGCGGGGGGGGGGAGGTGTGCTCTGGTTGTGGTACTCTAAGGTTGATCCTCTAAGCTGTGATTTGAACTTTTTGAAGTTTTTGGAGTAGATATTGAGACAAGCCAGAGAGAATTGAGTTACAATAGTCCAGTCTTGAAAGTACTAATGAGCACAAGTGTTTTAGGGACATCAACTGAAAGATATTTGCGAATGGAGCTGATGCGCCTCATTCAAAATATGCAGCCTTTCTTATGTTCATGATATGTTGGTGCAATGTGAGAATACTGCCAAGAACAACACCTAGGTTTGGCACTGTGTGAATTTAATGTTGGTGTTGCTGTTATTTATTGTTTGAGGCAAAGGCTGTGAATGAGAAAGTCTTTGTGTTGTGATCAGAATGGTTTCAGTGTTATCAACATTCAGCAGCTTGTTACATGTCATCCATGATTTCACATCAGAAATGCACCTCTCTACACCTTGGATGTTAGCATCAACTTCAGAAGGGTGGCTAGATTTGTATATTTGGGTGTCATACATAATAAAGAAGAAGGTTAAAATGTGGTTTCTTTCAGGAAGTTCAATATCTACACAGGTCAAAAGGCTGCTTAACTGAGTCGACATCATTAAATCTTTTTCTCACAAAGTAAAGATCAATATACCCGACATAAGTATTTCACTGTCAGCAGATGCTGATAATGTAACCAGTCTTGTCCAAGTTCATCCAAAAGGAAGCATATATGGGTCAGGCATGGGTGTCCCATGCCCTATACGTGAGCATCAAAATACCTCATCATCTCTGCAATTCAAAGGTTGCCACTCTCTAAGATGTTCTTGCTCTGAAGCTTATTTACAAATATATAATTCCAAATAGTTTGCCAAGTATATAAATCATGTCGATTTATTTGAAGTCTCCATTTGAAAACTTTCATTCTAAAATGGGTGACTGGAGGGTAACTTTGGCTGCCTGACGTACCCTAAAAAGTAGTGTGACTAGACAGCCAACAGCAGAGGTTCGAGGTATTACCAGTATACTGTTTACCATGGTATTTTTACCACGGTACCATTACATCTGTACGAATCTTGTTTCAATTTAAATGATATTAGCATCATGTTTTTGTTATTTAATACAAAATAGTTCAAAAAAATTAACATTCTTTATTACAAAGCCGTTGTATCTGTCACACATTAATGGTGGTCAATTTTATTAAATACCCATTTATTCTTACACAGCTGATCTGGTGCACAATATGGATGTTCAGTCTGTGATTTTGTATTATTTAACTAAACTCTTCTTGGTGCACAACAAAGCCTGGAACTACTTTTACAACTGGAAATACTGCCACTGAGAAATTAGCTGAGGTTGAGAATATAAAGCTGTTGTTTCCAATTGATACCAACCATAACAGAGTGTAGAGCAAAGTACTTTGCCACTGAAATCTTCTGCTGAAAGTTTACAAATCCAGAAAATAAGAAAGACCTTGGGTTTTGTATCAAGATTCTAGGCATGGTTAGAAATGCCTTACCGTTCAGAGAAAACTTTACCCCTGTTTAATTAGACACTTAAAAACTGGGGCAGAGCTAGTAACCAATGAAACCGGATGATTTGTACCATATACCCGACAGAGAGATAAATTATGGACAATATATATGACTGCAGCAATTGCTAATATTAAACAAGTTTGCTATTGTCACAAAATGATGAATTCTCTAGGTGCAATGAATTAAAGAAAAAATCAAGAAATCGGAGCAAGTTTAAGTTGAGGAATCTTCAATTTGTTTATTAAAATTAAAGAGGAATCAAATTTGTTGAGTACACCTTAGGATGAAACTGACGAACATTTGCAACATGAATGTAGACGTATCACAGAACAGCAGCTGTTTTTAATATGATACAAAGTTAGAAGAATTACATCTTGTTACAAAGCTGTTGTTGAGAGATTTTGATTACTGGGGCATGTGCTGAGATTTGTATGCATGTATACATTTTACATTACTGCTGCGAGTAGAAGAAACTGAGAAGAAACATAACGGTATTGTTTAGAATTTTCATATTTAAAAATATCCACATGATTGATAACAATCTAGTCCGCTCATTAAAAAGAAATTGAATCATGTTTTCGCCAAAACAGATGCTTAAATTATCACCTTTACACTTAATGCATATTTGTTTGCAAAGGGATCATAACAATAGAGAGTTTGCATGTATTGTAAAGTAATGAGCTATTCGTATAAAATTGAAGGTATTTTATTACTACTGTTTTGTAAATTCTGTACTGAACTTTACGTATGGTATGGTGTGTGAACAATTGTACACTTACTCGTATTACGTCTCTAAGGCCTTAAACTAAGTAATAGAAAAGAGCTAAAACCAACAAGTTTCGTAAAATTCAACAAATAATTTATTATCCTAAAACATAAAGTAAACAATGTATTAAAAAAAAACAAGTATTGCAAATAATATTCCTATAATCCTAGAATTTCAAGTCCTAATAATTAAAGTTCTGAATAAACAATGGCTCTATTCCAAAGAAGTGCTGATGTGTGATGGCCTGTGTTGTAGTAATATGCCAACAGTCTTTGGTCGAATTACAATAATACAATCTAATAATATATCCTTATTCGAATATCACTACAAATCCATGTCTCTATTTCCATGAATGTTATATTTGAGCGCTTTGTAATTCAAGAGAAGAAAAACTTGAATTAATTACGTTGAATAAATTCCAGCCAATATGAATTACTGAACACAACAATAATGCCAATGATTCTGATCAGATCTTACAGCACGAATGAAGAATTTCTAGGCAAACAAGATTATATAGTCCTCTATTTGATCTTGAGTCAGAATTAGCATTTTCCACAAATTAAAAAAAACACTATTAGCTAATGGAAAATTTCATTCAGGAAGGTTCAGATGGAGATGATTACAAGATAAAATCTTAGTTATAATTAGAAGGTCTGTTACTAAGAGAATGTGGCAAGCAACAAGTAGACCAGCATTTTACATGAAATTTCGAGTGTTCTGGACTCAAACTGAGATAAACATAATATCTGCAAAACCAAACTCAATCATTCAGGCCTGGACAAGGGCAATTGGCCAAAGCATATAATGAAATAAAAAAGAAATGAACAATCAAACAATTCAAATTAAATATGCATAACATTGGTCCAAAACATATATTCCCTTAGAGAAGTAAAGAAAAATTCCACTTGCTAATGACCATGTTTTAAATCCATTCTCGTGTTCAATAAATTTTTGAAAAGTTCAAAGTTAAAGAGTAAATCACTAACTTAGCAATACTGAAACCTGATGGCATAACTGCAGAGTGTATATATATATATATATATATATATATATATATATATATATATATATATATATATATGAATATATGTATGTATGTATGCATGTATGTATGTATGCATATACATACATACAGATGTATGTATGGATATATAGATGGATGGATGCATATATGTATCTATGTATGTATGTGTGTGTATGCATGCATGTATGTATGAATGCATATATATATATATATATATATATATATATATATATATATATATATATATATATGTATGTATATATAGATTTATGTATGCATGGATGGATGCATGTATATACGTATGTATACATGTATGTACATACGCAAATATGTATGTATGTACGTACATATGTATGGATGGATGTATAGATGCATGCATGCATGTATGGATGGATGGATGTATGCATGCATGCATGGATATATATATATATATATATATATATATATATATATATATATATATATATATATATATATATATATGGATGGATGCACACATGCACACACAAATGCATGTATGTATGCATGTATGCATGCATGCATGTATGTATTTGTGTGTGTGTGGATGCATGCATGCATGTATGTATGGATGGATGGATGGATCCATGTATGTATGTATGTATGCATGCATGTATGTATGTATGTATGTATGTATGTATGTATGTATGTATGTTTGCTTGTATGGATGGATGCATGTATGTATGTATGTATGGATGAATGTATGTATGTATGGATGCATGTTGCTTGTATGTATGTATGTAATATGTATGTGTATGTATGTGTGTGTGTGTGGATGCATGCATGCATGTATGTATGTATAGATGGATGGATGCATGTATGTATGGATGGATGGATGGATGGATGGATGGATCCATGTATGTATGTATGCATGCATGCATGTATGTAGAAGGATGCATGTATGTATGTATATGTATGCATGCATGTATGTATGTATGTATGTATGTATGTATGCTTGTATGGATGGATGCATGCATGCATGTATGGACTGATGAATGTATGTATGTATCGATGCATGTTTGTATGTATGTATGTATGCATGTATGTATTATGTATGTATGTATGTATGTATGTATGTAGGGGTAGCCTCAGCTATGTACATTGCAATGTTTTAGAGGATTGTACAATATCTTTCATAAAACACCATTTGCCTAATTCATATTTGTGAAAGTATGCATTACAAAATTGAAAAGAAATGGGGATGTGCAAGAAATACAAAACCAACCACATGCTTTGCTCCAAGTCTAGAGATATAACTTGGTTGATGAATTCTATATATTCATAGTCTGCATCAAACTCGTTATTTCCACCCACTTGGCACAAAACACGTGTTTAGTTTTGTCTATATATGTATGATTCTTTAGTCACATGTTTGACACAGGTCATGTATGCCAACACAGTGGACAAAATGGAATGTTGTGAAACATATTCAGTCAAAATCTGCAAATCATCCAACGATTTTCAGGAATGCACAATATTTTCTTGTTTTCTGATTAAGTGTATTTTATGTTTACTGTTCCAGTCTGATAAACATCTTACCTGGGTGGTGTCATCCCACTCAAAGTTTCTTTTACTATTATACCAATAGTGAAGCTAGCAAATTGTTGGCTTCAGTATCAACACTTTTGCTTTTTTCAATATATACTCGAATGTATGCACTATGGGTTTAATAATATTACCTATAATATTAGCTTTATCATTCTACTTCAGTTGCAGTTTTTAGATTGCAACTTATAAAAGAATTAACATACACATAGTAGTGAATCTACTACGAGGTACTGTCAGTCACTTTTTGGAGGGGGCCTCTGATACTCTTTTGAGCTGAAATGTTTTCTTTTCTTTCATCTCAAGATAATGTTTTACAAATAATATCATGGAAATAATGTGTTATTTTATTATTGATCAGAGCAAAACATTTTTCAAACAAATTAAAGACAAAAATAAAACAAAAAGGCATCAAGCCCCTGCCCCAGAACATTGAATTGTTGGTCTCTAATTGCAATATGCCGTGGTACATTCTTTTGTTTATTTTTACACTAACGGTTATCAAAATTGGGTTTTACGTTGTTTCTGTGTGGAAAGTGATTCAGAAAAGATGATGAAATTCTTTATCAAGCAGTTTCTATGTAACTCAAAGATTTCAATTTGGTTGTAGTTCCCAAGGTACAAATGGAAGCTTTATGTGGCAACCAGTTCAAAACAGTACCAGATGTTTTGCCACGCAGGATGGAGGGGTGTATGTTTCATGGAACCCCCTTACGGAGGTCTAGAGGGCGAAGTTTCCAATTCCTAATTTTAACCATCTTACTCTCAATAAAACTTACTCAGAAAACATTCTGATCATGGGAGGGGTGCAACTCCACCTTTACCTTGATCCGACCTTGAGATCGAACCACCAGTATACACAGACACATGGAGATTCTTTCATTGAATTTGCTCTGAAAGACAAGATGACAGGTTGAGGACTTTTACAGCCAAGATCCAGGTGGTAATTTATATATGGACAAGTTGTCAATATTTATAATAATAATCTGAATGCAAAAATATGGAATTTCAGCTTTTTGAATTAGCAAGGTTAAATATTTAGGCCTAAAACACCATATATTGAATTTGATGGTTCTGAAGATAGTTCAGTTGCATACTGAAAAGCCAGTGATGGTTAATTCACCTCAAAATAAAATCTTTATGAATAGGAAACTGTATATGCTGCCAACAAGGGCTGCCTCTCAGCAAGCACCTGCACTTAAGATTTGCCAGATGATTCGTATACAGTGAAGTTATTGTCAAATTTTGCTCGTACTAAATTCCTTGAAACAAAGTACTACAAAACAGATCAATATTTGTACCTATACAAATATAATCAATGACACTAATAAATAGATTTTACAAAGAAATGAACACCATAAATTTTGGACAAAATTACAGTCATTTTAAGTAACATCACACTTTACCAAAATACTGAAAGAGATAAATTTTAATTTCATTACAATGCAACCTGAATATATTCCACTATAAAAATCTTCAATTCTAGTTGTTGTACATTTTCCTTTTGTCTTTTCTCTCGTTGAGTAATTACAGATAAATGCTGTTTCTGAAACGGATTAAATTCATTATCTTGCTAGCACGTTAGCATCTGGAATGTAAACATTTTGTGCATCTCTTGTCCTGTGAGGAAAAGAATGATTCTTTACAGGTATTAAAAATACTTAAATAGGCAAAAAGCTCATAGCTAAAAATCTCTAACCACTTATGAAACTGTAAACACAAAGAGCCAAAACTCATCAAGGGAGACTCATTCAGTAAGTATAGCTTCTTGATGACAGTTATCCTGGCAGTCAATTTAAGTTATTTGTTGACCACTTAATACATTTTTCACAAATGAATAGTCAAAATTCGTAAAAGAAGCAAGTATAGCTCTTGAATGAACCAACAATTTTGAATCCTTGTGTAAAATTTCTTTTTCACAAAAAATAAGCTTGTCTAAATGGTTATGAATTTTCCTGAAGCTGGAATATTGATATGCAAAACAGAGGGTTGAATAAAAAAGAATGATAAGAGAGAAGAAGAGAAAAAATAAAAGAAAAAAGAGAAAAGAAAACTGTTCAGTGTAGGTTTGGAAAAAATGTTTTTAAGAAATCATTCAATGAAAATTAAATGTTTTTAAAAAAGTTACTTAAATGGAAAGATATAGTTCATAATGCAGCTGGAATTCAGAGCAAAGTTGAAGTGTTTCTCATTCATATATATATATATATATATATATATATATATATATATATATATATATATATATATATATATATATATATAAAAGGGTATTTACAAAAGATGGATAATATGGTTACAAGTTGGAATAGTATTTACATGCCAGTATTGAAGAAATGTCCACTATGTAATCAAGATATTTAATGGAGAGGGATAGTATGGTTACAAGATTTTTAAAAAAAGGTTTTCAAGCCAATATGAAAGAAATTTCCCATATATAAATCGATTTTTAACAGAAATCGGCTCTACAGTGAAAAGATGGAATAATTTTCCCTCCTAATGACTTCGGTTACTATAGGTACACCTGTTGGTTCTGTGTACATTGGAAACAAAATATTGACGCCATAGACACTTGGTAAATTTATACATGGGATATCAGCTGATATATCATGAACTTACCACAAGTGATCCTTTTATAATCATCAACTCCCAAGGAAAGACATCACATTATTTAGAAGGATGTCTGAACAAATGCAAAGCAAAAGCCAAAATCATATACAAGTAGAACCTAAGACAACGAACAGGATTTTACAACAAAGACTAGAATGGCATATAGCTCAACAGGAAAGGACATAAATGGAACACGAATTTCAGAGACAATGGAATAGAAGTGATTGATATGCAAATTGAATATTATTGACCAAACAAGCAATATTGCAGACAACGATTTAGGTAACTATATATTTTGTCATATATAACAGGATTCAGTTAGACTTGAAAGGAAAGACCTATCTGGCAAAACAAAATTGCAAAATAAATTTCCTAATGGCAATGATTAAGACCTCATTATAGTTTTTGGTCCACATAAAGAAAACAACATAAAAATGATTCAGGACATCTTCAAATGGCACAATAATTATTTAAGGTAAGTGTCATAACTAGATGAAGGAATTCAATGGATAATTTCAGATTAATCATACACAAACTTGACAGGGATTTCACTCAACTCACTGTTTCATGCTACCACTCCACTGATCTAGTGGTTAGACCATCCGCCTTGGATGCGGGAGGTCGTGGATTCGATCCCCGGCTGACTCATACCAAAGACTTACAAAAATTGTACTAACAGTTGCCTCGCTTGGCTCTCAGCATTAAGAGGTTAGTGTTAGGACTGGTCAACCTGGTGTCAAGATAATGTGACTGGGTGGGACATCATGCTACATATCTGTGGCATCATGCCCCAGTGCTAGACATCTCTATAAACTGCCACACTGCAGACATCGTAGCGATATGACTGAAAAATTGCTAAAGCTACGTTAAAAATCCAAAGCACACACACGCACTGTTTCATGAAAAGTGACAAATCTGTTGACAAATTTGGTTAATCAGTTAAGGTGTATGAGATAGTGAAAGATAAACACATTAGACTTAAGAGGGTGTTAAAAACTGGAAAATAAAACAAGGAGATATATTCATCATTTTTTATCTAGAGAATGATGATGTTGTCCCAGAAGGACCTTGCATTTTGCAGTAGCTACGAATGACAGTGAAAAAAAAGATTTGCAAAACTGATGTCAAGTCCGTTAAATCGAGGGACGAAACAATTCTCTGCAAAATGTGATTGGATTGCGCTGATGCACCAGAAAAAGTATAAGCACAAAAGATTATGTTATAATTTAATGATCAATGTAATGAATGAAGAAAAAAAAACATCACAAATTACAGGAACTAAAGATATCAATTAAAGTGTCCATTTATTTGACTTTTTAAAAAGCATTTTCATTAAGAATAAAGTGGACGCAATTGAGAATACATAAAATTCAAGTAAACACAATCCAGTGGGGTTATGTTTGCATCTGAAAGCAATTTACACGAGTTAAAAACAAATTGTTTACAGAGGTACAGGCTACATTGAGGTATTTTAGTACACATAGCATAATACTGGTGTTAAATGAGGTACAGGCTGCATTGAGGTATTTTAGTACACATAGCATAATACTGGTGTTAACTGAGGTACAGGCTGAATTGAGGTATTTTAGTACACATTGCATAATACTGGTGTTAAATGAGGTACAGGCTGCATTGAGGTATTTTAGTAAACACAGCATAATACTGGTGTTAACTGAGGTACAGGCTGCATTGAGGTATTTTAGTACACATAGCATAATACTTGTGTTAACTGAGATACAGGCTGCATTGAGGTATTTTAGTACACATAGCATAATACTGGTGTTAACTGGGGAAGATGAAACACATTTCAACTCAACCAACATGTGCAATATTTGGGAAATAGAAATCGTAGCAGGGTGTAATACAGCACACCATTACAGAACACATGCACACAAAGTACCTGATTATAACTGCATAGCATGTAAGTACTTAGGTCCTCCTCTTAATGAATATGATGTAAACCAATATCCCAAATACATGCCGCTATTAATTCATAACTTGTCTGGTTATGACAGCCACATTTCAAGCAGTTAGACAGGATCCTGATATCTGATTATGACAGCCATATATTTATCAAGGCCTTTGACAAGATCCTGATATCTGATTATAACAGCCATATATTTATCAAGGCCTTAGACAAGATCCTGATATCTGACTATGACAGCCATATATTTATCAAGGAGTTAGATAAGATCCTGATGTCTGGTTATCATAGCCACATATTTATCAAGGCATTAGACAAGATCCTCATATCTGATCATGATAGCCACATATTTATCAAGAAGTTAGACAAGATCCTTATATCTGATTATGACAGCCACATATTTATCTAGGAGTTAGACATGATCTTGATGTCTGGTTATGACAGCTGCATATGTATCAAGGAGTTACCCAAGATCCTGATGTTGACTATGACAGCCACATATTTATCTAGGAGTTAGACATGATCTTGATGTCTGGTTATGACAGCTGCATATGTATCAAGGAGTTACCCAAGATCCTGATGTCAACTATGACAGCCACATATTTATCTAGGAGTTAGACATGATCTTAATGTCTGGTTATGACAGCTGCATATGAATCAATGAGTTAGATCAGATCCTGATGTCTGACTATAAAAGCCACATATGTATCAAGGAGTTACCCAAGATCCTGATGTCTAACTATGACAGCCACATATTTATCAAGGAATTAGACATGATCTTTATGTCTGGTTATGACAGCTGCATATGAATCAAGGAGTTACCCAAGATCCTGATGTCTGACTATGACAGCCACATATTTATCTAGGAATTGGACATGATCTTTATGTCTGGTTATGACAGCTGCATATGAATCAAGGAGTTAGACAAGATCCTGATATCGGACTATGACAGCCACATAATTATCAAGGAGTTAGACAAGATCCTGATATCTGACTATGACAGCCACATATTTATCAAGGAGTTAGACAAGATCCTGATGTTTGGTTATGACAGCTGCATATTCATCATGGAGTTAGACAATATTCTGATTAGGTGATAATGATCATACTAAACAATCATGAAAGACATATTGCAGTAAGCAAGGCTACAATAGTCAATAGGCTCATGAAAAAGAGAAAGATATAAAATAGAAGAAAAGAAAGCTTTGTAGATAGTTTAAGAGAAATCGAACAATTGTTGGAAAAATCAGTAAATAAATTAAGTGGCATGAAGCTTGCATAATCTGTTGGACAACCTCCACATTGCAACCTAAATATCTGAGAAATTACATTTATCGAAATGAATACACTGAGAGCTTTAAAATTATTGAGTGAGGGTTTGAAGACATAGCTATACCACAGATGGACATCTTTTACGTAACTATATTCAACTTGAAAATATCCAAAGACAACTATCGATATGTTCAGAATATCATGGAACATTTTAAAATGAAAACACTCTGCAACCATGGAACATTTTAAACTGAAAACACTCTGTGAGCTTCAAGACTAATATGTAAAGAGATGCTGGTGTTATGAAATATTTTTGAGGGCTTTAGAATTGTATGTACAACAGCTTCAAACTTGATACTGACCACTATTACACTGCTTTTGTTTAGCTTATGATGCAAGTTTGAAGAGAGAAGGAGTGAAATTCGATTTGGCAACAGCATAAAACATGGTATTGATAACTGCGAGTGGAAGTGAAATTAGTACAATGCCGCAAATCTTGCTTCTTTAATAATAAGGAAATAATGATAAAAAGCTTTAGATGACGGAAAATAAAAGAAGTCTAAATCAAAATCCATTATCATGTACCTAGATGCTAAGAACAAAATCCATAATTATGTACCTAGATGCTAAGAACAAAATCCATAATCATGTACCTAGATGCTAAGAACAAAATCCATCATCATGTACCTAGATGCTAAGAACAAAACCATAATCATGTACCTAAATGCTAAGAACAAAATCCATCATGTACCTAGATGCAAAGAACAAAATCCATCATCATGTACCTAGATGCTAAGAACAAAATCCATAATCATGTACCTAGATGCTAAGAACAAAATCCATAATCATGTACCTAGATGCTAAGAACAAAATCCATCATCATGTACCTAGATGCTAAGAACAAAATCCATCATCATGTACCTTGATGCTAAGAACAAAATCCATAATCATGTACTTAGATGCAAAGAACAAAATCCATCATCATGTACCTAGATGCTAAGAACAAAATCCATAATCATGTACCTAGATGCTAAGAACAAAATCCATAATCATGTACCTAGATGCTAAGAACAAAATCCATCATCATGTACCTAGATGCTAAGAACAAAATCCATCATCATGTACCTTGATGCTAAGAACAAAATCCATAATCATGTACCTAGATGCTAAGAACAAAATCTATAATCACGTACCTCGATGCTAAGAACAAAATCCATAATCATGTACTTAGATGTTAAGAACAATGTCATGTTTACCCCGACCCAGAGTAGCCCAGTTGAAACATGTATAATCAAAGTAATTCTGACAGGCCATTGTTTGATGTCAAACATTGCCAAAGGCTAGCACTAATCCGTTACGTAAGATTGTTGTGGCTAGAATTGAAGAGCCGTACATAGGAGTTGCGAGGCCGCCCGATAGCCAATTATCACCTAAGTGTCGAAATGTTTTCCAAGATCAAAAGAAGTTGCCTGAAGAAGTGGGAGTGTCTTAACTTCTTTCCCTGCAAACAGACAGACAGGTTGAACTGGCCGCTAAGACGATTGGACAGGGGCACAGCGCCACCCAATCAGAATCGAGATAGGGAAGAGACCTTGAAAAACAGTTTGATGACAGAATTGAAGTTTTAAAAGATTCATTTGTGCATCTATACTGAGACTGACAAACATTCAAAGTGACACGAAGAACACAACTATACGTTCTTTGACAACAAAAATTATGCAAATGACATACTGAGCATACCGAATATGTTATTGAGGCAAATTAAGTAAAGTGCTTTGCCCAAAGACACATCATGGCAACTGAACTGATTGGATGGTAAGATTGTAGCAATGATTACTGTTCAAACTGTTTTGGCCTCAAGTTGGGTAAGGTAACCACTAAGCCACTGTGGCTCCTGCCCTCATTTATCACATTTTATGCCATGCAGGAGAGCAAATCGGGTTTATTTTATATTTTTTATGAAACTTAATCTTTGTAATATTAGAAAATTTGACTATTTATGCACAGTGTGACAAGCAAATAAAGCTATTTGAAAGCAAGAAGAGGAAATTTATAAGCCCATCAGAATGGATAGTTTGAATTTATGAAGATTTTTCAAGGATTTGCAGTAGCTATTGTCAAACTATTTCAAAAGTACTGAGCAAAATCTTGAAACTGGTGCCATGAAGTGGTGAGGTATGTAGACTCTGTGTGTGTGTGTGTGATTTGGATTTTTAACGTAGCTTTAACAATTTTTCAGTCATATCGTTACGATGTCTGCAGTGTGACAGGTTATAGTGATGTCTAGCACTGGGGCATCATGCTGCAGACATCATGTATGTAGACAGAAAAGAATAGTGGTAATTTTTCATCTTCTGAGATGGTTTGATTCAGGTGGAAGCAAGCTTACTTTTCTAACAGGGAATGTATTCAAAGTAGAGACAACATCCTGCTTCACATTATTTACTAATCCCAGCCTAGACCTTTGAAAACTACAATTTTTACTCTGAATTCTGGTTTTTGGATGACTAAAGACTTGTACTGCCAATATATTTCTCATACACCTTTGATAAACTGTCTATCACAGTCTCTGAAATCAGACCCATGGGAAGAAGGTGCTAATTTCTGGGTACATACTAAAAATAAATCAAATATGTAAAATGACTTGAATGCAACCCATTAGAACTGTCCAGGATTGTTATAACTGAGAAAATATCCAATGCGATGATTATAAGCCATAAGATTCTGATCTGTACTGAAAAGACTGAAACTGGTAAAAGTATATTTTTGGGAAGCCATGACAGTGTTGCTTCTAGTCATCTACTAAAACATCATGTTTGACACTGTGTTTTTGATGCTCAGATTACATAAGAATACTGCTGTCCACATTTCAAATACACTCTTCCCATACTTGTCAGGCCATAAAGCATGTAAATCGCAACAAAAGGGTTGTGGCTTAGGTATCCACTCACTCCTGCCTGATTCAGCTGCCTCAGTGTGACTTCAGTATCCACCCAGGTCTGCCTGACTCGACTGCTTCAGTGTGACTTTGGTATCCACCCAGGCCTGCCTGACTTGACTGCTTCAGTGTGACTTCGGTATCCACACAGGCCTGCCTGACTCGACTGCTTCATTGTGATTTCGGTATCCACCCAGGCCTGCCTGCCTCGACTGCTTCAGTGTGGCACTTTGTACCCATTTCCTCAGCATGATATATTCAAAAAATTGTTAAAAGTGCCGTTAAAATTGACCAACAAACTACTTGCCTCAAACAAGAAACAAAAGCAACAGATATCTTTTGTCTAAATTACAAGTTCTGTCTTAATCACTTTTTGCATATAAAGTCTGGGGTATCCATAAAGTTTGCAAATCAAGGCCAAGATTACCTTAGCAGTTAGCGCAGGTTTTACTAGACACTAAAATATCCATGATATTATTAATATAAACCAACAGAGAAAAGCATCAACAAGAAATGTATCAGTTTATTCAAAAAAGTCTTTACAGCATCAACAAGAAATATTATTATTCGCAAATAAAAACCATTCAGCACTGACAAAGAAACCGCTGACAGACAAAACACAATGAAAAATCCATTCCATCAGCTCAGAGAAGCTCTAGCCTGGTAAGCTCAGGACAAGCAACATGAAACTTTTCATTTTAAATTTAGTTCTATTCACCAGAATTCTTTAGAAATTGAATATCATTCTATCCAGGTAGAGAAAGTGTTGATATTAGAGGTACATGATCTGATGCTGCCTCCAATCTGAAAAATAAAAATAATTAGGACAGAATAATAATTACTTAGAATTAAATCTATAACTCATGAAAGCTCTGATAAAGAACTCCATAAATCAACTCAAACTTCAAAAGAATTATATATATATATAGTAAACTTAATAAAAGAAGTACCTAAATATAGATATTATGGCATCAATATGCATAGCTGCCAACCCCAGAGTACAAAAATAATGACTACTTAGGACAAAAATACTAATTTTTACAACTTTAATGTCTATGTAACAATTTACAACATTGACAACCATCAGTAAATTAGGACAGTACCTTACTTAATTATTTAATGTCAAAGATGCATGCATTGTACTCTTCCACCTTCTGAACAGGCATCCTGTTCCATACGGGTGCCCATTCAGAAGGTGCATGAGTGCAGCACACTCACACTCAAAACATGGGCTGTTGATAGGAGCCTTTTCTCACCTTGTTTTATTCAATCATTATCAATTCCAATGTACCATCTTTCAATGATGATTTAAATTAAAAAGTCGAAAGCGCTTGGCAAGCTTGATACTAGCTTCGCACTGTTTGTTGTCAGTTTATTACATACATATATGTATATAATAAATTAATCTTTTTATAACTGATTATTGTCCCTTTACTAATCTGAAACCCACTAGGTCAATACTTGGAAATGATCTGTCATTTAATATGAAGCTTCAATCTACAATACTGTATCATGCACTGGAATTATTTACTAGTTGTTTTCACTGATGTCCATGTGTTAGCATTCATAGCTGCACCAAAATCAACTCGAATAAATCTCAACTTGTTGAGTTTCATTCACATATTGCAACTAGAAGTATTTGTATGTAATCAGTACAAAATCACAGTTGCGTTTATATTCTAAAACAAGAAAAGTAACTCTGACATTTGATATGCCATAAATAGCTCTTGGCCTAATGACCACAATGAATCAAATACCGACCATAATGAATCAAATACCAACCATAATGAATCAAATACAACATATCGAAGATGTTTCTTTCACTGACTTGGAATAAAACACATGTCAAAATTATGTGTATATATCAATGATTATGCTAAGATTCTTGTACCAATTCACAGAGGAAAGGAATTTGCAAAATAAGCAAAACGTAAGGATTTCAAGTCTTTCCCATTTGCTTCAGCAAGTAAAAATATTTGCACATGGCAAACTTAAGTAATAATCCTTTTCATGATTTATTTATAAAGCAAATTTATGAGTTACCCAAATATCTCATATAAAGCAAACTCAGCAACAAAGGCCATTAAGTTAAACATGATCAAAATATTCTGATATTTAAGTGCTGATATGACAGAGTCACATTCATCGAACTAGCGGGTACCAACCCAATCTGATAAGAGCTCAATCAAAAATTTTAATCTAAAGATGAAAATAAAATTATCTATAATGTTTAAAGTTAAAATTAGTTACAATTATGAAAACAGTCACTGACCCTCTTTTGCCATCATCGATAATATCACACTTCAGTATTTCACAGCATCCTAAGCCATGCTTGAAGAAAATGTAATCAATCTGTAATAAAATGTAATCAATCGGTAATAAAAATATAATCAATCTGTAATAAAATGTAATCAATCTGTAACAAAATACATTCAATCTGTAATAAAATGTAATCAATCTGTAATAAAATATAATCAATATGTAATAAATGTAATCAATCTGTAATAAAATGTAGATAATCTGTAATAAAATATAATCAATCTGTAATAAAAAGTAATCAATCTGTAATTAAATGTAATCAATCTGTAATAAAATATAATCAATCTGTAGTAAAATGTAATCAATCTGTAGTAAAATGTAATAATCAGTAATAAAATGTAGATAATTCGTAATAAAATATAATCAATCTGTAATAAAATGTAATCAATCTGTAATAAAATGTAATCATTCTTTATAAAATGTAATCAATCTGTAATAAAATATAATGAATCTGTAATAAAATGTAATCAATCTAATAAAATATAAGCAATCTGTAATATGTAATAAATATAATCAATCTGTAGTAAAATGTAATCAATCTGTAATAAAAAGTAATAATCTGTAATAAAATGTGATCAATCTGTAATAAAATATAATCAATCTGTAATAAAATGTAATCAATCTGTAACAAAATACATTCAATCTGTAATAAAATGTAATCAGTCTGTAATAAAATATAATCAATCTGTAATAAAATGTAACCAATCTGTAATAAAATATAATCAATCTGTAATAAAATGTAATCAATCTGTAACAAAATACATTCAATCTGTAATAAAATGTAATCAGTCTGTAATAAAATATAATCAATCTGTAATAAAATGTAACCAATCTGTAATAAAATATAATCAATCTGTAATAAAATGTAATCAATCTGTAATAAAATATAATCAATCTGTAATAAAATGTAATCAATCTGTAACCAAATACAATCAATCTGTAATAAAATGTAATCAATCTGTAAGAAAATTTAATCAATCTGTAATAAAATGTATTTAATCTGTAATAAAATGTAATCAATCTGTATTAAATTTAATCAATTTCTAAGAAAATGTCATTAATATGTAATAAAATGTAATCGATCTGTAAGCAAATTTAATCAATCGTAAGAAAATGTAATCAATCTGTGATGTGATGTGGTGTGATGTGTTTGAATTTTTAACGTAGCTTTACAAAAAATTTAAATCATATCACTACGATGTCTGCAATGTGGCAGTTTATAGTGATGTCTAGCACTGGGGCATCATGCCGCAGACGTAGCATGATGTTCCACCCAGTCACATTATCCTGACACCAGGCTGACCAGTCCTAACACTAACCTCTTAATGCTGAGCACCAAGCGAGGCAGCTGTTAGTACCATTTTTGTAAGTCTTTGGTATGACTTGGCCAGGGATCGAACCCACGACCTCTTACATCTGAGGCGGATGCTCTAACTACTAGGCCACCGGAGCGGTACATAATCAATATGTAAGAAAATGTAACCAATCTGTAATTAAATGTAATCAATCTCTAAGAAAATGTAATCAATCTGTAATAAAATGTAATCAATCTCTGAGAAAATGTAATCAATCTCTAATAAAATGTAATCAATCTCGAAGAAAATGTAATCAATCTGTAATAAAAGGTAATCAATCTCTAAGAAAATGTAATCAATCTGTAATAAAAGGTAATCAATCTCTAAGAAAATGTAATCAATCTATAAGAAAAAATACCAATAGAAACATATTTGCATTAAAAATATTTTGAAATGTAAAGCATAATTTTTTTTATACTTTTAACATGTGTATCATGCTACTTCAGTGAGCAATGAAAAATATCATGAACATTACTGTCATGTGATGAATAATCCGATTTATCAGGTGCATTTCTAAAACAATGATCAACTTTTCTATGTCCATTCTTCTGTTAAAGTGGCAATAACATCCAAGTTGAGATAAATAGTTTTCATGTGTGTGTTAGTGGGTGTGGGGGGCGTATGGAGGGGTGAAAACAATAAGTTGCCACTACTATGGCTATGGTATCCATGAAGGCTGAAAGCATGGATTGTGCTCAAAGTTAATCAAAGACATCAGGCTTCAAAAAATATGTTTTCTGTAACTGAACTCACATAAGATCATGACAGATGGAGACCTATGGAAAATGGAATGAAAATAAAATAAATGTAACAATGTTTATAAGTCATTAGGACTTTAACTCTGTCAAAATCACATCAACCAGTTATTTTTAAGATGAAGATTTACAGCAAATATGGTACATATGAAACAAAAATACAAACACTAGAGCATTCATAAACTGCAAAAGAATACCAAATGTAGTTGTTCGAAAGACATTTAGTTAAACATGCTCAAAACTTCCTGCTAAATACAGCAATATGATCATCTTAATAATGATAATGTATTCAAGTGATATCTGACAGAAAATGATAGTGTATTCAAGTGATATCCAACAGATAATGATAATGTATTCAGTTTATATACAACAGATAATGATAATGTATTCAAGTGATATCCAACAGATAATGATGTATTCAAGTGATATCCAACTGATAATGAACATTTAACAGCTCAAACTGATTTCTAAATACATATGAAAATTAAAACCATTCTTTAATTTGTTCCATTGAGATAGAAAAGATGACACTGAAAGCAGTGTAAAATCTGGAAAATAAATAAGTATAGTTTTCTAAATTGGCAAAGGACACAAACACTTATTTTCAAAATGTACTTATCAACAGTGCATTATGCTGTATATTACAAAACAACTATTTTGAGGTTTCAATAGTTACACTTGCATAACTGATTTCACAATATAATACAAAATAATAATATATCACAAGATTACAAGTCAAATAAATGCATAATCAAAACATGGTAAATAAAGTTTAGAAAATCTTGGTCACATAACTTGATTAGGATAGAAGTAATTGTGCAATATGCATATTGTATATCTTTGATTTAGTTTATCTTTAATCCAATGCTCTGCGTACTATATATTTTTATATAAAAATCCCTAAGGCCCATGTCAGCTTGTTTTCTCTACCCCTTAGTTTCATATTTTTGTTTTTTGTATGTTTTATTTACAGCATTACTGATACACAGAATTAAAAACAAGAAAGCCACAGCCAGCTATGTCGAACCCACAAATAAAGTATTGCAGCAAAATGTTCATTCTATGAAGGCATTTAGGACATGTATGCAAATAAAAAACTTTAACCAAGCCTAACAAATTGCTGACCCTAATGTCTCTGGAAAAGATACTGCTGTGTCTTGCATTGCACAAATCAGGGTATCCATACTGGAAGGTGAAACTACAATGAAAATATAATTGTTACCCGTTTTGATAAAGTTATTTCTAATGCACTGTATGTGTATCCCAGCTTTCTATCATGATTATGATGCAGCCACAAGTCTGTCAAAATGGGAGGGTCTTCACCATCAAAGACTGACTTTCCTCTCAAATACCTGACAAAGAAATGAATTAACTATTTTTGGTTTTAAAAAATCATAAATATTTGCATTGTTTCATTATGCTGTATGTTTACATGAATCATAATCAACATTTTATAAAATATTTCACAACCAAACTGGGATGTTCAAATGGGTTATAAATGTTAAATACTGTGCATAAATTAACCTATTCTGGTTAGAATTTCCAAGATGAATCTAAGAACATATATTTAAAACTTCTAGAAATGGCTGAGTTATGTTAAAATATGGCTATGCTCATTATGTACAGTATTCCGATAAATAAAGCTATATACAAAGCTGCCAAATTTCACTTCACACTTACTGAACTGAGATTTCTTCAGGTTGTGCATTTAAATCTCCCAATAAAATGGCTGGTCCCTCAAACTGTTTCATGTACTGCCAGATCTGGATAACTGACTTCTCTCTAGCTTCATGGCTCAAGGACAAATGTGTGACAAATAAATGTACCTGAAATTACAACGGACTAGAGTATTTTTCCAAAAGTCAAGTGTTCCATAGAATGTGGTCTCTTATCTGAACACTGTATATCAGTTACAAAAAACTTTAGCAAATAACTTAAAATTGATGAAACTGCCATTAATGCCAGACAGATTATATCTCTTTTGCCACTGGATCTTGCTTGGGAGACAAATAATCAATATGACATGACAAGTTTCATTAATGCTCAAAAATGTGCAAAGGTTCTTGATGCCCTTACTGTGGTTTATGTTTAGCTTCTGCATTCTCTTTAATTTATTCCTCTAGAATATGACTTTACTATGCCATCCATGGCTTGATGAATGTAGCTAATATTTTTTAACAAATGCCAATTTTCATACACTTCAGACTTGATAACCCATGAACAATGGTGTCCAAAACATTGACCACAGCTTACTTGATAATTCATGAATGATGGTGTCCAAAAACACTGACCACAACATACCAGATGGTGTCCAAAAACACTGACCACAGCATACTTGATAACCCTATGAACGATGGTATCCAAAAACACTGACCACTGTGTACTAGGTAACCCACAAATGATGGTGTCCAAAATCACTGACCACAGCATAATAGATAGCCCATGAATGATGGTGTCCAAAAACACTGACTACAGAATTTATTTGATAACAAATAAATGATGGTGTCCAAAAACACTGACCACAGCATCCTAGATAACCCATGAATGATGGTGTCCAAAAACACTGACCACACATACTAGATAAACCATGAATGATGGTGTCCACAAACACTTACCACAGCATCCTAGATAACCCATGAATGATGGTATCCAAAAACACTGACCACAGCATACTTGATAATCCATGAATGATTGTGTCCAGAAACACTGACCACAGCATATGCTAAGGTAGCATATTCTAATTAGGTGGACTGAAATTAGTGAGGTATGAAGAAAGGGAGGCTACTCTCATATCAGTGGATGAGAATTATGATCTCTACTGTCATGAACAGCATTCACCATAGTAGCTACCATTCAGCTTCAAAGTGGTATGGTTACCAATGAAGGAACAGGGTGTTGCAAAAAGTACAAAAGCATTAGTTAAGAAGGATAAATGAAAGCAACTTTACTACACAAAAAGAGAGTTCTGTGATCATTGCTGAGAAATTCTTATGGCAGAAAGATTCAAATCAAACATCAACATAGCTACAAAAATTCTCAATTTTCACATTCCAAAATCCTGCTAAAAAGAGATCTCATTTCAGCAAGATTTGAAAGTGAGTGGTATTGAAGTCCATGATACAATGGAAAATGTATATTAAGCTTATACTTGTTAGCAATAACTTAAATTATTCAGTTTAAAAGGTAAATGCAATAAATTGCCAGAAGAGGAGAGTACTTGTTCAAACATTAGTTAACTGGCACAGCAATTCAAAATAAGAATTTATACTCTATCTTACTTGCTGCTTGATCAATATAATTATATAGCTTTGCTGGGTTTGTTTCATCAATGCTTTCTTTTTATCTTCTTTGTAATAACTAATCAGTCCTTTTAAATTTCATTTTTGCTTTTGATATTTTATACTGAAAATTGATAAAACGGTCATAAAAAAATGAGTGCAGATCAGCTTTCAAAATATCATTGTAAACAATGATCAGCACTATAATCTAGTATGATATATAGTATTATTTTGCAAAAGTATCATGTTTTATTGGAAGGATGTTTTCATCCATCCATCCATCCATCCATCTCCATCCATCCATCCATCTAAAGCTTTCAGTAATATCAACAAGAAATATAAAAAACTGGCACTGGCACATATATGAATTTTATTTTAGTGATTTTGCAAAAAATTTCTAAGCTAAACAAGTTGTACCTTTCCAAACTGTGGAATCAAAATTTCTGCATGCAGACAAATCCTTTGATGTGTATCAGCACTGTTGCTCTTATTTCTGAAAGAAGATAAAAAAAAATTAGGAGACAAATAAACCATAATGCCAAAATGATGATCTAAAAATAGAATTTAATAAGTAATTATTCAGAGGCCATCGCACATTAACTGTCCAATGGTACATTTTCACAGATGTAAGATTTAACATTTTATTACCTTTATATAGAGTGAGAGGCATTAATAGTTCCTAATGAATGCTGTACTTTGAATCTGCCAACTGTATTGCAAACGTGCAGGGTTATTTTAATTTAGATGGAAAAAACTGTGTGAGAAAAATACTTTTGGTAAGTGTTTGTACCAAAACAAAGAAATCCCAGTCATGGGATTGCCTCTCTTCCTCAGCATTGCCTCAAGGGGAGACAAATAATGTAACCTCTGGACTGGGATTTCCTTGTCTCGATGCAAACCCCAACATAGATTCTCTTTGTCTCTAAATATGTCCATCAATTTACTTCATTAGTCAACCATTAGAACTTGTTAATTAGATCACACTTAATACTGTATTCTTTCAGCCACCGCAGTCATTGATCCATACCATTAATATTATCATTTATTTGTTTACTTGCTAGGATTTGGCATTGAATGGTAGTATGCAAATTATCCGCATCATTTACTGATACACAGTCCTTCCTCTGAAGTTAGATAGGGCACTATTTTGAAATGAATAAATACTATCATTATGTATATTTGATTTAATTTAAATTTAATTTAATTATTTGTTTGTACGTTTTACATTTTTTAAATTCTATTACATGCTCTCGTAAAGTAACTTTATTTGCTGGAATAGAGTTCAGTTCTGACATTCATTTTTATTTTTCACGTAAACAACTTTATAGAGACATTGTATCTAATGATGACCTAGTTTCTGACATTGATTAAGAATCAGTGATAGTTTGTGGTAAAGAACTTTTTTCTTTATTCTTTCTCAGAGTAAGATTTATAAATAGGTTCAAGGCCATACTTGGAGTATGTGACAAATAACATGTATCAGTTAGGTTTATCCAGATGATTGACCCACATCTGGACATCTGTTTTGTGTTGTGGCTAGATTTATTACTGATGTTTTGAGAAATTATTATTATTCTTGCCTTAATACTTGAGAAGTTAAAGTGTTTTATGTTTTGACCAGTTTTGGGCTAATTATTTTATTTTCTTCAAATTATTTGGATTTCAAGATTGTTTTCCCTGGAAATACTAGTGCTCTAAATTAATTCTTTGACAAAGACATTTATCAAAATTTATACAGGATTCAAAAATGGAATATTATTTTCTGTGATTCAACAAGAGACTGTTGCCACTGCAGCACTTCACAAGTTACAACTTATGTAATCATCTTCCATTTTGGATTTCACTGAGATTCAAACTCAGTTTCATTAGGACTTTTTATTATTAGGACTTCTAATTTTTTCATTCTTGGATTATTTTTGCAGTTGATTTGTAAAACTGTAAGTTCTTTTTCTCATTTTACCTTGTTTTTCAAGGGAAATAAATTATTTGTTAAATTTTACAAAGCTTGTTGTCTTCACTTTTTTTTTGTTATGTTTTGTAAGAACCTAAACACATATCGACTCCATTAATAATACTGAAAAAAGTGACAAATCTTTATAAAAAATGAATAACAAAAGAATGACAGAGAATTCAAATTGCAATCAATTTACAAAAACATGCTTGCATAAGACAAATATTAAAGAATAATTTCCCCCAATGGGCCCCAGGTTGATGAAAACATGACTTGGACCCATGCACTGATTAGTCACATGGTACTATGAGTGTCCTTGGGAAAGGTGGGAGAACTAATTTCTAGACATGAGAACAATGTTCTTGAAGTTTGTCTTGCCCCAATCTTAATAATGTTGTTGAACAATTCCCAAGTACCTCATTCTCACAAACCCCATTTGAGGGATTAGACAAGACAATAGATGGCATTACATGTTAAGCATTACTCTGCCATGTTTTCCAAACTGAGATCACCTCAAGATGTTCAGGCAAGCACACTTGGGAGCAAGCAAGAACATTTTATATCATGTCCTAAGTCTTGATGTTTGGGTGAAATCCCAGAACTGGTTACTCAAAGATGGCATATGTAAATTGCTGTAATCTTGAGGGGCAATAAAACTGAACTATCAATAAGATCAACATGTGGACCTGCACCCATTCATTGAAATCCATTATTTTAAATATCTCTCAAAATTGTGACTCAAGGCCCCTTTGAAAAGACAAAGAAGAGCATCGCTGGATCCCAAACATAAGTAGAAATCATGTCTTCTGTACAAAATGACACAATTTCCATCCAACATAATAATGCATTGATTGCATCAAACCTTGCATAGCAAAACTGGTTATGCAGACTGGAACCTACCGAAAAAGAAAAATAAAGTCATGAGAGATGATGGGATATCGGGAAAATATGGCCACTCCTTCTTCTGTCCTACCATCATGTATGCTATTTGGCTGCATCTGGGCTGGCTGAAATATAAACTGAAAAAGAAGACAAAGATTAATCCCCAATTTCATTAAATCAAAGAAGGCAAAGATTTGGCCCCAATTTCATTTAATCAAAGAAGACAAAGATTTGGCCCCAATTTCATTAAATCAAAGAAGACAAAGATTTGGCCCCAATTTTTTTAAATCAAGTTTTTAGCTAAATATAAAGCAGATGCGTGTGTGTGATTTGGATTTTTAATGTAGCTTTAACAATTTTTCAGTCATATCG
This sequence comes from Sinohyriopsis cumingii, assembly GCA_028554795.2. NCBI lineage: Eukaryota > Metazoa > Mollusca > Bivalvia > Unionida > Unionidae > Sinohyriopsis > Sinohyriopsis cumingii. Next base: position 16,432,418 of record CM068830.1, read on the forward strand.
CTATGATGTCTGCAGTGTGACAGTTTATAGTGATGTCTAGCACTGGGGCATCATGTCTCAGACATGTAGCATGATGTCCCACCCAGTCACATTATCCTGACAACAGGCCGACCAGTCCTAACACTAACCTCTTGATGCTGAGAGCTAAGCGAGGCAGCTGTTAGAACCACTTTTGTAAGTCTTTGGTATGACTCAGCAGAGATCGAACCCATGACCTCCCGCATCTGAGGCGGATGCTCTAACCAATAACCCACTGGAGCGGTGTAAAAATAAAGCAGTCATTGAGGATTAAAATAAAGTCATAATATCCAGCACTTTCCTGGAATTAGTCTTGTTTATCTACGAGGAAAAAAAATTTAGATATACTAAAATTGTATTTTAAGAATAAAAGGGCTCCCAGGTGTACGGTTTTAAAATGAAAGAGTTATTTCTGTTTCTTGCCTTAAAGGGACTTCCAAAAAGTATCTTTAAAACTTCCTGGACATGTAGTTTCCTGACCTGAGATCTCATAATTAGCACCATGCTTCCTGGACATGTAGTTTCCTGACCTGAGATCCCATAATTAGCACCATGCTTCCTGGACATGTAGTTTCCTGACCTGAGATCTCATAATTAGCACCATGCTCCTGGACATGTAGTTTCCTGACCTGAGATCTCATAATTAGCACCATGCTTCCTGGACATGTAGTTTCCTGACCTGAGATCTCATAATTAGCACCATGCTTCCTGGTCATGTTGTTGTTGTTGTTGTATGTTTTAACGCCATTTTTCAGCACAAGATAGGCTATATATGGCGGCCAGTATTAATGGTGGAGGAAGAACCCAGGAAATCCCCGGAAAGAACCACCGACCCTCGAGAAGCTACTGGCAAGCTTTCTCACATACCCACATTGGCCGAATCCGAGACTCGAACCTACGCAGACAGAGGTGAGATGGCAGTGATCCGTAACGGAGAGCGCTTTAGACCACTCGGCCACTCGGGGCCCCTCCTGGTCATGTAGTTTCCTGACCTGAGATCCCATAATTAGCACCATGCTTCCTGGTCATGTAGTTTCCTGACCTGAGATCCCATAATTAGCACCATGCTTCCTGGACATGTAGTTTCCTGACCTGAGATCTCAAAATAGCACCATGCTTCCTGGACATGTATTTTCCTGACCTGAGCTCTCGTAATTGGGACCAATGTAGTCTACTGGATTTCCAATTCTCAAGAAAAGTGACTAAACATGCCCTTTTCAAATTTGTATCAAGAATTCCAATACATTTAGCAAAAGCTATAGTACTGATACTTCAACTGTATAGCCAAAGAACTTTAAAAGTAGCAGTTTCTTTTCACAGTAACCATTATCAACTGATTTGCAACATCACTACTTTTTATACTGTTGATGTACAAAGTAATGAAATAATAAGGAGCAAAAATGACATGTTTTTAATATACATTAACCTTAGGTTAGTTACAGGATATCATAAAAGTTGGTGTAATTTTACATAAACAGAGCAGGAGAGGAAGATGGTATATTAAACAGATGGCAATAGGAATAATAAAAACTCGTACAAAAGTATTGATGTATTCACTAGTAATATATTTCATACTTTTAAAACCCAAATGAAATCCAACTTTGGGTCATCTGTGGCATGTTGACTATGTTGGATTATACAGAAAATACAAGATTTCCAAACAGCACCCATGTTTGCATAGTTTAAAGGAACCACATGATTCATAATCAGTCACTAATGTATACACTTCTAGTATAGTATACAGCATTGATAATAATCTCATGTATACACTTCTAGTATAGTATACAGCAATGATAAGACACTCATGTATACACTTCTATTATAGTATACAGCATTGACAGACACTCATGTATACACTTCAAGTGTAGTATACAGCACTGATAAGACACTAATGTATACACTTCTAGTATAGTATACAGCATTGATAAGACATTCATGTATACACTTCTAGTATAGTATAGTATACAACATTGATAATACACTCATGTATAAACTTCTAGTATAGTATACAACATTGATAATACACTCATGTATAAACTTCTAGTATAGTATACAACATTGATAATACACTCATGTATACACTTCTAGTATAGTAAACAGCATTGATAAGACATTCATGTATACACTTCTAGTATAGTATAGTATACAACATTGATAATACACTCATGTATAAACTTCTACTATAGTATACAATATTGATAATACACTCATGTATAAACTTCTAGTATAGTATACAACATTGATAATACACTCGTGTATACAATTATAATAGTAAACAGCATTGATAAGACACTCGTGTATACACTTCCAGTATAGCATACAGCATTGATAAGACACTCATGTATACACTTCTAGCATAGTACACAACATTGATAATACACTCGTGTATACAATTATAATAGTAAACAGCATTGATAAGACACTCGTGTATACACTTCCAGTATAGCATACAGCATTGATAATACACTTGTGTATACACTTCTAGTATAGGATACAACATTGATAATACACTTGTGTATAAACTTCTAGTATAGTATACAACACTGATAATACTCATGTATACACTTTTAGCATAGTATACAGCATTGATAATACACTCATGTATGCACTTCTAGTATAGTATACAGCATTGATAATACACTCGTGCATAAACTTCTAGTATAGTATACAACATTGATAATACACTCATGTATACACTTATAATAGTAAACAGCATTGATAAGACACTCATGTATACACTTCCAGGATAGCATACAGCATTGATAATACACTTGTGTATACACTTCTAGTATAGTAAACAGCATTGATAAGACACTCATGTATACACATTGATAAGACAATCATATATACACTTTTAGTATAGTGTACAGCATTGATAATATACTTGTGTATACACTTCTAGTATAGTAAACGGCATTGATAAGACACTCATGTATACACATTGATAAGACAATCATGTATACACTTCTAATATAGTATACAACATTGATAATATGCTTGTGTATACACTTCTAGTATAGTAAACAGCATTGATAATACACTCGTGTATACACTTCCAGTATAGCATAAAGCATTGACAATACACTCGTGTATACACTTCTAGTTGAGTGTACAGCATTGACAAGACATTCATGTGTACACTTCTAGTATAGTGCACAGCATTGATAAGACAATCATGTATACACTTCAAGTAGAGTATACAGGATTGTTAAGACACTCATGTATACACTTCAAGTGTAGTATACAGCATTGATAAGACACTCATGTATACACTTTTAGTATAGTATACAGCATTGATAAGACATTCATGTATACACTTCTAGTAAATTATACAGCATTGATAATACACTCGTGTATGCATTTCCAGTATAGTATACAGCACTGATAATACACTCATGTATACACTTCTAGTATAGTGTGCAGCATTGATAAGACACCAGTGTATATACTTCTAGTATAGTGTACAGCATTGATAAGACACCCGTGTATATACTTCTAGTATAGTGTACAGCATTGATAAGACAATCATGTATACACTTCTAGTATAGTGTACAGCATTATTAAGACACTCATTTATATGCATTGATAAGACACTCGTGTATACATTTCAAGTATAGTATACAGCGTTGATAAAACACTCATGTATATACTTCTAGCATGTATGTGTGTGTGTGATTTGTATTTTTAACGTAGCTTTAACAATTTTTCAGTCATATCCCTATGACAGCTGCAGTGTGGCAGTTTACACTAACGTCTAGCACTGGGGTATCATGCTGCAGACATGTAGCATGATGTCCCACCCAGTCACATTATCCTGACACCAGGCCGACAAGTCCTAACACTAACCTTTTAACGCTGAGTGCCTAGTGAGGCAGCTGTTAGTACCACTTTTGTAAGTCTTTGGTATGACTTGGCCAGGGATCGAACCCACAACCTCCCGCATCTGAGGCAGACACTCTAACCACTAGGCCACCGGTGCGGTTCACTTCTAGTATAGTACACAGCATTGATAATACACTACCAGAAGATTATACAACAATGATAATGCACTTATGTATACACATTGTTATATATACATGATTTAATTTATATCTGATTTAATGTAATTGTTTGTTTGTAAGTTTTACATTTTTTTATACCATTACTTGCTATTGTAGTGTAATTTTATTTACCGGAATATAGTTCAGTTCTGACTGATTTGTTTTAGTTTTGACATAAGGAACTTTATAGAAACTTTGTATCTAATGATGGCGTAGTTCCTGACCTTGATTCAGAACCAGTAAAAGGTGTAGTAAACAACCTTTTTATTTTATTTTAATTCTTTCTCAGAGTAAGATTCATAAAGTGGAAACAAGGCCATACTTGGAGTACATGACAAATAACATGTATCAATTAAGTTTTTCCAGAGGATTGACCCATATCTGGGCATCTGTTTTGCACTGCAGCTAGAATTATTACTGATGTTTTGAGATAAAATTGTCATTCTTGCCATAACACCTGAGAAGTTAAAGTGTTTTATGCTGTGACCAGTTTTTACGGCTAATTATTTTATTTTATTTTAAAGAAAAGTGATTCTTTTCCCTGGAAATACTAGTGCTCTAAATTAATTCTTGGACAAGGACATTTATCAAAACTTATACAGAATTCAAATTGGAATATTATTTTCCGTGATTCAACAAAGAACTGTTGATACATCAGTATGATGCTGAACACAGTATATGTGATCACCTTCCATTCTGGATTTCATCGGGAGTCAAACTCAGTTCATTAGGATTTGTTTTACCAGGACTTCTATTTTTTAATTCTTGGATTATTCTCGGATTATTTTTGGATTTGATTCATAAAACCGTTAAGTTCTTTTTTCCATTTTCACCTTGTTTTTCTAGGGAAATAAATTACTTGTTACATTTTACAAAGCTTATTGTCTTCACTTTTATCTTGCTACATTTTGTCAGAGCCTAAACACGTAACAACATTTAGTCTAGTATACAGCATCTGATAAGACACTCAATCTTCCCCTTTGTGATCTTAAACTTTATACAGGAAGATACCAATACAATGTTCAGTACCCATGAATTGTGATACATGGATCTTGAGTTTTAGACTGGAAGATATCTGTACAGTATTCAATACCCATGAATTGTGATACATGGATCTTGAGTTTTAGACTGGAAGACAGCTGTACAATGTTCAGTACTCATCCAATGTGATAGATGGACCTTTGGTTTTATACTGGTAAATACCTGTACAATGTTCAATACTCTTGAATTGTGATACATGGATCTTGAGTTTTAGACTGGAAGATATCTGTACAATGTTCAGTACCCATGAATTGTGATACATGGATGTACAATATTCAATACTCATGAATTGTGATACATGGATCTTGAGTTTTAGACTGGAAGATATCTGTACAATGTTCAATACCCATGAATTGTGATACATGGATGTACAATATTCAATACTCATGAATTGTGATACATGGATCTTGAGTTTTAGACTGGAAGATATCTGTACAATGTTCAATACCCATGAATTGTGATACATGGATCTTGAGTTTTAGACTGGAAGATATCTGTACAGTGTTCAGTACCCATGAATTGTGATACATGGATGTACAATATTCAATACTCATGAATTGTGATACATAGATCTTGAGTTTTAGACTGGAAGATATCTGTACAATGTTCAATACCCATGAATTGTGATACATGGATCTTGAGTTTTAGACTGGAAGATATCTGTACAATGTTCAATACTCATCCAGTGTGATAGATGGACCTTTGGTTTTATACTGGTAAATACCTGTACAATGTTCAATACTCTTGAATTGTGATACATGGATGTACAATGTCCAGTACCCATGAATTGTGATACATGGCTCTTGAGTTTTAGACTGGAAGATATCTGTACAGTGTTCAGTACCCATGAATTGTGATACATGGATGTACAATATTCAATACTCATGAATTGTGATACATGGATCTTGAGTTTTAGACTGGAAGATATCTGTACAATGTTCAATACTCATCCAGTGTGATAGATGGACCTTTGGCTTTATACTGGTAAATACCTGTACAATGTTCAATACCCATGAATTGTGATTCATGGATCTTGAGTTTTAGACTGGAAGATATCTGTACAATGTTCAATACCCATGAATTGTGATACATGGATCTTGAGTTTTAGACTGGAAGATATCTGTATAATGTTCAATACCCATGAATTGTGATACATGGATCTTGAGTTTTAGACTGGAAGATATCTGTACAATGTTCAATACCCATGAATTGTGATACATGGATCTTGAGTTTTAGACTGGAAGACAGCTCTACAATGTTCAGTACTCATCTAGTGTGATAGATGGACCTTTGGTTTTATACTGGTAAATACCTGTACAATGTTCAGTACTTGTTTATTGTGATGATTTGGATCTTGGGTTTAATCCTGGAAGACACATGTACAATGTTCAGTACTCAACTACTGTGACTAATGGCTTCCTCAACATTTTTATTATCCTTAACTTTTTAAGCATAAAGCTTAAAGTCTTAAAAAGTTTATGTTCTCACCTTAATAACAATGAAGTTCGAATGCTACAACTTTCACTCTCTTTTTAACACTGTTTCCTCCACTAACTTGCTAAGTTTCATTGGTTATTGTTTCCTCCACTACACTATCTTGCTAAGTTTCATTGTTCATTGTTTCCTCCACTAGCTTGCTAGGTTTCATTGTTTACTGTTTCCTCCACTAGCTTTCTAGGTTTCATTGTTTATTGTTTCCTCCACTTGCTTGCTAAGTTCCATTTTTTACTGTTTCCTCTACTAGCTTGCTAAGTTTCATTGTTTAAAGTCAATCAAAGCTCACAAAATTCAGAAATACTGTGCCAGGCCTGCCTGAAGTACTAAGAAAAGTTGCTAAAATGTATACAATGATTGAAAATAAATGAAGTAAAAAGAATATTTTGGCAGGAAGGCTCACCTGATACCCTGGCAACAGTTCTGCAAGTGTCCCAGCTTGGTTTGGCCCCATGTCACCACCCTTCGAGTCTTCATATCGAACTTCCTGGAATCCCACTATGTCAGGGGAGGCTGAGTTAACAATCTGTATAATGAAGGCCTACAGATTAACTGTAAAGCTAAGAAATAACACTGGTGGTAAACATCTATTACATTACATATTAATATGGCAGGTGGTTCTGAGAACTCCACAGCATGGATCACTTCCAGAACCATCAGCTTCCATTCATTGACTTCACTTTAAAAATTATATCTACAGATTCCATGTATTGGAATTTCATGTAGAGAAACAATGCAACCTGGGCTTATTTTTGCTAAGTCTTGCAAAAAGCTGGTTAGTAGAGAGAGGTAAATTATATTAGGAATGGATGCTGTATGCCAAAAGACTTTCAAAATATTTTAACACAGTCAGCCTGCAATGGCTTTTGTATAATACAACAGATACAGAAATTACCAAGAAAACAACTAAATACATGAGACAGCTATTTATATCACAAGTGTTGGAAATATTAAAGCCATGTATGCCAGGTTTCTTTCTATCATATTTGGTCAAACTCAGTTTATTTAGAACAAGTTATTCAAAGGTTTGTCTATTTTCAGTAGCATGGCCCATATCTGATAGTGGTTTGGCCTCATTTGAGCAATTTTGAGAGACCTTGATTCTGTTGCGCTGTTTTCTGTAAGTTCTTAGGTTGTGCCATTTTTAATATAGACAGCCATATTTTGATTACATTGGCATCATTTGAATACATCTGAATTAAATTTATCTTATGATTATATCTATCAAATCTGGTCAATTTTGCTAAGGGCTTCTTAAGAAGACATTTAAAGGGTGTATATATTTTTTTGTACTGGCAGTCATTTAAAGCGTCTATTTTTAGTACTAGCAGTCATTTAAAGGGTGTACATATTTTTAGTACTGGCAGTCATTTAAAGGGTCTACTTATTTTAAGTACTGGCAGTCATTTAAAGTGTCTATCTACTTTTAGTACTGGCAGTCATTTAAAGGGTCTATCTAATTTTAGTACTGGCAGTTATTTAAATGTCTATTTTTAGTACTGGCAGTCATTTAAAGAGTCTATCTGTTTTTAGTACTGGAACTCATTTAAAGGGTCTATCTATTTTAGTACTGGCAGTCATTTAAAGGGTCTATCTATTTTAGTACTGGCAGTCATTTAAAGAGTCTATCTATTTTTAGTACTGGCAGTAATTTAAAGGGTCTATCTACTTTTAGTACTGGCAGTTATTTAAAGGGTTTATCTACTTTTAGTACTGGCAGTCATTTAAATGGTTTATCTATTTTTAGTACTGGCAGTCATTTAAAGAGTTTATGTTCAGTACTGGCAGTCATTTACAGGGTCTATTTATTTTTAGTACTGGCAGTCATTTAAAGGGTCTATCTATTTTTAGTACTGGCAGTCATTTAAAGGGTCTATCTATTTTCAGTACTGGCAGTCATTTAAAGGGTCTATCTATTTTTAGTACTGGCAGTCATTTAAAGGGTCTATCTATTTTTAGTACTGGCAGTCATTTAAAGGGTCTATCTATTTTTAGTACTGGCAGTAATATTTGATGGTGGATCTCCATCATGTGAAAAAAATGTAAAGATGCAGAATAGCATCATTTTAACAAATCTGAAAGAACTTTATGCCATGATGCTTTTGATTTAAAGCTGTAAAGCAGTTTTAAGAAGTCAATAAACTGTTTTCCTGTTTTAACTTTGACCATACTTGATCACTGATCGTCATAGTATGAACAAATTTAGTCAACTCCTGATGAGCAGTTTTTGAAAGAAATCATTTTAATGTTTTTCTGTTTTTAGTAACAGTGGCAATTTTTTATACAAACTGGTAAAATCTGAGCGCATCTGAAAGATCATCATACCAAGATGCTGTCTCTCATAATTGGAAACATTCAGGTAAGCAATTCTGGAAAAGAAATTCAAAGATTTGCTTTATTTTTAGCAAATATTATATCTGGTGGCTAATTAGTCTTATGTAAACAAATATGAACAATATCATTTCAGAATGATGTAAAATTTGGTGGCATTCTGTTATCATTTGAAGGTTTTCAAATTTTTGGCAACCATGTCTCTACTTGATAGCAGTTTGGCATCATTAGACACTAAAAGAACTTCATACCAGGATGTCTTTATAAAACTGGCCTAATTATGGTAATTGTTTCTTGAGAAGTGTTCCTTGCTTTAAATAGCAGCAGTTTTTGTTAAAAATTCATTTAAAGTTTTTATTCTTTTTAGTAATGGCAGCCAGATATGATGGCAGATTGGCATCCTTAAATACAAGCACTTTAAGCCATGATTCTTTGTCTAATTTGGTCTAATTCCATGGAGGGATTCTTGTGAAGAAGATACAAATACAAGCTGTGAATGGTCAATGTGCCACAAATGAACGGTCAAGCCATAATCTCACTTGGCTTTATTGTCAAGTGAGCCAAAACACACAAGGCCTGTAAAGACACAAAATACATAAGGCCTGTAAAGTCACAAAACACATAAGGCATGTAAGGACACAAAACACATAAGGCCTGTAAGGAGTCAAAACACATAAGGCCTGTAAGGAGTCAAAAGACATAAGGCCTGTAAAGTCACAAAACACATAAGGCCTGTAAGGACACAAAACACATAAGGACTGTAAGGAGTCAAAACACATAAGGCCTGTAAAGTCACAAAACACATAAGGCCTGTAAGGAGTCAAAACACATAAGGCCTGTAAGGAGTCAAAAGACATAAGGCCTGTAAAGTCACAAAACACATAAGGCCTGTAAGGACACAAAACACATAAGGCCTGTAAGGAGTCAAAACACATAAGGCCTGTAAAGTCACAAAACACATAAGGCCTGTAAGGAGTCAAAACACATAAGGCTGTAAAGTCACAAAACACATAATACCTGTAAGGACACAAAACACACAAGGCCTGTAAAGACAATGTTCAACAGCAGCAGTAACATCCACAGAAGATTAAAATTTCAACATATCTGACCCATCCATCATATAACTCTACCCAACATTTCAAGTAACAAATGTAATTCCAGACTCAGACCTGCCAACTCTAATGAGACTGTCTCAGTAAGGCAGTTGATTTTTTTCCGTAATATATACCAGTTTTCAGTAAGGTGTAACAAAATATCAATAACCGCTATTGTAAAGCTGGGAAACGTAATTAAAAGTTTGACGTATCGATGATAAACATTATATTCAACTGAAAAGTTTGTAAAGTATGCGTAGACTTTACTTACCACTAGTACAGTTGCACAAACTCAAGTTCCAAACCCTATGCAGCTCAATGGCTTGTTGCTATCTCTCAACTTGATATAATTCTTGGGAAATTCTTTTCCATTTCACACGATGACGGCAATCATATATCCTGCCACAAGACCTAATCAAATTGGCATGTTATGTCCAATAAATGTAATGGTGTTCTTTCCAGCTTATATTTACAAGAATCTGAATACTCCTTTTTATTCTTCTGTGTTGATTATTAACACTTTTCTAGAAGCTTATTTTCCCTTTCCTCTTAAACATGCATTTCTTTCTGGACACCATTTTAAAAAATTATATAATCAACAGCTGGATCATGCAGATGCTTCGCACGAACAAATAGCTGCAATTTAAAGCATCTGCAGTGCTGCTGTAAAGTTAGTCTGGTTTCCTGACTAATTTCACTTATTCTAAGATGAAGCCCAGATCCAAATAAAACACGGATGAACCAATTATCCGAATTTTTCAGCAATGATCATTTTTCCATAGTTTTTCCTAGTATGCCATAAGTCTGTATTTTAAGGGTATTTTTCATAAGACTTATGGCAAAAGAGTTGGCAGGTCTACAGACTGGGATATATTATAAATAACATGAAACAAAGAATTTGAATTGATCTGGATATTTCCAAGTAATTTGTGCAACTGAGTAATACGTTATAATGTAGGGGCTTTAACTTCTATGGTTCTGCCATACTGCACTATCAAACACAGAATGATATCAAGCTATTTAATAACTTACCTTTTGTATTCCTTTCATTCTTTTCACATAATCTGTGCTTTTTCCAGATAGGGAATTCATGTTCCATATGTTATAGGACATAACAGAAAATGATGGGTTTGTTCCTCTTCTATACATAGTCTCTGATGAATCATATTCGTTATCATGGCAATCTTCTGGATCATCAGAGTGACTTTTTCCTGACTGGTCAACTGGAGTTGTAAGATCAATTATATGACTCCTCTTTAGTTTGTATTTAAAAGCCTGCAGAGAAATTTCATGCAAATCCAAACCTCCTAATATGACTTTTGGAGAGAAAAGGCCTTGATGGAATAAAAGCTCCTCTGACTTTGAAAGACTTTTGTTAGAGTTTTGAACAAAAAAAGTATGTGAAAACATGTGCATCTTGTCAGTGGGATAGCACGATATTGTGATATTGTGAATATACTCCAAGTTTCTTTTCTTCCATAAAAGATGCAGATGGTATGTCACTCCAAGTATAAACAAGCTTGTCATCTTGTAAAACGACCCCCTGTTATCCATATGTTGTGTTTCTATATATACAGGATAGACGTCACTTGGAGCGTATATCAGACTCTGAAATAAAAGTGTAAGCAAGATCTAAGAAGAAATAATTTTGAATCAAATATACATAGCTCCCACTTACTGAAAATATTAATTTAACAGCACAAATCAACAAAAAAAGATGACGCAGGTTATTCATTCATTACTGTGGCAGAATTAAACATGATGGCAAGAAGATTTTCAAGTCTTTCACAGCTTTGCTGAATATAATGTGGATTTCTGCTTTATTCATGGGTTCACTGGTAATAACCATCTAGTTTAAAGTACTGGAAGACACCAAGCATAAGAAATAGCTTTAACTACATTACTCCACTATCACTGTACAGCTGTCAGTTAATTGCTGATATCCCTATAGGCAAGTAATGGACAAACAACCATGACAGTCATATTGTTGGCTTTTCTACTCCACTGTAAATCAATTGCTCTATCCCTCTAGGTAAGTACTGAACAAACACCACATAATAGTGATATTTTAGCTACCCTACTCCACTTAATTTGATTACTGATACGCCTATAAGAAAGAATGGAACAAACACGAAATGACTGATATTTTTAGCTACTCCACTCCACTGTACATCTAATGCTGTATCCCTCTGAATAAGCATTGGAGAAAGCATCATTTTAATACCTTAATTTCCAGGTATAATGAGCTACAAACAACATACACGCTAGTACGCTTGCAGATCTTGATCTTTCTGTTTCTATATCATTATGATTTGACAGAAATGTCATCGACCAGTGTCAGTGTGTGGATTGCTGCATAAGGAAATGATACAGTACTTACAGTACTGATGCAAGTACTTACAGTATGACTATATACAGTACATACAGTATGACTATATACAGTACTTACAGTATGACTATATACAGTACTTACAGTATGACTGTATACAGTACTTACTGTATGACTATATACTGTAGTATGACTATATACAGTACTTACATTATGACTATATACAGTACTTACTGTATGACTATATACTGTACATACAGTATGACTATATACAGTACTTACAGTATGACTATATACAGTACTTACAGTATGACTGTATACAGTACTTACTGTATGACTATATACTGTAGTATGACTATATACAGTACTTACATTATGACTATATACAGTACTTACAGTATGACTATATACAGTACTTACTGTATGACTATATACAGTACTTACTGTATGACTATATACTGTAGTATGACTATATACAGTACTTACATTATGACTATATACAGTACTTACAGTATGACTATATACAGTACTTACATTATGACTATATACAGTACTTACATTATGACTATATACAGTACTTACTGTATGACTATATACTGTACATACAGTATGACTATATACAGTACTTACAGTATGACTATATACAGTACTTACAGTATGACTGTATACAGTACTTACTGTATGACTATATACTGTAGTATGACTATATACAGTACTTACATTATGACTATATACAGTACTTACAGTATGACTATATACAGTACATACAGTATGACTATATACAGTACTTACAGTATGACTATATACAGTACTTACTGTATGACTATATACTGTAGTATGACTATATACAGTATTTACAGTATGACTACATACAGTACTTACAGTATGACTATATACAATACTTACAATATGACTATATACAGTACTTACATTATGACTATATACAGTACTTACAATATGACTATATACAGTACTTACATTATGACTATATACAGTACTTACAATATGACTATATACAGTACTTACAGTATGACTGATGCAAGTAGTAACCATCAGCCCTAAAAATCAACATCCTGGATTTGATAACTTAGGAGTCAACAGACTGCTGCAATATTTTGCAAGCAAATCAACTTTGGGATATGAAGGCTGGCACTATAATTGTTTACCAAGAGTACTAACTAGTGCCATTTCCATTCCAGTTCTGGTTTCTATTCAACTTTAAGTAATTATCATTATAGTGTTATTCCCCTCATATTTCCCCTCTTTCCCTTCATATTTCCCCTCTTTCCCTACAATGTTTCTTTTTCAAACTAATACAGGTATTTATTTAATGTTTCTTTGTAAAGAATTTATTCCAAATATCATTTTAGTAGCTCAAAAATAAATTAAATTAGTAGACAGTGGCAACTTTTAAAAAATCTGCTTACACCTGGACAATCTACAAAAGTTTTAATTGCCAAATACATGCATGTTACTTTTAATTATATGAATCACCATCTGAAAAATCTGATCATCATAAAATGACTGGTAATTTTTGGTGATCAAACAGTACAACACCTTCTCAGTAAATTTCCACTGAGGAAATTGCTTTTGTTTCCATTCACAACACTCAAACTCTTTTACAATATAGTTTAATTATATAAAGAAGAAAAAGTCTGATTAAATGTTCAAAGAGTAGAGTTCCTTTATCCATGGTAATTCCCACACTGTATTGTATTATACAATGTCATATGTCTAATTTATTGGAATTATGATTTTTAATGTAGCTTTAACAATTTTTCAGTCATGTCTAATTTATTTAAAGAACTGAAAAAGATTTTACAAAGTAATAAAGTGACCATAAAAACCATAAAACCTACCTTTTTTATCACATCCTTAACAGCAAAATCTACTTCATCAAATTTATCTGATTGTGGTATACTGTTTGGAAATCTATTCGCAATGTATCTTTTGGTAAACTGAAAATAAATTACACAAAGAAATAGTTTCAATACAGCAAATTATAAAAATTAAACAAAAAAGAACAGCACATTTAAACCCCCATCACATTACTTAGCCACATTGATCATAATTTGAAAATTATTGCAATTTCAACCTAATGTCTATACTCAGCTGTTGCCAAGAGCCCTTTAGGATACCAGGTCCACTAGTCCATCTAAGCAGCCACTATCAAATTTACCAATTTTTTCAAGTAAAATACAGTATATTCCTTCAATAATAGTTACCTGATCATAATACCTAAGGAGAACTAATACTACCTCACAAATCAAGCCCACCCAAGCTAAAATTCTCTAGCTAAAAAGATAGAAGTTTTCTGCCCACCTAGGTGGCCATTAGAGTGATCTCGGATTGATAATGGGATTGACACCAAATCCCATGAATACTACAGTTATGACTGCCACAGGAGGCATGCTCACTATATGAATCTAATTGCAAGCAGGTTGGGATGGTGTTTGTGTAGTACGATCTGTTAATTATTATTGAATACACATATTTTACCAGAAAAAAATTGGTTTCATCTTCAAGATACATTACCCACTCATAATACTTTAGGAAAATAGGTAGCATATGGACTGAGTTACTTCTTTTACTCCGGAGAGGCCATTTATGAGATAACAACTGGAGAAAGTTGACTCGGATCCCATTCTACAGCATGGATAATGTTAGCTAAGAGTTTTGCTTGGATGAAATGCTTGTGGTGACTTCATAGCAAAATTAATTTGATTTCTGATTTTTTTATAATATGTGGAACGAGTACTCCTATTTATCCAGGACAAAGTGTCTGTGCTGATATGTCATCCTTTCCCTTTCCGAGGCATAAGAAGAGGCGTGATCTTCCTTCACACACTGGCTCAGTCCTTCAGAAGAAATAGCCCTTGACCATGAGAAGAAGTAGCCAGAGTAGACAATTATTTCACTGTAAAAGCCAGATTTCCCATGAATGGGAGTCTTTTCCTGGCCATCTATATTTATACAGTCCCATCATATCGGAAGTGCAAGTACTTCGATCAATTGATAAAATGTGTCACACTATTTATGCCTACTGTTGCTAGTGCAAGTAGGAAGCAGGTCATATATGAGAGGTGAACTAATGAAGCCCTCAAGAGTGGTTCAAACAGTGTCTTAGTCAGCCTGGTTAAAATCCATGATAGATCCACTTTGGGCACAAAGTCAATATCTTTTGAAATGTCAACTCGGCATTTGACAGAAATAAGAAACCCTTCCATGTAGATTCCCCTGCCTGCAGCTGAATGCTTTCCATTTGGCTTTTGTCTTACATATACTGATATGCAATAGATGATCCTGAGTGAGCCAATGGCAACCTGGACTCAGTGGAAGGAGATATGTACCAATTGTGCTTGCATCTGTGCAAAAACTGTCAACTCAAAGGTTATACCTGCAAAGGACCAGCCAATTGTAAGCCAAGGGAGATTTTCCCATTTCTGAGATGAGACCTCAAATGTATTGTTTGTTTTGACCACCACTGGGAGAATTGTATCACTGTAATGGCCTCATAAACAGGCAACCAAGGGCAGTGATTTCTACTAGACACTACGCTGGTCATCATCTGCAGTGTGTACTTTATGGCACTATGTGGATTAGGCTAATCCAAGAGAGTGCCTGTACTACATAGCTTCTGCATGGACAAAGATCATTCATCTGGTTGCCAACAATGGACAATCGGCTGTGGTACTGACCCTCTGTGATCACAGCCAATGTCAGAGTTAATTCATATATATATATATATATATATATATATATATATATATATATATATATATATATATATATATATATATATATATATATATATATGTGTGTGTGTGACTGCAAAGTAGTGTGTGTGTGTGTGTGTGATTAAGATTTTTAACATAGCTTTAACAATTTTTCAGTCATATCGCTATGATGTCTGCAGTGTGGCAGTTTATAGTGATATCTAGCACTTGGGCATCATGCCACAGACATGTAGCATGATGTCCCACCCAGTCACATTATCCTGACACCAGGCCAACCAGTCCTAACACTAAGCTCTTACTGCTGGGCACCAAGCGAGGCAGCTGTTAGTACCATTTTTGTAAGTCTTTGGTATGACTCGGCCGGGTTCGAACCCACAACCTCCAACTTCCGAGACAGATGTTCAAACCTCTAAGCCACAGTAGCGGTCAACTGCAAAGTAGACACCAAGACTAGATTAACCGAGAAAACTTACAGTAATATTAAATGAATATTCTATATGACACACCAAACTTGCACATATTTCAACACAGCTTTTCAATGTCAGGGTTACATTAGTGACAGATGCTGGTAGATACCAAATGCACCTAAGAATCTGATGAGGGTAAAGTGATGATAATGAAAAGCCAGAAACTTTGTCGTCAAAGAAGGAAAGATAGACATTTATAGATGGAGAATACTTCCCTTCAATGAGAAAACTCATTTTGCTATAAGATTGAAAACTTCCAAAGTTCTTGTAACTATGTATGTGGATTGAGTGTGCTACTTAGCATGACCAGCAGTAGTATCTTATGAATTCACCAGATTTGGCACCAACAATGGTACAAAGGGGAGATAACTATCTATTTGACACCTAGGTGGGCAGATGATTTTAGTATTTATGCTAACAAGTTTGAGCCTGGAAGGGCTGGATTTACAAGGCAGTAGTGGTTCTCCTAAAGTATTATGATGAGGTAACATATCTGAAGAAGTTTATGCTTTACACCTGAACATTCTATTGCAAGTGATGGATCATCTGTTGATTTGGTTATTAAATGTTCTAGTTATTATACCTGGGTTTTTTTTCAATTGGTAAATTTTGATGCAGTCACTTACCTGTGTCAAGTACTATGAAGGTGCAAATAATTGCACCTCACTAAGGATGTTAATTGCCAGTTTTATTACCATTTTATGGGTTTTGCATGTCATCTAAAGAATACAGAAAAGTATAGTATTGGGTGGATAAGGTACCATATAGTACCTGTCAGTGAACTTGCATTCCAATATTTAACAGGAAACACAAAATTCATTACAAGATCACATTAGGAAACATCTCAATAGTCCTGTTTAAATTTATGATGAAGTGGTCAATCTTGTGATTGGCGAAAATGATATTAAAGATTTCACTTATAATTTGCTGGTCAAAAGCGAATACCCAACTCCCCTGTCATTACAATTACAAGAAACATGATCTGTTTTGCTATAAGTTATAACAAACTTGTCCTTTATTTTGATGACATAAGCATATAATCAAGTTTAATGAAAATGAGATCAGAGACATGGCCTCCAGCATGATGAAAAAAAGTAGCCAATCTGATGGAAGATCACCTCATTAATATCAATCAAAATGGCACATATCAAATTCATCCAAGATACTGATGATATAAACGAACATTTAAAATTTAAATGAAATCAGACCAGAAATCTGGCCTTCAGGGTAGTAACAACCAATTCATAATGGATAGATGGCACACGATTCACCATGGACAGATGAAAATATGATTCACCATGGACAGATGACGTGATTCACAATGGACAGATGAAAACATGATTCCCAATGGGCAGATGAAAATATGATTCACCACTGACAGATGAAAACATGATTCCCAATGGACAGATGAAAATATGATTCACCACTGACAGATGAAAACACCATTCACAATGGACAGAAGAAAATATGATTCACAATTGACAGATGAAAACATGATTCACCAGACAGATGGTACACGATTCACCATGGACAGATGAAAACATAATTCACAATGAACAGATGACACATGACTTGCAATAGACAGACACGATTCACAATGGACAGATGACACATGACTCACATTGAACGGACAACACATGATTCACAATGGACAGGTGACACATGACTCACAATGAACAGACAATACATGATTCACAATGGACAGATGACACATGATTCACAATGGCTCTAGCAGAACATAACTGGACCTTATGAGTCTATTTTGGTTTCAGGTTATTTATTTTTTTATTATTCATTGAAACTTGTGCAAACATATGTGACTTTTGTTACTGAATGCAGGTTTTCATATTGTCCCAATGTAGGTGTTTAAAAAATGTTTGAAAAGGAAGGTTTTAGCGGTTCTTACATTTAATAAAGGGTAACATGTCCTTCTAATGTTTTCATGGATGAGGCTTTTCCTATGAACACAATATAGTTACACAAATAGTATCCATTATTAAAAGCACCAGTGATCGAATGAATATTTTTAAGTGTGGTTCTCCCAATATTTGTCATTTGATTATTAACTAGAGGCTCTTTCCAACAAAATACAAGCTCCTCCATATTCTGAAAATGATATTAGTGTGTCATTCTTGTCATCAATGGGAAACAACTGTGTCTGAAAAAATATAAATTCATAAAGAAAAAAGAAAAAACTAATGTCCAAATTAAAAGAGCTCAATCATGAAGAAAAGTAAAATTGAACGAGCATCTTCATCATTTGCATATAAATTGAAAATTTTGTTTATTTTTTTTATTTTATTTTATTTACGTACATGGTTACATTTAACTTACCATGTATAATAAACAAATGTTTGTATGCAGTGGTGCTTAAATAAAATAATTTTCTGGACACCCAGTACTATTCGATCAATACTTTATGGAAAGTGTATGTGTGTGTGAATTGGATTGTTAACGTAGCTTTAACAATTTTTCAGTCATATCGCTACGATGTCTGCAGTGTGGCAGTTTATACTGATGTCTAGTACTGGGGCATCATGCCAGAGACATGTAGCATGATGTCCCACCCAGTCACATTATCCTGACACCAGGCCGACCAGTCCTAACACTAACTTCTTAATGTTGAGCACCAAGCGAGGCAGCTGTTAGTACCATTCTTGTAAGACTTTGGTATGACTCGGCCGGGGATCGAACCCATGACCTCCTGCATTCGAGGCAGATGCTATAACCACTAGGCCATTGGAGCAGTTTATGGGAAGAAAACTATGTACATGAATTTTTAGTGCAGAAAAAGACAAACTATAAACACTTATAAAAACAAGAAATCTGAAATGCAACCAATAATAGTCACAAATCCTCATTCCAATGGGTATGTACTCCAGATGCAGGTGGGATGTGTGGTGGGTTGGGTTGGTGAAGAAATATGGAAGTGATGGGATCTGTGTTTCACAAATAAACCCCCAGTTAATTTATAGTAACCTTTATGACAGTGGAGAGATGCAGATCAATCTCATCTCTATCTCCATATTTCCATTCCAGCTTGAGGACTCCACCATATTCAAGCTGTGGACTCTGATCTGGAATGAGAAAACTATATGATATGTATTAAACAAAACCACTTGGTAACACATGTGTGCATTCTTTTGCATTTTCTAATTATTTTCTTTCTTTGTACCTTTATATTCAAGAACTTCACGAACACCCAGCCCACACTCAGCACACAACATACAGTACAGCACATAGTGTGGTAATATACGGTATTAACATTCTGTTGCTACTAATGTTCTGACAGTTACAGGTTACCTGAGGTCAGCTCCAGGCTCCACATACAGTTGTAATTGTAACCCTTTATTATGTGCCTTATGATAACATTAGCCTGAGAAACTAGTGTGCATGTGATTTATTTATTTTTTTAGTCAATTGTACCTAATCTAGCCATTAAAGTAGTTAAACCAAGCCATGTTTTGTGTTATTTAGCAAAACATAACATGTTGTCAGAAGTGAAACTTTTGGAAAAAGTTGGATTAATACCATTAAGAATAATACTGAAATTTGGATACACAAGTTTATGTGTTAATTGTGACATCATGGAAAAACTCAATCAGCCACCTGAAATGGACTTTAATTCCCACCATTCAGCAGAAACTTGGATGAGGTGGAAGCAGACTATACGATGCAGTTTTACTTAGATGTTACGCTTGCAGACAAAGAAGACAAAGACAAATTCAGTGCTTTCCTATATATTACTGGTCAGGATGGTAGAGACATTTACAACACATTTACATTTGAGGCCAATAAAGCTGAAACAAATTGATCCAATGATTAAAAAGTTTGAGAATTATTGCAGTCCAAAGCAGAACATTACAGTAGAAAGGCACAGATTCAACACAAGAATCCAACAAAAGAATGAAACCATTGACCAATATGTAACTGAACTTAAAATGATTGCAACGAACTGCAAATTTGAAAATCTACAGGATGAAATGATTAGCGATAGAATTGTCTGTGGGACTAATTCTGAGAAAGTAAAAGAAAGACTTTTACGAGAAGATCAACTGACATTACAAAAAGCACTGGCTATCTGCAGAACTGACGAAGAATCCAAAAAGCAGATTCAAAGTATGTAAAATGAAGCAGCTGCATCAGAAGTTCATGGTGTGAAAATGAAGAAAAAAAGAAAAGAAAACAGCACAACCAAAGAAAGCGAAAATGTTATAATATATGAAATCAAACTCCAGATTATTCAACTGTCGTAAATGTGGCAAATTACAAGCAAAAGGTAGGTGTCCAGCTATTGAAAAAACTTTTACAGGTGTAGAAAACAGCATCATTTTCTGAAATGCTGCAAGATAAAATGGGTGCATGGTATGCAAAAATGCTCAAGAGGAAGAAACATGTTTAAATTTGTAGGAACAATGACAAAGGAAAACAATGAAATCAGTGACAAAGACGGCTACATCACTCTTCATGGTACTGATGTCAAATTTAAAATTGATACTGGCTCGCAAGTAAACATCATTCCAAATCATATTTTTGAAACAAAGAACATTGACAACGTTGAAGTAAAATCAACCAAGACCCATCTCACAAGCTACTCTGGTGACAAACTAATTGTCATAGGCAAATGCAAATTAAACTACATGAATCAAGAACTTGATTTTTATATCACAAAAATTAAACCAACGACCTATTCTTGGGTTCAAAACATCTCAAGATTTGCACTTAATACAAGTAGTTTACAACGTACACAGGTATAAGGACAATAGTATCGTGAAAGAATTTCCCAGTGTGTTCAAAGATCTAGGATGCCTGAAACAAAAATATCATATTGCAATTGACAAAAATTTGAAACTTGTCATTAATCCACCAAGGACGATTCCTACAGCTTTACAAAAACCACTTAATCAACTTTGGAAGAGATGGAATGGAAAAATGTAATACGGAAAGTAGGTGAACCAACAGAAGGGGTCAATTCATTAGTAGTTGTTGAAAAACCCAAGCCAGGAAAACTACAAATTTGTCTAGATCCAAGAAATTTGAAACAAGCTATCAAGCAAAAGCATTATCTACTTCCTAAGATATAACCACAAGGATGGTTGGATCTAAGGTTTCCTCCAAACTAGATGCCAATCATGGTTACTGGAAAATACCCCTGGAAGAGGAAAGCGAGTTATTAACAA
Organism: Sinohyriopsis cumingii; assembly: GCA_028554795.2. NCBI lineage: Eukaryota > Metazoa > Mollusca > Bivalvia > Unionida > Unionidae > Sinohyriopsis > Sinohyriopsis cumingii. The sequence continues at coordinate 16,454,149 of CM068830.1, forward strand.
CATTTAACACCCCGTTTAGTAGATATTTCTACTCGAGAATTCCTTTTGGCGATAAATCTGTTCATGAAGTGTTCTAGAAATGCATGTCACAGTGTTTTGAGTACCTGCCTGTGGTGGAGACTGATACAGATGACATAAACGTATGGGGAACTTCAAAGGAAGATCATGATGGCAAACTGAAAAATGTTTAAAGAGATGCCAGGAAATAAATCTGAGACTGAATTTGGAAAAAAGCCAATCTGGATTAACAGATGAGTGCTACGTGGGAAACATGCTGACATCATGAGGTATTAAACCTGACCCAGAAAAAGTAATAGCAATGACAGAAATGCACGCTCCAACAGACCAAAAAAGGAATTGAAAGATTGCTGGATACAGTCAACTACCTAGCGAAATTTATCCCAAATATGTCCACAGTGACACAGCCAATCAAAGCACATTGAAAAGTGAGACTGGATTTGTTTGGGGAAACAACACAGAAAAAAAACATGCATTTGAAGAGATCAAACAGATTCTAAGCAAAGAACCTGTGTTGAAATACTTCGATGTTAAAAAGCCTGTCGTTGTGAGTTGTGATCCATCAAAATCAGGACTTGGAGCAATGTTAATGCATTCAGGCAAACCCATAGCATTTGCATCAAGGTCTTTGACATATGCCGAAACAAGGTATGCACAGATCGAAAAAGAATGGCTTGCTGGGTTATTTGGTCTTGATTGTTATTGTTATTGTTGTGGGGTTTAACGCCATTTTTCAGCACAAGATAGACTATACATGGCGGCCAGTATTAATGGTGGAGGAAGAACCCAGGAAAACCCCGGAAAGAACCACCGACCCACGAGAAGCTACTAGCAAGCTTTCTCACATACCCACATTGGCTGAATCCGAGATTCAAACCCACGCAGACAGAGGTGAGATGGCAGTGATTCGTAACGGAGAGTGTTTTAGACCACTCAGCCACTCGGGGCCCCTATTTGGTCTTGAAAGATTTATTCAATATACTTATAGTCGTCAAGTACAAGCTGAATTGGATCATAAACGTCTGAAATCGATCCTCAATAAATCTCTATCTGCCGCACTGCCTAGACTGCAGAGAATGCTTTTAAGACTGCAGAAGTACAGTTTTGACTTAACGTATTGTCCAGGAAAATGGTCAATTGTCGAGAGCATATAGATAGACAAACACATATGAGATGAACATGGATAGTGAAATTGAGTGTTATGTGCACATGATCATGTCAAATATACAGATTGCAGATGCGCAGTTAGAAGCAATAAAGAATTGAACAAAACGTGATGATAAAATGACCAAATTATGGGAAATGATTCAAAAGGGATGGCCAAATGATAAACACCTCATACCTTTTGAAATCAGAAATGTCTGGAACTGCAAAGATGAACATTTTAGAAATAGATGGATTAGTTCTAAAACAAGAGAAGATTGTAATACCAGATGCTCTTCAAAAAAATGCTAAAAGAGTTGTACAAAGGTCATATGGGCACTGAGAAGACAAAGCAAAGAGCAAGACACATTATGTATTGGCCTGGTATGAATGTACAGATTGCAGACACCACATCAAATTGTTCTACTTGCCAGGAATATATAAAGTCAAATAAAAAAGAACGATTGTTGTCTACAGGGCCTGCTGCACCATGGGAAATAGTTGGAACAGATTTATTTATGTGGAATAATTACAGCTATGTCTTCATAATTGACTATTGCTCCAGATATTTTGAAGTGCCAAGTTTTAAAATACACAAGCAAGTACAGTAGTCACACACACGAAGTCAGTATTTGCAAGATATGGAATACCACGAGAAGTAAGGAGTGATAATAGACAACAGTTCCAGTGGCATCACTCAGGGGGGTGCAGGGGTGCAGACCACACCGGGTGAAACCATCAGAAGGGGTGACATCAAAATGACTGTGTATAAAAAATTAGCATTTTGGTGCAGGAAGTAGGTCCATGGGGTGACACCATGAGTTACTGCACATGACTGTCTATACAATTTTTGAATTTTTTTTGCAGATAGGAGGTCCGTGGGGGTAACACCATGAGTTATCGCACTGGGTGACACCAACCCTGATGATGCCACTGCACAGTTCTCCTCAAAAGAATATGTTCAGTTTGCAAAAACCTGGGGATTCAAACACACTACGTCAAATTCCAAGTATCCACAGTCTAATGGATTAGCAGAAAACTATTCAAACTGTCAAAGGAATTTCCAATAAGGCAAAGATGGAAAAGATCCATATTTATCGATATTGGAGTATCGAAATACACCAATTGACGATATAGGATCTCCGGCACAAACACTGACGAGTTGAAGACTCCGATCGACTTTACCTACTACCACCATGCAGCTATGTCTGTGAGTTATAAAAGAAAGAAGCCTAAAGTGGAAACTGGGTGAAAAGCAAAATCAGCAAAAGAAACAGTATAGCAGAACAGCTAAAGAGCTTCCAAAACCTGACTTCTGGAGTCAAAGTAAGAATCAGAAGACAAGATCTCTGGAAACCAGCAGTAGTCATCAGAAAAAGTAGCACTCCAAGGTCATACAATGTGAAAACCCAGGATGGTACTATATACAGGAGAAACCTAAGACATCTGTTACAAAGAAAAGAGACATTAGCAGAGATATATGATAAATACGAAGATACTAACAAGGAAGGAGGTCATTGAACTGAATGACAAGATGCCATTAGTCATCAATGAGCCAAACCAGACAGGAGAGATTCAAACAAGGAGTGGACCTCTAATAAAAAAGCCTGCAAGATACAGAGATTCTGTTATGTGAACTTGATAATTTTTCTGAATAACATTGTCCTGTGAATATTAGAAAATGGAAGTGGTTAAGGGCATAATAATACATCTGTTTTATCACATCAGTTTATATGCAGTGATAACAAATGGACTGAAGAACAAAATATTAGGACTATAGATTTATGTGGTAATGCCAATATATCACCTTGTATTTGTTTTCAAGTGTGTAAGAAAGAATGTGAATCTCAGAGGGCTAGAACTTAATTTTAACTACAATTAGTACAACTCTTGAAATATGTATTCATATGCAAAACAGAACTTTGTCAAGTTTGAATAGATTTAAGTTCATCTTAAATCTTCACTTTGTAACACAGAACAGTAAATTTATTTGTTCATGTTACTAAACATATTGGTTTTGCTACTTTCTGTTACTTAGTTCAAGAAAATAGAGCCATAACAATCAGCTGATTGGTTGTTGTTGTTGTTGTTGTTGTAGGGTTTAACGTGATTTTTCAGCACACAATAGGCTAAACATGGCAGCCAGTATTAATGGTGGAGGAAGAACCCGAGAAAACCAAAAAAAGAACCACCGACCCACGAGAAGCTACTGGCAAACTTTCTCACACACCCACATTGGCCGAATCCGAGACTCGAACCCACACAGACATAAGTGAGATGGCAGTGATCCGTAACGGAGAGCACTTTAGACCACTCGGCCACTTGGGGCCCCTCAGCTGATTGGAAAGTCTGACTAACCCCTAGACTGGAGAGATGACAGCTTGATTCAATGTCATTTATATTTTGTACATAATAAACACATTTGCAATAGTTGTGTTTTCATGATGTGCATTCAAAGATGCATTATTAATTTTGCCAGCCATTTTTAGTTTAATCATTTGATTATGCCAGAAAAATTGTGTATCAATAAATTTTATCTCGTGCAATATGAGATTAGCATCAGACAAAATGCATAAAGATTCTCATAAGGAAGTTACAAATCCTCCTATAGACCTGTGACATACCTCAGTGCAATTCAAAACTGGTGTTATTTTCCAATGATTCAATCAAACCGATTTAGCAACTTAATGTCATTATAATCCTCACACAGAAAATTTTGACAAATATGACTTTTTTGTGGAAGAAAAAATTTACATTTGAGAAAATATCGTAAATACATCTTGCATTGTTTGACTATTTGAATATCTCTTTCATTATGAACCTGTGAAAGACTTTCAAGCAACCCTCATATTATGCATTCTGAATGTTTAAATCCATGACTTAATCTGAGTTAGCCATCAATTGAGCAACTCAATTTATGGAAATAAAACTTATTTCCTAATTAACAAGCAAACAAGAGTCCCATGAAGGAAACGATATTATATTTGCTAAAAGGAATTAGAGGAATTTAAAAAAAGACCATTTCTTCCTTTTAACTGAAGAGTGTTAAAACCTTGTCAGATATTCTTCCATATTATCTGCAGTGGTGGACATAATGGATTTCGGATTAGCACTATTTTCATAGCAAACCAAGCAGACACCATTAGAAGTTTATTGGTACAACCCATGTTAATATAACCACCCATTATGGGTGAGTCATTATCACGGAATAAGGCAAGAAAATAATTCGGTTTTGCATTAAACAATGACAATGTATATTTGATTTTTGCCAATGCATACAGCGTTAACTAGAGCAGCTTGTTTTATTACCTTGACATAGTTACTAAATGAGGCTGATGCCCATGTTTCTCAACATGCACAGGTACTTTACCCCTGGGTCTTGAACATCTTGGGGGTTTTTTTTATAGTATAAATAGTAAGGTTTTACTACAAGCAGTACATTATCGCTTAGATCTTGTCACGGAGTGTCGGTTTGGAACCACAAAACTACAGCCATAGGGGTAAGTGACTACTGTTAAAATAATTTTGATTTCCTTGTACATTTATGCTTTTCAGTGTGTTCGTGACATACTCATTTTATTATTATCGTAAATTTCATAAAGCTTCGATAGATAAAATAACCACGTTTAACAGACATTTCACTGTTAGAATTTATTCCTTTTCATGTGTAGGACTCAGAGCAGAAAGTCACACGTAGAGTGCGGGTTTAATGTATTCTTTTTTCGTTTGTATAAACCATTAGGGACATTGATATAATATAATGGACTATAGGCATTTGTAGAGTGGATATGTATCCATTTCATATACATGTATTTGAGTATTTTGAGTATTTTGTGTGATAGCGTATTTCGTATTATATGCTACCAGTTTCATCTATTTGTAGCTGAAACTGGTGGAGGGGGAAGTGTAGGTGAACCAGACTTGAACTGGTGGGAGGCGTTGTTGTGCCAGACTGAAATTAGAGGGATAGTAGTTGAGCCAGATGAAACTGGTTGAGCCTGTATGAATCTGGGAAGTTGAACCAAAGTGGAACTGTGATATTTTGTGTTGGTTTTTTTTCGTTCAAAGTGGGACGTTGAACCAGAGTGCACCCGGCGTAGGTCAGAACTATGATATTTTGTTTTGTTTTCATTTTATATAGTATATCGATTGTATGAACTGACATCATCATTATCACTGGAATTTCAGCACTGTGCCGTCATCATCTCAATCCTCGTCATATCATTAGATACATATATATAGATATTTCTTTCTTTTGTGAATGTGTGTGTAGGGTGTGTGCGAGAGTAGGGTACTGCAGAGATTATTTCATTTATTGTTTATGTGTCATCATCTTATCATACAATGCACAAGTCCTGTCATTCACACACATTGTGTTTGTGTTATTCATTTAGTCCAAAGCCCACTCGGTTTCAATTCTGTTACAGTCATGACAACAAGATATTTCTGCATAGTGGCCTGTCGCAGTTGCACCCCAACTTATACACAAAAAAAGTTAGTCTATATGGGATTTCTTCCGGGTCAGTTTTCTTGGATCAAGACCTTTAGTGACAACCCAATGTTGACGATCATTCAGATCCTGGTAGGCAACTGAAGGAACAAGACCATTAAATAGGGTATCTGCATTCAAAGGAGCAGCCATCAGCAGATTCTTGCTTTGCTAATAAGATTTAATAAAACCTTTGAAGCATCCAGCACAACATCCCTGCAGAGGTGGAATAACTCAAAGTGACACAAACATGGAGTGTCTTGATGTCTTGGCAAGTGCTTCTAACAAGTATTTCAGAGAAAGAGAAGTAGACAAATATTTTACTTGTTTTGAAAAAGTTGCTGAAAATTTGAAATGGCCTAGGGACCATTGGACTCAATTATTACAATATGTACAGTTATGGAATGAATCTTAAGGGGATATAAGTTAGTCTCTGAAGCTTATTGGCAAAAATTCAGAAATTATAAAAAGAAGCTGGACAAACTCATTTTGAATTTGCTAGAGAAAAAGAGCAGTTATTTGATAGATGGTGCTTCACCAAGAAAGTTGAACAAGATTATGAAAGTCTCAAACAACTTGCATTACTTGAAGAGTTCAAGAACTGTCTCCATAGTGAAATTAATACTTATTTTGATGAGCATCAGACTGAAACCTTGAAGAATGCTACTCGTGCTGCTGATGAGTATTCTTTAACTAATAAAGTTCCTTTTGTAAATAAGACTTCCACTAAACATTCTTCTGGCAGAAAAGTATTTCAGCCCAATACAAGCCCTTCTAAATCTCAAACTGTCACAACTTCTAAAAATCAAACTTCAGATAAGCTTAATCAAAGATCCTTGTCTCTTCTACGTGTAACTATTGCAAGAAGAAAGGACACGTTATTTCTGATTGCTACAAATTGAAAACTAGACATCAGAATCAAGACAGACCTATCCAAATGCTCTTATTTCAAAGAGGTCAAGGTGACTGTCATATACTGAAAGCAATACATTTGTTGGGTCTAATATACCACAGTCTGATTTTATTACAGAGAATTATGAGCCCTTGATAATGAAGGATTCTGTATCACTTTTGGGTGATTCAGCCAATCCTATCCCTATTAATATTTTAAGGGACACAGGAGCTTCTCAGAGTCTTTTATTGTCAGGTACTTTGCCTTTTACTGAGAAGTCTTCTTCTAATGAAAGTGTTATTATTCTGGGAGTAGAGTGCGGCTTTGTTAATGTTCCTCTCCATTGTGTAAATTTGTCATCAGACTTAGTCTCAGGACCCATAACAGTCAGAAAAGTGCTTTACCCATTGAGGGCATTTCATTTATTACTATGCAACAACCTAGCTGAGGGCAAGGTTGTGGTTAATCCACTTGTAACTGACAAGCCTTGTTTGAATCAGAAAGTCGATCCAATTGAAAAAGAATTCCCTGATTTATAACCAGCTTGTGCAGTTACCAGAGCTGGGGCAAAGAAAGCTTTTGAGAATGATGTTGATAAGAAAAGTATTCCTTTAACTGACACATGTAAAGATCAGGCTTTTGATGAGGTGACACACTCCTTGTTTGGATCAATCAAAAGCTATTGATCACAGTGATCCTCTTTTAACTACTCATTCTCTTTATTCTAATCAGGGTGACAAACAAAAATCACTTGTCATCAAACTGGAGAATGATCCTGAAATATCATGTTTCTTTCAAAGGGCCATTAGAGAAACTGAAGGTACTGAAGTTCCTGTCTGTTATTTCATTACAAATGGAATTCTTATGAGAAAATGGAGACCTTCCAAGGTACCTGCTGGTGAGGAGGGGTCAGTGAACTATCAAATTGTAGTTCCAAAATCTTACAGACAGGAAATATTTAGTCTGGCCCATGAAACTCCTTTGGCTGGTCATTTAGGAATTAATAAGACTTATCACAAGATCTTGACTCACTTTTATTGGCCAAAAATCAAAAGTGATGTTTGTAAATACTGTAGATCTTGTCATACTTGTCAAATGGTAGGAAAACCCAGTCAGAAGATACCTAAGGCTCATCTGCAACCTATTCCTGCATTTGACGAACCATTTAGTAGAATTATGGTAGATTGTTTTGGTCCCTTACCTAAGGCCAAGTCAGGTAACTAATACTTGTTGACCATGTTGTGTGCATCAACAAGGTTTCCAGAGGCAATTCCTTTGAGGAATATTAAAGCTAAAACAATAGTAAAAGCTTTGATAAAATCTATACTCAATTTGGCCATCCCAAATCTGATCAATCTGGTCAAGGGTCAAATTTTATGTCTGGAATTGTCCAGCCAATTATGCTTCGAATTTGGCATCCAGCAATTCAAATCAAAAGTGAATTTATGGTTTGACAGAACTACAATGGAGAGAACTTTTGAGTCTAGTAATAGAGTTCTGTCACTCTTGCTCATTCTTCAAAGTTTTCTTCAGTTTAGGTTTTACGACCCTTACAAAGTTAAGTGTGTGATTTGTGTGATTTAGATTTGTAACGTAGCTTTAACAATTTACCAGTCGAATCGCAATGATGTCTGCAGTATGGCAGTTTAAGGTGATGTCTAGCACTGGGGCATCATGCCACAGACATGTAGCATGATGTCCCACACAATCACATTATCCTGACACCAGGCCAACCCACAACCTCCCGCATCCAGTGCGGATGCTCTAACCCTTAGGCCACTGGAGCAGTCTACAAAAATAAGAAGAAAATGAATGAGTTAAATTATAATGATAGTACTCCTGTGATCTAAATAATTTAAAGGAGTACCCGTATATTAGGAGAGATAGCCGGGTTAAACATGCAATTAATTTAGTTGTACCTGTCCCACCCCGGGGCCCCGAGTGGCCGAGTGGTCTAAAGCACTCTACATTACGGATCACTGCCATTTCACATATGTCTGCGTGGGTTTGAGTCTCGGATTCGGCTAATGTGGGTATGTGAGAAACTTGCCAGTAGCTTCTCGTGGGTCAGTGGTTCTTTCCGGGGTTTTCATGGGTTCTTCCTCCACCATTAATACTGGCTGCCATGTATAGCCTATATTATGCTGAAAAATGATGTTAAACCCCACAACAACAACAACATCCTGTCCCACCCCATGAAGATTTAAGTGAAGGAATACCATCAGACTCAACTGATTTTGGAGTGAAAAATCCTTGGAACTCCGAAATTATGAATGATCTGGACCAGAAACTTTTATATTTGCAACAACAAGAAAGAAATTAACTTAAACAGTTATTATTTGAATATGAACACTTATTTCCAGATGTTCCTACAAGAACAAACAAAATTTTCCATGATGTTGAAATTGTAAATTCCAAACCAGTGAAACAACACCCATACAGGATGAACCCTCTCAAACAGGAATACTTGAAAAAGAAATTCGGTATTTGCTGGAGAATGATTTCATAGAGCCCAGTAAAAGTGACTGGAGTTCACCACGTATACTTGTTCCAAAACCAGATAAAACTTTTTGCATGTGCACTGATTATAGGCAGGTGAACAGTGTGACAAAAGCAGATTCATTCCCATTACCAAGAACAGACAGCTGTATTGATAAGATTGGAAATACCAAGTACATCACCAAATTTGACTTTATCATTATAAAGTGATGCCATTTGGGATGAAAGGTTCGCAAAGTACTTTTCAGAGTCTAATGAATATGATCACCTCTGGTCTAGATAATTGTGATGCTTACATCAATGATGTCCTCATCTACGACACCTGGAAAGAACATTTAGCAACAATTCGGGGATTCTTTGACAGACTTATATGATACAAGTCGGACAATTAATTTATCCAAAAGCGAATTCTGCCGTGCTAGTGTAATATTTCTAGGACATGTCATGGGACATGGACAAGTTAAACCTATAGATGTTAAGATCAAGGCTATCTCTGAATTCCCTGTACCTGTTAGTAAAAAGCAACTGATGCGATTTTTAGGTATGGCTGGATACTACTGGAAATTTTGTTCCAACTTTTCCATAATTGCTGAACCCCTGACAAATTTATTAAGCAAGAAAAGTAAGTTTCTTTTGGACTGAAAAATGTCAGGTTTTTAATAATTAAAAGCCATACTTAAAAGTGCACCAGTTCTTACAACTCCAAATTTCAACCAAACATTTGAGCTATCTCTTGATACAAGTGATGTTGGGGTTATAGCAGTATTGATTCAAGAAGATGAAAATGGTGTTGATCATCCAGTGTGCTATTTTTCTAAGAAATTAAATAAGCCTCAAAGAAATTACTCAACAATCGAGAAGGAATATTTGGCTTTGATATTGACATTACAACATTTTGAAGTTTACATTAGTTCAGTTCTTTCTTTGATTAATGTATTAAGTGACCACAACCCCCTTACTTTCATCAGCAAGATGATGTGATGTGATGTGATTTGGATTTTTAACGTAGCTTTAACAATTTTTCAGTCATATCGCTACGATGTCTGCAATGTGGCAGTTTATAGTGATGTCTAGCACTGGGGCATCATGCCGCAGACATGTAGCATGATGTCCCACCCAGTCACATTATCCTGACACCGGGCCGACCAGTCCTAACACTAACCTCTTAATGCTGAGCGCCAAGCGAGGCAGCTGTTAGTACCGTTTTTGTAAGTCTTTGGTATGACTCGGCCGGGGATCGAACCCACGACCTCCCGCTCAGCAAGTTGAAAAATAAAAATCATAGACTATGAAGGTTGAGTTTGTTGTTATAGGAATATGACAATGACATCAGGCACATCAAGAGAAAAGATAATTTAATAGCAGATGCACTTTCCCATGTACAGAAATGTATTATTTCATGTACACTGTGTATAATTTATGAGTTCTTATGTTTTTCAACCTCATATATAATTAATCTATTATTTAAAAAAAAGCTTTATTATCAAAACCTTTCTTTTCTTTTATGGAAGGAAGTGTCAGGTATGTTTGATTTAATTTATATTTGATTTAATTTAATTGTTTGTTTGGAAGTTTTAACTTTTTTTATGCCATTACATGTTATAGTAATGTAATTTTGTTTACTGGAATTTGACATTTTCCAGAAATGAATTTGACCTGTTTTTTCGAAAAACAACTAATAACAGAACTGTGTATTCTAAAGCTCACCTAGTTTCTGACATTGATTGCAAATCAAGTAAACAACTTTTTTATTATTCATTCATAATGTGGGATAGATAAGAGTGATATTGAGGCTGAATGCGAGTACATGATGTTAAGCATTTGAAGCTTGAAAGTGATCACATTACCCTCATGCAACTCACTAAGACTGTATAATCGTTTTCTTGAAATGAACCAGCCAGTTGGGCTTTTACCTTTGACAGTGAAAAGAGTTTTTTGGATTCTAAGAGATTAATTCTTTTCCCTAGGAATATTAAGTGCTCATATAGAATTCTTGGACAAAGACATTTATTGAAATTTTATTCGGAATTCAAACACCATATTATTTTCTGTGGTTCAAAATAGAACAGCTGACACTTCAGTGCTATACAGGCTACAGTGTACATCATCGCCTTCCATTTTGGATTTCATCAGGACTCAAACTCTATTAGAAACATTTCATTACTAAGACTAATAATTTATAATGCTTGGATTATTTTTGGATTTGATTCTTAAAACTGTAAATTCTTTTCCTCATTATTATCTTGTTTTTCTAGGGAAATACATTATTTGTTAAATTTTACAAAGCAAGTTGTCTTCATTCTTTTCTTGCTACTGTTTAATAGAGCCTAAACACATAACATTCAATTTTATGAAAATCATCTCCTGGCATATTTTAGGGGTTCTTGAGAAAAAAATATAAATATAATTAAATCCCAAAAAGTCAATATTACTCCTTGAATTGCTAATGTCAAAATAACTTGAGCATAGCTACTGTTCAAGTGATTATGGGACTACTCAGCCCAGAGCCGAGTCAGCTCACTAACGTTAATGGCCCATAATGAATCAAGACTACCAAAATCTGCCTCTTTACATGCTCTGCCCATTATTTACTCCTAGGTTTATATAATATAACAGTAATGTGGATGTAATGTCCTTTGAAAGTGATCATGTAATATTTTCTAAAATCTTTGAATGTTTCTTTATGTTTACTGCATCTGTCTAAAATAGTTAATATCCAGTCAAAGTGCACGCCATACCAGTCATGTTGACAAACGGTATCGACTAATTCATTAATAAGTGTAATTTCTAAACATACCTTTAAATGGTGAACAACAACTAATATTTAATTTAATCTGAGTAAGTGCACCTACAAGACCATGCTGTTAAGGATTCCATAGTGCAGTAACAGAGAATAAGCAATAAAGAGCACACAGCAATATGATGAAATTATAAGAATATGTTAATTAAATTCTCCTTCTAATCTTAAAACAAATTACTGAATAACCAGGAGAATTTTTCGCAGAGACATTGTGTTTTTAACATTTCTAAGAAAACAATAATACATGCGGATTGCCAACATTTGAAAATTCCAGGATCTTTCCCTGCCAAAGTTGAAAGAAGAAGGATATTTATTGCCTTACTTATTATGTCATTATTTCTACTTTATAAATCTTTAACCTGGTGACAATCCTATCAAAACTAGCATCTGCCTTTAAAAAAAAAATTAATAATTGAACATATTCAACAAAATTTTTCCATAAACAATTGATTTCCTGAAAATAGTCATTCAACTGATATAATAAAGACAATGGCTGAATTTCAATTTTGTAGTCCTTACAATAAATAGCAAACAATGTCAGCTTATTTATAAGTTAAATCACTGATTTGAAACGGACCGGCTTTGTTATCGGCTGACTTTGACAGTCATAATTTCTAAATTAAACTGTACTGAGCAAATCTGTAAAGGTCCAACTTTGTTATGGGCTGACTCTCAAATGGGTCTAGTTCTACAATGCAAGACATCAATCCTGATCTTTATATTCTTGGGAGACCTCATAAACAAAAATATCTGGGGAGATGTCTTACATGGTAGGACTTGAATAGGCCAAGAGCTCCAGACATCCGTTTGAGCTATTGTTAATTATCATAAAATGTTGGAATAACAATGTAACTAAGGGGTGCTTCAGTCGAGCTGAGCACCACCATCTTGCTGTTTTTTACCAGAGAGGGTACCCCTCTTTATGGAGCTCCCATTCTTTTAACTCTGAATAATTTCACAAATAGTGTTTTATTTTATGTCATATCCTGTGCAAAGGAAATCATTTGGCTTGACTTTTTAAACTACTTGTTATTGTTAAGAAATTGATATGGCCCAGAGAAAATTTTCCTCAAAAATCCACAAAATGTGTGGATCAGGGAGGGTTTCACGCAGAAGAGGTTTCATTTATCAAAATATGGAATGTGTCAAGAACATTTTGGTACTTACCTTCATTTCGTGGGAATAGAGCTGTATTATAACATACCCTGTCTCATCTTTAACCAGAAACGCGTGTCAGTTTTCTCCCTTGATCAGCTGGTAGAGGTAGCAACCATGAAGTCTGATGTTGTATCAATAAGTATAACGAAATCTGTGACAACATGAAATCACCTTATCTGTACAATAAATATACATACATTTACAGTACAGATAAGCTGATTTATTGTAAGGTATTTAACTGATAAAACACCCAGACTCCTTTGGTAGCAAATACTCACATTCGCCAAAATTTCCTTTGATATACCACATACATTTGTAAATTATGCCTCAAGAACAGTCTGGTTATATTCTCAAGTGATTGTTTCATGAATTAACCACACAAAAAAAACATTACTAGATTTAAATTCAATAGATACTCTGTACAAAAAAATGCTCACTTTTTGGAGATATTTTTTGCAGGCAATAAAATAAGCTGTTTGTACATGCTATGAGCATAAACCATGAAAAGGAGTATATTTTATTTGCTAATTTGCTATTTCTACTCTTCTGAACTTCTCAAAAATGCCATAATTATGAACCTGAGATGAAATTTTAAATCTGGCCTGTTACCCCTATAATTTATAGTATAAAATGTTCAGCTTTCATAAACTCAGCGGCTAGCGATGTTAAAACAATATAAATATATTTATAGAACATGCATTTTTGACTTTTTCATTTTAGAAAAAGCAAATAAAGTTATCTGAAGTATACTCCAACACTGTATATCATGGGCTCTATATTATCACAGGCAAACTGGATTTTCCGATTAATTATGGACACTTGCCGTCTAACGGTTGTTTACTATGTAAAACCGTAGCCAGTAAGGACGAAGTATCTTAAAGTACAATTTCCCCTAAACTATTAACATTTTTATAAGTTGACAATGAAAAAGAATGAACATCACTTTTTTGTAAAGTGCATGCATTGCCGTCGACCATCATATACAATACTCCAGTCAAACATGCTATACCTGCATTGGCTTTGAGAACAAAATATACTCAATCCGATGTTTGATGATCATAGGCCATATACCAATGGTGATATACATGTCTTTACAAGGATAAGCTTGGAGGTGGACCAAAATTGACAATGTTGCTTATGATTATACTTATCGTACATAAATAAGAATACAATAACACTTAAACTTGATTGAAATCAATATGTCAACAAAAATTAGAAAAAGAAAATTATAAATAATAGTTTTCTTGATATATTTATATTTCTTTGCAAAATGCATTTAAAATTCATATAATGTTAAATAATATTTGTTTTAAATTTGTAATGTTGTTATTCATGGATTTCCACTCTAATTACATTTGTAGGTTCGATTCGATCATTGGATCCTTTCATTTTTTTGTTAAAATATTCTGCCAGCGCAAGTGTAGACATTCCTTCTTATAGGTAAGTTGCAATTTATGTTTATTATAATACGTGTGTGCTACCATACCTAAGTTAGGTAAATACCACGATAATATAGAGTTGTTCCCCCATATTACGTTAATCTGGGGCAGCCACCATAAGCTGTTTTATTTACATTTATGCACTTTGATTTACACAGATTTTGTGTAGGAACAGAAAGAGGGAAGTCAAAGAAACTTTACAAATTATAAGTAAGCAGCAAAAGCAAAACAGTTTTGATATGTACCACCAAGAATATTAAGTACCACAATAAAACAGTGTTCCAGGCTATAGTCCTAAAATCTAAAGTATCAGGGTTGACGCCCTACGTTGCAGCACATGGGTTCATTACAAAGAAAATTAGGGGTATCCATCAGTGAATCAAGAGATCGGAGGTCTAACCTGTAACAATATATATATATATATATATATATATATATATATATATATATATATATATATATACCACTATGCTGGCAAATTCTGTGCATCGGGTAATTCTGTGAAATGATACATCATTTCTGTAAACATTGAATCATGTGTTCTTTTGGGTCAAAAATCCATTTGGTATCAAGAAAGAATGATCATACTTTAATTAAGAAAAATTATATTTATAAAGTGTACAAAAATATCACACATTATTTAAAAGGTGGAAATATTTACCATTAGAAAATTCTGCATTTTAATCTAAATTTCCAATTTTGCAAGTTGTCCCACCAATACAAAATTGACTGCTACTGCTCCGGTGGCCTAATGGTTAGAGCACCCACCTTGGGTGCACGGGGTCGTGGGCTCGATCCATGGCCAAGTCATACCAAAGACTTCCAAAAATGGTACTAACTAAGAAGTTAGTGTTAGCACTGGTCTGCCTGATGTCAGGATAATGTAACTGGGACATCATGCTATATGTCTGCCACATGATGCCCCGGTGTTAGACATCACTATAAACTGTTGCACTGTGGACATAGTGATATGACTGAAAAATTGTTAAAGCTACGTTAAAAATCCAAAACACAGACATACTCAAGAAATTACCGACATATAGTCTTTTTATAAATTCTTTAGTAATTATACCCCATAAACAAGACTTTGTAATCACATTACATCCTATTCATTGTTGTTTCTCTTCCACATAATTGCTCATTTTTTTTATAAAATGTTGAACTTAACTAATTTTTTTACAAGATCGGTTTAGTTTGGTTAATATATTTTGCCATTTATTGGCATTGCTGCGTTGAATTTTGTAAAACTTGCTGACATAATTACTCGACTGAACTACTAACAGAAACAGTTCAAAGTAATGCACTGAGTTTCTATAGCCCGATGGATAAACATTACATCTTTTCAAAGCTGTGCGTATAATAGGCCAACATATCGCGAGTCTTGAAAATACGGGGGTGGAATCCCATGCCTCCAAAATTAATATTATTTTGAATTGTTACAGGTTAGACCTTCCATCCTTTGATTCATTGACGGATACTCGTAATTTTTTTTTTTTTTTTTTTAAACGAATCCCTGTGGTTGCAGGACTACCCGAAGATTAACGATACCAGCCTCGAAAATATATAATACCTAACGAGAGATTATTTGCTTGCACTCACAAATATTTTCCACTGCCTCCGAAACAGATCTTCTTGCCAACAAAATAATTGCACAGAAAAACAGACTGGCCACAAGCAAAGCATCAAGTCGGAATGGTTCAATCATTTTCAAACAACAAACTATTTACAATTTCAGCCATCTGGCTATTTTCAAAACTACGCTATGAGTCGCGCCCCTTTCCGCTTGTTTAAATAACGTGCCAAACGAGCAGACGCCCGGAAATAATAAACTCGACGAGTTATATGAATGAAGAAGAATAGAAATGAAACAAATCGCTCTTTCTTCACATTATATTAATAAAAACATTTTGCTGAAAGAGTTATGGATGAACAAAAATATTGTAATTAACATATACCAAGATATAACGTGTTTCTATGAAAGAACTGTAAAATATATCTCATCTTTCAACAGAGATGACACCACCATTTTTTTTACGTTGTCTCTTTATTTTAATTATTAGAAGGTCCACAAGATTATCAAAACAAAGACGTATGATACTCTGTTGAATTCAATCTTAAATTTTACATGGCCCCAATTTAATTTTCTTATATTCACACACACACACACACACACACACACACACACGTGTGTGTGTGTGTGTGTGTGTGTGTGTGTGTGATCATTTTTGATCATTAATCATTGTACCTTTTATTATTTAACGTTTTTCTTGTGTGTGTGTGTGTGTGTGTGTGTGTGTTATTTAGCACTAATAGTATATAGTACACTGTACATGATAAACACAGATTCTAAATAAATCAAACAGTAGTATTATGACCAATATGAATAGACAAAAAAAAAAATGTACTGCATGAGCCCTAATTTCACAAGCTTTGTCAGTGTTACCAGTTTTACTGTTTGTCAATAATAATATACAAAAATAATTATATCTTGCAAATAAATGAGCGGCTCTAAAAAATATTGTACTTACTTCATTATATATAACAACACCGTTATCACGCGTACATTCGGAGTTTTGTTTCACTGAATGCATATTTGAACTGCTCAACGCAAATGAGAAATAATGAGAAATATCATATTTTCAGCAAATGTTAATGTCACATTTAAATCCTGGACGAAACTTAATATTTCATACCGTCTGAATCAGCCCATGATTCGGGCTGAATAAACCTGGCCCGAATGAGTTACGATCCGAATCAGCCTGCTACCGGACCCTTTTTTTTTCAATAATATAAACGAGAACTTTCAATATTGTTCTGATATATTATTACTATAATTCATTGTTCCTGCAAGTCATAAGTAAATAGTTAAATGTTCTTGTATTAAATTATTATTACTTTTTTTTCTTTCTTTTAGGGTCACCAAACAGATGCCCCCCTCCCCCCATTTGTCAAAAAAAAAGAGAAAAAGTGTTTTATGTGTATGTGTGTCCCCTATAGGTATGTTGTTTGTTTCTTTTTATAAAAAGAATTTTGATCAAAAATTTATTTCATTAAATTTTTGATGGGGTATTTGTGATTTCCTTTTGTTATCTATAGGGTTGTTCATCCGAGTCAAGTTTCCTAGCTCGAATTCGCTCCCCTAGTTCATGATTGTGACCAAAGTCTGATGTTTGCTATATGTGTAATGCTATTATGTGGATGCAATATGTATACTATATCTATATAGTTTCCGTGTTGAGACAGCAGTATCGGTCAAATTTCCCCAGTTTTCCTTAGTACCAGTTCTTTATTTTATGGGTTAATTTACTTTA